>JAHWGI010000960.1:0-600000 GCA_029379305.1 Frankliniella fusca | reverse complement strand
ATGGGTCCCGAGGGCATGCCGCCGAGCGGGCCGTTGACGGGCACGTTGACAGGCTGCATCCCGTTCCGCTGCCACATCTGCGGCCCCGGGGGGCCGGGCGGACCCGCGGGTGCGTTGGAGTCCACCCAGTTGAGCAGCGCCGACACGGAGTGCTGGCCGCCCATCTGCTGCTGCTGCTGCCGCCTCCGTTCCTCCTCCTGCTGCTGCTGCTGCTGCTGTTGTTGTTGCTGCTGTTGCTGCTGGTACGCGTTGTTGATCTTCTGCGAGTCCAGGTCCAGGATGGAGGACTCCTCGTCCTGCTGCTCCCCCTTAGGTCTGAAGGGCGGGAACTGCTGGAAGCCGTGCGGGGGACCATGCGGCGGGCCGTGGGGCGGACCATGCGGCGGACCGTGGGGTGGACCGTGGGGTGGACCGTGGGGCGGGCCGTGGGGCGGGCCCTGCAGGTGCGGGGGCGGGCCGTGCGGCGGGTGCGCCAGGGCCTGGTGCTCCCGGAGCGACTCCTGCGACGGGCACATCACACCGCACTTCTCGCAGTGCTGCGGCGAGGGCGCGGGGGACGGCCGCGGAACGGGGGACGACGACGACACCACGTTGCGGCCCTCGGGGTTGTACTGCTGTGCCATGCCGGGGTGGCCGCCGTACGGGTGGAAGCGGTACGACGGCGTCGACGTCGGGATCTGCATCTGCGACGACTGCGGCGACGGCGGCGGCGCCGAGTTGGGCGTCGACGGCGGCCTGCCGCCACCGTTGCCGGACATGACGGGGAAGTCGTCGCCGGGGCCTAAGATGTAATTGCTACCAGTCTGACCGTTCTGCTCACCTTGCTGAGGCTCCTGACCGCCAAAGCTAAAATTCCCGGGCTCTTGTTTGATGGAGCCGGTGCTCGGCGGCCGCATGCTGGAAAACTCCTGTTGTTGTTGTTGTTGCTGCTGTTGCTGGCCGGCCGGGCCAAAGCCTTGGTTGGTCATGCCGTTCGGCCCGTTGGGTGTTGGACTCCGCGTTCTGTTGCTGAAGTTGAACTGCGGCGAGAAGGGCTGGTAGTTCTGCGGCGGTTGTTGTTGCTGCTGCTGCTGGAAGGCTTGCATGTCGCTCGAATCCGCGGGCGCCGTCACCGCGCCGAAGTCTCCCCGCTTGGCGCCCGGCTGGCCCGCCGCTCCCGCCTGTCCCGGCTTGATGAAGTTGTTGTTGTCCTCGCCATGGCTGCTGGTCGCGGCGCCGGGCGGCGCGCCGGGCCCCCACTTGGGCTGCTCCTGGTGGTACTGCAGGTGCACGTCGAGCGACTTGGAGCTGTCGAAGAAGATGTTGCAGTCCTTGCAGTGGTGCTGCGAGTTGCCGGCCGGGTGGGCCATGCTAGCACTCTAGCAGCATGGCTCGCTCCGCCTCCTCCCGCACTGCGCTCCGGCACGCACGCACCTCGACACGACACCACCGGCGTCCAAGCGCCATGCACCACGAGTTATCCACGGCACTGCACTGCACTGTCACTTCACACTGCTTGCACAACACTGTTCACAAACACTGCACTGTCCGCACCATGTCACCGCCCTGTTCACACTCGCTGTGGTCACTCGCACACGTGCGCACGGCGCGCCAACATCGCGCTCGCTTCGCACCGGACCGGGCCGGACGGTCGTACGCTACGCTACGCTCCGCTCCACTCCGAACCGAGCCGGGCCACGTTTCGTCTCGCCTCGCCTCGCTCGCTCTCCGCCAAGTATGTAGGTAGGACTGAACGCCGACGGAGGAGCGGAGAAATAGCGATGCCTCCAAAATCACAAGTTGTCCCCCTCCCTTCCCTTCTCTGCGCCTCGCCTCGCCTCGCCTTCCCCCTCCACCGCCTCCTCGCCCCGCGCGCGCCCGCTGGCTCGCCTGCTCGCTAGCGCGCGCACGCTCTGTCTCTTTTGCTCGCTCTCTCCTGCGCGCTCTCTCTCCTCTTTCCTCTCCGCCCGTCTCTCTCTGGTTCGTCCTCCCCTCCTCCTCGTCCTCCTCCTTCTCCTCCTTCGTGTCCGTCCGACCACGTTCGGGCGGCCCGGCCCGGCTCTTGGTGGTTCCTTGCCGCTGCCCCTCCCCCTCCAGCCCTCGCTCCCCGCGCCCCTCCCCTCCCCTCCCCTCCCCTCCCCTCCCCTGTCCAGTCCATTCCCCCTCCCCTTCTCTCGCCTTCCGCTCCGCAAGCCGTTCCTCCACCTCCACCTCCCCTTCGCCCAAGGTCAATAATTCGACTGGTCCATCCACACACGGACAAGGAGAGGGAGAGGAGACGATAGAGCGAGAGAGAGGAAGGAAAGAGGAAGAGAGGAGAGAGAAGGTGGCGCGGAGGCTGGGCGGCCAGGGGCGGTCAAGGCAGGAGGGGGTTGGAGGAGGGCCGGGCCGGGCGTCCTGGTCCTCACGCACAGGGCGCCACCCCGCGCTCCGCCGGGCTTGGACCAGCTCGCCGGTGCGTCGGAGGAGACGGAAGGAGACAGGATGCTCTTTGAAGGCTATCGGTTCAAATGTGATGGGGAACATAGGGGGTGCGGCGCGGGGCGGGGCGGCGCGGGGCGGGGCGGGGCGAGGGGGACCACGAGCACAGGTGTACGCCTCGGCGGGTCAGCCAGCGCCCCCCGGGCCAGGGCGCGGCAGGGGAGGGGGGGTGAGGCGGGAGAGGAGATTGAGGCGAGGACAACGATTGCCATATTCAAATGCATCTCTCTTCTTCAGGCCGAGGTCTTCCCTCCCGCTCTCCCGCTCTCTCTCTCTCTCTCTCTCTCTCTCTCTCTCTCTCTCTCTCTCTCTCTCTCTCTTTCTCTTTCCTCTCGCCTCTCTTCAGCCTGGCCCTCCCCCCCGCGCTCCGCACCGGGACAAGCAATTCGGACACCACGTGACGCGAGTCCTGATCGGCTAGCTCCCCCCCCCCACCCTCACGGAGGTGAGGTGAGGACAGGCCCCGTTGGTAGTGCTTTTCCTGGTGCTGCGCGCTGCGCGCTGCGCGAGCTCGGTCCTCGGCCCTGGCCCGGGCCGGACCGTACCTGGGCCTGGGGCTTATGTCCGCTGGCGCCACGCCACGCCCCGCGCAGCCGCGCTGTCTCCACCCCCGCTACGCCACGCCACGCCATGACTCAGTTGACCCCGATGCTTACGATCCCCTTTGATCCAGGCCCGTCCCGTCCCGTCCCGCCCAGCGTTAGTCCTTCCAAACATCAAGTGACGTTTCGCCCTCCCAGTCAGGCGGGACCGACAGGGCGGCCGAGCCTGTTCCATCCCTTTGGAACTGCCCTAGCCAGCCGACCCCAGCGCAGCGCGCGCGCACACACACACAGACACACACACTCACACCACATTGACGGACTTGAAAGGCAATTCAGAGCGGGCAGGACACTCCTCACCGGACGGCGCCGCGCCCGCGACAGCCCCTGCCCCGCTGTTCTTGTGAGTAAATTTTTCCACGGTGCCGTTGCGCGCGCGGTGCGCGGCCGGCGGCCCCGCGCTCCAAAGGGGGTAGGCGACGTGCGTGTGTGTGTACCTGGCTTGTGCGTCAGGTCGGTCGCGCTCCCCCCCCCCCAACGTCCTGCTGGCGAATGACGCCACGAAGTCGTCACCGGCGTGCCCATATGCGTGGGCGTGAGGGTGTTTGCGTCCCCGATAGCCGTCCCGCGTCCGCGTCGGCCGTGCCGCAGGCAGGGCAGGGCGAGGCGGGGCGTGGCGGGGACACCCCCGGCGTGGCCGCGGCCTGCCGGGCTGTTGCCGAGCCAGCCCATTAACCCCACCGCCTTGACGCGTCGATCCGAACAATGATGTGAAAAACTAATTGCTAGTTCGTTTCAGACAGACCTGCTAGAAAAGATCTTTTCAGCCAGGGGGAATGATCATTGAAGTTGATGTACTGTACCTCAGCAATTCTTTTCTTTTCTTTCTGTTTTGCAGTGTACAGGCGGGTGCACTTTTGTGGAAAGGCCTCGACGGCGGAGTTGCGGGCGGTTACTGCTCCCGGACCCGGGTACGTATACTTACCCCCCGGCCCGACCCCAGCATCTTCTATCGTGTCCCCGGGCTCAGGCTTCACCAAGCAGGCTGACTCCAAACAGCCTATGGTTGAGTCCTCTCTCTCTCTCGATCCTTATAGCCGTGCCCAATGAGTGCGGCAATGATAGAGAGACAGAACTTATGTGCGGAATCAGCCTACAGGCTACGTAGTCGGATCAGCTTGGACTTTCCACGTAAGCGGGAATTTCCCCGGAAAGGGAAAGTCTGCGCTCCTGGCGGGAAAGGGGCCAAGGCCGGAGTGGCAGGCCGTGCGCTGCGCGGCGCAGCGCGGGAGTGGCGGAGCGTGTATGGGGAAAGCTTTCACGCGGCGGAAGGCTTCGAGTTTCCTGGGAACACGGAAAGCCGTCGAAAGGCGAGCGGCGAGCGACACGCGAGTTACACGTAACCGCTGCCCCGTCATCTCGCATGGAGAAAAAAGAGAGGAGATGGAAGCGGTCGAAAAACTCCAAGGCCCCGGTCGGGATTGAACCCCGGCGTGTGTACAGCCGTGATGGGGTTCTGCTACCTGCTGCGCAGGAGACTGTACTGTATACTGTAAGTCTTGTCTACGACGAGCGCGTCAGCGCACGGGCTGGGCTTGTGTCTCCAGCTAGTAGAGGAGGTGGTGGGGTGCCCACCGCGACCCGACGACAAGCTGTGAGCGGGGAGGCAATGAACCCCTTCAGAGGGGCCGAGACAGGGTGGGGTTTGGTGCGGTGGGGTGGCACCCTCGCCCACCGGCCGGCCGGCCGACGGCACGGGTCGCTCTCCGATCTGCATGTGCTACCGCGCCTGCCGCTGGAGGCCCCGCGCCCCGGCTCGCATCTCAGAGGGAAAGTTGGCAGGTTGGACCGCCGCCCGCACCCCTCCCCGACCGCCACCCTATAGGTCGTTTGGTTGCCGTGTCGGGAGCGGGGGAAGGGGAAGGGCTGATGGCGGCTAGGGAGTCGCGGGGGAGAAGGGAGGGGTCCTCATTACGGTACATCACGTATCGTTGATTAGAAAGGGCGGGTAGTGGTGCTCGCAGGGGGCGGGAAGAGGGGAGCATCCTCCGGGAGGACTGCTCCGCTCCTCCTCGTTTCGACTGGCGTAAGGGTTAAGTGCAGGTGCAGCGCCGGGGCGGCCGCGGGACGGGACGGGACGGGGCGGGGCGCGGGCGGGCGCGCGTGTGCTACCCGGTAGCGAGTCCCGGCCCCCGGACCCCGGAGCTGCCGGAACCCCACCACCGGCCTGAGGCGCCGCGACCGCGTCCGGGTCCGCACGTCCGCACGGAGAAAAGGATTTTGTTAATATAGCCTGAACAATATTTTTTGTTCCAGCAACTAAAAACCTGCTGGCAGAGCAAAGAATCTGTTACTACAACAGAAATTTTGTGGGGGTACTGTTGACGTAACAGATTTTTAGTTGCTGGAACAAAAACAAAATGTTGTTAAGGCCATATTAACAAATTGTTTGTTGTGAGAACTAAATCCTTTTCTCCATGCCGGTCCGGGTCGAGCCGAGCCGCGCGGACCCGCCCGTCTACCGCACTTCACGATATACGGACCATTTTCTATCGTCTTGTCATTAAAACTGGACAGCTAGTGGTAAACCGGAAGAAGGAGAATTAAGCGATTAACTAGTATGTGGCTGCGAAGTCGCTTCGCAAGTCTGAAGTAAGTAAAAACATAAGTGCAAGCTCGACGTGTCCCGGACGGCCCGTGCACGCATTTAGTATTATTAAACTTTCTTCGCGATTTCGTCACGTATAAATACGTGAATGCTCTTGTGAAAGAAGACTAAATTTACGATGGAACTGACTAACTTACAAGTGAGGCTGGTAGGCCACCAATGAGGGCTAGAAAACAGAATTTGTTTTTTAGGTTAGGTGTGTTCCTCTCAACACCACAAAAACAAAAGATTGTTTTCTACCCTCCTTTTTGAGGCCGACCAGCCTCACTACGGACACGGGCACGGGCACGAGGACCTCGGCGACGGGCCGGGCCAGCAGGACCGACCAAGGGAGATGACATTCCCTGTTCACATGAGAGCGAAAGGGAGAGAGCAGCTCCGCTTGCTCCCCTCTCTGTCAAACCATGAGGAGGAGGTCCGAGGGGGGCTCAGTCATACAAACCGTGAACAATGATGTTTTTTATTATTTTTAACTTTTGTTTTATTTTTAGGCACGAAGTAGCCTTATGGTTTCATCTCAGGATCCGATTTTTTTTTTTTTATCAGTGTGGCCCCTTACCTAAATCCTGATTTTTCTATACGATTTTCATAAGATTTGGCAGAGAGGTAGAACTCAATCTCCTGAGTTCACTGCTGAAATGCCAGCCCAAAGTTAGCGGCCAATTTTGAGAAATTTCGATCTAAAATCTCTGTTTCTATGATGGTAATACTCGGCTTGTCACGGGAAAACAGCGTGGAAAGGGGAGCCGAGCCGAGTCGCCATTGTCGCGGCTGCTCGAGCCCCTCGGCGCGGCGCGCAGGGGATGAGGACCGGCGGGGCCGGGGACTTGTTGATTCTACTCATGCACAGTAGTTCAAAAAATAAAATTTCGAACGACATGTTAGAATAAAAATGTAAAAGCAGTGTTCAAATGCCTATTGCATAACGAGACTACAGTTCAAAAATCAAGCTGATCGGATGATTTTTACTGAGAGACTAACTTCTAAATCTTTTTAGCTAGAAAGGTAAACTTTGGCATGTGACCCGCTGAACTAGTGACCTTGATATTAAAGAAATTTAGTAACATGACCCATAAGGCTAGAATTTTTAAAGCAAATTTCTGTATTAACCATCTTCTACCGAAGAATTTAGTGAAACAAAAACATTAATGAACTTCGTGCCTACCAGGATTTCCTGAAATCGTATTTTTTATTATTATTTTTTGAATATTTTTGACTTTTGTTCAGATTTTGACAAATTTAGATCTTTTTTCCTCATATCTGAATATTTTCCAATTTAATTTCGGTTTTTTGTTTATTTTTTCTCGAATTTTCGGATTTTTCTGGACATTTTCTCCTGATTTTTTAAAATGATTTTCTTTTTGGGCCGTACTCAAAGTGCCCCACTCGAAGTCAGCAGGGTGATTCCGTACATTGGTTTCGTGTGTCTGTCCTTGTCACACCACCCATGGGGCACGGCCGTAAGGAGCAAGAGAGAGGACACTGCTAAAAGCGGTTCGGAATCACCCCGCTGCAGGCTGGGGCGGGCGCTGCGCGGGTGATTCCGAACAGCGTTTAGTAGTGTCCTCTCTCTCTCTCTCTCTCTCTCTCTCTCTCTCTCTCTCTCTCTCTCTCTCTCTCTCTCTCTCTCTCTCTCTCGGTTCTTCTGGCCGTGGCCCATGAGTGAGACAAGGACAGAGAGACACAACCACTGTCCGGAATCCCCCTGCCGGCCGGGCCTGGACGCAGTGTTGCCAGAAAAGCAGGCAAAAAGTTGCCCAAACACAGCGGAGTAAAGCGGGCTGCATCGGCGCCTGCCTACTCGGCAACGTAAACGCTCTTGTGCGAAGGTGTTGCCTAGTAGGCAGGCGCAGATGCAGCCCGCTTTACTCCGCTGTGTTTGGGCTCCTTTTTGCCTTCTTTTTTGGCAACACTGCCTGGACGGTGGCCTGGACCTGCCGTCGCCTCCGTGCGTGCGCATGTGCGCATCACATATATGGACCAAGTCGGGCCATGGCCTGGGGCGGGGCGGAGCCGTTCGGGGCCGGCCCGGGCCGGCCCGGGCGGGGCGGGGCTTCTTGGCGGCCAGCAGGGCCGCGGGGGTCTCGAGCCGGAGCCGGAGCCGGTGCTGGACGAGGCGCTCGGGCTGAACATGAACATGCACGTGTGTGCGAAAAACGGCCCGGGCGGCACGCACGCATCGCGTCAGCGTCGTTATTTTCCAAAGGGCTGCTGGACCTGGCCCGGCCCGGCCCGGCTGGACTGCGTGACGTACTTTTCATCGGGGTACGCCTCGCCTGGCCTGGCGTGGCCCCCGCACGACAACTCGTCTGCGCCGACGACATGTCCGTGGGCGAGAACAAGTGCGCATCGAGACGGCGCGTGTGTGTTTTTGCAGGCCGTGTATGAGTGTGTGTAATTTTCGGGTTGGGTGTGCATGCTCCGGGCGAAAATCATCTTCTTTTATGAAAAAGAGGCCTGCCTGCTCGTGTGTAGCGCCAATCACCGCATGCTTAACGTGCGCTGCTTCTGGGCCTCCGGCACCAGGAAGGAGTCACCGAGTTCCCGTGGGTGGCCTTACCAATTTATTCATTTATTTGTTTACTTATTTTAATTATTTTGTAATTGAGGTTGGCATTTTTTTTTTGGCGCTAATCTAATCTTGTCAAAGTTTTCCCGCGACTCGGACTCGCCTAGAGGAGGTTTTTTGGCGCACGGTTGCCATGGCTCCGTGTTCCGCCGGGAGAGGTTTCCCCGGACAATTTCTGTTCGATGTTTTGGCCGAAACCGCATCACCCCGTCGTAACCACGCGTCCCCATAAATTTGGCCATTAGGTACAAATTAAGTCTGCTGTTTGGGGCAGAGCGAAGCGGCCAGAGCCCTTGCGGCAGACAGCTTCACCTGCCCGCTCTGATGCGGGACGGGGTCCAAGCCCGGCGCAGCCCGCCACGCCCCGTACCCGGGCCCCGCTCCGCTCCGGGGCGGGCTCACCGACCAAGGCAAGGCGCGACCCCAAACGCAACATTGTACCATGTTGTGCTGACCCGGAAGAAAATAAAAATCTGAAGCGGGAGGTGCGAGCCGAGCGCGTCGCGTCGGCGAGGCGCGCACCAGAGCTGTACAAGTGCGTCGGACGCCCTGTTCCCACGACGGCGAAGCCTCATGTTCGAAACATTACAAAGTCGTATCCCGCCCGCCGCGCACCCCCACCCCATGTGGCACGGCAGGTGTTCTGCTTAGCTCTCAGTGACATGATTGCTGAAATTTACATAAATTATTTTAATGGTGGCGAACGTGAATGCATTAGAATTAGCAAGAACCTGAAAGAAGTTTACGAATCTCAAACGAAAACAGTGTAGAATCAACCATCTCGGGGAACTCCCGCCGATCGTCCTCCTCGTGGATCTTTAGATAAAACGTCTAACTCTAACTCTTTCTTCAAGTTGTTGTCCGCCGATACAAATCCTGTAGCTATACTATGAGTGTTTAAGAAATGCAACGTAAATACACGATATTTCTATCAAGTTATTACCAAAACAAATATCACGATTACGAAATCGAATTTTAGTCAGAGATACTAAATGTTGCTGCGGTCGTACTAAAGTTTGCACTCATAACTCATATTACAATTTTAACAACAGTTTTAAAATATTTTTACAACATTGCGTAGCTTTGCTTCAACGCATCCAATATTTCAAAGTTTTTCTTTGAAAATTGGTACAAGTTTTTTTTAGCAACTTTTCATAAAGAGTAAAATTCCACGCGCAGCGCACCTATGAGGTAGACCCGGTTTTATCTGTGCGCCAAATTAACCTCGATTACCTCGACTCGGTCAAGGGAGGGAGGAGGGAAAAAATAGAGGACAGCCGAGGGGGTGGGGATGTGCCCGTGATAGGAGAGGGGAGGAGGAGGGGGGGCATGGGGGCGGTCAGAGGCAGCGGCACGGGGGGCAGGGCGGGGCGGGGCGGGGCGGGGCGGGGCGGAGCAGCCCCTTCCGAGGAAACATCGCTGTATATCATTCCGAGGGCCGCATTTTATTTGACGCGTAGGTGCTGCGATGGCGGGATGGCGCGGCCGAGGTGTAGCTCTGACTGCATATATACGTTGGTAACGCGTCACGGCGGGGTGTGTGGTGGAGTGCCTGGCGAGGCGAGGGCGTGCATCGCGGAGTCCCGACTCGAGTACAACCCGCGGCGCCCGGCCCGGCCCGGCCCGGGACCCGGGACCCGGGACCCGGGACCCACCGGCCGTAAGATATACGGCCCCGAAAACATCCCGGCGAATTGAAGAAGGGGTCTCGCGATTTTATTTATCATCATACCCGCGATAAGAATTTTGCGGAGCGGCGAGGTGCAAAATTACACGATGCCGAGGCCAGTAATGACCCCAATTTTCTTTAAATAGTTGCTAGAAGACGATTTATCCGGGAAATTAAAGCCTCGTACGGGTGAGCAGCGCTGCTTTTCGTTTTTATTATTTTTCCCATATACAGATTGCTGCCGACAGGTCTTTGGGAACAGGTGAAAATGCCTGCAGCCGCCCCATCCCGTCCCTTGAGTTCTCGGGAGGGAGCAGGGCAGGGCCGGGCCGGGAGGGGCGTGGCTCCGAAGCCTTATCGCCTAGGATAGACAGCCCTGCCCCGCCCCGCCCCGCCCCGCCTGCACGGGGGTCCTTCATTATACTCTTCTTTTTATCGCATCTCCTTTTATTCGCGGATGACATTTTTATGTTTTCGATTTGGATTTTGCCTCGCTCATTATACGAGAACGCATCTCCCGTAACATTGGACCTGTCTTGTACGGGCACAGTGTATGAGATACCGATGTTCCCCCTGTAGTTTCGGCTTGTGTCAAAGCACGGGTGGCAGCCGCCCCCCGGCCCCGCAGAACACCGCCGCGCCGGTCTACTGCTGTACTCTCCTGTGTGTGTGGCTGACAGCGAGCCACGCCCAGTGAAATACCGGAAAAGAAAGAAACTCGACCCACATTTATTCAAGTTTACGCCGGTGTGATATTGCGTCATAGAGTACTGTACTCCACCACTAACCTAATCTACTAAAATTCAACGCGAAACACTGGAAAAACTAATGTGACTCATGTCACATGTGCACATGTGACGAGTTTAGGTAACATCACTTAATGTTACCATATTTTCGGTAACGTTTGTAATGTGACATCCTCCATGTTATTACTATGGGCAGGCCGACATAACACATGGCACCGGATGTCACATTACCAAACGTGACCGAGAATTTGGTAACGTTTTGAAATGTGACATAAACTTAGTCACATCAATTGATGTGACTCATGTCACATTATTTTTTCTAGTGAAGAGATATTTCCCTGGAATCATTTCGCGGATGGCGTGCTCCACGCCCGCTCTGGCTCAGCAGGGCGCGCCCCGCGCGGGGCGGCGGCCGGACTCGACCGGAGCGCCACATCGTCCGGATCGGCTCGGCTCGGCTCTGCTCGCCTCGGCGCGCGTGGTCAGATTTGGAGATTTTCACACTCGGGCAGTCGCAGCCTCTGCCTGGTCCTCCCCTTTCCTCTCCTGGTCTTACTGCCACCGCCGCCGCTGCTGCTAATCGCCCAATTCAGATATTTTGAGCAGATAACGTTCATCATCCGGGTGGTTTTGGCTGGGGAGGAGAGGGGGAGGGCGCCGTGGTGCGGAGGGTGGACACGGCGCGGCCGGGCGGGGCGGGGCGGGGCGGGGAGGGGAGGGGAGGGGAGGCGCGCGCAGGCCGCTTACGTATGCAAGGGGCGGCAGAACCATCTCAGCCCCACCCCACCCCCTCCCCTCCTCACCCCTTCCTTGTCATGAGTCGTCCAGCAGCGCCCTGGCCCGGGCTGCCCCGCCCGGCCCCGCCCGGCCCCGCCCGGCCCCGCCCGGCCCCGCCCGGCACGGCTCGGCCTCGGACAGACTACCCACTATCCCCTCCCCTCTCTCCGCGCTCTCTGCCTGCTCCTGCTCGTCCTCGTTTACCTTTCCTCCCACTCTCTCCGCTGATTCGTCTTATTCGCTCCTCCTTTCGCGCGCAGCGTCCACTCTCTCTCCTTTCCTCTGTCTCTCTCCCTTTCGTACGTCCTCGCCCCGTTATCTCCCTCCCACTCACCCACCCTGTCCACTCTCACGCACCCCCTTCCCCTCCACGCGCGCGTGCCTCGCACCGTGATCACGACTACCATTCATTGTATTGAACACCCGCGCAGAGGAAATTCGGAGCAAGTCCATTCCATGGGAGGCGCGGCCTCGCCTGGGGTGGGGTAGTGGCAGCAGCAACTGCACCCAGCGGCACCCGCCGCCCCGGCCTGGGCCGAGGCACAGCGGAAGTCACCTCCACGGGAGTTGAAAAGTTCACGTGTCTTCCGGAAACTACAGTATCATACCTTGCACGCGCTTTTTGCCACAACTTCACGTCAAAACACTTTGAGGACGGCGTAGATTGTAAAATAAGAAAAGAAATTGGAAAGAACATCACTCAAAAGTTGAGGGGTTAAAGAAAGCGGAGAATTTATTCGCGTTTTGTGGTTGAGTCCGTCCCCTCCCGCGCAGCGCGCAGCCACGGTCTGGTGGTGTTTCGCCTCCTGGCGGGACGGACCTTTCCTCTTGTCTTTGCGAATAATGAAAGCCAAGCTCGGACTATCCGGATGGAGATCCCCTCCTCCCCTCCCTTGACCAATCTTGTCCGCCCCGCCCCGCCCCGCCCCGCCCCACTCCGCTCCGCGCCGCGCCACGGCGCACCCCTTTCCCGCTGTCCACCCCCTGTCCACGACGCCAGTCCGGCACGGCGTGCCTTGCCCTGCTCTGCCTGTTCGCTTCTCCTCCTCCCACTCTCTTCTCTCGTCGTCTTTCTCCCTCTCCTCTCCCTCCTTATTTCGCCTGGTCCCTCCCTGCCCCGCCCCGCCCCGCCCCGCCCTGTCGAGTTCCCCGTTTGGCTATGCGCTCCACTCCGCACGGCCGCGGCGTGCGGGGCGGGGCGGGGCGGGGCGGGGCGGGGCGGGGCGGGGCGGGGCGGGGCGGGGTGGAGAGATGGGGTGGGCTGTGAGGGGCTCCCGCACCCGCCTCCCCCTTTCCCGTTTCTACATACCCGCTGTCCCGTCTCCTCACGCCCTGCCGGTCCGTGGCCAGTCCTCCCCAGGACACGGCCGGGCCGGGCAGGGCTTCCCGCCCCCATACCTCCACAACTCCCTGCCACCCCTGCCAACTCCTCCTCCTCCTCCTCCCCTTCTTTCTGCCCCCAACGCCTGACGTTGAATAAACGTTAGCGCGATTCTAGAAGCGGGGGCCTCACCGCACTGGCCCCGCCGCACCCCGCCCCGCCCCGCCCCGCCCCGCCACACCCCACCCCACCCCACCCCACCTCACCTCACCGCACGCCGCCCCGTCACGCCAGCCACGCACCATGATATGGCACGGCTCCGCGGCGCACCGCCGTCACCAGCTTTATGGTGCCGCATTTTACAAGGCTGTCCTGGAGGGAAGTCCAACCCGCCCTGCGGCCCGCCGAGCCTCGCCGGGCTACCGGGCCGGCCAGCAAGGCGATTCCGCGCGCCGACTTCGTCTCTCTGTCCTTGTTGCACTCACGGGGCGGGCCCATAAGGAGCGAGAGAGAAGGCATTACAGAACGATACCCTGAATCCGCCTGCAGCTGCAGAGGTGCAAGGTCTGGAAGTAGGAGCACAGGCGCGTGGCGCGTGCAGTCCCAACCCCTCTCCTGCTAATCATGACAATAGTGCCGTAGTATTTTTTTTTCAGGAAAGCGTTTTCTTGATCCGTGTGTTACTTCATCAACACACGGCCGCGAGATCAAAGTTTAACCTCAAGGCAATTGCCTCAAATTCAGCAAAATTGCTTGTTTTAAAATTTGATGTTGTCCCACCAATAACATTCATACGCTATTATACATTTTCATGAAAACATCTCCTGAAAATATTTTGCAAGTGTATACACTGCACTGCAGACTCTACATATTGGCGCGCGGCAGCGTGCGCGGTACAGCACGGCACCAGTCACGTAGCGGTGCCCGTCCAACTCCTGCCTGTGCCCCTTAGCAAGCGACCAGAATGCCATCAGGGCCTGAACAGCTCCTGCCGCCCCGCCCCGCCCCGCCCCGCCCCGCCCCGCCCCGCCCCGCCCCGCCCCGCCCCGCCCCGCCCCGCCCCATAGCACTCCGCCGGGCCCGGCAGGCCTTGCTTCTTGTGATAGCATAGTGATTGTGGTAGTGGCCCCGCTGCCAAAACTAATCTGCCTCCGCATTCGCTGCTACTGCCGCAGCACGTTCCGTCCAGTGGCAACCGCAACCCCTTAGGTCCCAGCCCGGCCTTCCCCCTTCCCTCCCAACCCCTCCCTTCCGCACCCCCACCCCTATGGCCAGCCCCGGGCCGGGGCCGCGCCCAGGCTTGCTGGTTCGCCTTGCGCGACCAGAGCGGTTTTACCCCCTTCCCCCACCCCCTCCCCTGGCCCCTCCCCCACCCCCTGTCCTCTCTCACTTACCATCTCCCTCTCTCCTTCTTCGTCCCTCTCCGCAATTTCTCGCCCCCCCCCCCCTCTACCCCGCCGCACCCCTGCTCCGCTGGCCTCCCCGCCCACACTGCATTCTGCGCGCGGTGGTGGCCAGCCGGCCCCGCTCTGCCCTACCCCGTCCCGCCCCGCCCCGCCCCGCCCCGCCCAGTCCCCGCCGGCCTTGTTTACATTCTATCTCCCCGTCCTTACCCCTTTCCCCTCCCCGTCCCCTCCTCCTACATCCACCCCATCACGTTGCCGCTTCTGATTCTCCTCCCCTCCCTGTCCATGCCTCTATTCTTCCTCTTCCTCTCATTCCCATCTCCGTCGCTCTCTCTCTCTCTCTCTCTCTCTCTCTCTCTCTCTCTCTCTCTCTCTCTCTCTCTTCCTCTCACTCTCTTGCTCGCTCACCTCTTCCGCCACGCGGGGATCTTGACGCGATGAGACTGTTCAAACCCAATCTGAAGGAATCGCCCGGCGGCGCCCCGCCCCGCCCCGCCCCGCCCCGCCCCGCCTCGCTCCATACTCTGCTGCTGCCCCGCCCGTCCACCCGCGACCGATGTCCGCTGCTCCTCTCCGCTCGCGAAGGAAAAACCTACGTCCATCGGCAACGGGCCCAGTTTCTCTGGAAACGCAAGTGTGTACTTGAATGCAGTATTTCCTGCATACCTCCATGTATTCAGGAAATATTCAGGAAATATTCAGGAAATAATGTGTACTTAGTCAAGTATGCAGGAAATAATGTGTACCTCCATACTTTTATGGGGGAGATTTAGTGTGTACCTGGTCAAGTACACAGGATTTCCTGCATACCTGGCCAGGTACACATTATTTCCTGCATACTTGACTAAGTACACATTATTTCCTGAATACATGGAGGTATGCAGGAAATACTGCATTCAAGTACACACTTGCGTTTCCAGAGTTATCAGTGAACAGAATCTGAGATAAGAGACAGAAATCCCCGTTGAAATCCTCGGCGAACAGCTTGGCCGCAGTAGTATATAGCCGCGGACCGTCCTCGCATGCGGCGGCTGATTTCGCCTGGCGTACACCCCCGCCGTGCTGCGCCCGGCCCCCGGCCCACCCCATCTCGCCCAACCCCTATTCCGACCCACTGCGCATACCGTGGGATGGCTCGCTTGGCTAGCTTGGCTAGCTTGGCTAGCGCGCGCAGCTAGCGCCGGCTAGCGCCACCGCCGGGGAGCGGGGAGGGCCTGCCTGCTGGCCAAGCGGAGGGGGAGGATGGGGGAGGAGGCGAGGTGCGGAGCGGAGCGCGCGGAGGCGCTGCTCACCGGGCGGGTCCACCCCGGGTCCACCCCCCACCACCTCTACCCCAATTTCAACCCCCCCACCCCTTTACGTGACGCAAGTTCTACTCTCTCTCCTGGAGGGCGATTGTCGCTCGGCTCCAACATCGCCACCGTTCGATCCTAGGGCTGCGTTGCGCCGCGCGGCTGACTCGTACGAGGCCATCGCCTGCGACACCCACCGCCGTCCCCTAATATTACCGAGGGGAGTACAGCTCTGAATTTTAGTGTACGCACATTGTGAGTTTGCCTGAATTTTCCTAAATTTTTCCAAATGTTTCTAATGTTTTCTAAATTTTTCCGGATTTTCGGAATTTTCCTGAATTACGAGGTGTACAAAAAATTCAGAGCCATTTCCCACTCGAATTTTACGTGGCTTCTACAGTACCTGGTGTTTCTTCGAATGGGTTACAGTGTTGCGGGTTTGCCTACCCCTTTCTCCCGTAAGGCGCCATGGCTCCTAGCGCTAGCGAGTATGCAATCCCGCAACACTGCTCAAAGAAACGCCCGGTACAAGCTATGACTAAAGCTAGACTGAATGTATAGCTGTGACTACAGCTATAGGTATAGCTATGACTATAGCTATATAGGTATAACTATGACTTTAGTTATAGGCATAGCTATGACGATAGCTGCTTGAAGCCGACAGCTAAGAAATTTCCGTCCTCTTATTTGTCAAAGTCTCAGCAGAAGGGCTTCACGACTGGTCCTGGTCCTCCAAAAACGTTTCGCCAGCTTTCGATGTGTTATTATTCCCTAGGCTTCGAAACGCCCCCAGATACCTTGGATAGGATTTTTACCCGTTCTTTACCACCCCCTCTCTCCTGATTGGTGAAAAGAACGAGTATTGTTCTCAGTAGAGTGTAGCCCTTAACTGTCTCCACTTTCATCTCAGATCTCACAAGACCTATAGTCATAATAGGTACACCAGTCTAAACTGGAAATGCTGGTCTTTATTCCAACAATGAACTTTTTTCAAGTTTAATAGTATTATTTTCGAGGGGTCGACTACTCGGCTTCGAACCGAACACAGGAGTTCGGAGTACACGGAGAACAGCTGGAGTTCGCAGCGTTAGTTCGGTTGGAGAACAGTCGGAGTGCGCGTTTTAAAGCCGGAGTACTTCGGAGTGCATCCGGAGTTCATCGGAGAACACCACCTTATTTTACCCGGAGAACGCTCGGAGAACGCTCGGAGTACACGGAGTACATTCGGAGTATGGTCAGACAGTATAACACAGGAGAACACAAGTTGTCGACCCCTCGATTATTTTGAGAATACAGTACTTAACAAATTTTGTCTGTTTCATTCTAAGTCCATAACCCAGCTTATTAGTGGAGTTATCAATCTCAGAGAGCACAATACCTACAGACATGAAACTTGTACTATTCTAAACCAGAAACCTTCGTCTGAATTAAAAATGTTTGTGCTAGTTTTCATTCTAAGTCCCGGAGATGGAATGTGCACCATTGATCTTCCCAAATATATTTGCAGGCTACGGAGTGTACCGTAAGATTCAGACTGTAGTCAAAAATGATAGTCCGGGACCAGGTAACAAATTAACGGCGCCAACCGTAGACAGTTTCCGTGGTATTTTTTCAACAATATATAGGAATAGGGTATTTCAATGGAGCGCTGCCCGGAACTAAGAAGAACAAAAACGGATACAGAGAGAGGTGGTAGGTAAGCCTCCCCGCCCGCCCTCTGTATCCGCTTTTGTTCTTAGTTCCGGGCAGCGCTCCATTGAAATACTCTATTTATGCTTAGACGGAAACATTCGCCTTGCAATCTGCGGATAGTGTCAAGCTCAGCAATCAAGCCGAGGGCTTGCCCGGCAAGTAAGTGAAATTCCGCGAATCAGGTAGTCAAAGTATGCTAAACCCTAAACACTTACGCATTTAGAGACTGTATTCAGTTTCCCCCGCCCACCGGTAGGGGCGGTAGGCACACCGGCAGGCGCAACTGATGCGCTGCTTGCCTACCCTCCAGGCAACCGAGGTCGGCGTCGTGGCAGGCTCCCACTGCGCTGCTGTAGCCTGATTCCGCAAAGCGGTTAGAGTGGCCTCTCAGGTGTCCTCTCTCTCGCTCCCTATGGCGTCGCCCCATGGGTGTGACAAGGACAGAGCGACGAAACCGCCTTGCGGAATCAGCCTGCTGGCGACCGCGTGCCCACGTGGCATGGCGCCTTCCGGGAGTGTCGATATGAGAACACACCCCACCGTGTGGCGCCCCGCTCGCCGGGTACGCTTGGGAACTACAGTCGCAGTGGTATCCAGCTGGTGTGTTCCCGGAAATAGCACGCCAGTGCTGGAGGGGCGGAGCGGGGCGGGGCGGGGCGGGGCGGGACAGAGGCGGTACCGCTCGGCACCGCACCGCGCCCAGCCGCATACGGTTCGGCGGTCACGTCTCGGCCCGAGCCCCACCCTCAATGCAAGCATCCCTTCTCTTCTCTCCCCTTCCCTGCCCTGCCCTGCCCTGCCTGAGCCCCCGCCGCCCCCGCGCTGCGGTCTGCCCGGCCCCCCGCCCCCCGCCCTCAGTTTGGCAGTGTCCCAGCCTGATTTTCCAGCGCTGGCCCAGGCAGGCGAGGCCAGGCAGGAAGAAGCAGGCGGCCGCGCTCCCAGCGGAGCTCAGCGCCACCACCCCGCCCCACCCCTCCCCACCCGGGTGCGGTACCTCCACAGGCTCGGCCCCGCGCCGCCTCGCCCCGCCCCACCCGGGTTCGGTACCTCAACGGGCTCGGCCCCGCCCCGCCCTACCCGGGTTCGGTACCTCCACCTCCACGGGCTCGGCCCCGCCGCACCCCCGGGTTCGGTACCTCCACAGGCTAGGCCCCGCCCCGCCCCACCCGGGTTCGGTACCTCCACGGGCTCAGCCCCGCCCCGCCCCACCCAGGTTCGGTACCTCGACAAGCTCGGCCCCGCCCCGCCCGCGCTCTGTGTGCAAACTCCACGCGTATCAGGCCCCCTTTGTGCACGGGCCGGCCTCCAAGACGTCGCCCCCGCGGCCGCCGTCGACGTTCTCCAGAGTCCACCTCCCTCCCCCCTCCCCGCGGGCGGCAAGGCCTGGCCGCAGCACCGCAGTCCTCTCCAGACGGAACCAATCAGGCATAATTTTGGCCGACGACAGCCGGAAATAGAATGCGGGTCATCCAATTGGCGCGCTGTAGCTCGGCCTGCGTGCAGGGGCCTGAGTGAGATGGGGGGCGAGGGAGGGCTACGAGCGAGCTGCGCGGCTACAGGACGCGGCCGAGACGCGCGCCCTGCTCGGAGCTCGACAAGTAGGCCCTGGTGATGCTGATCAGGGGCCCTGGTGGCACCATGGTGGCACCGGAGCGGGGTGGGCGTGGGAGGTAGCGCTTCGGGGCTCGTCACATTCCTGTCCCGCCCGCACCTCCCCCCACCCCGCCGGCTCCTTCGCTGGCTCTTCCATCTCAAACTCGCCTGTTTCTTTTCGTGCAAGAGCACGGTGTACGAGTCGAGTCCAGCCGGGACGCGCGGCGAGCGCGGCCGGGGCCGGACCGAGCCGGGTCGGGGCCGAGGCGCGCTGAAGGAGGAGAAGGAGGAGGCAGATTTGGCAACGCCGCCCTGCGCGCCCCGTGGACGGCCCCCGGCCGAACCATCTCACCGACGACTGACTGTCCCGGGCAATTTGCGCGAAATTATAAGGTCGAGCATGTTTGGTTAATTTGGAAGAATGCTAATGGCTCGGCCGGGCCGCGCAAGTCCGATGTGCTTACGCGCATGCGCAGGCCATGACTGGGCAGGGCAGCGCAGGGCGGACGGCGGCCACCAGCGCCTCGGGGCGTACGTGTGCGTGGCCGCACCGCGCGGGCGGGACAAAACCCAAAACCCAAAACCCTCGAGGGACAGGTTGGAGAGGTGTCGTGGCGACTCCCCACTCCTCTCTTCCGTCGCACAGTCTCGAAACCACTCGAAACACAACACCTAGTGGGTATAGGCATCACGCGCTACAGACGATAGGTATCTCAAAGGCAAAAAGACGTCACATTTAGAGACCGACGCGAAGATTCTCGCCCTGAAGAGAGCGAGAAATTTCCTCTCTCTCTTTAAGAGCGAGGTTTGGTTTTCTCGCTCAATTAGAGAAATAGTCTAAAAAACCTCTCCCTATTATTTGAGCGAGGAGTGGGAAACCTCGCACTTTTTGAGTGAGAATTGTTATCCTTTGTCTCTCTTAATTTGAGTGATGTTGTAATTTTTTTCTCATTAAGAGCGAGGTTCCTTAACTCTCACTTAAATGGGGCAAGAGGAAAAATCTCACTCCTTTTTGATGAGACATCTCACTCTTGCATTTGCAGTGAACAGACCCGCGCCTGCGGCCTGCGGTGGCGCCGTGATCCGGGCCGCGGCTGATCTGGTCCGCTTGAAGGTGGCTCGGCATTCCGAAAGGCCCCTCCCGGCCGCCCCGTCCTCAGCCCGCCCGGCCCGGTCCCGGTCCATCCCCACAGCGCAGAGGCGCCGCGCCGGTACCACGACACCAGCACTGTTACGATTATTGTAAACACGGAGCGAGAACAGCAGCAGCTGCGCCACTGAAAGCGATTGAATTTCTTCCTCTGCAGCGCGAGGGGCGAAGGGCATAAAACAAAGAGCAGAGTGGATGTGGGTGGGAGTGGAGCGGGGCGGGGCGGGGCGGGGCGGGGCGGGGCGGGGCGGGGCGGGGCGGGGCGGGGCGGGGCAGGGCGCGGAGGCCTGCAAACGCCCGCCGCGCCGTGCTGAGCGGGGCCAGGCGTTACGCGTGCGAAAGGAATCTCCGGCATCCCATCCCAGTCTCATATTGGTTTGGCCTTCTCCGCATGCTTGTGCCTGGAGAGCTCTAGAGGGCGGCCGCGCCACGCCACGCCACGCCACGCCCCGCCCCGCCACGCCCTCGGCTGCGGCTCGGAGGGCCTGTCCTGTCGTCCATAGGCAGCCCGCACCACTCGACTCCCCCCGGCCGGGCCGGGCGGAGCAGAGCGGAATGCCGCGTACCGTCCGGAGTTGATTGGGGCCGATTTCCTCTGCGACGGAGAGAAGGACGCAACGGCGGCGGAGTCGCGGACAAAAAGATGCCGCCCATGAGAACTGCGGGCAGCGGAGCGGAGTCACCGATATATTTCCTCCCGTATAGGCTTTATGCCGTCTGGTCCAGGGCGCTGGATGATTAAAAGAGCGAAGCAGTCAAGTAATATGATGTGCATTTCTTGTGTGTTTCAGATTGTGTGGCGGTGAACGAGGTCTTGCTGCTCTTTATAATTTGTACTCACGACGTGTGAAGGATGGGCGAGGAGGACCCTCAGTTCAGCGGCAGCACCACCAGTTGGAGGTCGTGGTCAAGTGAGTGATGTGTCGGGGGTGAAGGTGTCTCAAAGGGTGTTGTGTTGAAGTGAGATTGTTATATGTTTCCGGGTAGCGCATATATGCATTCCGACAAATGGCACAATAATTTGGCCAGGTGGGTGAGCATTGTCGCAATGTGCCTTATACTCTTTGAGGTGATGGATAGGATGGGACGGAGGGGAGGGGAGGGCGATGGCGATGCAGGGGAGGGCGATGAAGAGCGGTGCGCCGTGGTGCGCGAGGCGCGAGGCGGCACGTGAGTATATGAGTCACGGCCGCCGCTCCCAGCCGCACCGCACCGCTCGGCTCCCTGTGACCTAGTGACGCGTCGGGACGCAGTACGGCGCGGGTGAAAGTGACGGCGCGGCACGCGGCGCTCCCAGGTCGACGTCATGTTTGAGCTCCGCCACGCGATGCCGCAACGTCAACAGCAACCGCGTGTTGTTCGGAAGATCGCTTTCCGACCTCCGACTTTGTCTCATCTATGGCGGTGCCCTATGCTGGACGAGGCGTCAACAACTTGGCATATTCAGTGTACAGGCTTGCGGTATTCAGTTCAATATTCAACCATATTTATCCATTTTCAGCAGTATATCACACAAATCTAACAATATTTCAGCCTTACTTACTAATATTTCACCCAAATTTAGACAAACTTAACTCGAATTTACGAATATTTCACCGATATTCTTCAATATTCAACCATATCGAACCATATTCAAGTATTCGGTGTACACGAGATCCCAAAGTTTATGACCCCTCGATGCTGGGCATCGCAGTGCTCCGTGGGTATGCGTGAGAGCGATCCTTAGAATGTAGTCGGAAGTCTGCTGCTGGCTCTCTTCACTTTTGCGCCACACCGTCGCATTTATTATCTCTCTCGTCCCGCAGAGTTGGAAGCGCGCGAGTATAAGGGTTGGAGAGAGCGCGGAGGAGCTGGGGGAGCACATCGCCCGGCCCTCTGCTCCCCGCCGGGGCGGGGCCCGGCCCGGGACCGTACGGCGACACTGTGTCACGAAGTAAGTGTTTTATTTCCAGTTTGCGGCGCGTGAGCCCCGCCGCAGGCTGGGGGTGGCCGGGGGTTGGCCGGGGGGTGGCTTGGGGGCAGAGGGAGGGTCCCGGGGGGCAGGGGGAAGGTCCGTGAGCCAGGACGGGTGGGGCCAGGGGTGTGTTTCTGAGGTTTGAAGGCCCCGCGGGGGGCACAGCCCAACCAACCCAGCCCCGCCCGGCCCGGCTCGGCCCAGAGCCCTTCCCGTGCCGAGCCCCGAGACCCACCGCGCCCTGCCCTGCCCCTGCCCCGCCCTGCCCCTGCCCCGTCCGTCTGGCGGCCCCGCCCGGCCCCGCTAGCCCCGCCCCGCCCCGCCCCGCCCCGCCCCGCCTCGGTCGGCCCGGGAGCGGCGCGGGAGAAGAGAAGGGGGCAGGCGGCGGGAGTGGTGGAGGTGGTGGGCCGCCCCGCCCCGCCCCGCCTCTCGCCGCTCACGCCGCGCCTCGCTACCCTCACCGCGCTCGGCTTGGGGTAGATCAGGGGCCAACAGGAAAAAAGTGGAAACAAGTCCGGCAACTCGGGGGGCTGGGCCAGCGGGGAGGCGCGCGGGCGTGGCGGGGCGGGGCGGGGCGGGGCCAGGCCGGGTGGGCGGAGGCATTATAGTGAGATAAAACAACACCCGCTCTCTTTATTATGGGTGGCACTGGGGCCGCCCCGGCCGGCACGTGCCGCAGGCCGCAGGGGCTGCGTACCTGGACAGGGGATGTGCAGAGCGAGGCGAGGACCCTTCCGCAGAGGGTTGAACGACACCCTCGCCTGCAGCACCGGCGTGTTTCGGCAGCAGCAGGAGCAGCAGCAGGAGCAGGTCTCTTCGCAGGCCTGTTGCCTTGCCAAGCCCTGCCGCCGTCAGGCCACGTTCGCATGTGAGGGAGTGAATAGGCGAATAAAAAAGGTGGAAGGTGCGTCTGCATCCCTGGCGGGGCGTGGCGGGGCGGGGCCGGCCGCGGCGGGCCGGTGCGGTGCGGTCGTGTTAGTTTGGGTTGCGTTGCGTCAGGCCGGGTGACATGCGGTTACAGCAGGTAGTGTCCTTCCTCCTTGACCATCGGGGCCCGGCTCGCCGGCCTTCACCCCGGGCCGGGTCCATGCACCGGCTGTGCTGTGTGGGTCACCCTCTCCGATCAGCTGATGGGGTCCCAGCCCAGCCCGGCCCAGCCCGGCCCAGGCCAGACCGGACCTGACCGGACCGGACCGCACTGGCCAGACAGACCCACCCGCTCCTCTCGGCTCGGCACGGCCTTGCCCGGGATAAGGAGCGGACTACGCCCGCCCCTCCCCTACCCGGCTCCTGCCCCTGCCCCTGTCCCTGTCCCGGCCCGGGACCCGGGACCCTACCCGGGCCTCCCGCCCGCCGGACGGGACGGGACGGTCGGCCCCGACCCGACCCGACCCGCGGATGCTCTGGTCGCGAACCCTACGGGACCCTCTCGGCGGGACCCAGCGGGCTCCGCACCCGCCCCGCCCACGCCCGCAGGCCGCAAGGTCCAGGTCAGTGATCCTCCAGTTGTAGGCAAAGCGTGCCCCAGACCATTGACGTGCCGCCTAACCCCGCCACTCCACGCCCCGCCACGCCACGCCACGCCACGCCCCGCCCAGCTCATCCCCGACCCACCTCACCCATACACCGTCCCGTCCCGGACCCCAGGCTGCCAAGGCTGACGGTGAACCCGCCAGCCCAGGCGTGGTGTGGCGGTCTGGCGGGCGGGGTAGAGGAACGGAGAGCCACGCTCCCCATTCATGAACTTCGAGCAAAATGTCAGCGTGCCTCGTGGGCGCCAACGAGAAGATGACCCTCTTCTTCTAGTAGGGTCTCTCTCGTGACATGCGGCACGGCAGGGCGGTGCAGTGGGCTGCCTCATGCAGTGCTGCTCCGCGGGCGGGCGGGCGGTGCCGGGCCGGGACGCGCAGGGCTGGGCCGTGCTCGCACAGTGTTCAGTTACCGCACAAACAGGAAAAGGCAGAGTAAAGTCAGGCAAAAGGCAGAGCGGGAGCAGTGAGCAGCAGCTCAAAGCTACAGGCCCGCCCCTCCTTGCCCCGCCCCGCCCTGCCCCGCCCAGCTCCACCCCACGATCGCCACGTCTCTCCCCGCAGCGACTCGGCTTGTGTTTCATACAAACATCCCCCCCTGCCCTGCCGGCTGTGCGCTGCTGCTCCTGTGCTTGCGTGCGGTGCGTGGGAATTGCACGTCGCTAACTAGTGCAGTGCATGCCCGGCTCGGCGTTGGATACAGCACGGAGCGTAACGAGCTCAAATTGTAAATGAAGAAATTACGTGCGGCTACCCTCTCGCAATCGTAACGCGTGCGTGCAGCTGCTCGTAATTAGATTGCAATAGAAGTGCGTCGAACAATACGCGCGGATGACGGTATGTTGGTTGTTCTTTTCCATTTTTTTTTATTATTTGCCGTTTTGTTTACTGCGTCTGGAAGACGAGGCCAGGAAGAAAAAGAGAGAGAGAGAAAAAGACATTAACGGTGTGTTTTACCGGGCGGGCCAGCACTGGCGGTGCGTCCGTAACGACGGCAGCATTACCACTAACCCTTTAACGAGCGATGGCTTTGGCCCGGCCCCCCGGAGCGGCGCCGGCCGCCCTGCCCCGCCCCGCCCCACCCCGCCTCACCCAACACCACCCCGCCCAGTCCAGGTTTAGTACCCGCCGTGAGCCGCCGCATTTCATAAATAATATCTCGGAGCGTGTACGCGGTAATTGGCGCCACTTGGCAAAAGAAAAACGAAAGGGGTCGTCTGCGGGTGGAGTGGCGAGAAGCAAGGGCCGATGAGAGGGCAGGAGGCCGGACGGGACGCGGTGTGGCGCGGCGCTACCCCCCGCGCGCCCGCGAAGTCCTCGGGGGCGCGGGATATGGCTCATCAAATTCTTTTACAGCTGATGGCAAGGGCTGAAGCCCAGCGCAGGGGTAGTTGTGTTGTGTCATGTAGGAGGTTGTTGTTGTTGGGGAAGAAGGGGTGAGGGTGTCTGGAGGGGGAAGGGGGTGCGCCACTATGTTCACCATGCGTTTTGTTCACTTCGTTCCCCGAGTACACTGTTATTTTAGAGCCAGAAGCGTCTGCCACAGGAAAGCGAGCGCCTTGTGGCGTACTGGTACTGTGACAGCACACCCGGGCGTATCGTACACTGTCAGAAAAAAATCACAGTGTTTGATACCGTAAAAGATGGTCAACAAATTGCCTAATCAGGCTGTACCTGATCGAGTTCGGTCTTTGAAGTACGGTTGCACAGTCGTTTTTAACATGGTGTCTTATGGGGGCTACAATGAATGAGGTACGATGATGCTGAACTTTGCCCACCACAGTTTTCCGTACACAGCTCTGTACTTTGGTACAGTAATTTTGACAGTGTAGAAGTACACCTTTGGCCCTTTGGCGTACCGTGGGAGTACACCTTAGGCACCGTGACCTGTGGTAGCTGGTGAAGAAGGTGCGCTACATAGGGATAGGCGCGGACCCTCGCCAGGCTTCTTCCCAGTTGGGACAGAGTATAGTGTTTCAACAGAAAAGGTGTTTACCGTCCGAACACCTTTCGGCGTCATGAGGATTGTGGGCTCGCTCGCTGAGCTGCTTCCGCTCATGCTCTTGCACCCCATCTAAGTAAAGTGTGTGCACACGAGGCACCTTCCTCCCTACAACCTGCCAGACCGAGCGACAAGAAGTAGTGCCGGTGAAGGTGTGTGTGGTGCACTATCAGAGAAAACCTTAGTGTTTGGTAGGTAAAAGGTGGTCAACAAATTGCCTAAGGCTGTACCTGATCGAGTACGGTCTTTGAAGTACGGTTCACAGTCATTTTTAATATGGTGTCTTATGAGTGCTACAATGTGTGAGGTACGGTGATGCTGTACCTTGCCTACCACAGTTTTCCGTAGACAGTCCTGTACTTTGGTACAGTATTTTTGACAGTGTGGACGCGCCTAAGGTGTACTGCCACAATACGCCCGGGCGTGCTGTCACAGTACGCCATACCCAGGCTAAGATAACCATGAGCATTACCATGGCCACGGCCTGCCATGGGCACTGCCCATGGGCAAAACGGCCATTGTAAATTGCTCATGGGATTTTTTGGCTATGGCCAGCACAGCCCATGGACAGGCCATGGCCAGGGCAGCCCATGGGCAGGACATGGCCAGGAGAGGCCATGGACAGGTCATGGCCAGAATAGCCCATGGACAGGCCATGGCCATGGCCTGCCTGTGCCATGGCCTCGTGTACCATAGGAATGTAAAGTGCGAAGTACGAGGTCACTTAGTAAGTTTCTTTTTAGGTCGGAGATAAGATCAGAGTATGTTCCAGGGGTGTAAAAATCGAGACAAGACCGATGCTGCTGTTTGTTTTTGCCTAACTAAAGCCGTTTCCGAGTAATGGGGCACCCAAAATTTCACATTTAGAGAAAAGTAAATAAGTTTGATGTTATAAGCGGAGGAAGCTACATACTAAGTTTCGCCAGAAAATTCCTATAAATGCAGGTTTTATAGGCATTTAAATTATCATCCGGCCCATGACCTCGCCATGGCCACATGGCCATGACCACACTATGGCTATCTTTACCATGGCCACTGTCTGCCCATGGTTATTCTACGACCATGGGCTGTTTTACCATGGCCACTGTCTGCCCATTGTGTAGCTATGGCCAATGGCCATGGACCGTTTTACCATGGACAGTAGGATGGCCATGGTAATCGAGCAAGGGGCCATGGTAAATTCTTGGCCGTGGCTATGGCCACCATGGTTATCTTAGCCTGGGTAAGGCACTCACTTTCCTGTGGCATACGCTTTTGGCGTACTCGCAGAGTACGCACCTTCAAATAACAGTGTAGCAAAACGGTCGCGGGGTGCACTAGGGCCGGGGACCGCGGAGCCCTCGCGGCGGGGTGGGGCGGCCAGGAGCCACACCACCAGTGGACGACATAAAGCGAAATCAGCTCTGCGCCGCACCGCTCGGCCCATATACCGCCTCGATATGTTATTTAGCGGTGTTCGTCCCGGGGGGCGTACGGGGGCGCGGGCTTAGGCGGGGTGAGGTGAGCGGGCTGAGGGGGTTGGGGTGGGGCGGGGCGGGCTGGGGCGAGTTAGAGTCCTAGAGTGACAGAGAAACGCCAACGATGTCTTACTCATCCGCTCAGAGAATTTTCCATGACCGCCATTTTTAGCGTTCTCTTGGCTGTTAGCCGTACTAGCAGATGATCGAATTGAGAGTCTGAAGAGACTTCAACACTCAACAAACGTTAATTTGATCAAGAAATCGTGCTCTGTTTTCAACAGCAGATGAGTAAGACAAGTTTAGCGTTTCTCTTCCACTGTAAAGGACTTTAGACCGCACGAGACACCGCGAGCACGTAAACAGCTGGCCGCCATTTTTAGCGTACAGGGGAAGCTGTATGAGGGATTGCTACGCGCATTATCCGCCTTGGCGTTTCTCTGTCACTCTAGGACTCTAGGGCGAGTAGGGCGGGAGGCCCGCGGTCCTCACGGAGCGCCGCGGTGGCGGCGGCCCTGGCGCTGGCCGCCAGCGTGTGGAGAGTATACCAGGTGGCTGACGGACCCCGGGCACTTTTTGTACTATGCAACCCGCCCGCGCCGCTCCATCCGGAACTGCAAACCCATCAGGCGCCGGGGACCGTCTCCAAGCGCGGACGCTCCGCTCCGCCACTGTTGTTGCAGCCATCGCTCCTAATCCGAAAGGGCCCTCTCGCGGTTCGCGCAGTCTACGGCGGGGCGTTACCGGGGGGAGGTTCGCGGTTTCGCGGGAGTAACCCGCGAGTCCGCGGGTAAAACTCGCGGTCCACGGGATCCCTCCGTGGGGGTATCTCGAGAACCGCGGATCCTCCGCGACGGACGGTCGCGTTCCGCGGATCCTTCTCGTCGCGGTAGCTCGCAGTCCGCGAATGACCCGCAGAGAATCCGCAGTACGCGAGATTCCCGCGCGGCAGGACCCGCGGACCGCGAGCTGCTTTTCCACGGACCCGCGGTTTACCCCCGCGAAACCGCGAACCTCCCCCCGGTAACGCCCGTCGTAGATCGCGCGAGCCGCGAGAGGGCCCTTTCGGGGCGTTGGCTGCAACAACAGTGGCGGAGCGGAGCGTCCGCGCTTGGGGCCGATCCCCGGCGCCTGATGGGTATGCAGTCCCGGATGGAGCGGTGCGGGCGGGTTGCATAGTACAAAAAGTGCCCGGGGTCCGTCAGCCACACCGAGTCACCCGCAGGCGCGGCGGTGTCTGTGTTGCCTAGTTCGCAGGCCCGCAGTCAGCCGTGGAGGGATCATGGTCATGGCTGCTCTTCTTCCGATGAGGCGAGTGCTGGGAGATAAACTGGAGAAAATTTCCTACCGATCATTGTCATCGTGAAGCAAGAGGTGTATCCACTCTTATTTTCTGCTAGGCAATAAACTCTCCATACCAAAGAGGAACTTTTCCTCTTGAAGGCCAGGCGTAGACACTGACCGCTTGCTTGACTCTGGTGTGTTCCAGAGAAGTTTTTGCCTTATTGTGGCAACACGGGACGACAATGTTGCTATGACTCCGCGAACATTCACATTGACACTGCGAAAAAGCTTTAATATCTGGAATCTGAGCCTACCCGAGGGAGGGAAGGGGAGGGGGCACTTAAAAAAATCATTGTACGTCCACAAAAGAAATAATTTCAAAATTCAAACAAAAATCAAAATTATCAAAAAGTGACTAAAATTTTTCCTGGCAAATCCAAAGAAAAAAACGTTAACGCTAACGCTAACGTGAAAGCAGATGACTTTAAACGTTTAAATTCAACTTGGGTTATAACGACGGCAGTTCATTGTAACTTTGAACACATTACTTAGACAATGTTGGCGTTAGGCGTTTAGCGCGGGGCGTAGAGCGCGGGGCGTTGGGCGCGGGGCATTGGGCGCAGGGGCGTTGGGCGTGGTGCGTGGCGCGGTGCGTAGAGCGCGGGGCGTAGAGCGCGGGGAGTGGAGCGCGGGGCGTAGAGCGCGGGGCGTAGAGCGCGGGGCGTAGAGCGCGGGGCGTAGAGCGCGGGGCGAAGAGCGCGGGGCGTAGAGCGCGGGGCGTAGAGCGCGGGGCGTAGAGCGCGGGGCGTAGAGCGCGGGGCGTAGAGCGCGGGGCGTAGAGCGCGGGGCGTAGAGCGCGGGGCATAGAGCGCGGGGCGTAGAGCGCCATATTTCCTGTGCAGCTAAAACTTAAGCTCTGTAGCAGTTGTTTTTAGCACAGGAATGTTTATCTAGGCGCAATTTATAAACTTAGCTCAGTGCTGGAAAAATAGCTCAGCAGCCATTTCTTTTTTGCGTGCGTGTTCTGCCATGGTTCTGCCTATGATGTATTTATCCGCAACATCCATCAGCGGATCTTCGGAGAGGCTTGCCGCCGTGGACCTGGACGGTCGCACATGCGTGGTGCGCGCCAACACCCCGGGTCATCCCGGTGGACACCGCGCGGTGCGTGCTCGGGGAGGGGATCGGCCACGGAGACTGAATCCTTCATGGCGCGGAGGTCCGACATCCCCCTCGATGTGTGTGTGCGAGAGCGCACTCGACCTGAGGCCCCCGATGTCCCCCGTCGGCGGCGCCTCATATGCGGATGCCAAGCCGAGCAGCCGGGGGTGAGGGAGGGTTCGAACCTGTCCCCGAGTCCCCGTGAGGCATCGGGGGATGACATGTTCTGTTGGGCCTGCATGGCCGAGCTGAGGCCGCTCATGAAATAGCCATCGCCGGACGAGACACTCCGCCACACCCCGCCACGCCACGCCCCGCCCCGCCGCGTCCGTGTCAAACTCATACAGTCCAGTCGCAGGTGGCCAGCTGGTCGACAGGGACAGCCCCCACCCCCACCCCACCCAACACCGTGAATACTAGCAAGCCGACATGTTTAGTTTCTAGAGGAGAGCAGTGAAACCGAGTTGACCAGTAGGGTGATTCCGCACACTGGTTTCGTCGCTCCTTCCTTGTTGCACTCATTGGGCTCGGCCATATGGAGCAAGAGAGATGGAGCTACAAAACGGTGTTCGGAATCGCCTTGCAGATGCAACCTCCTCTCTAAGACGCGCGGTGTGGAGTGGAACTTTGAAAAGTGGGGGCGAGCAGCGTGGGGCGTCGCGTCGCGGGGCGGGGCGGGGCGGGGCGGGGCGGGGCGGGGCGGGGCGGGGCTGGGCGGGGCGGGGCGGGGCGGGGCGGGGCGGGGCGGGGCGGGGCGGGGCGGGGCGGGGCGGGGCGGGGCGGGGTCGGGCGGGGCGGGGCGGGGCGGGGCGGGGCGGGGCGGGGCGGGGCGGGGCGGGGCGGGGCGGGGCGGGGCGGCGCGGGGCGGGGCGGGGCGAGGCGGGGCGGGGCGAGGTCTGTGCCGGTGTCGACGTGGCGGCGCGGCCGCGGCTCCCCTGCCCTGCCCCTGCCTCCCCGCGGCTGCTGAGCAGAGCGTCTTCTCCCTCGCCTCGCCTCGCTTCACCCTGCCTGCTTTACTTGCCCCCATTACGGCCATTGAAAAGATATCAGAGCACGTAAGGTGAGGGGAGGGAGCCCTCCCCGCCCCGCCCCGCCCCGCCCTGCCCCGCCCCGCCCCGCCCCGGTGTAACGGTCGCAGCAGAGCAGCATCTTCAGATTAATGTCTGATAGCAGTGTGACAGCTGCGTCGCGCCGCGCCACGCCGCGCCACGTCCCGCACGCCTCAAATTGGCCCCGGCAAGCAGCAAGCAGCGCTCTGATTGGGGCGATGGGGGCCGGCCCGGGCCGGGGTGAGCCGAGCGCAACCCTTGCAGCCCCCCGCCTGCTGCACGGCGCCACCGTTTGACCCGATGCTCGCGATAAAGTAAGAGGTAGCGCTCTCATCCGCCCCGCCCCGCCCCGCCCCGCCCCGCGCGGCGCGCAGCACCCTGCCAGTGAAGACTCGTGAAGACGCTCCAGGTTGGCGCGCTCAAGTATCTGCGGCGGTAGGGGTGCGGGGTGCGGGCTGAGGGGTCGGGGTGATGGATTGAGGCGTTCCCGTTGCGCGGTCCGTGCGGGGCAGCCGACCACCTACCGCCCTGACTGACGCTGCGGCTGCGCTGGAGCGACGCTCTCGCCCGCCTCTAACCTACTCTAAAAAAAAAGGGTGGAGCAACCTTATTATATGGTTCGTTCAAGGAAAAATCTTTTTTTTTTGTGTGTGTGTGCTGAATCAGCAACATCACTGTAATGATCGCAATTTCCGTGATCGAAACTATCTTGCATTTTGCCTGTATACCATGATTTTATGGATGTCCCGTAACCAAGCGATAGTTGGTCAAGCTTCTCCTACTTTATCATGTTATCGGCCGACTGCAGCCAGGGCGTCGGCGCTCGGCATTTGCGATGCGGCCCGTCAGCCTGGACGCACGCCCTGCCCTCCTGGGTGCCGCTGTGATCTGCCCCGGCCCGCCCGCGCCCCCGCCCCCGCCTCACTCCGCGCTCCCTCACAATTTGGCTGGGGGGACACTTGGCACGTCCAGGTGATCCTCTTCCTCCCCCTTCACGACCACCCCCGCAGCCTCGCTAATCAAGCTCCCTGCGAGCGCCCTCTCGCACACAGGTACAGGCACGACGCCGCCCCCCCCCCCTCCTCGTGCCCCGCGTCACGCCTCACGCCCCGCGTGGCCGCGCGGTCACTTCACTTGACGGCGGACGGACGGACGGACAGCAGACGCACCAACGGACGGACGGACCGACGGACCGACGGACGCCTTTCCGCCCAAATGGATTGCCCTCCCTCGCGCGCTGCGTGTTCCGTCAGCCCCGCGTGAGATCCGTCAGGAGCAGCAGTGCGAGGAGCGGGGCGGGGCGGGGCGGGGCGGGGCGGGGCGGGGCGGGGCGGGGCAGCGAGGGAAGGGGTCTCTTAACACGATGAGAAGCTCATCAATATATCAGGGTAGCCGGTCCGGAGTACGGCCCGGCGCGGCCCGGCCCGGCCAGGCCAGCGGCCACTGGGCAGCGCCGGCGCAGCGCGGACCCGCCCCGCCCCGCCCCGCCCCGCCCCGCCCCGCCCCGCCCCGCCAGCGAGCAGCGAGCACGCTTCTTGCCTCACCGATCAGGCTCAGGAGGGTTGAGTGGACGGAGGGGCGGGGCGGGAGGGGTGTGGGTCCGCGCCGGGCCGGGCAGGCAGGCAGGCGCCGCTTGGCGCCGCGTGGCACTGCTGCAGCGTCTTGAAAGTGCAAAATGCTATCTCCCGGGCGGCATGTTTTATTTATCCTCATTCTGCTGCGGCAAATACTGAATGATGGGAGTCACCGGTCTGACGGTCAGTGCGCGGAAGCGTGCCGCGGCCGCGTCTATGGGCATGTGCCAGGTGGCTGACGGACCCCGGGCACTTTTTGTACTATGCAACCCGCCCGCACCGCTCCATCCAGGACTGCATACCCATCAGGAGCAGGGGATCGGCTCCAATAAGCGCGGACGCTCCGCTCCGCCACTGTTGTTGCAGCCAATGCCCCGAAAGGGCCCTCTCACTGTTCGCGCGGTCCACGGCGGGGCGTTACCCGGGGGAGGTTCGCGGTGTCGTAGGGGTAACCCGCCAGTCCACGAGGAAAGCTCGCGGTCCACGGGTTCCACCGTGGGGGTATCTCGCGAACCGCGCGGATCCTCCTCGGGGGAAGGTCGCGGTCCGCGGATCCTTCTGGTGAGTAGCTCGCAGTCTGCGAAGGACCCGCGGAGGCCGCGGTACGCGAGATTCTCGCGCGGCAGGACGCGCGGACCGCGAGCTTTCCCAGCGCGGACTCGGGGGCTCCCCGGCGCCTGATGGGTATGCAGTCCCGGATGGAGCGGTGTGGGCGGGCTGCACAGTACAAAAAGTGTCCGTCAGCCACCTGGTACAGAATGTGAGTTCGGTCGGTGAACAGAACAGCCTTGGGTCAGTTGTGACTCGGTTCTCTCAAGTGTTTGACGTCCTCGAGCTCTGCAGTGTAAAGATCCGGAACATGCTGCTGTACTTCGTCTGCGGCTCGCACTCGCTTCCCGTAAATCGCGAGGAGTCCCGTGGGTCCGGGTGCGCCTCCCGATTACCCTCGCTGCGTCCTTCTGCCGCGTGGCGCAGCAGCAGCCGCGTGCATGCGTGTGGATTATGCAAATACTGTTGCAGCTGTGATCTCTCGTAAGGCCAAGCCCGTCCCGGCGGCCCAGCCCGCGGGGCACTGGTCCAGCCGGCCGCAGGGCCGCAGGGATGCAGCCGACTCATTCTGAAGAGCGCTCTCTCTCTCTCTCTCTCTCTCTCTCTCTCTCTCTCTCTCTCTCTCTCTCTCTCTCTCTCTCTCTCTCTCTCTCTCTCTCTCTCTCTCTCTCACCTATACGGCGCACCCCATGAGTGCAAGAGAGACAGAACGAGGGAACCTCTCTTCGGAATAAGTCGGCTGGGCTGGCCGGTGCCGGTGCGGAGCGGAGCGCTGAGATGATAACTGCCCACCAGGCCCCGCCCTGCCCCGCTCCGCCCCACCCCGCCCTGCCCCGCCCCACCCCGCCCCACCCCGCCCCGCCCCGCTCCACCCCACCCCACCCCACCACGCACTGCCCCGCCCTTCACTTCTCTCCCTATTTTGGTCCGGCGCGGCTGCGCGGCTCGGTGGCGCGGCCGTATCTCCCGGCTGCGAGCGGGAGCAGGGGATGCTGCGCTGGACCAACCCATTGCAGACTCAGCTCCGCGCGGAGGGAGGAGAGGTGAATAGACCAGGTTAATAGGATGGAAACATGAGGTGCTGGCAGAGACAATAAAGAGAGCAGGGAAGCGTGCTTGTACTGCTCGGAGCTGGGTGTAGGAACCAGCGAGCAAAAGGAAGTGGAGATGGAGAAAAAGGAGGAAAAATAGGGGAGGGGGCGAATGAAAAGAGTGTCAGAGATTAGATTTTAGCTATGGGAGGGGGGGGGGCATGGTGATAGGTGCATTTCACACGCGGGCTTTGCCAGCAGATGCTTTGCAAAACTTAAGCACCAAGTCCGCGTCCTGACTTAGACGCACTGTTTCTTGAAAAAGAAAATTAAAAAAAAGGAACACCGAGAGACAAGTTCGTGAAGGGAACAATGTCTTGAAAATGTATGTGCTCTCATTTCACACGGAGCCCCTTTTGCGACTTCAGCGACATCTATGCCTGTAGAACAATGAGTAATGAGAATCAGTTATTCGCTTTTCGTTCTGTCTATATGGAAAAGGGTGGATGCGTTTCCCGGCGAAGCTTGTCAAGTGTTTGTGAGAAGAATTAAACGGCACTGTTGAAACAATGCTTCCTTGATAGAGAAAGACGAAAAAAGCAACCCGAATATGTTCTTAGCTCGTGTAACAAGCAACGCGGAAGGGAGCAAAATTAAACCCTTTCCTCTTTCTCTCCTCGTGTATGTACTCTGCAGTTTTTTTTTTCCCTTCCCTTAATTCCTTCGTCATCTTACCAACGGGGTGAGAGTAAAGGCGAGCGCTCTTTTCTTTACCTGGGAGAAAAGCTGAGAAGAGATTATCTATGGAATTCATTTAGAGAAGGCTGGCCCCGGGGGCGGGGGCTGGAGCAGCATGGGAGTGTGTAAGGGAGGTATGAAGGAGGAAAGGGAATCCGGACGGAGTACAACACACTCTGTATGGGGATTTGCGGCGGCGCGGCGCTGCGCGCAGCGAAGCGCAGGCGGCCCGACTCAGATCTCCAGATAGTGTCATATTGATCGCGAACGCTGATTTATGTGAGAGGCGTCTCCAAGGACACTGCCACACCTATATATAGACCGGCACGCATGACTGGCGCGGCGCGGCGCGGCGCGGCGTGGCGGGGCGCGGACCTTCCCATCCCCCGGAGCTATGCGGTGTGGTGGTGCGCGGGGCGGGGCGGGGCGGGGCGGGGCGGGGCGGGGCGGGGTGAGGCAGGCAACCTACCTGGCCAGGGGCCGGCGCGGCGGCGCGGCGCTCGGGGAAACATCGGGAGTTAGAGAGAGGGGGAGGATGAGGCAGGCGAGAGCAGAGGGAGAGCGAGAGAGAGAGCGAGAGAAAGAGCGGGCGCGCAAGAGAGAGGCCTTTGAAATAAGGGGAAAAGCTCGTAAATCAGAGCACACTGGGCTCCAGCGATAGGGGGATAGTCCAGGCCGCGCCCAGCCCTGCTGCCGTGCCGTGGCACTCCGTGTGTATAGATAGTTGCGATCGCGTTGTGCTCCGCGCCGATGGCGCACGACAGCCTGGCCGGCGAAACCATTAGTCCAGTCAACGAAGGCAGAAAACCGGGGGAACCTCAAACAAATTGAAGTAAATCGTTTTATTGCAGAATCTGGTAGAATGAACCGCTACAAACGCCCCAAAAAAATTTTTCCATCGAAATCCGTCGGGAACACCCTTTTTTTGAACCGGAAGGGCGTAAGTGACACACTGCACGTTCAGGCTTATATCTCCGGTTCCATCTATCGCAGAGATCTCGGCGATGGCTCAAAATGTCCGCAAAGAACTACTTCATAAAATGTATACGAAGCGCTCTTCGAAAAATATCAAACCGTTACACTGTAAACATTTTTCTATAAATTCGGAAATTTTTTCCACAAAAAATTGAAAAAAATTAAATGATCGAGCTGGAATCCGGAAAAATACTCCAAGTAAACGTTGTAGCCTGATTCCTTAGCTCCCCAGCGCCGTTTCGATCACCGTGGTATTCTTAATAGTTTCCGAGATATCCGACCCGAGGTGCGCGCCGAGCGTGCTTCGGCCGGGGCCCGAGGCGGCCGGTGGCTGCATAAGGCGCGCACGGCCAGAGCGGCCACGTCGGGCGGCCGGCCGGAGGCAGCCGGAAAGAAGGGCTGAAAAAGTGAAATGGCTCCGATCTCGGAAAAATTTTTACACTGTGTACTTACTAACATGCCCTACTTGGGATAAAAATTTTTCCGCGCGGGGATTTTTTTTCTAGGAAATACCGGCCAAAAACCCATTTCGCGACTTGGGTCCGTTAAAAGCGTGCCGTTTCGAACCAGTTTGGATTTTTTTAAAAGCGACCCCCCCTACGTCCTGGAGGAAAGACCACTCTACAAGGCAGAAAAAGTTATTTTGCGATTTTGTGAAAAACAAGCCGTAGGGAATTTTTTAATTGTGATCTTTCTGGCATCGTCTTGTACCGCTTTTTGAAAGAAATGCCCGTGATAGAGGCGCGCTCCGGGGCAGGGCAAAACTTTTTAGCTCAAAAATATCCGTGAAGTTTCCGCTTTCCAATGATGTGCTGGGTTCAAACATGCGGTGCATGACAGCCGTGCAGCAGCGTTCAATGTTCAGCCGCGCGCGCACCCCCGCTGCCGCGCCCGGCCCGCCCGGCTGCCGCTGAGTGCGGAAGCGGCTCCGGACAGCGCTGCTGTCTCGCTCGCACTCATTGCCTGCAGATGGGCGCGAGGAGGAGGGACGATATCTAGTTTTGGATGCAGACTTTTACACTCAGCGGCAGCGGCCTGACGACTTCCCTGCTAGATGCAGCGCGCAGCCCGCGCGCCGCTGGAAGTTCTACTGTATGCTCGTAGTTTCGACTTCTGATAAAAATTTCAAAGCGTTTTCAAGCACCAATAGTAATTCTAAGGACGTAGACGTAGCCCGTTATTTAATGTTATGATTGTTTTATTTTAGATTCCTTTATTTCTTATATTAGAAAAAGAAACTGGTGACATTGATACACGTAAAATGGTTAATTGACGCATGAACCACCTTACTTGCATAAATCTTAAAAGATATATACAAATTTTATCCGAGAATTTACACATTTTTAATAACTTATGAAATTATTAATTACTTATGAAATTAAATTGCACAACAACATTCACCAAAATGCAGATATATGGTGGTAAAATGTCACCAGTTTCTTTTTCTAATATAAGAAATAAAGGAATCTAAAATAAAACAATCATAACATTAAATAACGGGCTACGTCTACGTCCTTAGAATTACTATTGGTGCTTGAAAACGCTTTGAAATTTTTATCAGAAGTCGAAACTACGAGCATACAGTAGAACTTCCAGCGGCGCGCGGGCTGCGCGCTGCATCTAGCAGGGAAGTCGTCAGGCCGCTGCCGCTGAGTGTAAAAGTCTGCATTCAAAACTAGATATCGTCCCTCCTCCTCGCGCCCATCTGCAGGCAATGAGTGCGAGCGAGACAGCAGCGCTGTCCGGAGCCGCTTCCGCACGCAGCGGCAGCCGGGCGGGCCGGGCGCGGCAGCGGGGGTGCGCGCGCGGCTGAACATTGAACGCTGCTGCACGGCTGTCATGCACCGCATGTTTGAACCCAGCACATCATTGGAAAGCGGAAACTTCACGGATATTTTTGAGCTAAAAAGTTTTGCCCTGCCCCGGAGCGCGCCTCTATCACGGGCATTTCTTTCAAAAAGCGGTACAAGACGATGCCAGAAAGATCACAATTAAAAAATTCCCTACGGCTTGTTTTTCACAAAATCGCAAAATAACTTTTTCTGCCTTGTAGAGTGGTCTTTCCTCCAGGACGTAGGGGGGGGTCGCTTTTAAAAAAATCCAAACTGGTTCGAAACGGCACGCTTTTAACGGACCCAAGTCGCGAAATGGGTTTTTGGCCGGTATTTCCTAGAAAAAAAATCCCCGCGCGGAAAAATTTTTATCCCAAGTAGGGCATGTTAGTAAGTACACAGTGTAAAAATTTTTCCGAGATCGGAGCCATTTCACTTTTTCAGCCCTTCTTTCCGGCTGCCTCCGGCCGGCCGCCCGACGTGGCCGCTCTGGCCGTGCGCGCCTTATGCAGCCACCGGCCGCCTCGGGCCCCGGCCGAAGCACGCTCGGCGCGCACCTCGGGTCGGATATCTCGGAAACTATTAAGAATACCACGGTGATCGAAACGGCGCTGGGGAGCTAAGGAATCAGGCTACAACGTTTACTTGGAGTATTTTTCCGGATTCCAGCTCGATCATTTAATTTTTTTCAATTTTTTGTGGAAAAAATTTCCGAATTTATAGAAAAATGTTTACAGTGTAACGGTTTGATATTTTTCGAAGAGCGCTTCGTATACATTTTATGAAGTAGTTCTTTGCGGACATTTTGAGCCATCGCCGAGATCTCTGCGATAGATGGAACCAGAGATATAAGCCTGAACGTGCAGTGTGTCACTTACGCCCTTCCGGTTCAAAAAAAGGGTGTTCCCGACGGATTTCGATGGAAAAATTTTTTTGGGGCGTTTGTAGCGGTTCATTCTACCAGATTCTGCAATAAAACGATTTACTTCAATTTGTTTGAGGTTAAAACCTTGGTTGACTGGACTACATTGCCCGCACCGCCGATATGTACTTTATCCGGCCGTTCCGCAACGGCACGACCCCGCCCCGCCCGGCGAGACACCGTGAGCACCGCGGCAAGTAGGCTGCGAGTTATGAAGGAAAGGGACGGAACGGGCCGAGCTGGGCAGGGCATCCCGTTGCGTTGGGCTGGGAGCCGCTGATCCGAACGTGACATCCGGACGCGAGTAGTGGGCTACACCCCACCCCACCTCACCCCACCACAACCCGCCCCGCCCCACCCCGCCCCAACAGGAGCGATATGGGGAAGCGATGGCCGTAACTCTCATCCACCGAGGCGATAGCGGGGCAGGTAAGTGCTCGGTCTGGCGGGGGGTGGAATGAAGTCCTCTTCTCCGTGGGGAAGTGCTCCGGGCCCTGCACTGCCGTCTCATCGCGGACTTGATGCAGGGGGCAGGGGCAGGGGCAGGGCAGGGCAGGGCAGGGCAGGGCAGGGCAGGGCAGGGCAGGGCAGGGCAGGGCAGGGCAGGGCAGGGCAGGGCAGGGCAGGGCAGGGCAGGGCAGGGCAGGGCAGGGCAGGGCAGGGCAGGGCAGGGCAGGGCAGGGCAGGGCAGGGCAGGGCAGGGCAGGGCAGGGCAGGGCAGGGCAGGGCAGGGCAGGGCAGGGCAGGGCAGGGCAGGGCAGGGCAGGGCAGGGCAGGGCAGGGCAGGGCAGGGCAGGGCAGGGCAGGGCAGGGCAGGGCAGGGCAGGGCAGGGCAGGGCAGGGCAGGGCAGGGCAGGGCAGGGCAGGGCAGGGCAGGGCAGGGCAGGGCAGGGCAGGGCAGGGCAGGGCAGGGCAGGGCAGGGCAGGGCAGGGCAGGGCAGGGCAGGGCAGGGCAGGGCAGGGCAGGGCAGGGCAGGGCAGGGCAGGGCAGGGCAGGGCAGGGCAGGGCAGGGCAGGGCAGGGCAGGGCAGGGCAGGGCAGGGCAGGGCAGGGCAGGGCAGGGCAGGGCAGGGCAGGGCAGGGCAGGGCAGGGCAGGGCAGGGCAGGGCAGGGCAGGGCAGGGCAGCAGAGCGATTCCGGTGCGCGCACTCGTACGCCCACTCTGTGAGTGCGAGAGAGCCAGAGCGCCCTCGCACTGTCGGCAGACTCCTCGAGGGCGAGAGAGACAGAGCGAGGAGTGCGCGCACCGGAATCGCTGTGCAGGGCAGGGCAGGGCAGGGCAGGGCAGGGCAGGGCAGGGCAGGGCAGGGCAGGGCAGGGCAGGGCAGGGCAGGGCAGGGCAGGGCAGGGCAGGGCAGGGCAGGGCAGGGCAGGGCAGGGCAGGGCAGGGCAGGGCAGGGCAGGGCAGGGCAGGGCAGGGCAGGGCAGGGCAGGGCAGGGCAGGGCAGGGCAGGGCAGGGCAGGGCAGGGCAGGGCAGGGCAGGGCAGGCGCGGCGCCAGCAGCAGTGCGCAGCCTTGGCTCACAGCGGCGGCGCTGGAGCGGCGTGGCCTGGCGCAGCGTTGGCGTGGCAGCCGCCATTTTGGCTATGATTTTAATGACGCAGTTTTGGAGAGAGCTTTATTGCCAGCGGCCGCTTGGTCCAGTGGTGTGGCGTGGCGGAGCGTGGCGTCGAGGAGAGGTGAGGAAAGAGGACAGCGGGGAGGGGAGGGAAGGGAGGGGAGGGGAATATTTTTTCCGAGAACCGATCGCATGGCGCAGCACGGCGCCCGCTCATCTCGGCAACCTCCACTCCACCTCCACGTCGTAGTCGTCCGCCTCCGCCTCGCCGAGGTGCAGGCCGACATCCTCGGCGTGGCGTACTGGCGCGCCCGGGCTGTACTGGCCCTCCTGCACTGGCGCCAGCCCCGGCTCGCCTACCCGCCCCGCGCCCCGTTTGTCTTTGCTCTGCGAGCCGTCGTGTTCCCCCACTCCCCCGCCCCGGCCCATAGCGCCGCGCCGCACCCCGTCCTGGCATAGCAGAAGTTCCTCACCTGGCTGGCTGGGTAGCCGGACGGTAGCCGAGGCCTGGGTAGCCGGACGGTAGCCGAGGCCCTGGCCCTCACCCTGGCCACGAAGCGCGCGCACAAGTCTTTCACAAGTAGTTCACCGGGCTATGTGTGGCCTCCGGAAACCCTATTGGCCTGCAGCAAGCTACGCTGCGCCGCCGGGGCCGGGGCCGGGGCCGGGGCCGGGCCTTAGCAACCTCAGCCATAGCGGGCTTCGGCCTCGCCATGGGGCGCGGGCGCGCGGCATGCGGTCGGCCCGGGCCGGGCAGGGCCGGGGCCGGCTGTGCAGCTCTGCGCCCCAGGCCGAGGAGCAGAGGCCGAGAGCAACAAGTAAATAGCAGAAAGAAGAAAGCGTAGAGAAAGATTGGATGTTGGGGGTGGGGAGGGGGGTAGGGGGGGGTGGAGGGGGGTCTCTGCGGGGTGGTGGGGGTGCATCTTTCTTGCCCATCCCGTCCCCGCCCCGCGCCCCGCCGCGCCTCCGCAGAGCTGTGTGGAGCCATCAGGGTCTTTGTCCGCGTTCGAGACTGCAAAGGGGCGGTGGGGAGGGGGAGGGGGGGGGGGGAGGCTAGGCCTCACACCGCATAGGGCCGCCCGAGGTTTGGAAGGTTCGCCTTTGCCACGGTGCCAGCTCGCTCGCCAACATTGCACGGCCCAAACCCAAAGGAAGTCAGATTACCGTGCTCCTGGTAACTGCGATTGGTATTGCTTTTCACAGAGTTGAAGACCGAACCGATGCTATGAAAACATAATAAATACCGCGAATACAAATCTGATAACTGGAAAATAACCAGGCATAATTCCAAATGTCCTTGTCACACACACACACCAAAAAAAAAAGCAATATCTTCAACATTGATAATTGTTTTGGCGGAAGTCGGTTCAGAAAATTTCAGCCAAAATCCACCAGGCATTTCGTGATGCTCAAGGTGCCCAAGCAGTGCGGGAGCGTAACTATCGCCGCCTCATCGCTGAGGGTCTAGGAGAGCCCCCCGCCCCCGCCCTCCACCCCCATCCCCGCCGCCACCCTGCGAGTGTTACCCCGGCCCCGGCGCAGTCGCTATTGCCATACCTGGCAACCTGGCTCGCTACCTGCCGGAGCCGACCGGGCCCCCACCTCACTGCTTTAGGTAGTTTTTGGGCTCGGCCAAGCGGGGCGAGGCGGGGTGGGGTGGGGCGGGGCTCTCTCTAGGAGGCTCCCACGACCCGCTCCTCCCCTTCTTGCATTTCTGCCATTTTTTTTCCGCCTGTCGTTGTTTTGTTTTTTCGGCGTGTAGGGCAGGGCAGGGCAGGGCCCGGGCACGGCACGGCAGGCTCCATCGCATCGCATCTAATACGAGAGATGATCGTCATCAGGCGCTGCAGCAAAAGAGAAGAGTGCCGAAGACCTGCGGCAGCTGCGCACGCGGAAACAAAAAATGCTTTAGCGTTTGCAGCAGTTTGATTTTTCGCATTTAACGGGAAAATGACTGAACGGCACAACGTGTTGTGCTTCGCAGCCCAGTTCTTGCCAAAATGCAAGTTATTGCAAATTTAAGAACTGCGCGTTGCATAAAAAAATACACCTTACTCCACAAAGGCGCATTTCCTTTCGCCAATTCAATCTTCTTGTCGGTGAAACATACTTTTCGTTGCGTTGCTCAGAGGCTCCCGTAAACGTTTTCCGGAAAATTTTGACGTGCTCATTGGCGATAAGGTAGGAATGCGCGGGCCGGTGCGCTGGGCTCAACGCGAATACCCCTGAGGTACGCACCTCCTGGCAGCCGGGCCGGGCCAACGCATGGCGAACGAAAGCCCTGCGGCCCCGACTGGGACAGGGCACGTTCAAGGTCGAAAACATAAAACGCATTCACCTCCAGCTGCTAATAAGGGTCATAATTGTTTATTTTAGAGCCGACGTTTCGGACCAGCGCGAAGGTTATGGCGTGGAGCTGGAAGAGCTCGGGAGGTTTGGAAGCATAACGTTGGGCGAGTGCTGCGTTCATCTGAAGGGCATACACGAGGAGCGTCCAGGAGGACGAGGCCCACCGCGTGGATGTGAACGCGCCGAGTCACGGTCCAGAAGAGACCCGGGGCGGGGCAGGGCGGGGCAGGGCGGGGCAGGGCGGGGGCTGCGTGTGACGGTGCCGTGCAGAGCAGTGACGTGCAGTGCAGCGGTGTAGGTGTGACGGTGTCAGGAAGGAGCTTGAGGACCTCCTGCACCTGCTTGCCCTAAAAATAGTTGCGTCCGCCAAAATAAATGAGAAACAAAAAGACGCCTATGTTTTCTTCTCTTCCGCTCTGACGTGTCCGTGCGCCGAGCGCCTGACCTTGACAACTACCCTTTCCTCGACCACATGTTGTGCCGAGCGGACCCATTGAGAGCCGGATCGGCTCGGGTCAGGGGACACCACAGGGATGTAAGCACGGTTCGGCCTCCGGTCGTCACCGCATCGGGCAGGGCAGGGCAGGGCAGGGCAGGGCAGGGCAGGGCAGGGCAGGGCAGGGCAGGGCAGGGCAGGGCAGGGCAGGGCAGGGCAGGGCAGGGGAAGGCAGGGCAGGGCAGGGCAGGGGCGGGCAGGTTGAGGTGCGGATGGGTCCCGACCCGACCCGAACCTGCACGGCAGAAAAGGAGGCAAGGTATGGAGGGACTCAGGTGGAGCTCCGACCTGGCAACCTGGCATAGCGCCGACAACTCCCCCTCCCCTCCGCTCCGCCCCCGCAGCCCCCGCAGCCCCCGCAGCCCCCGCAGCCCCCGCTGTCGTGCCGACCAGGTAACACTAGGCCCGCCTGCAGCGCAGCGGAGTGACGCGGTGAATCTCCACCCCGCCCCGCCCCGCCCCGCCCCGCCCCGCCCCGCCCCGCCCCGCCGCCTCCTGGCATCCTCCCCAAGCGGCCCAGCTCGACGTGCAACAGCGGCGTTGCCTCGCGTGCAAGTCTTCGAGGGCTGATAACTGGTGCCGGTGGGCCGCGCAAGTGTTGTACCGCCCCCCCTTCCCCCGGGGAAGGGGGAGGGGTGCCACGCTTGGAGCGCGGCGCGGGCTGAGGCCGTGGCCCGAGGGCCCGAGCAGGACTCCGAGGCCTCTCGCGGGGTAAGGCGGAGGTAAGGCGCGGGCTAGGGTGAGGGTGCGTGTCACTGGTCCACGGTGCACTGGTCACTGCAGAGTGTCCTCTCAGGTGCTCTCTCTTGCCCCTTATGGCCTCACCCCATGAGTGTGACAAGCACAGAGAGACGAAAACGCCTTGCGGAATCAGCCTGCAGATGAGGCTAGGGGCCGGGGTCCGAGGCCTCTCGCGGGAACGGGGAGAGGCGCGAGGCCGCTGTCCTCGCACGTGTCGCATTGTCTCCGCCGTCCGCCAAAGGAAAGTGACTCTTCTTTTCATGAGATCAACGGGCGACAAGAATGGGATGCAACTGACCCTCGAGGAGCCTGGCCTGCATGATCCTGCCCGGGCCCAGGCCCAGGATGTGGTCCCAGTCCGGTCCGGCGCGTTTTGTTGCCACCGTTGGTGTCGGTCCCCCTCCGGACCCGGCCCGGCCCGGCCCGGTCCGACCAGAGAGAAGGAATAGGGTCCGACCCGACCGCACCTGCCTGCGGATCTGGGAGAAAAGGCAGGCCTGGCCGCGGACCCGGCCGGCGGCGAGGCGAACGGGGCGTCGTGGCGGACAGGTTGGCGGGTTGGGAGGGCGACCCAAACATGATGCCCTAATCCGCACTGTAATCCCGACAGGTTCACCAACATAACACCTCCGCCCCCGCCCTGCCCTGCCCTGCGCTGCGCTGCGCTGCATCCCTGTCCCCTCGCCACTCCACACGCACTCCCTTCACTCGATGTGCTCGCGGCGTGGGCAGCGAGGTGGGGCGGGCTTCGAGCTGAGTGCGACGTCGGGGGCGCGCCCGGGCGGGGACGTGCATCGGGGCGGGGCCGGTGTCCGCCGGTGCCCAACCCTTTCCAGTCCACATTGGCATTCGATACGGCTGGCGTGCCTCTCAAAGGGCTCCGCGCGCGGCGACTCACGCCCCAAGAAACTGGGCGCCCCCCCCCCCCCCCTCGCCCCTCGCCCCCTCACCACTCCCGCCAGCCTCTCCGGTCCACCTCAGCAGGCGGATTCAGGGTATCGTTCTGTAATGTCCTCTCTCTCGCTCCTTATAGGCCTGCCCCGCGAGTGCGACAAGGACAGAGAGAGAGTGGCCGTGCGGAATCGCCCTGCAGTAGAGCGCTCCGTTCGAACTCCTACCCCCTCTCGCGGCAACCTCCCTCCCCGCCCGAGCCACCTGGTATCCAAAGGTCTCCAGGGCTTTCCGGAGGTTTACACAGGTTTCGTGAGGATTCTAGAGGGTACCCAAAGGTTTATAGAAACATCTGGAATCCTCTGGAAACCTTGAGGGGGTTCAAGCAGTGCGCTCTGTGCGACGTGACCTCGATGTCCTGACGCACGGCTCTCATCCTCGTTGCCCCGCCCCACTGCACCGCACCGCTGGCCCGGCACCCGGCAGTCCACGCCACACAGGTACACAGGCTCTCTGATTAAGACGGGGGTCAAAGGGGACTCGCTCAACTCCTTGAGATGTTGACACTTGGTGCCACTCGCGCGCACCCGGCCCCGGGACGGAGCCCGCCAGCCCGCCCGGCTCCACGAGTCTCGCCCCGCGCACTGCTTGTCGTGTCAGCGTCGAGCAAGCGAGGGAATGGCCATAGCACCGGAGGAGGAAACCTTGCTTGAAGCTTGTTGGGGGTGGCCGTCCGTGTAGCCTCCTCCGGTCCGCACCTCCCCGCCCCGCCCCTCCCCTCCCCACCCCTCCCCTCCCCTCCGAGTCCACCCCCATCCACATGAGAAGGGGCCCACGGGATTAGCCAGCCGGACCCAGCCAAACCGCGTAATACCTATACTGCTGGACGGCCGCGTGCCGCCACGACGCACGCACGCACGGCGCGCGCGGGACTTCAAATAAAGGGAACTCAATTCTGGCGCGGAGGTGGAGATAGGCGCCACACCCCACCCCGCCCCGCCCCGCCTCGCCCCACCCCGCCCCGCCCCTCCGCTGCACCACGGCAGTAAGGGCTGAGCTGTGTTGCGCCGTCCCGCCCCGCCCCACCCCGCCCCGCGCCACGCTACAAGCCGTGTTTACAGCCGCCCTCTCGCCCGTCCAGTCCGGTCCGGTCCGGACCGGACCCTGCCCTGCCCTGCCCTGCCCTGCCCTGCCCTGCCCTGCCCTGCCCTACCCTGCCCCTGCCCCTGCCCTGCCCTGCCCTGCCCCTGCCCCTGCCCCTGCCCTGCCCTGCCCTGCCCTGCCCTGCCCTGCCCTGCCCTGCCCTGCCCTGCCCTGCCCTGCCCTGCCCTGCCCTGCCCTGCCCTGCCCTGCCCTGCCCCTGCCCTGCCCCTGCCCCTGCCCTGCCCTGCCCTGCCCTGCCCTGCCCTGCCCTGCCCTGCCCTGCCCTGCCCTGCCCTGCCCTGCCCTGCCCTGCCCTGCCCTGCCCTGCCCTGCCCTGCCCTGCCCTGCCCTGCCCTGCCCCTGCCCGGCCGCCCCCGGAGTTTAAAGACCGAGGAGAAAAACGCGTGCGGCGTATGCGTTCCGCGGGATGATGAGAAGCGCCCGGATGTAGGCAACACGCGGCTCACACGGGCTGGTTTAAAGAAAAAAACAAAATGTAAAATATCTATATATACCTAGAGGTGTGCGAATCGGGGTTTTTGTGTTCGAATCGAATCGAATCTCAAAAATTTCTTCCGAATCGAACCGAATCCCAAAAATTTCTTTCGAATCGAATCGGCTCCATTTCGAGTCCGAATCGAATCGGGGGAAAAAATCCTTTCGTTTTACCTGATAACAACTATTAGCTTTACGCTGGTTTATAAATACAGTCACAAATGCTATGGTCTACAGGAACAAAATCGGTCTGGCTGCGACCGACGGCTTCCGTGTGCCCTACTTGGACCCCAAAGCGATTCGTCTTCGAACTTACCCGATTCGAAATTTCGAATTATTCGACATCGAATCAGTCAAATTTGAATTCGGTCGAATTCGAATCTGGCCGATTCGATTCGATATCGAACGATTCGCACACCCCTATCCCCTTTTCCACGCTTTGCTGTTGGGCCTCTCGTCCCCCCTCATTCCCTCCCGGCTGCCATATCCGACAACAAGGTGTCGGGTTTAAAGACGAGGAGCACGTCCCGTCGGAATGGAACGTCCTGCGATGAAGGCGCGCTGCGCGCTCGCCTGCGCCACTCGGCTCGGGGAGGGTAGCGCGCGCGGGATGAGAGAGGCGCTGGAGCAGGGAGGCTGCAGAGGTCAGACTGCGAGAGGAAGTGCGAGGGGAGGGGAAGTAGAGTGGGAGGAGCGAGGAGGGAGAGAGAGGGAGCACCACCTCTGACCGGTCAGCGAGGCCCCGGACCAGAGCCCCGGACCTACTTTTTTACGAGTTTGGAAACATCCCAGTTTACGAGTTTAGAAATATCCCCTTCGCTTTTTTTACGAGTTTCGAAACATCGTGTTGTTTTACGAGTTCCGACACGGATCCCTTTGTAATTGAACACAAAGGTTTTAGTTTGTTTTTTACGACATTGAAATGAGAAGTGACTTTCAATTTGAACCTGGTGATATGTCGGACGTGTGATCCACTTCGTACACGCGCTGCCTCGCTGATAAGGCACCTTGCTCGGGCCCGGCCAAGGCTCCCTGGAGCCTCGCTGGAGCCGCTGGAGCGGCGCCAGAGCTCTCGTTGGTTTATTGCAAATTGGAGCATGGTCGTAAGTCATAAAAAGAGTGCAAGGGAGACGAAAAGGGCTTGACAAGTTTCCCGCCCCTCTCCGCGTGCGTTTCTCCCATTTTCTTAGACCTTCGTGGAAGATGAACCAACCCCAAAATTTGTGGTGGTAAAACTGATCTGTGCCAGAGTGTTGGCGGGATTTAAGATTTTTGAACGTGTGGGTGGGGCGCACCCGCCAACAACTCGAATTGTGTGTTGTTTGTGTTTGCTTTGGTGTCCGAAAATATGTGATGCAACTTCAAAGGTTGGTTAGGGTTTTTCTCCAACTAGGCGAGGGGTTAGAATATACGATAATTATTCAAACCAAAAGCACAATTACATATAGAACTAAACCAGCTTAATTTACAAAGTCTTACAAGTGCTAATATACTATGTTACTCGCGGAATAATCACTTCACTTGAATTCACTGTCCTCTCCGTACTCACTAGTCTCTCTTACTCTCACTCACAACCACTTCTCTCCAGCTCGTCTCTCTCTCCTCGACTCTCGTCACCGACTGTCCGTCACCAACTCTCTTCGACTCCCCTCCTTGACTCTCTCCCGCTGACTCTCCTCACCAACTCTCTTCGACTCCCCTCCTTGACTCTCTCCCGCTGACTCTCCTCACCAACTCCCAAGCCACCCGTGCTCCGCGTCGCATGACGCCTCTCTCCGAGCACGGCTGCCAACCTCCCCCTGTCCCTCATCCCCGCGTTGGACCGTCCTTTTCCGCTGCGCCCCGCCCGACTCCGGGTAATCTCCCCGAGGCCGGACGAGACGCGTTGGTACCACTGCCGGACAGAGGGCAGGCTAGCACGCGCTGACCGACCTTTCACCGGAGGGTAGGAAAACTCCCGACCAGCTCACAGCTGGCCGAAGTGCCAAAACAACCGATACGACGGCCCACTGAGCAATGAGCGACTACACTCCAAGAAATCGCGTTGGCGCGATAAAATCACGCCAACATTCTCCACCCCTCCGGGGTTCCACCCGGAAAATAAATGGCAAGATAAATCTGTCCAAATATAAACGCAACAAAACCTATTTCGGCATTCGAGTTCTTAGAATAACACAATTTCACAACACAATTTTACCTTTGACAAAAATACCAAAATCCATGAATACTTTTCTTCACATGACATCTTACTCTAAACGATAAGCACAGAATAATCTCAATTTCCTACGCCGGACACATTGCACTTGAAACACATTACACAATATTACAATAGCACAAAATACACACATTTCAAAGAAAATACACTATAGAATTTAAAACGAACCAAATAATATACCCCAAAGAAATTCCCGAAATCTAAATCTATTACAATGAGAAGCCCTTCGCAGGTGCACGTAACTTACGGCAGCTCCCCGCCCCGCCCGCGACTGACAGTAGTGGAGGTCCCTGGAATTCCCTGTGAATTCGTCACCCCTGACTGCTACTGATCACCGAACACAGTAGGTCCCTGGGATTCCCTGTGAATCCGTCACCCAGCCCGTGCTCTCTGCGCCGTGACAAACAGTAAGCGGTAGGTCCTGAAGCTGCTAAGTCTACATCCAACAATTACAATACAACAATTACAGTAGGTATCCGTTACCCTGGGTGGCACTCTGCGCACCCCCGTGAAGATCTAGTCGCTGGCCGGATCAGCGTCGGCGTCGACATCCACGCGGCGCCTATGTCTACAACGAACAATTACAAGTATCTAGTCTTAAACATACAATCAGACCACAATGAAACTAGATGAAAATTATTAACTTACAAACTGAAATTCAAAACACTAAGTACATAAGCTGAAAACGTTAACCTTATCGCGTGGTTGAACGTAAACACCAACCCGTGTGTGGTCGACAACATTAACCCCAAACCAAAGCTATCCTAAATGACTAACAATCGAAAACCAACATCCGTTACTTAAATAATCAAACCATTTCCAGAAAATCAATCAATGAACCAGGATCAATCAATAGGCAAAAGGGCTGCCACAGTTACCGCGAGCACTTTTCTCTGAAATTGTCTCCCATTCATAATCACTGTCGTCACTGAGCGCAAACAGGGACTTAATCCCGTCCCCTCGCAGAGCACGCTGGACTGCTGCGCGGGCTGGGCCCCGGGCCGGGATGGCACAGGAGGGCTCCCACAACGTTTGCGGGCCCCGGGTGAAAGGGCCAGCCCGCCCCTCGTCGCCGATGCATCGGGTCGTAGCCGCGTCTGCTCGGACGGCGGCGGCGGCGCGCAGCTCAAGCGTCGTCACGGGAGACGACCTCTCCCTCCTCTCCGGGGCGGCGACGGGCGCCGCTGGGAATCGAACCTCGGCCTCGGCCCCGCTGCTGACTTCGGACATCTCCAAGCGCGTGGACTTGGACGGCGCCCCGCCGCGGCACGCTGGCGGCACCGCCGACAGCGCCGCGGATGGAGAAGAATCAGGCCTGGACATCGGCCTCGACGTCGGCGGTGCGGATTGGCCCGGGAACCGGGGCGCGGGGCGCAGCTCGGTGAAAGGCACTCTAGGGCCCGGGTGGGCCCCCGCGAAGTCCAGGGTCTCGATGAAGTTGGGCCGCAACGTGACGGCGACTCTGCGTGCGGCCACCTCGGGGGCGGCAGGGGCGTCGCCGCGCTCCAGGGCGGCTGACGCCGTGATGTGTGCCGGTGCAGCCGGCAGCGGCGCGTGGGGACCGGCCGGCCCCTCGGCGGCAGCGTCTCGTGGGCGGCGGCCTGCAGGAGCCGCCTCTCGGACGGGGCGGGCGCGGGCGGACACGTCCCCGTGTCCCAGGACGGGCGGCGCCGCGGTGTCATCGACGAGATGGTCGTCCTCACACTGCACGTGCCCGCCCGCAGGCAGGCGCTCCTCCGGGGCAGGCAGGGCGTCGGGCGCGCCGCCCAACAGAAGCGTCGCGGCGCCCGATCCTGGCGGCGGAAACACAGACGGCCTCATGGACGGCGTCGGGGTCGGGCTCGGCCGCGAGCTCGATGACGAAGGCGGCCGTGAGGATGGCGGCGAGCCGCCAGCGGGCTGCACAGGGACCGGCAGCGCATCGGCCATGAGCAGCTCAGGGCTTATCTCCAGCGCGTACTGCCGCGGCACTCTCACTCGGAGCAGTTCGAACAGCGCGCCGGGCGTCGAGGGCGCGTGCACCCGCTCCACAAAGTCCAGCAGGAACTCCGTCGGCTGCTTCTCGGCGCGCCAGCGCGGCGCTGACCGCAGACTTGCGATCTCACGGAGAGCTTCACTACGGCTGACCGGCCGATACATGTGCAACAGCACCCACAGCTTCTCAAAAGAGTCTCCGCGATACTTGTACACCAAGTTGCAACACATTATTGCACGTACGCTTACACTCGCGACACTAAGACTAGCACTTGTAATCCGTACATAAAATAAGCTGGCTGAACAAAACTCTAAAAGTATTTCAAGCAAACGCACAGGACAACACAACACACAAACCGCCCCAAGAAATTACCCTGTCCGCAGCGCCAACTGTTGGCGGGGTTTAAGAATTTTGAACGTGTGGGTGGGGCGCACCCGCCAACAACTCGAATTGTGTGTTGTTTGTGTTTGCTTTGGTGTCCGAAAATATGTGATGCAACTTCAAAGGTTGGTTAGGGTTTTTCTCCAACTAGGCGAGGGGTTAGAATATACGATAATTATTCAAACCAAAAGCACAATTACATATAGAACTAAACCAGCTTAATTTACAAAGTCTTACAAGTGCTAATATACTATGTTACTCGCGGAATAATCACTTCACTCTGATTACTGTCCTCTCCGTACTCACTAGTCTCTCTCACTCTCACTCACAACCACTTCTCTCCAGCTCGTCTCTCTCTCCTCGACTCTCGTCACCGACTGTCCGTCACCAACTCTCTTCGACTACCCCTCCTTGACTCTCTCCCGCTGACTCTCCTCACCAACTCCCAAGCCACCCGTGCTCCGCGTCGCATGACGCCTCTCTCCGAGCACGGCTGCCAACCTCCCCCTGTCCCTCATCCCCGCGTTGGACCGTCCTTTTCCGCTGCGCCCCGCCCGACTCCGGGTAATCTCCCCGAGGCCGGACGAGACGCGTTGGTACCACTGCCGGACAGAGGGCAGGCTAGCACGCGCTGACCGACCTTTCACCGGAGGGTAGGAAAACTCCCGACCAGCTCACAGCTGGCCGAAGTGCCAAAACAACCGATACGACGGCCCACTGAGCAATGAGCGACTACACTCCAAGAAATCGCGTTGGCGCGATAAAATCACGCCAACAAGAGCAACGTACGGGTGCAGTCGGTAGAGCGCGCGCAGGGGCGGATCTAGCCGACTGCTATGGGTGGGGCAAAGCCGTGCTTTTTGCCTACATTCAGGCGGATTGTAAGCCATGTTGCCTACCCATCAGGCGGTTTGTTAAGACCTTATGGGGGGGGGCAAAACCCCCTTTGCCCCCCCCCCTGTATCCGCCCCTGAGCGCGCGGTTCAAATTATCCGATTCTTCGCGCCACTACCCGAGGCCTGTGAGGGAACCGCGTGCGCGCGGAGCCGGTGGCGGCATCTCGTGCGGAGTCCGTGAACCGTTAGCGGCGACTGCGCCGGCCCGAGGCTACCCGAGGCTCGAGGGCGCACGCTAAGGCTGTTGATGACCCCCTCCCTGCGCTGCGTCCCGGAATCCAAACTGAACTTTTCTGCTAAAAGTACAAACAAGAGTATTCACTCCTGACTCTCGTGGTCGCGATGGATCTGTGTCTTGGTGGAGCTGGTCTAGACCCTGGCCGAGCTCCGCCTCTGGCGCCTGGCGCCTCCAGGTGCCTCGCAGGACGTGTGCCGGGCCGGGCCGGGCCGGGCGATATGTCGTCAGCATGCATGGCACCGTCCCATTCCGAGCGGAGCTAAGCGCAGCCCAAAGCCATTCTAACGGCGAAATTAATTTGAACGCTCTGGAAGCTTTGTGGCGGCCTGCAAATCATCATTATGTATTCCATTACAGCGAGATAAGGCGAAGAGGACGCGCTGCCCGGCCCGGTCGGCCCGTAACGTCACCCACCCCAATCTCTCTCCCCTCCCCCCCTCTCTCTCTCTCACTCTCACTCTCTTACTCCACCCCCTCTCCGCCCGTTTCCCGTGCTTACGCCTCTCTCCTCCGTCCTGCATCCGCTCTCCTGTCCTCTCTCTCTCTCTCTCTCTCTCTCTCTCTCTCTGACTCTCTCCCTCCCTCCCTCCTTCTCTCTCTCTCTCTCTCTCTCTCTCTCTCTCTCTCTCTCTCCCCCTCCCTCCCTCCCTCCCTCCCTCCCTCCCTCCCTCCCTCCCTTTCTCCCTCCCTCCCTCCCTCCCTCTCCCTCTCCCTCTCCCCTCCCCGTGTTCTTGTGGCCAAGCCTCACCTTCGAATCTATTCAGGACGCCCTGTGACTCTCATTAAGCAGGGAAACATCCCCTCCTCTCATCCCACCCCTTCTCTCCCACCCCCAACTTACCCCCTTCCATCCCACCCCCACTTCACCCCAGCCTCTCTATCCCCCCGCCCCCTCTATCCCGGCCCACCTCACTCCGCCCCGGTCCGCGCTCCCTCCGTCCTTCTACCCCAACCCCTTCGCTCCTCTCTACCCCTGCCTTCGGCTCTCCACCTCCTGGCAAAACCCTCCCAAGTGTTAGTAAATTTATGGTCCCATCTACGCTGTTCACCATTAATAAAGGAGATAAGAGAGGATATGGCGAGATGTAGCGGTGGCTGCATGGTGCCCGGGCCGGTCCGGGTGGGGCCGGCGGGGTGGGGCAGGGCGGGGCGGGGCGGGGCGGGGCGGGGCGGGGCGAGGCGGGGCGGGGCGTGGCGGGGCGGGGCTCGTGGTCATAGTGCTTGTCTTGGGGTTGTGGTGGTTTGTAGGTGAGATGGCCGGGCCGCACGCCGCTGCCGCTGCCACCGCGGTCCCAGTTAGTTACACGGGCGTAACGCGCACCGCACCACACCACACGTTACACGCATACAACTGGGGGTTTACATTTCCTCCGCGTTTTGTGTGCTAGTGTTAAAATATTTTTCTCTCGTTTTGTTGAACTTGAGACTTGAGGGGGCATTTTCCGTGGTCTGAAATACTCGGTTACCCAGTTTTGATTCTCCTGCAGTGAATGGAAATGTTCTTCTTCGACAATTTGTGTCACGGGGTCTGCCACGAACATATATTCTTTCCTGTCTCGACCCAACTGTAAGTGACATGAAATTTTCATCATAGTGTTTCATAGAACACCCTATCAGTCTTCTCCGAGGATAAAAGTAGGACGGCGAGTCTTTTAAGTGCGACTTCGGTGGGTAACGGCAGGAAGACAAGGACTTCCACCGGTCCGCTCCCCTGGCTTGGGGCGGGGCGGGGCGGGGTGGGGCGGCGCCGTCAGCAGGATGAGCGGACGGGACGGGACGGACACTGGCGCCGTGCTGCGCGGTGCGCCGCTCTGCCCTCCTAGATTGCGGCCAGGAAATGAGAAGCCGCCGTAGCAGCAGCAGCGGCAGCGGCTACAGGAGGATATTACACAGCTACACAATTAATGCACGCGGTAGCTTGTGTGTCATAAGATGTGGGTGGTGTGCACACCCTGGCCTGGCCCGGCTCCGGCCACCCCGGGCCAGCTCCCCCGGCCCTGCCCGGCCCTGCCCGGCGCGCCGTGTTCGGGATTATGCCAGCACGCGCTCGCGGGCGATACTCTGCTGGAAAAGTGGTTTTGAACTCTGTTCAAAAAAATGGTAATTTTACTAGAGATTTCCCGTAAAAAAAGAGCAGAAATAGTATGGTAAAATTACAAACGATGGTATTTTTCAGTCTTTTTGGTGTACAAGTTCGGCAATTTTACTGGAAAAAAAGTACTCGTAAGGCTTACAGAAAACTGAAATTTGCCCTATTCAGAGTGGTATTTTTACGTAGAGTGGCACTTTTGCGACATCTTTACTGGACTATTCCAGATGATCTATTAAAAAATTTCCATAGTGTTGTAAATTTTACAACCAATTATTCCCTGTAAAAATCAGGCAATTTTTCTGTGAAACTGAAAACTGAAAACACGAATTCTTAAGCATTTACTTTAAATATAAACTACAAAAGTTTTCTAAAATTCCAGTATTTTATCAGGTCATCCATGAGAAGGGATCCATGGCAAATCGTCCCCTCTTTTTTTGGCCCCTTTCACAATTCGTCCCCACCTCCTTCGTCCTAAGGTATTTTGCTCAAAATTGCAATGTCCTGAGTATACTTTTCTCGCGAGCAATTACCATAGAAACTGAAGATGCAAATTTATTTTATGCAAAAACCTACTGACAGGTTGGCATCGGACATACCTCAAACATTTTCTAATTATTCACTGTATTTTTCATTGGGATTTGGTGTGAATTGGCACCACAGGATTAGCTGCGACATTCTTTCATAAGAGGCCGCATCGTTAAGAATAAATTTAAAAAACCTAACGGGCGTGAGAAATAGTCACCCCTCACAGGGGCCTAAATTTGAGGAAATAGCTTGAGAATAATGCCAGCCTCTTGGCTCGAAACCCAGGAATGATGGGTAAGAGCCATCCTGAACTCAACACGCTCATCGGCGAGTTCATGAAGGAACAATAAGCCGATACTGCAGTGACAGTGACGATCGCGTACTGGTGAACCAGTACCCAGCGTACAAAAGAACTACTTGAGGTCTGTGGTTTCATTGAGGGGCTGTAACTTCTGGTAATATTAAATTTATTAACACTGTAATATTCAACTTGGAGACGTGCGCCAATTAGTAAAAAAACTGGATTTCGGGAAAAAACATGATAGATCAAGGATGGGGTCATACTGACACGGGACGATCGAAGTGGGGACGAATTGTCTTAAGGACGATTTTTATGGGGACCTACGAGCTTGTTTCCCATGAGAAGTGACCTTAGTTTGCCATCGTATCGTATCCCCAGTTAGGTGTGCTCCTCCGGTGACAACTCGGGTAATCATTACACTTTCCCCAATGGTAGAACTAAGGCGTAACTGTATGCTTGAATAAAGCATACAGTTACGCTAGAAGACGTTACGCTTGAAATGAAGCGTACGAGAGAAATTCTCCCATACATTGAGATAGGACGAATAGGAGCGGATAGACCCGTTACGCTTGATTTCAAGCGTGATCTCAGTACGCTTGAAAACGGTACGTAAGGCTACGCCTTACCAGTGTACCACTTCCATAATCCTCGTACACGACTACTCTAGATGATCATTGATAATCACACAACCATAATCATGTAAAATTTCAAAATGTATTGACCAATTTTGACAAATGTGGAGAAATTTTATCAAATTTGACCAAAAGTTGCGTGGTTACTGGCCAATAATCAGTAAATATGTTAAAGATGAACACAAATAATCATAGATAATCACCATAATCGTAACTGATTATAATCCTCGATTTTTCAAAGTGAAAGAACCTTGACTCTCCCATGTAATCAAATAACTGGATAAAACCAGCTAAAAATCCCAAAATTTCATTTCCCCCCTCTTATTTTCTTTAATTATTTTTCTCGGTGTTGTGGATTTTCCCTATTGAACAGAGCTGTTTTCTATAAGTTTTGACCAAGAAAAATAGGCAATCAGCTTGATGCATTACCATATCAGAAGGGGAAGGGGGATTCCGCAGGCGGTTCTATGAGAAGTTATTTATTTTATTTTGGTCTCGAAACCCAACCGACATGGTCTTAATTAAAAGCTTAATTCGAGGAGGGCCCAACTCGATGAAATTGTGTACACCGGGTTACCAACGAACAAAGATTACTAAGGATTACCGAAGATTACCAAAGATTACCGGGAATTACCAAGGATTACGAGGGATTATACCACGATTACCAAGGTTCGTTGCGAAGATTACCATTGATTACCTAAGATTACCGATGATTACCTAAGATTACTGGAGATTGCCAAAGATTGCCATGGATTACTAAAGATTACCATGGATTACCAAAGACTAACGAAAATTACCGTCGATTACCAGTCAGTGACAAGGATAGAACAAGAAACTACCGTGAAATTTTGATCCCCGACAGTTGAAGATTACCACGGATTACCTACTGATTACCAGATATTTCTAGAGATCACCAAGGACTACCAAGGGATTACTGAGTATTTACTTGTGATTACCAACGATTACCAGGGATTACCAAAGATTACCATGTATTACCATGGATTACCAGCTCCGTGTACACAGGATTACCTCAGTTGGGCCCCCCTCGGCTAAATTTCACGCAATTATTGTTGACGCATTATACATTCCTCCGCTCTGTGCGACGCTACTCCTCGTCCGAGTCACGAGCGTGGGGTATTGCCCCAACCGTCCCTCTCGGTCCGGGGTAGTTCCTCTTAAAAAAAAGGAGGTTGCATATAGGAACTTCTGCTTGTGTCTGAAATTAAACTTAAAATTTGTGTCAAATTTATTTGGTTAATACGGATTATTTTTTACACAAAGACTGAATTCTGATTATAATAATAAAGTACATAAGACTATAGTTGTGTTGAATTTATCGATAAAACTAAAGTTTGCGCGCTCCTTAAAACCATGCGTTGTTTTGTAAGCATCTTTTTTATACGTTCAGAAGACCATACAAGTACTGGGTGTATGAAAACATCTAATGCACTCACGTAGCGTGCAGCAGGCCACTGACACTGACACGGCTCTATTGTGTACTGCACGATCCCCACTTCTTTCTTTTTTTAAAGTTCTGTCACAGTTAATTAGTGGTTTATAATGCCCTGCAAACATTTACCTCATTTTTACATGGCAACGCCCAGCGGCTTAGTTGTATATGTGTTTCATTGTTGTTGTTGTTGTTGCGTTGTTGTTGTTGTTGTTGTTGTTGTTGTTGTTGCTGCGTTGTTGTTGTTGTTCCGCAATATCAAGTCAAATGATCTAATATGTTTTTGATCAGAATTCACTTTCTCTGTGATCGCCCGCCTGTCACGGTGAGGATAGGCCACCCGCCTCGTACCGGCGCGCTGTATGGACCGCGTTGCCTACCCACGAGGCGGCTAGCGCGGCGCTTGAGCCGGCGGGGCCGGCGGAGCGGGGCGGGGCGGGGCGGGGCAGGGCGGCTGCTGCTCGCGATGCCGCCGCTGGAGCAACAGCTGAGTCCGCCGGGCCCCTGTGGCCGCTGGCGGGGCGGGGCGCGGGGCGCGGGGCGCGGTGGGCGCGGCGGAGAGGGGGCAGGGCTACACCGCTACGGCCCGCGGCCCGCGCGGCGCCGCGCCACGCCCGGGCGAGCCGTCTAGTCGGCCCGCACTCCGCGCCCCGACACGACCAGACCGACCAGACCAGACCAGACCCGGCCCGGCACGGCCCCGGCACGGCACGGAACAGGACGGAACGCCCCGACCACGGCGACGGCGCGACGCCGCGAACCCAACCGCGACGGGCGAGGCGAGAGGCGAGGAGCGTGATGGACTCTGAGAGCGACGCGTAGCGCCCGGGCCGGGCGAGAGCCGCGCTAGCGTCGCGCTGCTGGTGTCTTGCGGTGTGTGGTGGTGCTCCTCGAGTGCGTGCTCCACGTGTCCCGCTGCGAGGGAACGCCCATGGGGTGGCGCCGCCGCCGGCCCCTCGCCCTCATCCCGTTCCGCGAGCAGTCGGCCTCGGTCTGAACGCCCCTGAACGCTCCCAGCACGCTGCGACACACCGCCGCCGAGGCCGAGCTCTCCGTAAGCATCTCGCGGCCGCGCCTGGCCTGTCGTCCTATGTGGGCCACGCGGCCCGGCCAGCGCTCCAGCCGGCATTGAAACGGGAGTGTGAGTGTGTGAGAGAGTGAGTGAGGTGCTAGGAGGTCAGACATGCCGGACCGGAGACATGCTCCACTCCCTCGCGAGGCGAGACGAGCCGAGCCGAGCGGAGCCGAGCGCCCACCGCGCCGTGCTGTCCGCCCGCTGTGGTGTCTTCTGCGCGGTACAAGCTGCAGGAACGCGTCCAGCAGGAAACGTTCTCCCCGCTAACCCGGTCATTTCGTTCACCAGCTTTCGGATGCCGAGTGGACCGCGCTCCTCCCGCCAGCAGGTGGAGCTCCCCGAGCCCGAGCTGAGCTCGCGTTTCCGTGTACGTTTTTGCGGTCTGACACATATAGCCACCCGTGGCGCGGCTCGGCCCGGCTCGGCCCGGCTCAGCCCGCGGCCGGCCTCCTTCCCTTTGTGCCGCCTGAGTTGTTGCAATAAGCTCTCGGTGATGATGTGCAACGCGGTGGGGTTGGGTGGGGTGGCGCCGGTGCTGACAGCTGGTGCTGGTGGGGCCCGCAGTCACGGTGGGGGATGCGACCCGGTCTGACCCGGCCCAGCCCGGCCCGGCCCGGCCCGGTCCTAGACGATTGACTAACCGCTCGTTTGTAGAGGAGCAAGGCGACGAAAGAAACGGCGGGAGGTGCAGATTTGGCTGAGGACAAAAACGGGGTCGTGGATGAGAGAGGAGTATCACGACGGCCTAGCTTCCTGAAGCCAGCCCGCCCCGCCCCGCCCCGCCCCGCCCCGCCCCGCCCCGCCCCGCCCCGCCCCGCCCCGCCCCGCCCCGCCCCACCTTCTCCGTCTCCTCCCGCTCCGTGCCGAGCCTAGCCGAGCCTAGCCGTCCTCTTGATCCGCCTGACGCGGGTCAGTGTTCGCGTAAGGTGAGCGGGAGCAGGGATGGGCAGGGTGCGGGGTAGGGAGCTGTGTTGAGTCACGATACCCAGCCGTTACGCCGGCGCCCCGCCCCTCCCCGACTCTAGACGTAACGCCTAACGAGTTTAAAATCCGCGCCTGTCAGACGTTACAGTCTGTCAATAACGATGTCGACATCGCCTGTAATGCTTTTTTCCCCTCATCCAATCCATCGTAATCAGTATAATTTCTCGCGGGGTCAAGCTCCTCCCGGCTCGTGCATGGACTATATATATCGGCCCGGCGCGGCGCTGGACCGGACACGCTCTCATTCAATATTGCACATCTATCGCTTTCAACAGTTCGAAGACGCCGAGCCAGAAAAGCGACTATCGAGGGGGTATTCACTCTTTAAAATGTGTGACCCGACTATTACGTCTATTACGCTGAATTACGCTCCGAAATTTTAAAGATTTGGCCAAATTGAAGCAAAAGCAGCCTAATACGACCCAAAAATGAGAAAAACATGGAGGATTTGGGCCATTACGCATCTATGACGCATATCAGTACGCCCTTATTACGGATAGAGTGACCCGACTATTACGCGGGTGCTTACCGCCTCGGCGACTCCCTGACGTCAGCGTCGCATTTCTCTGCAATAAGTCGTTTGAACCCGTCCTCGTCCTGTGAGGTTGGCCCCCGGACTGGTAGGCAACGCAGGCCAACACTCGACGGGCGTGTTTGGCAGGGCTGCCTGCATCCAGGGTGCGGGGCCCGCTCCGCTCCGCTCCGCATTGTCATCCAATCAGCCTGGGAGCGATGTGCGGGAGCTCTTCCCAGTCAGCACAGTCAGTCACAGTGACGGCGGCGCGGCGGTGACGACACGACGGCTTCCCCCGCGTCCCGCGTGCCGCTGCATTATTCGTGTGCTGAGGGGACGGGGAGGTAGGGACGGGTGGGTTTAAAAAAAAGAGCGTATGTTGGCGCTCCTCTGTCTTTTTATAAAAGGTCATCCTCATTTACTGGAGATAGCAGTAAGTGACCCGTCGCTTCTTTCACTATAATCTACAAACGGACCTCTGTTTTGCTGTTTTGTTATCATTTTAAGTGGGTGTCAGCTGCTTTTACTCCCGATACGAAGAGGGTGAGCTTTTCCCTATCCTTTCATAGCAGACTACAAAACTGTTTATTTTATTTTTAAACCTGATCGGCTAGCGCGCCGAGCCGCGAAGTGTAGTGATGAGTCGAGGACACGGTGCCGCCCGGCCAGGTGCGACCCCACCATGACCCCACGCCCGAGAATCGATGGTCACGATGGCCACCGGAACGACTGTACTGCCCCCCTCTACCCCCCCCCCCCCCCCCCCCATTACCACCACCACTCTTGGTCTGTACAGTGCTTCACAAAAGTCGCCGCACGATGCATAGTTTTTATCAGTTCGATCGTGGTCTGTCGACCGTCGAAAGTGTCGGTTTTGTTTTGAAAAATAAATGTCGGTCGAGACACTCGCCCCTGCTCGCCCCTGCGGCGCCTCTCTCAGCGACGACGACAACAACTGTGACCTTGCGTGGGGGTCGAAGTGCGAGGCAGCAGGACAGTCATTTGAAAAAACATCACAGTAATTTTACCTTTCCTTTAATTGAATCGGTGGTTCTGTCATCATGCAACTGGAAAATGACTGAACCTCGGCCCGTGCCCGACGCACCGGCGCGGCGATCTGGTCGCGGGTCTGGTGATCTGATGGGTAGGCAAAAGGCATCGGAAGTAGGCAAGTGACCGAACTTTGCCCGCCGGCGCGGAGCGCGGAGCCACGACCGGATCCGCCATCGCCACTTACTCTTTGCGGACTCTGCCGCCAGCGTTGTATAGCTCTTGTGCGCGGGGAAAACCGGCCAGCCGAAGCGGCGTTAAGAGGGCGGGATACCTTTTCAAAACGAGCCGTCTGGAGCCTCTCCGCAGCGGCAAAACGCCGTTGCCGCATCCACTTCAACTCGTCGCCACGGCCAAACGGTTCGAGATATCGATACCAAACTTGGTATGTGAGTTCAGAAAAGTCAGATCTGTGTACCGATATGTTTCAATATTTTTTTGGAATTTTGGTTTAGGCCCTAGAGTACCCAACCTACCTGGACTTTCGTCCACAAGAACTTTGTTATCAGGAACAAACTTGGACATATTATCTTTCAAAGTGCTAGTCACGACCTTCATCTACCCGTAGATATTCATCTTATACCCGTGAGTCCAAATTTGCAGAGGCTGGGTGGGAAACCGTGAACCTCTGCAACGCACTTTTGGGGTCTTCCCGACCGACAAAAATAGGGAGTCGGGGACGGGCTATACTGCCTTCCCCACCACTGCATGACGCCTACCCTGTCCCTGTCGAGTCGACCCCAGCCGGGGCCTGGTCTGTGCCGTGTGTCGCCTTGCCTTTTGTTCCGGAGTCCGGGGCTCGCTCGCACCAGCTTCCCTCCGCATCCCCCGCCTCCCACCTCCACCCCACCACCCCCCTGCCACCCGCCCCCAGACTCCTATCCCGGCCCGGGTCGAGCGGGGCACGGGGCCGCCCGGTCACCGCCCCGATGCACCGGACAGGGAGAATTTTGATCTGCTTTTCTGAGAGGTTTCACCCAGCTGTCCGCCTAGAATAATTTTAATAATGATTCTATTTTGCGAAATGTTACATACGTGGCAGGTCGGAATAAAAATTAAAACTGAAGTGAAAATTGCCGGAAGGTTTTTAATGCCACCTTATTCCATCGCTAATAGCTGATCATCCCCAAACCCGTTTTTAATTGTACTATAAATAGTAACCTTGCATTTGCGGCTGAAATTTTTTTGTGCTGCTGCAGCCATAGGGTGCGACAGGACGAGAACGACCAACCTCGCCTCAGACCGTACAGTCAGTAGGAAAAGCACCGGAGGAGCTCTGGAGGTGGCCACACATTTGCATGCAGGGGTCTGTTTCCCGACACGCCTCGCCACTCCTCCCTCGCATCAGGGGGCGGGGCGGGGCGGCTGCCCCCTCAGCTTCCCCCCCTAGTACACTGTTAAAGAAAGTGTTTAAACCTTTCACACTTAAACGTGTGCAATTGTCGTTTAAACACTTGCAAGTGTGCAACTCAGTTTTGTGTACTTGGAAGTGTGCAAATCGATAGTTGTGCACTTGGAAGAGTTTAAATCGTCATTTGCACCCTTTTTTTAACGTTTTATTTTTCCTTTTATTGCTGTAATGTTTTTTTACTTTTTATATTTTAAAGGTATCAATTAACAAATATGTTTTAATTTACACGCATTCCAGTTTACTGCGGCTTTGGCTTATTCGCTTGGTTCCCTTTATCAGTCCTGCGGTATTTATTGTTCCTGAACGGATGGTCGTAGAAACACGGTTCAAAATTCCACTTGCCTATTTCTGTCCATTCTTCACTTAAATTTCACTTTAAAAACAAGTGCTACTCTTAAAATGACAGTTTTTGAAACTTTTGTAAAATAACATTTAAAAGGACTGTGGCCTGGTTCTCTCAAGTCAAGTCAAGGTGGTGTCGGGTGACACATCCCTGCTTCGACCCATGTTCCAGCCACGCCTACCCCAACATGTTGACGAGCGCTCGGGCAGACCTCGCTTTTGACTCTTGGGTTGAGTGTACGTCAAAAGTTTTGCTCGCTGGCGCACGATCTGCATATACGTTCTACATGTGTTTTCCTCGCCTTTTGGAGAAAAATTTCCACGAGGACTGTACGGTCTGAGGCGAGGTTGGTCGTTCTCGTCCTGTCGCACCCTACAGCTAGGCGTCCTTCATCCCCCTCCCCCTCCCCTCCTGGTCCCGCCCGGCCCCGCCCGGCCCCTGCTGACACAGACAGCAACAGAAAGTGAGGGCGGGGAGGGGGGGGGGAGTCACTTTGAGAAATCATTGTACGGACACCAAAAAACATTTAAAAACATAACAACAACAAAAAGAGAAATCCAGAAAAATCCGAAAATCGAGAAGATGAACAAAAACTGAAATAAAATTTAAATAACTCCTAAATAGGGGTAAAAGATCAAAATTGATCCGAAAGTAATAAAAATGTTCATTGTAAAAAGAAATTAGACACATTTTGTGTGAGTGATCCCCGCTGCTTGGAGAAGGGGTGAGCCGAAGGGTCGTCAACTCCGCTTGACCGTGTACGGTGGACTATGGAATATTACAGGTATTATTGGTGAGCACAGCACAGGAACGGAAGAATGGACCCTAAGCAATTATCATTTACGCCCCTCCTCGTCGATAACTCCAGTCTGTTCAATCGGAAAGAAAGTTTCCCCGACTGGACCCTTTTCCGGCTCTTTACCCATATTTACGGTGGCCAATAAAAGGATGCAGTCGCTCAGTGCCCAGTGTAAACAAGACACTACCGTCCTTGCCATTTGGTTCCTCTGTTGAGGAAGGAGAGAAAGAAGAGAGAGAGAGAGAGAGAGAGAGAGAGAGAGAGAGAGAGAGAGAGAGAGAGAGAGAGAGAGAGAGAGAGAGAGAGAGAGAGAGAGAGAGAGAGAGCGAGGGAGAGAGAGAGAGAGGGAGAGAGAGAGAGAGAGAGATGGCTCAGCCGGGCCTTGTCGTCTGCTTCAGAAGATCGCTCTCCTGCCTCCGTCTTTGTTGCACTTATGGGGCCCTGCCCTCCCCGATATAGCGCATCGCCATGGGTGAGACAAGGACGGAGGCACGAGAGCGATCTCCGGAATCAGTCGCCTGGCCGGGGACCAGGAGAGCCCAGAGCGAGCCAGAGACGGCTCGAGCCTCCTCGCCGCCCAGCTCTGCCGGCCGACCCGACCCCCCGGAGCCCCGCCCTGAATGGGGATGAGACAAAGACCGTGTCGCCACATGTTAGGTGGCAGTGACGAGGCGGGGGAGGTGGAGGGGCTAGTAAAGTACGTCAACGTAAGCGATACACCGTCCTTCTGCGCTTGCGTTCAGAATCCCCCAAAAGTGCGTTGCAGAGGTTCACGGTTTCCCACCCAGCATCCGCAAATTTGGGCTCACGAGTATAAGATGTACATCTACGGGTAGATAAAGGTCGTGACTAGCACTTTGAAAGATAATAAGTCCAAGTTTTTTCCTGGTAACAAAGTTCTTGTGGACGAAAGTCGGGGTAGGTCGGGTACTCTTAGGGCCTAAACCAAAATTCCAAAAAAATATTGAAACATATCGGTACACAGATCTGACTTTTCTGAACTCACATACCAAGTTTGGTATCGATATCTCGAACCGTTTGGCCGTGGCGACGAGTTGAAGTGGATGCGGCAACGGCGTTTTGCCGCTGCGGAGAGGCTCCAGACGGCTCGTTTTGAAAAGGTATCCCGCCCTCTTAAGCCAGAGTCCACCCGGCCTGCGCCGCCCGCGCCCACGCGGCCCGAGCCTAGGCCGGCCTGACAGTGAGTAGAATAAGGAGAGCGCACCGAAACAACTAAATACGACTAAACGGGGCGGGGCGGGGCGGGGTGGGGCGGGGTGGGGCCGGCACAGAGCTACGGGCCGGGCATGGACGGACGTCTGGGCTGGTGGACGCCTGCGCGCGCCTGCGCCTGCACTGCCCTACTCGCTATCTGTTGCGAGAGGCGGATAGACAAGAACGACAAAATAGAGGGAGAGAGAGTCGGTGGGGTAGGAGAAAGAGAGAGAGATAGAGAGAGAGAGAGAGAGAGAGAGAGAGAGAGAGAGAGAGAGAGAGAGAGAGAGAGAGAGAGAGAGAGAGAGAGAGAGAGAGAGAGGGGGGCGCAGAGGGGAGTGAGAGAGGTCGACAAGACTCTGGATAGCAGGGCAGTGGTGGCGGAGACAATGAAGTAACAGCGGCCGAGCGTATAGAGGTCGGAACAGTGGCAAGGGAGAGCCCACGACGGCAGGGCAGGACTACACCGAACACGCCAGTCCTTGTCGCACTCACGGTGCGCTGGGCGGCGCGGGGTAGTTGGGGTTCATTCCCTTACCAGAGGTCAGGCCGCGCGAGGGCGCGAGTGCGTGTCCCCGTCGCCTCTCCCCGTCGATGGGGGCAGCGTAGGGATGGCGCCGGCGGCTTAGCAGCCACGAACTGACCCGGTCGGGTTAGTCGCGGGAAAACCCGACCGGGGTCCCAGAGGAGTAGGTGTCGATCTTCTTGCGCCCCTTCGGAAGGCCCCTTGGAGCCCCTGAGGAAGCCTTTAGGAGACTCCACTCCACTCGGGAAAATGATCTTTCGCTGCCATTGAGCGAGACGCGAAACGCAGCCGCAAGATGCGCGCAGGTGGCGCGGGCCTGTCGTCTGATTACGAAGATCGCTCTCGTACCTCCGTCCTTGTTGCACCCATGGCGGTGCCCTATGTTAGGGATGGCTGGGCCCTATGGGTGCGACAAGAACGGGGGCGCGAGAGCGATCTTCGGAATGGGACGGCTGGGGCGGGGGCCAGGTAATGCTCAAGCCGCCACGCCCGCGACCACGGCGCCCAGCGGGACGAGACGAGACGGCGCCCGCCGCCCTGCCGCAGACTGCCCAAGATCATCGCACCGCATCACTCCATGTTTCAGGCCACTCGCAGCGGAAGAGAGGAGAGAGAGAGAGAGAGAGAGAGAGAGAGAGAGAGAGAGAGAGAGAGAGAGAGAGAGAGAGAGAGAGCACGATCCGACCGCAAGAGCTAGAGCGATTAGTCCGGCCTTCCCTGCTACTCTCCTCTCCTCGTGGAGCGGGGCAAATCTAAACGCCGCAGAAACTGGGCGGCGCCGTGCTCCTATTCTTTCCGCCAGCCCAGGGCTGCCCCGCCCCGCCCCGCCCCGCCCCGCCCCCACCTTCTCTCTGCGGTAACCACTATGACAACTGCTCCTTCTCCAGCTGGCGCACTGGCGCACTGCGCCGCGCGGAGCCTATCGCTGGTTGCGGCGGAGCGGGCCGCGCCGAGCGCTACGCGTACGTACGCGTCTCGAGGCGCTAGGGCATATCGGCTGGCGGGAGGTGAGCGGCCGGGGCAGGAGCAAAGGGAGGGGGAGAAAAGGGGGGGGGGGAATACCCGAGTCCTGGTCCCGCGCATCCAGCGGACTCAGAGCCGGCCAGTGCTATATTCAGTTAAGAAAAGGCGAAAAAATCGCGCCGGCCCCGGGGCCGCCCCGGGGCGGCCCCGGGGCCTGGGGCGCGTAGCCGAGAAGGTAAAGGGGGGGAGAGGGGGAAGGAGCGGGGGAAGGAGCGGGTTCGACAGGTAGCGAACTAACTACTAACTGCACGACGAAGGGTCGGCCGGGCCGAGCCGAGCGCGTTCGTGCACCCGCAAGCCGAAGCCGACGGAGAGCCGCGTCGTGCAGCGAACGGAGCGAACGTCATCGTGCAGTTGGTTCTTGGAATCCAAGGTTGGTTCGCTACCCCGCTCCTTCCCCCTCTCCCCCCCTTTCCCTTCTCGGCTACGCGCCCCAGGCCCCGGGGCCGCCCCGGGGCGGCCCCGGGGCCGGCGCGATTTTTTCGCCTTTTCTTAACTGAATATAACACTGACCACACCGTCCACACCGGCCCCGCCCCGCCCCGCGTCGCCCCGCGTCGCCCCGCGTCGCCCCGCGTCGCCCCGCGTCGCCCCGCGTCGCCCCGCGTCGCCCCGCGTCGCCCCGCCCCGCCCTTCTCCCTCTTGACCCGATCTCTGTTTGTTCGGTGCGATGGGAGAAAGCGCTGATCAAAGCGTGGAAAAGGCAACGAAAGGAACCAAACTGGGCATGCTACGAGACGAGGGCCCAGCCGTGCCCAGCCCGGCCCAGCCCGGCCCATCCCGGCTCAGCGGCGGCGAGGTGAGGTGAGGAGCGGAGGAAGAAGGATGGGGCCGCGGGTGGCGCTGGGCGGGCCGGGCAGGGCCTGAGCTGAGCAGCTGAGCTAACGGCAAGACGCTGAGTTAGCCGCAGCTGGGCCGGGCAAGCTCCGCACGACGCAGCCGGCTGTGGCGTGGCGCCCCTCCTCTTCGCCGCCCCCGCGCCCCGCGCCCCGCGCCCCGCGCCCGCTCCCTCCACCTCGACCGCGCCGTGTCCGATCGCAACCGACTCCGCCTAACTCTGCAAATATCCGCATGTTTCAGAAGCAGCAGCAGCAGCAGCAGCAGCAGCAGTGAGCTAGCCGACTACCCTCTTCACCAAAATGGCGCCAATTTTGAAGAAGGGGCTTTGCTGCCTCAGCCTGCGGACGTGCGCGCTCATCCTCGGCGCAATAACCTTGGTAAGTGGCGGGCAGGGCCCCGGGCTCCGCGGGCCCGGGCCGGGCGCGGCGCGGCATCTCTCTCTCTCACTCGCTCTCCCTGTCCTTCCAGGCGCAGAACCTGGTGTCGCTCACCGTGTTTGTGGTGAGCTTGGAACGGTGGCTCAGCGAGGAGGAGTACCACCATCACGCCAACCACACGAGCCACCCGATAGACGTGCCTCCGGGGCTGCCTCCTGGGCTGCCGCCGGGGGTGCACGCCGACCTGGTGGCCAACGTCAACCTGACCGGCCTGACCATGGCGCACCCGGCCCTGCCCGCTGACGGCGACGTGGACGCACACTTGTGGGCGAACCCCGCCGACGAAGACTACTACTACGGCTTCGAAGACTCCGAGGCCATGGAGTCACTTCTCGACAGAAACTCACACCGTAAGCTTTTTTTTTTCCCCCGTGCGTTCGCCGTCCGTACGCAAAACACGTCACGGTTTTCAGGTTTGCCTACTGTGCGAACTACTCTCGCCGGAGGGGGCCGTGGGTGGACCAGTGCTGCTGCGATGAAAGTAGGCAAAATTTTCTTCGAATACGCCGGTGCGAGGCACACGGGTATCTCCGCCTGCCTTCGAGGCAGAGGGAAGGCAGTCTGGTGTGCGGTGAGATAGCCGTCTGCCTCAAACAGGTGTATTTGTAGGAGTGTGTGCCTTCTTTCATTGCAGCTCTGCGGTGGAGACCAGAAGCAGGCAGGCAGTCCCGCAACACTGTAACGCATCCTCTTCCAAGCATTCGGTCCATCCCGGCGTGAGTGAAGTGAGATCGAGCAGACGTGCGTGAGGTGAGGCCGCTCTGTCCAGTCCAGCTGGAGTCAGCTGATCCAGCGCTCTGGCCTGGCCCTGGGCTAAACCGGGGACCGGGGGGCCCTGGGACTGCGTCGAGCGGCGCGCGGTGGCCCCTCACCTCCCCACCACTGCTCGCTCCACTCCCCGCCTCAGCATCGTCAACATCACGGCCTGGGGGACCTGGCAGGGGACCTGGGGCAAGCCTTCTGAGGCTGAGGCTTGGCGTATCAAAGTACAGGCGTCCAGCGGGGCAGCAGCCCGCCCCGCCCCGCCCCGCCCCGCCCCGCCCCGCCCTGCCCCGCCCCGCCCCGCCCCGCCCCGCCCCGCCCCGCCCCGCCCCGCGCAGCCCAACCTCGCCCCCGCTGGCCGCCGGCCTGCCCCAGCACATCTAGCTCGCCTTTCTGACTGTTCCTGGCCCCGCGCCCCGCGCCGCTAGGCCCCGCGCCACGCCGCCTCTGTCGCTGTCTCCACTTATTTGCGTGGGACGGGCCATGACGGCGGATGTGAACACGTGAACACGGCACAATGTGCTCGGTGGACGGGACGGTCACTCACTCATGTCGTGAGTGAGCCGGGCGGGGCGGGGCGGGGCGGGGCGGGTCCGGGCGGGTCTGCATGGCCCGCACGGGACTGGCGGCGCCGAGCCGACGCGGAAGCAGCGGAACCCAGCCATGACTGCATGTCGGCGGCCCATGAACTTTGGCTCGGCACGGCAAGGAGCCTTTCACGGAGGCGAGTTAAGCCCTGCATTGCGCTGCGCGCTGCGCTCTCCGGACTCTGCTCCCCGCCCGACTCTCTCCTCAGCCCTCCTCTCCTCTCCTCTCCCGCCGCCCGATGCCCATCACCGTCATCTCCATCGCCCGGCCGCACAGGAGAGATTTGACACTCTTGACCGCACGTGTCAAATCTTCTCCCACTTCCGCCGCTCCATCATTTCATTTTCCGAAGCCACGACATAAACGTCGTTGCAAAACGGACGCTCATCACTCGAACTGGAATTGCGCGTCAGGCACGGCGCGGCGTGCTCGCTCGTGCGGCCCCCCGGCCCGCTGGCAGCGTTAATGCGGTGACAAAATGATGGGCCTTCCCTGTCGGCGCTGCCCGCCGCGCCCCGCCCCGTGTGGTCCACGGTGCACTCGCCACTTCTCGAAATGGAAAAGAAATATTAAAAACAAACATCTTCTTTACCTAGATTGAGGCTCTTTTAATAAGTTGGAATATTTTCATGCCCGTGCTCCAAAATATCTCGATTCTTTGAAAGAATTCTAAAACTTTTGTTGTACTGTTGATCCAAGAACAAATTTTTATGAGGTCGTGATTTTATTTTTAAAACATATATGTTTTTTTTCGTTGTGCTGATCAAGAAATCAAGTGAGCAGTCGGAATAATTTTTCATTTATTTTCAATGTTTGGTATCAGCAGCTGAGACGCGTCGTTAGCAGGGGCGGGGTCGGGCAGTGTTGTCGCCTCTCGAAACAGTTTCCTGCTGTACTCTCTGTCACCTTGATTTTATTATTTGTTTCTTGGAGCCCTCTTGATTTGCACGCCTGTTGTAGTGGTGCTGGCGCTGGTGTGGCTCGACTTCGTCCTGGTGCTGCTGGGGACGGTGGCCGTCATTCTGCTCATTTGGGGCGCAGCCACGGTAAGGCGCGGGGCGACCCTCCTAGCGCAAGCTGCGCAAGCAGAGCCTCACAAAGCTCAGTGTAAAAGCGTCTGTCTCTCTCCGGTCCGGCTGCAGCGGAAGGCGGTGCTGCTGCTGCCGTGGCTCGCTGTGGAGCTGCTTGACGCCGCCTACGAGCTCGGGTTCTTCGCGTTCATGTACCTGTCCAACGACGTGGCGATCGCTATCGACCTCCTGCCCATCCTCGTGCTGCGTAAGTACACTGTGCGCTGCATTCGAGGGGGTAACAACTCTGACATTTTTGTACACCTGGTAAACAAAATCAGAAAAAAAATCAGGAAAATTCAGAGAAATTTAGAAAATTAAGGTTCATTCATGAAAATTCATAAAAAAAAAAATAGGCAAAATTCAAGCAAAAATTCACAGAACTTCATGAAAATTTACAATAATTCACAAAATGTGGACACCAAAATTCAGAGTCCCCGGTCGCACTGCGTGCAGCAGTAGCTTCTGTTTGAGTCGGTCTTCCAGATTCAGATGTCAGACAGTGGCTTCCCAATAGCTACTCGCTTATTGTTTGCTATTGGTAACTATTCTACCAAAAGACTGAAGAAGAAACATCGTTCTTGTGCTCTCCGGGCGTAATTTTCGGAAGGGCATGGGTGTCACGAGAGTGCGACAAGGACGAAGCGGTCCTCTGAAAAAGTGCCGTTGACCTGCGACCTGCTGCACCCCGAAGTCCGAGGTAGCACATCAGCCTCGCCTAGGCCTCGCGTCCTGCACTCCATCCACGGAGCGGAGGGGCAATCACTTGAGCGTCTCATACTTCGCAGTACGATAGGGGAAACAAATCGCCTCGAGAACGTGTCCGTATACGAATGGTGCTGGGTGGAAATTCCTCTATCGTAACTGCGTATATATGTTTTGTCCGATTCGGCGAGGAATTTTGAAGGTAATTTCTTGGTAATGCTTCTGTATTACTCGTGAAATATCCGAGGAATATGCACATCAGTGACAGAGGAAGAATCTAGGTATTACCGGTAATACCTGTGATGGGTAACATGCGTTGTATCTGTTCATTGGGATTGGGAGCCAATGGTACGACGTCCGAACCACGGGTTTGGGAGGTGGTCTCCGCCTTTAGTGACACGTTTCACCGGTTTGTTTTGACAGCGATTACCGTGTACTGCTGGCTGGTCGTGTACAGCCTGTATCAAGAGTGCAAGGAGACCGCGGAGCGCAACTCATCCCTGCCATTGCCGCTGTCCATGTCGGCCCTGGAGGCCGGGGCCGGGGGCGCGGGAGCGCAGGGCGGCTGCACCGTCCCCTACGGCAGGATGGCAGCCTGAGCCCCCGTCCGGCCGGGTCCATCCGAATGCACCACAGGACATATGGACTGAATCTGTGAAACAGTGCAGTCCGCCCAAGCCGAACAGGCGGACCGTTGTTAAATCTACGTTCATATGAGAACGGAACTTGTGATATAGAAAATTTAAGAATCGTTAAATATATGCTTCAATTCTAAACGAATGTAATAACTCCTGTTAAGGGGATGGTACATTAAATCACTTTCAACACCCAAATTAACAAAACACAACAATACATTAGTTTAACTGGTTTAACGAGTCAACCAGCGTGTACCTTCCATTGTGAGTAAAGTACACTAGCATAAATCTTAAAGGGGTTTGTTTAAACGGAGGAAGTTGTTGTTAAGACCTCACATTCATTTAGCAAGTGGGCCAACTCAAGAATTTAACTAAGAACAGATGTTTCTTGTCTGCTTTCTCCCTCAGTTCATTTAAGGAAGTTTTCAAAACCATTGTAGGGAAATTCTTGATGGCGTTACATATTGATTTAGCACATTCATAAAATGAATAAATGTGTTTGAGAATTTACTTTAGCATATTTGAGGAAGGTAAATTACTTGCTCGTAACTTTTTGCATGCAAGTAAAGCTAGGCTAAAATCAGGCTGGCCTTGCTGAACTATTCACCTAAAACTAGTAGATTCTTAATCACATGTATTCAGAAAAGTTAAGCAAGATTTTCTTCAACCTGGAAATAAAGAAGAGTGGCTTTTTATCATGATCTCAAGACTTCAAAGAAGATATGTGGAGAGAAAAGAAATATTTTTCTATATCACTGATTTTATTATTCAAAAAGAACCTTCAAGAATGAGCCACATTCAAATACTGTAAACCACAACCCTTGATTTTATCTGCAGGACAGCTCTGTAAATAAGGGAAGCACTTCTTCTGAATAGGTACTTTCTGTGACAAATGTGTATCTAAATAGTCAATCAAAAAATTCTAGTGTGGGTATGTTGAATTTAAGAAATGGATTACACTACATTAAAAATACATAACAATGTACAATTCAAATTTTAGTCACAATATACCAATTTACTCTTATGATTATTCAGTTTACATATAAAAATTTGTAACATTCAGTTAACAAATTGATCCCAAGCACAAGGTCACAACCAACATATTACCAACTGTGCAGACACAATGTAATCATAGATCACAAGACAATGCAGTTTGTGTTGGTTGCCATGATAAAGATTAAAAGTATGCTCCAAAACATTGAAAAGAACTTTAAAAATTTCAAGAAAGCACATGCTGTGAAAGAGCAGCAATGGTAAACACGTATTTACACTGTAGTTAACAATATAGCCAAAAATGGTGCATGTTATAAGAGTGCTGAAAACAGATCATAAATCCTACAATAGAAATTTAAAGAAATTACATTTAAATCTGACCAAAGCTCTATATAAGATTTAGTTTTGTGTGACAGTAACACTAATCAATCACAGCCATTACTACAAAGTTTCGTCCACTGGATCCCATCAAGTTAAAATAAAAAGTAAGCAGTGTTTGACGGTAACTTTGAGAAAGATGGAATCTGTGGTAAGGTTTCCTAATTTGAATTAAAGTTTACAATTTATAATATTGCATTATTAATATCTCGTGAAAAAAAACAAGGTGTATAGATTAATCAATTTAGAAGAGCGCATGTAAGTAGGATTATTTATCCATTAGGGTAGGATTTTGGAATTACGTTACCATGAGCAGGTTGAATACTCTAAACAAGCTCATACAAACGGTACATACATTTCAGTCTTAACATTAGTATATACTAACCATTCATTCTGCTAACCTCAACTTAAGTGCTAACATAAAGGCTGCTCGGGACTAGATAAATTATCAAAAAGAGAAAAAAAGTCTGAATAATGATACCAAACAAGCCTAAGTAAAGGCATACGTCCGCCCAAAAACAGACAGTCTAATGTGCCACCTACCATAATGTACATTAACTATAACTAAGTATAGCATCTTACAATCAAGAATACCTTCCTTGCATACTTTCTAGCAAACAGTTTTATTAGGCAGACAACTTAAAGTGATGTGCAGATAAATAAAATTGCAAAGTATTCAGATTAAGGGAAACACTTTCCTCTTTTTTCCTTCTTTCTTTCTTTCCTCCTTTGGGTGGTACAAATAAGAAATCAAAAATGAAACATAATCCTCAGAATCCTTATTATAGTTTTTTTTAGAACAATATTTTCTAAAAGGTGAGGAAAATATTATCAGCTTAATCATATTCGTGGCTACTCTCTCGCTTTGAGAGTAAATTAACTCTATCTTCTTCCACATCACCTGACCCACTGGGAACGCCTAAACTTCTTGAAATCTTTGCTAGACCTTCTGTCAAACCAGTTTCTGTAATTCTAGAATCAAAAAGAGAAGAAAAATAAAAATTTGAGTACATTACTAACAAATCTTATAGAAAACAGATTTATGACAGAGACAGAGCAATACGTACACCATATCAATTTGTTCCTCGTCATCTTCTTCTTCGGTGTTCACTTGAAAATAAGGGTTTGCTGCAGTTGGTCGAAATTTGTAGCCAGTTAAAACATAAAAAACATAGGTAGCCATTTCTCTAAACATTTCGTCCAGCCATTCATATTGGAAGGGCACTGTCATCTGCAACAAACAATTTAAGATTATAAAATTTGTAGGAAAAATGACACTTGAAAGAATTGTCAGCAGTGAGAGGACACATACTTTCAACAAATAAACAATTATGCGGGTGAAATAAATGTAGCAGACAATCATGATGTAGAAGTGACGGAAAAGTTTCAACTTGCGCAAATTGATAGCAGCTTTTCCATCAGTTTCAGAGGCTTCTTGCAAATGCCTTATTGACCTAAAATTTACAAAAATTTCCACAAAAAATTAAACCACTAATAATAAACCACTAATAAGATGTAGCATCACAACATCACTTAAAGATATAACATACCAAACGACTGGGCAAAGGATGGCACCACAACAAATCAAGTCAACCAGGAAGAAAACTTCACGCCACATGCGGTGTTCAATGTCTCCTTCCTCTGATTCTTCAATTATGATTTCAGCAACATTAGCAAGTACCTAAAAGAAAATAAAGGGTTAATTTTGCTTGCAAAGTTCAGAGCTGTGGTGTTCTTTGTTAGTACAGGTGACAGTGACAATACTGTACCTGAAGTGGAATGACAATCATAAATATTTTTTTGTCCTTTTCAGACAGAATATATTTGATGAACGTCCAACCAGTTCCAATAAGAACAATCGTAATGAACAAAACTGCTCCTTTCAAGCTGCAATGAAAAAGAGTTGCATCATTGCATCATTAAAGTCTTCACACAGTTTTCATTCAATTACGAATACTTACAGATGGGTGACATAGAAGAGGATAGCCCATGCAGCCACATGTGCTCCCTTTGTTTGGATGAAGTGGAAATTGATACCATGGAAGAGCAGGGACAAAGATTTTAGAAAGACCAGCACAGCCATCAAGTACAGAATTTTGTAAACAGGATGTCTAAAGTGAATGGTAAAATATAAATTAGCAACAATTTCTTCAAAAACTTTAGTAGCATAATTTGATAGCACAACAGCTCACTTGCTATGGCGCAGAATAAACACCCAAAAACAACCAGAGAGGAAAAATAAAATTGCCATCATAAAATACAGAGCAGGCAGAGGCATTTCTCCTGCAGAGAGATAGTTTCCTCTATTTTTCTCCTCAATTTCCATCTGCAAATAAAAAAGAATTTTTTTAACATACAGCATTACAGAGTAGGAATACAATTATGTCCAGACTCAAAAATCAAACATACGGTGAAACTGATGAAAGCTTCAGTTTCTTCATGGTAGTTAGGACAGCTATGGAAATAAAGGTTGTACAATCCCTCTTCAGCCTCTGTGGCTACATACATTACGAACTACGGAGGACAAAACATAGGGCATAAATTAATACGTATTAATGGAACACAAGGTGCCATCCTACTTCAGCTTAAAATCTTGTTCAATAACATCTCTACTCACAGATGCATTAAAATATTCCTTGTTAGCATCAGCTGTCATAGGCAGTTGCAATTGTGAGCATAATGTTGGAGCATCATCTGGAACAGACCTTGCTGCTCTGAGGACTTGAGAAGGGATGGAGTGAGCTAAAAGAAGATAGTAATTGATTTGATTTAATTTAAGAAAACACAAGTTGCGCCATCAAGTTTTGTTACAGCTAATCAACTGGTCCTGCAACAACAAATAAATAATAAAATTCACAAATGTTTATGAACCTTGTTCTTGTTGGGAGCCAGGATACCCAGATGAAGCAGGGAGGTATGATTGGTTCAAATACACATGAAGTGTAGGGATTTTGCGACTGCAGGTGACATTCAGCCTGGATTTAATAATGAAATGGATAGAATTAGACAATAAGATAGAGAAATGTAAAAATTACTGCTAGTGCCAAGCTTATAAGGAGATTACTTCAAGTTTTTGAGGTCCATTGTGAAATATACCACAGGTGGACTATTTGGTGTTTCTGTTTCAGGTCTTCCAGGTTCTTCAAGAAGACAGCGGTCTTGATGGCTATCAAGGTAAGGATTCATTGCATCACTAAGAGTTCTGTCCAGACTGAAGCCAAACTGTAAATTAAGAGTACAGGTCACAGCAAAGAAAAGTAAACAAATTTAAATTTTATGTTGTAGCTCTTAGCTTACCACATGTTTCTCATTGAGGGGATGCGGATGGAACTTATTTAAATGAACACTTAAGTAACCACCTTTGTAGAATCCAAACGTGCTGAGCGCAATATATCTTCTATCATCATTCTATAGGAAGAAGAAAGCTAGTTTAGGGTTTGTTAACAATGCAGAAGAATAGGTGTCACATAGATTTTGATAGTTATACAATTGATTATGAATACATCCATTGACGCTTAACCTCAAATTTGCAGTCAAAGGGGAAAAGTGTCTAAACCCATGCAAAGGAGGGACTTAGATCACACAAGCTCAAAATGGAAATTGATCACAGTCTATACGATGAAATCCTCAAAGGAAATATCTGATAGCGGATTGCTCTGCTGCAGATTGACAGGTTAGCTTTGAAAATCACTGTTTATTGGAAAGTAAGAGTAAAACAAAATTACCTCTATTTTAAGTTCATGGATTCTTGCAAAAATAGTGACGGGAAGAAAAATCGCAAGAAAAAATACAGAAGTCAAAATTAGGCGCTCCATGTTGACGTCCCAGATTTTGTTGTCACATTCGGTCCATTAAGTAAGGTGTTTTGTTTTTTGATGGTTGTAGTCGCTGTCAAGGGGTATAATTACTATTAAGTAAAATAAATATGCTTGCAGGCCGAAAACAATTTGCAATAAAATGAATTTCTTCTTACGAAGAATCACGAGATACAGCTTCTTGAAACTTTGTGTTTTGGGTTCTTGTCGTACAGGTTAGGTTCTTTCCTACTATTTACAGATCCTGCTACACAGCAGAGCATTATATGCAGGAGCAGTTTCTCCCCTGAGACGAAGTGCCCATAAGTAGAAGGAGAAGGAGTAGAGGTTTGGTGAACTCTGCTCAGCTCGGTCCAGGCAGAAAATGAATAACCTTAAAAAAGAGATCTCTGCTACTCTTTGAAATGAAATGAAAAGAGTTTGACCGCCCTTGTTTACGTTCGTCAGTTCAATTTTATACTGGGTTTGCCGTCAGTTTAAGTGGTATCTGTGAAGTTCTTTATCATGGCGCTTCGAAAAGTGAAAGGAAACTTAGAACGTATGTTTGACAAGAATTTGACGGATCTGGTCCGAGGTATTAGGAACAACAAAGATAATGAGGTTTGTAAATCTTTTCCTCTATTCTTTTTTCAGTTGATATCTTTCACTCTTACTTTGTCTTCATCGTTTAGTCATGGAATTAGGGGGAAAAGTTTGGCATTTTTCTATTCTTACCCTTTTTTTTTTTAACCCTTACCCTTCTATGTGTCATTCTAAATTGTGGTATTAATTTACACCTTATGGACGTAGGTGGACAATCCTCAATATGTATCTTCTATCAATGCCTGTAATAATCTGTATATATATATATAATGTATACTGTTAGTTGCCCTTTCTACTGTGTCTGTGTCATTTCAATTTTGCGCGGATATCTCAGGGTCAGTTTGTATCCCATTACCCCATCTTAACGTTTTAAGCAAGCAACCTTACCTTTAACCAATTTTAATTGTTCCCCCTTTAACTGTATAGATGCTATTTCTGCCATTTTTCTAAGGTTTCCCTAGTCGTACTTTCTAAAATAGTTGGTTTATACTCAACTTAAAAATTATGTAATCAATTACTTTCCTCTCAGGCTAAATATATTGCTCAATGCATTGAAGAAATCAAGCAAGAACTCAGACAAGATAACATATCTGTCAAAGCTAATGCTGTTGCTAAACTAAATTATGTAAGTAGTGTCTGAGCTCAACTCTTATTTAACAGCAACAATATTGTAACACTTATTTATGCCATCTCCATTTCAGCTTCAAATGATGGGATATGATATTAGTTGGGCTGGTTTCAACATCATTGAAGTAATGAGTTCCTCTAAGTTTACTTACAAACGTATTGGATATCTGGCTTCCTCCCAATGCTTCCACACTGATACTGAGGTACGTTAATTGCTAAAGTAATGTTTTCTTTCTCCTTGTATTTTGTTTCCAGATATGGTATCACTTGTGATGATTTTTTTGTATTATATTTCAGCTTCTTATGTTAACTACTAACATGATACGCAAAGACTTAAATAGCCAAAATCAGTATGATGCAGGACTTGCTCTCTCAGCATTATCATGTTTTATAAGTCCTGACCTGGCTCGTGATTTGGCAAATGACATAATGACACTTGTAAGTAATTGCTTGGGAGTCGTGTGTGGGAATTCTTCAAGTACCTTAACTGGAATTCTCTTATTACATGGATTTCTTCACATGCAGCTTACTTCAACCAAACCATACCTCCGTAAAAAAGCTGTACTCATGATGTTCAAGGTGTTTTTGCGATTCCCTGAAGCTTTGCGACCTGCATTTCCTCGTCTTAAAGAGAAACTCGAAGATCCAGACTCGGGTATGTGGAAAGTTGCCTGCATATTGTTTTGTATAAATCTGTTTCTGCTTAACACACTAACTTTTTTTTTTTAAAGGTGTTCAATCTGCTGCAGTCAACGTTGTTTGTGAGTTAGCTCGCAAAAACCCTAAGAATTACTTAAGCCTTGCACCAATGTTCTTCAAGCTCATGACCACATCCACAAACAACTGGATGCTCATTAAGATCATAAAACTGGTGAGTCAAGAAGCACCTTGGTGCTTACTGTCAAATCCTTAATTGTGATTTGATATTACCACTTCCAAGACAGCTCTGCATTTATTCTCACCTCAATTGTTATCAGGGTGAAATGTTGTAGTTTGATATCAATCTAATTAATCCGGTCTGTTGTCATAGTTTAAATATTTTGACAGCAAATCCTTTAAACCTTTTTATTCTCCTTTTAAATAAGGAACACATATGTTGTTAATTGCAATGTGACATTTCAGTTTGGATCTCTGACTCTGATTGAGCCACGCATTGGTCAAAAACTAACTCTGCCCTTAATTGAAATAATATCAAGGTAAAATCAAATAATTAAAATTTTAACACAAGTGTAGTCGCTTTTTTTGTAAATTCTGCTCAGAGTAATTGCCTGCTTTAAAGCACCCTCACTTAAAGGTTTTTATGAAAGTTTTGTACCAGTTGTGTATTTTGATACCTAGTTTTGGGTTGGGTAAATCAGAAAAAGTTATAGAACTAGGATGTAACTCAGTGTTCTTTATCTAGCTATTATAAGAACAGATTTGCTTGTTAAGATTTTATTTCCTCTCAAAGCAGCTCATGTCCATCAATTTGGAAAGTGTGGATACTTAAAATTTTTCAATTTTGAGTGTCGCCTGTGTTTCAGTTTGGTGCTTTGACTCCCTTGGAGCCTCGTCTTGGTAAGAAACTCATAGAGCCTCTTACCAACCTTATTCACAGGTAAATACTTCGTCTTGATGAAACTAAGGTAGTTCTCAGTAATTTTTTCTTTTTAAGGAATGAGGAGGTACCTGGTTATTTTATATCAGTATGCTCATTGATTATAGGTAGTTACTAAACTCTGCCCAGAGAAACTAGTTTTGTAGGTAATTTAAATAATATTTAGTATAGTTTTTACTATACTATAGAAGTACAGTTAATACTGACTACCAGTTACCATGGAGCCGTTGCCATGTATCACTTAATGGTATCTGTGCTGGGGCACTCTTCAGCTGGCTGGTGTTAGCACAACAAGTTTGAATGTGTGGGAGTAGATTTCCACAACCAGTAGAATGCATATTTCATACCGCAAAACACACATTCCAGCAATAATTCTACTCCGTACCTGTTTTGATTCTGCAATATCGAGTGTACAGCACTTTGCAATATTTGATTTTCTCAAAGCACATGTCTAATGCTATCCATCTGTCAGCATTCAATGCACTCCGTGTTCAATGTAATTTAGCTTACTCTCAATGAAATTGCTTTATCCTATTTGCTATCCTCTGACTCTTACAATGCACTTTTCTCACTTGTTTGTTTCTAAACCTTATCCTCTGTTTTTTAGGGAAATATAATTTATGTTATACAGTATTTCCTGTTCCTTTTTCATCTTTTTTTTTCTTTTCCTTTTTTTTTTTTTTTTTAAGCTTTGTTGCAAATGAAAACTGCCGTAATAATTATACATAATGAAGAGAAATAAGAATTAAGTGTATAATTTCCAAATCCAAGAAAGCTGTTATTGATAAAGCTACATTGAACACATTTAATCATTGCTATCAATTTATAATCATTTGTAATTTTTTATCTCAAAAAGTCAACCACCTCAATTAGACGTTTCTGCGTTTCATTGTTTTTGAATCTGTAATATTAGCTGTACCTTAACACAATGTTGATCTTAATCTTCAGTATCTAAAACATGATTGAATTTTACAGCACATCTGCCATGTCATTACTTTATGAGTGTATCAATACTGTGATAGCTGGTAAGTCTGGCATTTACTGTGTATAATGGAAATATTCTTGTATTTTCTTTTCTGATAGTGTGAATGGTTTTCTTTCTTTTAGTGCTAATATCCATATCTTCGGGAATGCCAAACCACAGTGCTTCTATTCAGGTAAGGAATCTCATACTATCTGCTCCCTCAATATCTTTTTCTTAGTTTTAACAGTATATTTTACTACCATCACCACAGCTGTGTGTTCAGAAGTTGCGCATTCTTATAGAGGACTCTGATCAGAACTGTAAGTAAATATATGAAGCTAACAATTAATAAACAGGTCTCTATTTCTATTATACTGTATTTCTAATGTTATATTCATCATAATTTATTTTTGAACAGTGAAATATTTAGGACTGCTTGCTATGTCCAAGATCCTAAAAACTCACCCTAAATCTGTCCAAGCCCACAAAGACCTCATCATGCAATGTCTTGATGACAAAGATGAATCCATTAGACTTAGGGCTCTTGATCTTTTGTATGGAATGGTATGTTCTTTTTCTCTATGTCTGTTGTTTGAAAATCCATGCCAGTTTCTGCAGTAATTGTGAACTGACTTAAATCAATTCAGGTATCTAAAAAAAACCTAATGGAAATTGTGAAAAAGTTAATGGTTCACATGGACAAGGCGGAAGGAACAACATATCGAGATGAATTATTGTCCAAGATCATTCAGATATGTTCTCAAAATAACTATCAATTTATTACTAACTTTGAGTGGCAAGTACTTATTTCTATCTATACATTTTCTCCCACCTCTTGAAAACACGTGTTCATGCAGAATATAAATATATTGATTCTTTTTTCAAGGTATGTTAGTGTGCTGGTGGAACTGACTGATATGGAAGGAACTCAACATGGAGCCTTGGTTGCAACCCAAATGCTAGATGTAGCCATTCGTGTCCAGGCAATTCGTAGCTTTGCTGTATCTCAAATGGCTATTCTTTTGGAAAATGCTCATCTCTTTTTCCGACCAAGCTCTAAAATGGCAGATGTACTCTATGCTGCTGCTTACATTTGTGGAGAGTTTGCAACGTTAGTTTTTCCACTGTTATTATTATTATTAATTTTTTTTTGTCTGCCTTATATTGTCTGCCTTGTATTGTTTTGTGATGTTTAAGCACGTATTGTATTTTAGGGAGCTGAAGGATCCTCAGGACACATTAGATGCAATGCTTCGTGGAAAATTAGTCCAACTTCCAGGACATATTCAGGCAATTTATGTCCAAAATATTTTGAAAGTCTTTTCTCACATATTGTCTCAAGAAGAAGAAAGAGGCGACAGTGAAGCAATTCTGCTGGTACGATCTGTTGTAAGATGTGTTTGTGTTAAAGTTCATACAGTACAGCGCCTTATTTTTTCCTCTCCATTTCTTTGCAGTTATGTGATTCTGTTGGCAACAAATTACAACAGTTTGTATCCAGTGCTGATTTAGAAGTTCAGGAAAGAGCTAGTTCTGCTGTTCACCTTGTGCGATACATTCACAAACAAGTTAGCAAAAATGAGGGGGGCATGTCTGAAGAAATTAGTGCTTTGTTCTCTGGGGAGCTGAATCCTGTAGCGCCCAAAGCTCAAAAAAAGGTTCAAGTACCAGAAGGGTAAGAATTAGAGTTTTACATTTGTATTTCTTTGTATGTATTATCTCATCATTTGAGTGGGGCATTTTTCCTTCCTTTTTTTTTAAAGATGCTGTCCTTTGACCTTTCCCTTTCCAGATTGGATTTAGATGCTTGGATAAATGATCCACCACCTTCCAGCAGTTCTGATGAGGAGGATTACAAAGAAGATAATGCAATATTTAGCAATGTAGTTGGCAATAAATTTGCTCCATCTGCTGTACCTGAACCATCTGAGGAAGAACTAGAGAAGGTACAATTTTCTGTGCCCCCCCACCCCCACCTCCCCCCAGAAAAAGCTGTTGCAATAACTTCTATTTTATCTGTAGAGGAGAGCTGCTCGCAGAGTTGAGCAAGCAAGCAATCCACACTATTTGAAGTCATCACACTCATCTACTAAGAATCGCAGTTCAGAGAAAATGAATGGGCAAGATGACATTAGCAATATTCCAGTGGCAGAAATTGACTTGCCTATCCCACTTAAAATACCAGGTACAGTATTGCACATCACCAATACAGATTTGCAACAACTTTAGTCTTCATCTGTTTGTCAATCATGTGTCATGATCATAATAATTATGAAAATTATTTTATTTTCATGTTTTGATACAATAGTATTATTTCCGTTTTTTAGGACTAGCTTCATCCAATCACTACATGTCTCCTTCCAAAGCTTATGAAGCAGTAGAACTTGATAAGCCCTCTAAGAAAGATAAAAAGAAGAAAAAGAAGCGTAGGAAGGAAAAAGTATCATCTGACGATGATGATGACATTCAAGCTTTGCATGTTGTCAACACTGACATAGGGGAAATGCCAGAAGGAGCACAGCTTTCTGATCCTGATGATAACGACAACAGACCTGAAGATGACCCCCATCGTGCTCTTGACATCAATCTTGATGAGTAAGGCTGCATAATGATAATTATAATTTTGTGTTTAATTCTTGAATTCTCAATACTTATGTTAATTATTCATGTACAGACCTTTACGAGATGAGGAAAAGTTACCTGTACTTGCTCATCGCTTTGTGGATGAATCTCTCTTACCTATTCAAGATGAGCCAGAAGAGCAAGCAAATGCTCATGTACTTGACACGAAACATGGAAAGACCTCTGAAAAACACAAGAAAAAACAAGGCAAAGATAAAAAGTCTAAACACAAGAAAGATTCAAAGAAGAAGTTATTAGCTGAAGAGGAACGGCAAAGAGGTGTTGGTAGCGAGGATGTAAAAGTAAGTTGGGGAAACTTTCACCATGCTTTTTGAAGTGTACCCTTTTCTCTACATCTAACTGAGCAATAATCCTTCTTTTATCATAGACAGTGCCAACTAATACTGATGATTTATGGCTCTCCCTGGATTCACCTGCCCAGACCAATGAGCAACAATTAGAGCCTAAAGACAAATTAGATCCATCTACCGGTGAAGAAAAAAAGAGCAAAAAAAGCAAAAAGAAAATCAAAGACTCAGAAAAATCTTGTAAGTTTACTTCAGCAATGATCATATTTCAAACAATGATAAGCTGCTTCATGTTGCAGTAACCATTAAAATAACATTGCAGCTAAACACAAAGATTCTGCTAAGTCAAAAGAAGGATATGAGGAAGCAGCTGGTATTTCTACTCCATCAAAGGAAATCTTGAGTTTTGCTGATAAAAATCGTAGTGCCCCTTCAGCCACAGCTCCTCCACTCTCAGCATACACAAAATTAGCTGCTGATAAAACTTTACATTTGGTATGTGCCTAACCTAGCACAATGATTTTTGTTTTTCTACAACTATTTCATGTTATATTCTGTGTAAATTCTAGGTACATGAGGTACGGACTGTTGGTCTGGAAAACAATCAAATTGTAGTGTCTGTTGTATTTAATAATATCAGTGCACAGCTTGTCAAAGAATTGGACTTCAGTGTGTCTGATTCTCCAACTGTAAAGTTAATGAAAAGTGTAAGTAGCTATTCTTCCTTTTGTAAGTTTAAAATAAGAAATGAAATATCCTCAATTTTATTGCATTTTCGTTGTCCAACAGGATGTTGATCAGTATGGCGTTAAGCTTCCTTTCCAACTGAAAGCTAGTGCTTCTGGTGAAGCTTTATTTGCTTTCCAAGTTTCTGATGTTACCTTTGCTCAAAAACTTAGGTGCACTCTCACATACATGATAGAAGTAAGCGTTATTCATTCCCCCCTCACTTCCCCCAATTTTTTCCATTGGTGTTTTCACAGAATTTTTCCTCCAGGGCACTGACGATATTTCCTCCCAAGAGAAGCTTGACTTCTGGCTTCATTTGCCTTGCTCAAGTTTCATGGTTGGTCGTTTGACTCAACGGGAATCTGTTACCGATCTATTAGCCAGTGGCTCCCTTACAGCAAGAAGCAGTATGACTCTGGAAAGCATTGATTTTGATTTTTCTCAGGTACAGTTTTGTCAAGATTTGTGTTAATTTTTAAGTCTAAGAGAGTACTGTTTTTAATTTTCAGTCTTCTCCTTTCTTGCTGTCATGTCCTTAGGTTCTGCAGCGGGTCTGCTTCCATGCTCATTTTACTTTAGTGGAGCGGGTTGATTCCACAGCTTCTCTTTACAGTCATTCCATTCAACAGCATAATGTTTGCTTACTTCTAAAATTCAATGTATGTACCACAGTATTTTGTCTGAGTTCACTGACTTTTCATTGACATTGAGTTTTCCCTTTACCTCAAAGAAATTAGTGAAATGTGCCATGTTTTACCAATTATTATTTTCTTTATTGCAGATGTCTACGAAGACATTAGTTGTGGATGGAAAAAGTGACTGCAGCCCTTTGCTTTCCTCCATCCTAGAAGAGGTTCGAGGTCTTCTTACACCCTCCACCTGATGTGATAAAAGATTTTCCTCCATGACATCCTAAGATTTGTGTATCAATCCTCAAACTTGAGGTTCCAACTTTGTTGTGTATTTGTTTATGTTACTATCAAATTTTATGGAATAGATTTTAGATGGAAAGCTGTAAAAGTCAAAGTATGCCGTTGTGTTTCTTGTAATCAATTTTTCTTGAAGTCAGGGTCTCATTCAATCTTTTAGCTGAAGAAAAAAAGAAGGAAAAAAAGGCTTCAGTTAGAAGTTTTATATTTATGACTGATTAAGTGCTGTAGTTTCATCTGTGCTATGTATTGAGATTAACCTGATCTATTTCTATCTCACTTTTTTCCTCTTAAGAGTATTGTAAGTTTTAAGTAGAACAGCTCTTTAGGAGTTTGACTGTTATGGGTTTGAGTTGTAAAGCAAACTGTCCTGCCCAAAATATTTTTTTCTCTCCTGTTTGTTAAAGGGAAAGGTGGGAAATTTTACTGGTAGATATCTGAACATCCAAGAGCTACAGGCTGCATTTATAATAAATTCTGATATTGATTTGTCTTAATATTACTTTGTGATTTTGAATTTTTCTGTGAGGAACATGTTATGAAGTAGTTTTAACCTGTGAGCTTGTAAGTTTGCTGAGGACAACCTATTTTTGTATTGAATTATGTCATTTTATGAGTGTAATGTCAATTAATCTCCAAGTCATTAAAAGTCAAATGGAGGTCAGATTTGTTCATATATTCATGTGAATATCTGTTTCAGGCATGAGTATATTTTTTTTACTGTTCTTGCTTTCAGTGCTTATACCATCCGTCCACTCCTCTCAAGAACTTTTCATTAAAAACTTTGAGTGGGATAGCTAGTACAGACTTCGTTTTTCATTGAAGCATATGCTTTGACTTAAAGATTTCTCATGAGTCAGCTTGTTCTCCAATGTCTTCTGTGTGATTCAATATTGTTAGATTAGGTATTTTGTAATCTGATTTATATTAAAGAAATACTGTATTTTGAAGATAGCCTTCAAATGAATGCGCTAAAGCTAGCTTGACTTTCTGCATTTATTGGTGTACCTCTCAACATGTTGTAATTCTACATTGCAGGTCTTAAATATAGAGTATCTTCTAAGTCTGATTCACTTAATTTACTCATGTATTATCAATGTGAACCAAGGCTAGGTATCATATCGCCCCTACCACCTTGTTTTTGAAGATTGGATGATGATCTAAATTTAATTGGTTTAAGCTATTTTACTTAAAAAGAGAAGCAAAAGAGATAATTTTATGTGATATCTATAGTTACAGTTGTTTTGAAACATTCTGATATCTCTAATCCACTTGTTGCTGTAACCTGGTGCACTAGAATGCATGTGATACTTTGACATTAGTCAAAAATGTGTGATACTATATTCCCACTTGATTTCAGCCACTAAATTTTAAAAAGAACTTCAATAGATTTAGAACATTCCAATTTACCCTAACATTGTTTGTATTCCTTTTCCGAAATCAAATACTTAAGTTTCACTGTTTTTTTGTCACTATAGGTCTCCTGCAGGCTAGGGAACATGTGCATAGCCTGTATTTTTAATCATTCAAGTAATGTTCCTGGTTATCTGAAGCTGTTGAAAGTACTTGTCCTCTTTGGAAAGTGTCACATTATTTGTTGGTAAGGGTGTTGTTAAGACAGATTTCTTACTAGCCATGACTAATATTCTTATATTAAGTAATATTATGGCATAGAAAAGTTGTGGCTGCTTTTCTTGAATGAAACAATGCCACTTTGATGGAAACAAAATTTCCTTGAGTAATGGTGCTGAATCATTGTTTTCCATTGTAATATTTTTAGCTTTACTACTTTTCAGAGCAGTGCCCTATCTACAGATATTCCGTAGTATAACTATCTGCATGGACTTATTTGTTAAACTGTTCAAATTTAGTTATTTTAGTGTGTTTTTGTATTGTATTATTGTTAAAAATGTTGAGAGATGAGGGATTTTTCTGTTATTCAAGAAAAAATTATTTGATATAATAAATTTAATAGTTATTCAGATTCACTGATAAGTTTTTCATATGAGATCAGATGGATCTGTGTAAGATAGAGAAACACAAATACACAAACTAGAAAGAAGAAAGTAAGCTAAAACAAACAGTAAAAAAATTTGGAACGATGGAAATTCCGATTGCCAACTCGGTTGGCGTGACGCATAGAACACGCAAACCGCTATACACGCAAACTTTTACTGTTAAGGCTTTTACATAGACAAATAAGTGCGATCGAGACAGACGATTTCAGCGGGCTGTTCGGATGAGGCGTGCGACGTGGTGCGTACCGCGAGTGCAGCGCAAGGCTGACGCTACAACTTTGGCACAACCTTTCTCGCTTCAAATTTTCGAACTATTGAGCTAGCTAGCACAGGCTTGGATTAACGCTCGAACCAACGAAGGAACTTTTGACGCGTTTTACCGCCAACAGACAAAATTGTCCTACGAAGTTCATCTTTATTTTTAAGGGGCACCGCGAGAGTGCGACATAGACCTCGACCTGTGCGTATTTTGCACCTCGGACCAATATTTTAACCAATTAAGAAAGCATTGGTTCTTTCAGTCAGAGCCGCTGACGGAGCAAAGTAGCCCTATTGTCTTACTGCCACCCCAGACGGCTATAAAATCCAACCTGATCCAACCATTCGACAGCCCCACATTTGACCGGCCATGGCGTGCCGCAGAGAGGCGCGGCGTGTGTAGTCGACCCACCACTACTTTAGGTCTCCGGATGCAATAAGAAAGCGTGCTTCGCTTCCGGCTGGACCGCGAAGACCAAAGTAATGCAGGGACGACTATGTACATGCAGTACATGCGCGGGAGCACAGGCACAGGAGGCTACCTCCTCGAAGCGCGTGGAAAGAGCCATTTTATGTACCACCCATGTAAACACAAATAGAGTAGAGAAATAAATGCGCCTTCGTGCGCCTGAAACTTGAACTTGAAGCCCACTGTCGCCGCGCTCCTTAGGCAACTGCTTTATAAACTTTGACGTTTCAACGCTCAACGCTAGACAACTTTTACTTTGGCAACTTTAACTGACAACGTTAACAACATTAACTTTAAACTTTATACGACAGTACAAGCTGCTGATACTTACGTATCATCTGCTAAAAACTGAATAAATGACATATTTTCACCTACCGCACAGCGCAACTCGCTTGCGCACAGGACACGACGCAACGCCAGCAACACCAACGCCACGCCTGAGCCGAGACGAGCCGAGACGAGCAGAGCACCAGCCCAGCCCAGCCGAGCGGTCCAAGCGGGCCGAGTGCCGAGGCCGAGTTAACTTAAGTCGCCGTTGCGTTGCGGTGGAGCGACAGCGCCGTGACCGCAGGCAACTCACCCACCTCTTAAGTCGTTTAGGAATCAGAGCGTCATAAAGTAACGAAAATAGTTTTGGCCTCCCTTCGAGGGTGCATGCGTGCGCGCGCCCACGCGCATCGCTAACTTTACAAACCTCAAATGCGCCCACAATGGCCGTTACCGAGGCGGAACGCCTGCGACAACCTGGATAAGCCAACCCGCCAAGCACTCGTGTGAAGGTGGTGGCCTACCCGGAGAGCACAAGCGCAGGACAGTGGCGGATCCAGCACGGCCCGGAGGAGGGGGCTAATGTAGCGGGTTGCCTACTTTCAGGGGAATTCGATCTAAAATTTGTTTTTGTTTATAATTTCGACCGATGCGTATTAGGAAATGCGTATACATGACATAATTTTCCTTTCCCCTTCCCCCTTTTCCCTCTCTCCTTTTCCCTTTACTCCCATTTTCCCCAAATTTTTGACAGGGCGGCTGAGCCCGAGGCAATTGACCCTTGCCCCGGATCCGCGCTTGGCGCAGGAGGGAAGCAGGAGTTGAATTCCTGGTATCCGGTATCCAAAATTTCGTACCGTCACCTCCCGATGAGTTGATTGTGGGGGCACCGTAAGTTGATCATGGAAGGCCAAATGAGTCTATCCTTGGAGTTCCGATATTTACTTGGCGAGAAGTAAACCGTACCTTTGTGCAATGTGAGATGATTCAAGTGGGTTTTGAGCGGTTTTAGCTCGTCGCTTGCAGCATGTCAACTCTGGAAAACCAAGTGAGTAAAAGTTTTCAATATTTACTGCATACTTTGAAGTATTCAGCAAATAATGTGTACATCCCGATGTATGCAGCAAATAGTGCGGACTCTCCTATGTACACACTATTTACTGAGTACCTTGGCATTACACACGTACTTCACGTAATTTAGGTGTGGGCATGTAGACATTATTAGCTGAATATTTCGAAGTATGCAGTTAGTAATGAATACTTGTATACATTTGGTTTTCCAGAAAAATTACCTCGAAAATTACGCGAGAAAAACTTAAGCTTGCATTACAAGTGGGGCAGGCAAACATCACAAGTGTGTGACCGTCGCGTTGCGGCGCGGCCGAAGCAGAGCAGGGCTCTGGGGCCGGGCATCCGGAATAGTGGAGTAGTCATTCCGGAAATAAGAAGTCCAGACACAGGGGAGGAAAGCAAGCTGCATCTGCGCCTGCCTACTAGGCAAAACCTCGTAGCACTGGCGCGAGCATGTGGCCTTGAAGCGCTGCAACCACCTGTTTGGGTTACTCATTGCCTACTTTTCTGGCAACGCTGGACGGGACGGGTCGGGCGCGGCCTCGTGGACCACTTTCTCTCTCTCCCACTGCTGGAGTCAGGCGTCCCTTACCCGACCAGGTATTACGCCATGGATACGGCGCGGCGGCAGACGTAATACAGGACTGTCTTCCGGACGGGCGCGCGGACCGCGGGGCTGGGGGAGGGGGTGGGGGGCTGCCTCTGCAGCGGGCGGGCGGGGCCAAGTGATCGCTGAGCTGACGTAGTAGCGACGGGGGTCGAGAAGAAGAAGGAAGCTGCGTGTACGCGCCCCTGCCCGGCCCGCCCGGCCCGGACTTGTGATACGCGTGCGTGCCGCTCCCGCTCCAGATGTTGTTCCTCGTGCTGGCCTTCTTCGCCATCACGGCGCTGCTCCTCTACCTCGACAGTCGAAAGCCCAAGGGCTTCCCACCGGGTGAGTACTCTGCCGTATGTCCGCCGCGTCGGCCGGCTGCAGGGTGATTGTGTCCTCTCTCTTGCTGCGTTTGGTCGTGCGTCGTGAGTGCGACAGAGATGGGGGGGTGGAACCACTGTGTGGGTGTGGAACGACCACTCTGGCTGTCCGTGCTGACCGGGCCCGGTGCCCTGCACCTGCAGGCCCAGACTGGCTGCCCATCCTGGGCTCGGCGCGCGAGCTGGCGCAGCTCCGCAAGGAGACGGGCTACCTGTACAAGGCGTGCGAGGAGCTGGTGCACCGCTACGGGCCCGTGGTGGGGCTGCGCGTCGGCAAGGACCGCCAGGTCATCGTCAGCGGATATGAGGCCATCCGGGAGATGTCCAGCCGGGAGGACTTCGACGGCAAGCCGCGCGGCCCGCTGTACGAGACGAGGACGTTCAACATGCGCCGAGGTGAGGAAGACCGTGGCGCTGGTGCCCTTACGGTGCGCAGGGCGCCCTGCCCGCTCGTCGCGCTGCTGTAGGTACTCACCCGCTCGTGCTCGTGTCCCCCTCAGGGCTGCTGCTCACGGACTCGGACTTCTGGCTCGAGCAGCGCAAGTTTGTCATCCGCCAGCTGCGCGAGTTCGGCTTCGGGCGGCGCGGCATGGCTGAGCTGGTGCAGGACGAGGCAGGCGAGCTGGTCAAGGCCTTCGAGGAGAAGCTGAGTGCCAGCCCAGAGGGCGCCATCGTACCCATGCACGACGCGTTCGGTAAGCCTCTCTGCCACATTCACAACTACCGCGTCGGATCAGAACGTCCACACGCTCATCCGGTTTGTCGTCCGTCCCCGTCGCGTCCCCTGCCAGGCCTGTACGTGCTCAACACGCTGTGGACCATGCTGGCCAGTATCCGCTACACGCCCGAGGACACCGAGCTGGTCACGCTGCAGGCGCTGCTCAACGACCTCTTCACGCGTCTCGACATGGCCGGCGCCCTCTTCTCCCAGTTCCCCGTCCTGCAGTACATTGCGCCCGACGCGTCCGGCTACACCGAGTTCGTCACCATCCACCAGCGCCTGTGGAAGTTCCTGCGCATTGAGATAGACCGCCACATCGAGACGTACGATCCCAACGAGATGCGTGATTTCATGGACGTGTACATCAAGATGATCAAGGAGTCGGGCCAGGACAGCACCTATTCGGAGCTGCAGCTCCTCGCCATCTGCATGGACATGTTCATGGCTGGCTCCGAGACGACCAGCAAGTCGCTTGGCTTCGGCTTCCTCTACCTGCTGCGCCACCCCGAGGTTCAACAGCGCGTTCAGGAGGAGCTCGACGCCGTGGTCGGCCCCAGCAGGAGGCCCGAACTCGCTGACAGGCCCAAGTAAGTCCTCCTTTGCCAGACACCTCCTGCCGCCAAGCGCCTGCGATGCTGAGGGTAGGCCACCCAGCTCGACATGAGTGTTTCGCGGGGCTGCCTACCTCACCGGTCGCAGGCGCTTGCGCGGCTCAAGTGAGCAGGCCTCCACCGCACGCGTGTTGCGCGACTGCTGCCGGCCGGGGCGCCCGTGCTCCTGCTCAAGTCACCTCTGTCTGTTGCCAGCATGCCCTACACGGACTCAGTGGCCCTCGAGTCTATCCGAATGTTCATGGGTCGCACGTTCGGAGTGCCGCACCGGGCCGTCAAGGACACCCACCTCATGGGCCACTTCATTCCGAAGGAGACTATGATGATCGTCAACATTCCCTCAGTGCTCATGGATAAACGAGTGTGGGGCGACCCAGAAAACTTCCGTCCTGAGCGCTTCATCCGAGACGGAAAGGTTCACATTCCTGACGAGTACCTCCCCTTTGGCTTTGGTAAGTGATCGGCAAGCTATGAGTGGAAAGACCTACGTGAAAATAAAAATTCAGAAATCAACACAGATGAAATTTTGTAATGTTTCAGGAAAGCATCGCTGTCTGGGTGAGACCCTAGCCCGTTCCAATGTGTTTCTCTTCACAGCCTCACTTCTGCAGCGCTTTGACTTCAGAGTGCCTCCTGGTGAACCTCTTCCTTCAACCCAATGTGTGGACGGAGTGACAGCAGCTACAGTTCCCTACAGCGCTCTGGTGACACACAGAGTCTATGCTTAAGATTTAGCGTAAACTAAGAAAGAAGGAAAGAAAGAAAAAAGATGCCATTTCAATCCTACGTAAGGGTTCTAGGAATGTTAGTAATCAAAACCATGCAGATAGGGCTGAACTGTGACTGCTTTTCAATGCAAAAAGCCCTTAACAGACGAGAAACTGTTTAAGAAGATAGATTTATTTACATCTGAGTAATTGGTCCAATCTCAATCTCTATGTCACACACAAATATCAAATTACTATTAAAATGGAAATATTAGTGAAAGTGACAGGGTTCTACAAAAACTTCAAATATTTTCAAGTGTTACTCTGTCTTGCAAGGATAAAAACAAAAACAAATCAAAAAACAACAACAGCAAAACAGGAAGCTAAACCATCATAACAGTGAGAGTACAAATGATCTTGTACCGGGTGTTTCTTTGAATGCGTAACAGTGTTGCGGGTTTGCGTACCCCAGTCGCCCGTAAGGCGCCATGGCCCCTGAAGACCTGGCGAGCATGCAATCCTGCAACACTGTTACGCATTCAAATAAACACATGGTACAATAATTCTATTGGAGATCTTCCAATAGATTATTCCACTGGAATCTCTCGAAAAACAAATGCACCGTAAGTCGGCGATTCCAAAACAGAATTCAGCTCACCGAGTCCCCACAAACCTATCACATATTGACAAATTCGAGTCCCTCAGGATTTATTTATCGGTATTTTTTTATTATTATTAATTTGGCGTCATGATGCCTCAGGGGCCAGTTTTAGATGACTTCCGGTGCATTTCTTTTTCAAGCGCGATAAGTGAACCCAGAGGAATAGTCTATACATACTTGTAAGTGTTTTGTTATTGTTTTGTTGTATTTGTTATCATCCTTCATTGGCCTATGTCAGCTTTCAATTAGTAATAAGATATAAACCATTATTTAATACAGATTCTTATGAGGTATTTTCTTTCCTATTTTCCTGTATTCCTAAGATTGGAAAAATGAACACTGCTTTCTGTTTCTGAATGTGTACACTTCTCTTCCATCTAGACTTTTGATAAAAATCAAAGGCAAAGAGAATTTACATCACAGCCAACACTAGGACATAACAAAATCAATTGAAAAACATGTCACTTGCCTCTCGTAATAGAAAATTGCACATAAAAATAACTTTAACATGAAAGAGACAATAACAAAAACCTCATGGCAAAAATAAATTGTATAAAAGTTTCAAAAATTAAGTAGACGACAGAATACAAAATATCACTGGTCTCAATTATTCGTGGTTAGTTTCTGAAGATTTGCGTGCCAATCAACAAATACTATGGCACAAACATACTAATGTTTCGTTTGGCATTTAGTGAAAATCAACAATTGCAAGACAAACAACGATAAAGTAAAATTTAATTTTATGCCATCTATATTTGCTGTCCATTTGAAAAGAACAGGTGAGTGTTAACAGTGTAACAAAAGTGTAAGTAGAGATGAAAAGCCTCCTCTCAGTACCAGCCTGAATAAAGAAACCATGATACCTACACAATAGAGGATTTGGCAATTTTATGATAGGGAAGCACAAGCATGCAACACAGCAATATCAATTTCTCTTAAAACATAACAATGTAGCAAAACCAAATCAAAGTTTGAAAACAAAAATTAACAATATGATTATCAAATAAAAACAGATCATAGTCTTTACAATTTCTTTCACATAACTATGTCACAAAGCACTATGATAGACGATATGACTTTCACATAATATCAAAACATAACTTTCCAACTTTCTAGAGCGCAACCACAAAGGATATAACAACATTTCGTCTCAGTTTAGCAGAATTAATAATGATTCTTTTTAAAGCTCCTTTAGCTGCTATACTTGATGCACAGAATCTTAGAAATATACCCTGCCAATTCCAGAATAAGAACTGTATACAAAGTCTCATTTGAATAAACTTGAAACAAATCAAAACAACCCCACAAATACTAAAAACTGTTTCAATAATACAGAGTTAACAAACGTAGCACAATACCAATTTGTCCAATCGGTTCTGACTGGATATCACAGAAGTATTAAGTATGGCACAATTCCATGGCCAGAATTTGAGCTTCCACTGGCTGCTCGTGATAGTAGACATTTTTTTTATAAAGCCGGTAACACTATATTGTGAACATAGACTTTTTCTATTAAACTCATATACTTCTTGAAAAAAGCTGTTGAAAAAGAGCACCTATTTGGCAGCAACATTCTGACAGAAATATGTTAAAGGATGTAGTTAAGAGAAAAGTGGTTCTTTCAATATTGAGAAAGGCACCCTTTCAGCTACAGATTATATACCTAATCGGGCAACTCACAAATCACTCGAGGACCTGAGAGATCCAGCTTCACAGTCTTCAAGAGTTTCAGGCTTATCAATTAATTTAATTAGATCATTCATTCTTTCATTTTGTTCATTGAAAAGTGACCAGACAAGATGACACTTATATTTCTCATGCTCATGCTCAAACACGACCTCTTGACACTCTGTAAAAATGCTTGCGATCTTTATGAGGTGTGTTTGAACTCAAATGTCATCTGCCATTATCCGCTTCAATAAGAATCTGGGAAAGGTAAAAATAACAATTAGGGAGGAAAAGAAAGAAAAAAAAAAGGTGTAGAAATACTAAAAATCTTACCTCACTAAGAATGGCCCACTTATCACTCTCAGAGTGAATGAAAAGGCGCAAGACAGATATGGGTCCTAATGTGAAATCAACGTTACCCTCACATACCCCCATGCCATCAAACTGACCTAATAATTAGAGAAAATAAGTTAGAATAATTCATTCTAATGAGAGCACTGATACAATGTCATAACTAGTGCAGTGACACCAACCTACAACAACAAATCCGTCATTTGTAATATTGAATCCAAGACCAGGCTCCAAATGTTTGACCTTAGCTGGCCGAACTTCAACAGACGTGTTATAAAGTCGATCAGAAGGATGCTCTGCATTCCCACTTCTGAACAAGAACCTAAAAAGAAGAGAAAATTATAAAATAGCAGCAAAATTTAACAATGAAATGATCACCATTGCATATAATTGAAGGGTAAAAGTTTTTACCTTTTGATGAAAATTGGAGAATGAAAGCGAAAAGTCAATGTATCACCTGGCTGGGGTAACAATCCCCAGAAGAAGGTTTCTCCCAAGTATGCTTTCTGTAAGTTATACTGTTTATACGGCTTTATGTCAGATTCTACAACTGCTGGAGGGTTCCAATGAGGAAAAAATAATGCAACCTTGCCAAATTGCTTATCCTATACAAACAAATATTTCAGAATTAGAAGATTGAGTTTAAAACAATAATAAATATACATTATATTGAAAGAAGCAAAAAAATGATAAAGAATATACAAGTGAAATTTATACAACCTTTAGCTTCTGGACTTTTCCCCTTAATGAAGAATGTGTTCCTATGTGTTGGAACAGTGATGGTTTGTACTGAATCCAGAGTTCTGACTTAGCCTTTTTGCAATGTTTCTAAAGTAAATAAAAAGAAATGTTTTGGGGAAAAAATTAGTGTTACAATTTCAATTAAATTCTTTCAACAATCTTGAAAACAATTTAACTAAAACAAAATTGAAACTGACCTGATCCTTCTCAGGACTACAGACTTTTGTAAAAATAACATGGTCCAGAAGCCAATCTACAGGCTTGTCATTGTAGAACATTAAGAAGAATTGAACGAGCCATGGAAGTTCAACACATTTAAACATTTTGCCTATGGAAAAAAGTATCAATACATGAGACAAAAATATTTCTTCACGACCAAAGAGGACAAAAAACACATGAATAAATACCAATGAAGCCAAGCTGGCAGAATTCAAGGACGAACCACGGTTCGCGCTGCGCCGTTTTCTCCAACGCGAAATTTTTCATGGTTGAAATAAAGTTTTTCTTGGCCAGGATGTCGTCCTCCAGCTGCACGTAGAACGTGGCCCTGGGCTGGGAGTACATCATGAGGAAGGCGAAGTCCAGGTTCTGCTTGGTCCGCCACCGGACGCGCTCCATCGAGTCGCCCAGAGTGAGTCGCAGGTTGTTCAGGTCCGGGTAGTACGACTCGGGCGGGGAGATGAGCTCGATGAGCCCCGTCTGCACCTCGCTCTCGAACTGGTCTCGGATCTGGCCCGCCACCTGCTTCACGTACTCCAAGTCGGTCTGGATGCAAAACAATCGCAATGAGTTACATACTTGAACAAGGATATGGCAAGCCATTAGGGACTGAGCTGAAATGTATTGTTCTTAAGTATATTCCGAAACAGAAATATGAGTTGTTTGTAATCCTTGGATACTTGGATTATTATTTTCTTTTTTCTTTAATTTTTCTTGTTGGCTGCTCATTTGCAGGGTCCACAATGCCTCACTGTCCGATACACGCGGATCCAAAAAAGGCTTCGCTAATGTATTATACTGTTCTGTAATGTTCTATGTTTTTATCACGTGATAATTATGCCCCGCCCCTCCCCCATTTATCACGTAATTGTTATGCCCCCTTGGAGAGGTTATATACATCAAGTGATGATTTTGTCCCCCCACCCCACCCCCTTGGAGGGGACATATCTATCGCGTGATCGTTTTGCTTTCCTTCGTACGGGGGCACAATCATATGACGTGACGAATTTGCCCCTAAGGGGAAGGGGGCATAACGATCACGTGATAATTGTGGCCCTCATATTTTTTTATTTATTTATAGGGCTGAGCTATACTAGGCAGGAGGGCCTATGTGCTGAGCTTCAACGTCGCGAATTAAATAATTGTCGGGTACATTACCTATACCTGGCTAGTATATAGCTTTGGCCCCGAAAATAAAAATAAAATGACAATGCACTTGTAACTCGAGCCGACGGCGCGCGCGACGCGCACGTACCTCCGCGACGAACACGACGATGAGGGTGTCGTTGCTCTCCTCGGGGGTCATGGAGTTGACCAGGTTGTCGAGCGTGGCGAGCAGGTAGCTCTGCACCTGGCGGCGCACCGTGGGCACGCCCAGCACCATGGAGACGCCGGAGCGGCGCGCGGCCGCGGCGCACATGCAGAAGGCCGGGCGGAGGGAGGCCGAGCTGCCGGGGCCGGCGGGGCCGTCCAGCAGGTGCGGCATGAAGTGGTACGCGCTGGGCAGCTGCAGCTGGGCCGGCTCGTCCATGCTCAGCCGGAGGCGGAGGGCGCTCAGGTTGCGCATCAGCTGCTGAGTCTGGGGGCCCAGATCATCATCCTCATCAACCATGCAAGGGGTCGGCAACTCCGATATTCCTTCGTACACGGGACTGATATTACACCAATATTACTTCAATATTACCGATGATACCTTCACATTACCGTACATTGATTTTACTCATATTTTTCTCAATATTCTATCAATATTACCTATATTACTAACAACATTTCCTCAATATTACAATATTACTCTGATATTACTAATAATACAAATTTTTCTCCGTACGATGCTACACTCTAAATGACCATGGACATTTTTGTAACTAGCACCGAATGATTCTGCACGTCACTAACTAGATACAATTTTCACCTCTGAATTGTGTGCAGTTAGTTACAATTTCTACGGAGTTCGTTACAAATTATAACTATCAGCACACAATATTGTATCTTGTCTAGTGACGTACAAATTCGTTCATAGTTACAAAAAAATTCCTTTGACATTGTAAAGGCAGTTGACGACCCCTCGTCATCAACCTCGACCGCGCCGCGCTGCGCAGGGCTGGGCCAGGCCGGGCCGCTCAATCAACCAACACAGTATTGTAAATGCGTATCGTACCGGCCTGGCGTGATAATAGGGTATTCCGCTGGAACGAAACCGGAACCCAAATAAGAAAAGCACGACCGACAGATCTGTTTCCTCCTCGGCCCTGAATGGTCAACGGTGACGTCACTGAAGCGATCAGCCAATAAGCGCGAAGGAGGAAACAGAGCCGACGGTCGTGCTTTTCTTCTTCAGGTTCCGGTTTCGTTCCAGCGGAATACCCTATACAGGAAAGCTAATAACCTCTGCCGAAATCCTGAGATCACACAAATTGACGCTCCAGAGTTCTGGCCGTCGAGTGAACGAGACTATCGCTCAATTATAGGTCCGTAAATTTCTTCTACGCATGTTAGCTCACCGACAAGCAAAGTGAGCGGCAGTCGTACGCTTGACTTCAACATCCGGTGCCAAGTGCCAAACCCTGCCCCTTCCCCCTTAAAAATTCTGCACTCTAAATGACCATGGACATTTTTGTAACTAGCACCGAACGATTCTGCACGTCACTAACTAGTTACAATTTTTACCTCTTATTTGTGTGCAGTTAGTTACAAATTGTGTGGAGTTCGTTACAAATTGTGACTATTGGCACACAATATTGTATCTTGTCTAGTGACGTACAAAATCGTTCATAGTTAGTTACAAAAAATGTCCATTGACATTTAGAGTGTGGGACACAGCCTGAAAGTTTTTAGAACAGTGTTCTTAATTCAAGAAATTTAGCTTAGTTCAACTCAACGACTTTAAATGGTCTCCTCTTGAGCAAGACGTTCCTAAAACTTTCAGAACACTGAAAAACGAAGGGGGAACAACTCTGAATTCTGCACTCTAAATGTCAATGGACATTTTTTGTAACTAACTATGAACGATTTTGTACGTCACTAGGCAAGATGCAATATTGTGTGCAGGTAGTTACAATTTGTAACGAACTCCACACAATTTGTAACTAACTACACACAATTAAGAGGTGAAAATTGTATCTAGTTAGTGACGTGCAGAATCGTTCGGTGCTAGTTACAAAAATGTCCATGGTCATTTAGAGTGTGGCGAACAAATGTTGTGACTTAAGTACAACTTCTGTAAATTTTTGCGAATCTTCCTGAATTTTTCTGCATCTCAATGAAATTTTTTCTGGACTAAGAAATGAAGAAAACTTTTCTATACTTGTTTCCCTCTCGCTGAAAGACTAAAACCCTGGTTTTGTGGGTGACTCACCTCAACGTTGAGCGAGCCGGACCGGTTGACGGACGACACGAGGTGGCCGAGGTGCTGCGACAGGCCCCGCATGTCAGCGATGCGCGAGCGGTACAGGGCGTCCAGGTGCTGCGAGCGCGCCTGCAGCTCGGCCACGCGGCGCACGAGGGCGTGCTCCTGCTCCGAGCTCAGGTCCGGCCCCGAGACGAGCACCATCATGCTGCACGACATGAAAGCGGCCAGCACGACCAGCCCCAGCAGGCCGTGCCGGCGCCGCAGCGTCCCGAGCCCAGCCAGCCCGACCATCCTCTACCCTGCAACAAGACACACGGGGGTCATGGCCATGAGCAGCTGCGAGTCCTCGCCTCGCCTGCTCGGATCAGCGCGGTGCGGAGCATAAGGTGACATATTTGCGCGCGCGGAATGAAATTACACCAATTATCTCGAGGGGCGGCCAACTCGAAAAAAAACAAAAACGTGTACACAGAAATACCTGTGTATTTCTAGAAATACACTAAAAATACAAGGAAATACTCAACAATACACAGAAATACATAAAAATACTCAACAAAAATACGAGAAAAATACCGAAAAATACATTAGAAATACAAGAAATACAAGGCATGTGCACACAGAAATACATGAGTTGGCCTCCCCTTGAATTTTCTCGCTTTCCGCCGACGTCATTTTCCGAATGTACACTTTTCTCACCGACATCGCGCACTAGTGTGTCGTGGTTGCGGTCGCATCGTCCGGCCAACCTTTCTCAGTGCAGAAGATACAGATCGCATCAAGACTGGAGAGATTAGGGTCTCCTTCTCCTTCTCCCCAGATCCTCGCGCCGCGCGTAGAGAGACTCAGAGGGAGAGAGGCGTCAACTCGCCGCGCGGCGAGAAGCGCCGTGGTTGGATAGTCCCAGCGTGAGCTACCGGTCGCTGATTGGCCGGCTGGAGTGACGTCACCCAGTGGACGTGCAGAAATCAGACAGGATCGCATCTAGCCGGCCGGGCCTCGAGCACGACCCGAACCGACCCTCGGCGGATCCGGTGGCAGGGGATTACCGAGGGGATTAGGCGGCTTAGCGGAGGGGTGGCTGCCTTCTCCGATTGCATAGTGTTCCGTTCTATATTTTTAGGATATTATTTCAGAATCGTATTCGGCTTAAAATAGTGATTCGATTGAGTCCAAACGGCATGTTCATACTCCAATTTTTAGTCTGAACGTGCCAGCGTGCAATAATTGAGCGTTCGGACACGTTCAGACCAAAACTTGGAGTATGAACATGCCGTTTGGACTCAATCGAACAACATTTTTAAGCCGAATACGATTCTGAAATAATATCATAAAAGTATTGAACGGAACACTTTTCGAACGGAACAGGCAGCCACCCCTCCGCTAACACGCCTAATCTCCTCGGTAATCCCCTGTCACTGGGCGCGACGAGGGTCGGCCGAGGTCGCCTGGCCGGTCTGTTCGAGAGTGTGTGAAGCGGCAGGCTGCGACTCGCTACCCGCACCTTCTCAGAAAGCGCTTATCCCACGTGAGTGCGTCGGCCAATCAGAGCCTTGCCCAGAGCTCACGCTGGGACTATCCAACCACGGCGCTTCTCGCCGCGCGGCGAGTTGACGCCTCTCTCCCTCTGAGTCTCTCTAGCCGCGCGGCCCCGGCCGCCCCGGCCTGGCGCGAGTGGAGGCGAGGTGCGGTGAGGCAGTGCGGTGTTAGGTGCACCGGGGCGCGGCGGGGCGCGGCGGGGCGGGGTGGGGTGGGGTGGGGTGGGGTGGGGCGGGGCAACAACACGCTACCGCACCGGAAGGGGCCAAGGGGGTCCGTCCCGACCCGTTCCTATCCGACCTGCAGCTCCACCGCGCCGTATACGACTTGAAGTATTTCCCACGCCTTTGCTTACACGCGCCTGCGCAGTGACCCCTAGCCCCCGCCGGGCCCGCCCCGCCCCGCCCCGCCCCGCCCCGCCCCGCCCCGCCCCGCCCCGCCCCGCCGCAGCTTCAGCCACAGCGTAGCGTAGCGCAGCGGGCCCTTCAGCCGGACGCGGCGGCGCCCAGCCCAGCGCCGCCAACATTTACTGCGCGTAATCAATTTTCACACACTTAACTACATGTAGCGACCCGACTGCATACCTAAAAGCATTTTGCCATGTAGCGAGCCTACAAACAAGTCGAGTCGTTAACTGGCAGTTACACCGCCAGGCGCGCCCTGGCCTGGAACCAGAGGTTGCCGACAACGGGGCACTTGGGCGGGGCCGCGGGCCGGGCAGGGCACTGCTCTCGGACCGCGGACCGCTCTGAATCAATAAATTCATGAATCTTTTTGTTTTTGTTTTACCAGCACGCAAGCTCGTTTTACACGTTATGTCTGGCTAACAGAGTCTCCAGGGAGGGAAGGGAACAGGACTCTGGGCTCACTGAACTGCACCCCCGATAGGGACGATATGCGGGGCGGGGCGGGGCGGGGCAGAGCAGAGCGATGCCACCCTCCGCGCCAAAAGCCCGCCTTCCGCCTGGTGGTGACACGAGACATGCACGCACGCGAGTAACTGGGCTACATTTCGGGACCTGCGCTCGCCTGCGCTGCGACTGCTTTGGGAAACTAGTCGTGCTCGGGCCCCACGGACGCCAGCGCGGCGAGGCGACACAAGTTAAGCAGGAGGCGGCGGCGACCCACTCACCCCCATTTCATCCCATCCCCCAAAGAAAAGGTATCCGGACAAGTGACCACAGAAAAAACTGACCCGAACAAAACTTGACCCCTTATTAGACTTACCACAAGTTAAGACCTACCCCATTTTAATTTGACACCATTAAATGTAACTTTTAATTTAATCTATAGTAATTTTTGAACGACGAGGTGGGCGAGCGGCTGCAATAACAATCTGTGCAGAGAAGGACCCCTAGCCTAGCCCAACCTCGGGACACCACATTTTAACCACCTGCTAGAGCAAATACCAAAACTCAAAACAGAACACTGACTAAAAAGTGAAGTCAGAATGCATTTTAACCGGCACAACTTAAGAGTTGGATGCGAAAAACTGTAAAATACACGAAATTTTTGCGGCAAACAAGGCACAACTCTCAAACGATGCCGGTTAAAATTGATCCGAAGGTATGTTGTGATTGCTTTTAATTTAACCTGACCAAGAAGGCATTTTAACTTTGCTTGAGTTTCAAGTTGCAATCTATTGGCAACAAAATTGCAGGAAACCTGTGAACTGTGAATTATTCACGAGGAAAACAATTCTTTGAAATGTGGCAAGATTTTAGGCCAGATTGTGGTCAATATGATCTGAGGTCAATTTTCAATTTGGTCACATGTCAGTGGTAATAATGTAACGTGGTCGGTCAGACTATAGTGGTCAGTTGTCCTAGACCCCAAAGAAAAGTGTCCACGTGGCATGGATTCAACGTGGATCTCGCACGTGAAGGATCCAACGTCGTGAAGCCCCACTTTACTGTTCCACAAAGAATCCGCGCGTTCCCTTCTCCGTCGCACTAAAACACCTCGTTGGGTCCCACATCTAACTCCACACCCCCCGCTCCTCACGGCCTGCGGCGGCCTGCCCTCCCATCGCCCGCATTACAACTAACAGCAGTTCTTGTACAACTCATCAGCAGAGGCGGCAGGGCAGGGCAGGGCAGGCCCGGGCCATGCAGGCGCTCCGCGCGCTTCTCTTCACACACTTCACTTAACTTCACAGAGTGGCAGCGCTGCGCGGTGAGGTGGGGCCCCAGCACGTCGCAGTTTGGTGTAGCGCAGCGCAGCTCCCGCGGAAACGGGATGGGGCGGGGCGGGGCGGGGCGGGGCGGGGCGGGGCGGGGCGGGGCGGGGCGGGGCGGGGCGGGGCGGGGGCGCTACATGCCTCTACGCCTCTGGCAGCGCGTCGCTGATGGACTGTCCCACCGCTGTCCCGCCCCGCCGCGCCCGCCTAGACACATTAGCGGCTCCCCCCCCCCCCCCCTCCGCTCCCCGCCCCTCGCACACGGACAGCCCCGCTGCCCGGCCCCGGCCGGCGGGCCTCCAGCACCGGAGTAGAGGTCCGCTTCACTCCTTTATATACACCGCGGCCGGCACTACAAGAACGCCCACATGCCATTTGCAGGACGTTAGGAGGTGGGGTGAGGCACTCGCGCACACTCACATTAAATGAAACATTCGGCTCGGCTGAGCAAAGCGCGAGCCAGCCAGAGCCTGCCAGCCGGGCGCAGGGCGCAGCAGCGTCAGGCATGAAAGCACCTCGCCTCTATGATGTGGTAGGTGCCCGGCCCGGCCCGGCCAGCACTCGCCGGCCCACTCCGTGAGTGCAAGAGAGCCAGAGCGCTCTCACACCCTCGGCAACCTCGGCAGACGCCTTGAGAGCGAGAGAGACAGAGCAGGGAGTGTGAGCACCGGCATCGCTCTGGCGGCCCGAGCACGGGGGCACTCAACACTCCGCGGTGGAGCTGGTCCTGGTCTGAATGAGAACCCTGGCGGCTGGCGGCTGGCTGCCCTGCGCTGCCCTGGCCTGGCCAGTAGACTGATTTCCCCAAAGCGTGCAAGAGGGGCTGGCATAGCAGACTGCATTCAAAGGAACGTTCTCCTCTCTCTGTCTCTCTCGCACACATATACGGCGCACCCCGTGAGCGCGAGAGATTGACTTGACTAAGCGAGGAAAGCGGTCCTATGAAAAGGGTATTTCGGGTAAGCTCAAGGGCGGAAACGGAACTGGCCGGTTCTGTCTCTGCCTCTAGGTGCACGGGGGAGAGGGGGAGGCGAGCGTCGCGGCGACTATAGTCAACTGCGCTTGCGCAGTTCGCAGGCTGACATGGAATCAGCACCTCTGAGTGCCGGATCAGTTTCCGCCTCCACCACATAGCCGAAATACCCTTTTAGTCTGCCGCTGTCCAGGCGCGGATTAAGGTCCGACTGGAGCGGCGCACCCTAGGTTGCCTACATCCAGGGGTTTTGTCGCGCTATTTGCCTACTTTCCAGGCGGCTATCTAGTCCCTGCCTCTGCCTGGCCCCAGTGCGACTCCACGCAAGGCCACGGCGCGGGCCGTGCACTCCGCATGAGCACCAGCCAGGCTGCACTGGGAAAACAGAGGTGTTTAGTCCTACCTTTAAAAGGTGCTGAGGGTTTAGGGCCTTGGGAAAGGCACTAAAACCGCCAAAGGCACTAAATTTCAGCACCTTTGGGGCTCTTTAGTGCCTTTGCAGGGGCAATAAAGTGAAAATTTCTTTAGCACCCCCAGGAAAGGCACGACTTAGCACCTTTGTTTTTCCAGTGTGCTTTGCGCGGCAGCGGCGGCGGCGGGCCGTCAAGAGCCGCAGCACCTTAGGGCCGACCCGACCCGACCAGACCCGACCTGGGGCCCGGGCCCGACCCGACATCCGATATCGGCCATGTGAAGCGCGGCCCTCGGCCCCGGCCCCCCGGCCCCGGCACGCCGTGTGTAATGGTGGGCCCGATCAGATACAGCGGACACAGTCTTCCCCGCCGCGCCGGCCGGGCCTGACACGCGGTACCGTACAGTCGGGACCGCGTGCGTGCGCGTCAAAAGGACTATAGCCTCCCCGCCGCGCCTCGCCCCGCCCCGCCCCATGAACATGTGCAAAAGAACCCTCCACATTCACACTCCACGCGGCTAGCTGCCAGCCAGCGCGGCGGCGCGGCGCTCCATTCCACTCCAACTCCATTCCTTTTCTTCATCCGCGGAGTGAAGTGGGTCGATTAGATCCCGCCACGCCACGCCACGCCAATTTGCTGCCATTACTTGACGGAGTGCGATGTGCGGTGAGAAGCGGTGGCGTGGCGTGCCGAGGCGTGCTGGGCGAGAGCTCACGCGCGCGCGCGTGTGTGTGTGTGTGTGTGTGTGTGTGTGTGTGTGTGTGAGAGAGAGAGAGAGAGACAGCTACCGTGCACGGTGAGCACGACGCCTCGGTGCGCGATGCGTCTCGTCTCGTCTCGCGGGCGGCGCTGCGCTGCTCGCTCCAGCGGGGCTTCAGGCTTCAGGCTTCAGCTCCTGCAGCGGCAGTGCTGTCCTCTCCGCTGGAATGACGTCCCGCCGCCGCCGCCTGTTCTTTTCAGCCCTGTCCGACCGACTGACGCGGCTCGGTCGGATTACAAGAGTTAATCCGATGAAATTTTTGGTGAAATTAAGAGTATTTCATAGCTAAATTTCAGATGGAAATTTATTGTTATCCGGGAGGGAGGGGGGTTATTTCCGGTTATTTCGGTGATCCGGCTGACTCAGAAGCCTTGAGTCGTTTCTGCACCGCGGCCGAGGGGTCCATCACTCGGTTCAGGAGCGTACACACGATTGCCGATTACCAATGATTACACTGTAAAAATTTAGAGGCAAATGACGGTCCATGTACGGTCTCGCCTCGTGTACGGAACGCGAACTATACGGCGTCACCGCACCACTGAAAAGACCGGGTTTTCCATGTTACAGTCTAAGAATACGGCTCCACCGAACCCCGTTTTGCACACTGCTTCCTCCACGGTGGGCCCGTACATTGCGATCCGTCATAGATTTGTGACATTGGAGGTACGGCATTGCCGTCTTTTCTTAGGACGGGCGCTGCCGGAAAATAATTAGCGGTTCATGCCGTCACTTTGACCGTAATTATTTTTTGCAGTGTATATACTTGCAGTTCTCGGTAAGTTTTTTGAAGAAACGTGGAAATTTATGTAAATTTTTGCATATTTCAGTGAGGGAAAACCCAAAACAGCACGAAAAACGATGAAAAGAGGAGTTTGGGGAATAAGATTACCAGTAGTACCCGATAACGTGTACACAGGATTACCAGAGTGGTGGACCCCTCGACCGCGGCCCCACTCTATGCCCCTGGGCGTCCCGTCCCGCGCGGCCCCTCTGGAAGTCTCCTCCCCTCATTCTAACAGGCCCCCCTCCCTCCCCCTCCAAGGTGACCCTCCAGCTCACGAGGAGCGGCGCAGAGCGGCGGCGTGCCCGGCGCAGGGAGACTCCAATCGACTCCCCATTATGATTTTATCACGACCGAAGCGCTGTCCCTTATTCGCCCCGTTGTCCCCCGCTGCGCCCCACCGCGCTACAGTTCCGCGAGACGACAATGGCGAGGCGAGGCGAGGCGGGGCGGGGCGGGGCGGGTCGTCCGGCATACGGTGGTGCAACGGTGCGGCACCTGCTCGAGTTCACATCCAATTTGCCGATAAACAGCACGGCATATACAGCGAGCCCACACCTTGGCCGACTCGATTTGTGGCCGCGAACGGGGCGGAGCGGGGCGGGGCGGGGCGGGGCGGGGCGGGGTGCGAGCGAAGAAGAGGCGAGAATGGGAGCAGAAAATAGCCCGCCTTTTGTTTCCAGCGGGCGAGAGGCAGCAAGTCAAGCCCACCGGGGCGGGGCGGCGTCCGTTCCCATGCGCGCGCCGCATTCCGTCGCGACCCGCCCCGCCCCGCCCCGCCCCGCCCCGCCCCGCCCCACCCCGCCACGCCCACTCGGACACGCCGAATTTAGAAGCTACTCGTCTTGTCAAATCGCGTGACGTCCAGGCGTTCTGGACCCGGGTCCATCAGCGGCGCGCGCCGCACTGACTGTTGGTTAAACAAAAGAAGAACGCCTTCAGCCTCGCGCGGAACACCAGGAGCGCCAGAGTCCTGCTCCTGCTGCGTCGCGATGTGGCCCCGCCCCGCCCCGCCCCGCCCCGCCCCGCCCCGCCCCGGCCGTCAGGTCCCGTTGGCCCGCAGGAAGGACCCGGCCCGGCTCGGCCTGCCGTCATTTGGATCGACCATGCGGCGCCAGTCACACGATATGATGATACGGGGCGCCTTGCCTTGCTTCGCTTCGCCCGTGGTCTTAAATACTCAGACAGAACAGCTGAGCGGGGTGAGGTGGAGTGGAGCGTGGAGTAGCAGGTCCACCGCCCGGCCGGCCGGGCTCTAAGATAGTAGTGGGGGACTTCCGGTGAACGGACACGTTCCTGTACTCGCGGCGCTCACATCAAGCACCAATCACTACCGATTTGAAACGATTTCGCTCTCAACACTGTGAGAAATTCGTGTACCGGTACGGAAAAATTTTCCATAAGAGGTCTTGTACAGTTAAGATTCATATTGTAAACTTTTGATAACTATGCGTATCAACTCAGAATCGATTGGTGAGCCAACAAAGTCGTAAAGTGTGAAGTCGTACATGTACGAGATATGTTGTACATAGTGAATTACAAAATATATTGTACATCTACGGAAATGCTTTTCACAGTGAACAATTATTTTTGGCGGAACTCTGTGGCAAATAAAAATATAATGCTCCGTGTTTGTGTTTCTGAGTGCAGGGATACTGAGCGAAGCGTACAGTGCGGTGTGCACTGTCGGCCCGACGCGGTCCCAGACCATCGTCCATATTAGCGGGCGGGGTGGTGGGGCGAGGGTAGAGTAGCGTCACGTCAAACGGACCGCGAGGCGAGGGGCAAACACCGCCAGGACAGGATCAGGATGACTCGAGTCTAAAGAGCTCCGGCGCGGCGCGGCTGGGAGGAGGAGGAGGAGGAGGAGGAGGAGCGGAGGGGTGCGCGTCGGGCGGGACAATCTCAAAGGGGATGTTTGAAGGGGAGCACTCGCGTCAAGGCGCCGCGCGCCCCGGGTGGGGGTAGAGTAGAGTAGGGGGTCGGGGTTCAGCACGGCAATAGGATAGGGGTTGGTATTCCTTTCGAGGCCCACTGCTCACAACAGAGTAAAAACTCGTTGTAAATTTACAAAGAAAATGTCGACATATGTTTTGTAAAGGTACGGTTACAAGTTATTCGTGACAAATTTTCCAAATGATTCGTTAATTTTTTACAAGTGATTTTTTGACAGATTGTGATGAACCATTTATAAAAAGAAAATTGGAAAGATTTGTAAAATCACAAATCATTTGTAAATTAGGAAACATTTGTAAATTTACAAATGATTGTCATATCACAAGTTACGCAAGTCGTTAAAATGCATGAGATTGAGATTACGTTCCCTTTCCAATAAAAATTCGTATCAAATTCCGATTATTAGACAGCTTTATATATATATATAATAAATTTCAGCTACTATATACTACACCCCTATTGTTATTCGTAACACGAGCAAATCTTTTTTCTCCGTGTATGATGAATTATTCCGAACACCATATTTACAAATGATTTGCAACACCATATTTACAAATGATTTGCAACACCATATTTACAAATGAGTCATTCCGTTGTGTTACAAAAATGGCGTAAGAAAGAATTTGCCCGGAGTTAATTTGCAAATTTACGGCAAAAGTTTTTACAGTGGTGAGCCCCCCCTTCCCAGCCCCACTCCGCGCACCACTCCTCCCCGCTCTGCTTAGCGTTGTTGAAGGATGACTGAATGAGGTAGGGGAGGGAAGAAACAGACTCGCATCGCCTCAAAAGGGCAGATTCAGCTCTTCTCTGTCGGAGTGTCGAGAGCGAGTTGGGGCAGCGAGGGGCAGAGGTGGGGTGGTTGGGGTGGGTGGGGTGGGGTGGGGTGGGGTGGGGTGGGGTGGGATAGGGAGGGGGATGGGGCGTGGCGGGGCCGCCGGTGCGCGCGGTCAAGCATTCGCGGCTTCCTTTCCTCTTGCGATGGCCAACTTGAAAACACAAACGGCAGTAAGTAAACTTTTTTAATTTCGCGCCCAAAGAAAGAGATAGATGGGGAGATTCATCCCGCAAGCAGCAAGGATACGGAAGGGGCAGCCGAGCGTGGGGGAGCAAGGCGCCGACACGGCCGGGGATCCGCTACAATTCAGATATCAGGGGAGGGGCCGGGGCCGGGGCGCGCCAGGACAGCTGAGGAGAGCGGAGCGTCCTCGCAAAAAAGAGAGTTTCCGCCGGTCTGCCCCCGACAGCCCACCACCATCAGCGCACGGCAAATAATTCGCAAAAATAATGCAAGATGAGCGATGGGAAGGGACGGGGGCGCACAAAGTGAGCGGGTTGTGAAGAGGAGAGGCGGGCCCGGGCCCGCCCGGGCCGGCGGGCGGTCCTAAGCAATCGCGGCGGGGCAGGGCGGGGCAGGGCGGGGCAGGGCGGGGCGGGGCGGGGCGGGGCGGGGCAGGGCGGGGCGAGGACAGCAAGGTGGGACAAATGGAGCCCTCGCGCCCCGGCCCCGGCCCGACAGCTCCAAGACAAATAGCCACACGGCGCGGCGCGGGATGAGGCGGGGCAGGGCGGGGCAGGGCGGGGCGGGGCACGGTGGGGCGGGTCGGGGCGGGGCAGGGCGGGGCGGGGCGGGGCGGGGCGGGGCGGGGCAGGGCGGGGCAGGGCGGGTCGGGGCGCGGTGGTGGACGCGACTTCCATGTGCCTCGCCACGCCCTGGAGGGAAACAAGCAGCTGGACGCAGGCGCGGGGCGTGTCGAACAGGCGCGCGGTGCTCGGCCAACGCCCCGCTCCCGCGCCGCTCCGCAGGGAGAAGCAGTACCGCCCGGTAGCGTTATGCCGCTCGAAACAAAAGCAGGATCCATAAAACTAGGAGTACGTGCGGCAGGCACGTAGTTGCTGAGCGAATTGAGATTTAAAAGAAATGTACACAACCGCCGGTTTGGTGAGCAACCAAAAGGTCAGTCAGTCAGTCCGGTCAGTCAATCACGGCACAAGTGAAGAGGGAGGATAGAGGACAGAAAGGGAGGAGAGGTACATCCTCCTCGCGCGGCGCAATTCGAGCAACGGCATACGCTGCCCCCCCGGCCTGCAGGTAGGCGCTGGCAAGGTAGCGTCGAAATTCGAGTGGTGCCCCCCCCCTCCCTCCATTTTACCCCCACCCATCTCAGATCAGGGGCTCAGTATCATTTACATGTTCAGAGAGAATGCACCTGCATCACATGCTGACAGTACACCCTCCCCCTCCTCTCATTCCTTATCCTTCTGAAGTAAATTTGCCAACTCACATAAATCCATGGTAAGGCAGAAATGGGTCACTTAAAATATTATTTAAAAAGACATTGCAAGACATATGGTAACAGAGACCAGCAACTTTAAATACAATCAAGACATTCACAAAGACTCAGCAGAACCTTTAAATGATGAGGCATATCTATTTTGAAATGAATGTCAGCTATTAATGATAAAAATAAAACAAGTGTGCCATTTCAATGGTTATATGGCTATATATTAATAATAAGTATGTACTTCAATGTTTTAGAAAGACTGTTTTAATGTAAACACTCCTGGCATGACTAATATATATTGCAAGTACGGTCTCTCACCCTAATCCTATCCACAGTATAGCCCCTAATATTTGTGAGAGTCAAATATTATTAAAATAACCATGTTTTCAAAACATTTTTTTCTCTATCAATAACTTAGTGGAGTAACCTCTTTTCAATCATAATTCTTAGGCATAACAGTTCAATGAGTAAGTTTGGGTAAGCAAACGATTTAGCTCAATCAGAAATCGTATCACTGGGAAATACGGATTGTGTAAGGAACCAAATGCTACAAAATTTACCAACGAAAAACCCAAACTCTTTTCTTATTTCTTGCTAGGTGTAAGAGTAGTAAGATTTAAATACTCGAACCACACTTTTATTTATTATCTTTAGTAGAATAATGAGACACCAATTATTCAGTTTACGATTTACAAACTCATTATTCTTTTTTATTACAAATGCCTATTGCGGTATGTCCAAAATGGGCACACTTCCACTAATACAATCAAACATCCACTCCGCTCTAAAGAAATCGTTCAGCTGGGGTTAACTTGGTGGCGCAATAACAAATCAATGCGCTGGGGACCCAAGTAAGGATTCAAAACTAAATTAAAATATACTGCTCTTAGTAACTCTCACTTTTCAGGCCATGGGGTTACCTGATTTCAATACTCAGACCATACTCTAATGTTCACCAAACAGTTTCACAGCTTCACTGTAAACAACATTGTCTATGTTGTTAGGTTATGTCACTCACTCACCCAGGAAGAACACAACCAAGTTGCATCGATACTGGCTATCATGTCAGTAGTCCGTGATGTTCATTCCACATATCCAACGCGATAAAAAGTATTTTGAGGCACTACCCATCTCACTCCTCCCCAAGCCACAGACGAAAACAAACAACAAATCTCTCGAACCCACACTTCTACACAATGACGACACTTGAAACTTCGTGCAGCGACGTCCGCAACCTTAAAAGCGATTTTAGACTGCATATAACGTGAAAAAGACTATTAATGATCATTTAATCATTTGTTTGAATGCTGTAAAAAACTGAGGTGGGATTCGGCTTGGCTGGGCGGCTGGCGGCTGTCGGCCGATGTAGTTCCGCGCCCTGCCGCTAGATGGCGCCAGCTAAACACGGCAGCTGCAGCCAACATACTAATATTGAAACTTCCAATTCAAATAATTCGTTCCAATATTTCAAACCCAATCGATCAGAAAATCATAGTTAGATTAAGTTGCGCCGTAATTAGTAGATCACGGAAAACTGTCTATTTTAACGACACCTGTTGTAGTTTCAGAGGAGAAGAGGCTAGGATGCACGGACGGACAGACGGACTCACGACCGACTACACGCTTGGGTCCCGTGCTGGGGATAGCTTCGCTTCGCTCAGCGACAACGAAACGCACTGGAACCTCGAGGTAAAGTCCGCTGGCTGCTGCGGCTCAGCAGCTCACCCGCTGCGCCTCGCCTCGCCATCGAGCCAGACGGCATCAGACGGGTGATTTCGCATAGAGGTATCGTCTCCCTGTCCTTGTCACACTCATGGGGCTTGGCCATAAGAGAGAGAGAGAGAGAGAGAGAGAGAGAGAGAGAGAGAGAGAGAGAGAGAGAGAGAGAGAGAGAGAGAGAGAGAGAGAGAGAGAGAGAGAGAGAGAGAGAGAACACACTTAACAAACGCGGTTCGGCATCACCCTTGCTATGGCGTAGCAGCGCGGACAACTTCCACATCCAGCATGCAGGACAGGAGGGTACGGCGGGACGCACGCTGCCGGTCCGATTTTCCGGTGCTTCCCCTCTCCTCTCTATAGGCCTCAGGCTGACACCCCGCCCCGCCGCACCCCACCCCGCCCCGCGTCACGGCCTGACGTGGGAATGCGACCCACATCTCAGCGCCTCTGGGAGGCCGTTTTGTTCACTGGAGAGCTACACGCTCGCTGCAGGTAGCTCAGCTTAGCACACTCCCGTACCCGTACCACACCGGATAGCAGGCCTAGCTGGCTAGCTCAGCTCGGCCCGCAGCCTGGGGCGGGGCGGGTGCAGAAGGTCGTCGGGTTCAGTTCACCTCACCTTAGAGCAGCGGGGCGTGGCGGGGCGCGGCGGGGCGCGGCGGGGCGCGGCGGGGCGTGGCGGGTCGTGGCGGGGCGCGGCGGGGCGCGGAGGCACGGCGCGGTGTGCAGCAGCGCCGGGCCGCGGGGGTTGTACGGTGACTAGGGATGGAAAAACCGAAACCGGTTTTGACCGAAAACCGGTCATGGCCAAAAAATAACCGGCTTTTTGTGACCGGTGGTTCAGTCGGTCGTAAAACCGGTAACCGGTCATTTTTAACCAAAACCGGTTACAGTAATTCAGTTAAATTTCAAAGAAATTCAGATATAAAAATCATGTTCTAGGGATGAGCTCAAGCGCAAAGCAGAACACACCTCACTCAATTTCAAATAATCAGCGTGAGAGAGTGGACTTAATTCGCCAAAAGATAGCGCCACTTACTCATAGTAGCCAAGATTCATGGTAAAGAAAGGTGAAAAGAGCTTTATGATTTAAAAAAATAAGAAAATTCGTCGAAAACCGGTTTTCGGTTTTAACCGGTTACTAACCCCGGCTATTTAACCGTGACCGGTCAAAAGGTCGGTTAGTAACCGGTTTCCGAAAAACCGGTTATCAATTCGGTTTTTCCATCCCTAACGGTGACCCGCGCCCTGCTTTACTCCCCGTGAACTGCGCCGGGCCGCCCAAGCCCACCGCGACCCGCTGGGGGAGGGGGGCGTGGGGGGAGGGGAGGGGGGAGACGGGTTGTCACGGCGACCTTCCCTTCCGTGCCGGACGTCGGACGCCCCACGCCGATTCAGCCGCGCGGTCGACGTGGACATGGATTACGTTTTAATATTTTCAAGCCCGCTGTCGCGGTGTCGGTCACGCAGGACACGCCGCCGGGGCGCGCGCCGGGCGGGGCGGGCGGAGCGGGGTGGAGCGAAGCACTTATTCCCCCCTCCCCCTCCCTGTCCCCCAGCCCGCAAAAATAAAACACGACGCGCGAAATCACGCGGTCAAAAACGATTTAGTTCTGCAAATTATGGCGCAGGTTAAAGAGGCTTTCGTACGGCAAAGTACAAACGCAGTCTTCACGAGAGTTTAAGGCCAAACAGACGGGACGGTCAGGCACAAAGCCCTTAGTGCGGCCCGGGAGCGCAGGCACAATGCACGTGGCCGAGCAGAGAGCATCACGCGCCACACAATGGCCGGAGTTATTACATTCTGAAACGAGTACGAGTAATTGCAGCGACATGCACACGGCGTGGCCGGTCGGGCGTGGCTGGTGGGGGCAGCAGGGGCAGCAGGGGCAACAGGGCCAGCAGGACCAGCGGGGCCAGCAGAGCCAGCAGGGCCAGCAGGACCAGCGGGGCCAGCAGAGCCAGCAGGGCCAGCAGGGGCAGCAGGGGCAGCAGGGGCAGCAGGGGCAGCAGGGGCAGCAGGAGCAGCAGGGGCAGCAGGGGCAGCAGGGGCAGCAGGGCCAGCAGGGCAGCAGGGGCAGCAGGGGCAGCAGGGCCAGCAGGGGCAGCAGGGCCAGCAGGGGCAGCAGGGGCAGCAGGGCCAGCAGGGCCAGCAGGGCAGCAGGGGCAGCAGGGCTAGCAGGACAGCGGGGCCAGCGGGGCCAGCAGAGCCAGCAGGACCACCAGGACCAGCAGGACAGCGGGTCCAGCAGAGCCAGCAGGGCCAGAGCGGGGCCAGCAGAACTAGCAGGACAGCGGGGCCAGCAGAGCCCTCAGGGCCAGCAGGACAAGCAGGGACAGCAGGGCCAGCAGGACCAGCAGGACCAGAAGGGCGCCAGAGCGGGGCCAGCAGGACGAGCAGGGAAAGCAGGGCCAGCAGGACTAGCAGGACAGCGGGGCCAGCAGAGCCATCAGGGCCAGCAGGACTAGCAGGGACAGCAGGACCAGCAGGACCAGAAGGGCGCCAGAGCGGGGCCAGCAGGACTAGCAGGGACAGCAGGGCCAGCAGGACCAGCAGGACCAGAAGGACAGCGAGGCCAGAGCGGGGCCAGCAGGACCGACAAAGAGCGGCCAACAGGAGGGTCATTCCGTGCACCAAAGTGTCTCCGTTGCACGTTGCACTAAAGTGACGAGTGACGAGAGCGAGAACAGCCAGAACGTCTACATCGACCTGTGCGCCGCTGCGGTAGAAAACCAAGTGATTCTAAACTAAAGAAAACCGAGAGATTGCGCTTACGAGTTACAGGCCTAAGAATAAAACTAACAGTGTACACTACAGTACGGCTCGCGGCCTGGTCTGCGGTGTGGGGGCCGCGCGGCCCGGCGCGGCGGACGTGACGTGTGGTTCGGCCTGTGCCGCGGGGCGGGGCGGGGCGGGGCGCGCACCATCGGCTCGGAAACGTTAACTTAGGTTAGGTACGCTCTCATCGTCATTATTTCCATAGAGGTCCCGTAAGGCACCGCGCCGCACCGCGCGGGCAGCCACAATATAATGGGGAGGGATTTTTCATTTGAGTGTGGTGGGGTGGGGTGGGGCGCGATGGGGAGGCCTCATTCAGGAAAAAGGGAAAGGAGTGAGGGGCGCGGGGCGGGGCGAAGGGGGACGCGAGGCTGCAGTCGCTCCCATGGCATGTCCTGACCCAAACCAGGGCAGCCAGAAGAGATAGGGTGCGGCGGGGAGGCGGGGCGGATAGCACTGGGAAAAAGAATCCTTCCTCATTCCAAACCGGCAGCGCCGCGGCGAAAAACGCAAAATACGAAAAAAAGGACAAAGGAACAGGGGAGTAAAAAGAAAATAAAAAGAACGAGAAGTGCGACGCGACAAGGCTAAACGGGGAGGTGCCTTTAAAATGTATACACCCCTTCCTACACGACCCGATCCTACCCACTTTCAGAACCGACCCGCCAGGCGATAGTACTGCGCTGCCCCGCACCACACCAAAGCGCGCAGCGTCCTAAAAGGGTGGAGATGAAAAGAGGCGCGGCGATAAGACTGCGGCACACAGACAGAGCCTATAGCCCGGGCGCGCCACGCCGCGCCACGCCGCAGAGCCATTCAGAGAGAAAGATCATTAACATCCACCAGCATCCACCGCTGATGAGAAACGCGCCGCCAACAATCAACTTCAAATTGCAAATTTCACGGCGCGACAGGGTCCGTCTCAGCGTGTGTGGTGGGGCATTATTTTCAGTACGCCGCAGTGTGCTATTGCTATCGCTTTTGTCCTGATGGATGTTTGAAAGGGGACGAAGAGGTTTCGGTGGAGAGGGGAGGGGAAGGGGGGGGGGGCAGTATGTGAGCGTAAGACAGAGGTCGCGCGGGCGGGGTAGGGGGTGGGTTGGGGGCGGCGGGTACCCGCACCATAGAGTATGCCCCCTAGGGCGACAAGGCGCTGTGTGCTCACGAGGCGGCCCGCCCCGGACCGGGGACCGGACACACAGATTCCTTATTTGGCTGCGAGCAGCGCAGGAGCAGTCGCTTCTTCCACCCGCCCCGCCCCGCCCCGCCCCGCCCCGCCCCGCCCCGCCCCGCCCCGCCCTGCCCCGCCCCGCCCCGCCTGGGACCAGGACCCCCTCTTTGTTCCCCTGTGGCTTCCGTTATTCCAATTTGCCATCCGCATCTGCACGCTGGGCGCAGCGGGGCGGGGCGGGGCGGGGCGGGGCGGGGCGGGGCAGGGCGGGGCGGGGCAGGGCAGGGCGGGGCGGGGCGGGGCAGGGCGGGGCGGGGCAGGGCGGGGCGGGGCGGGGCGGGGCGGGGCAGGGCGGGGCAGGGCGGGGCGGGGCAGGGTGGGGCAGGGCGGGGCGGGGCGGGGCGGGGCGGGGCGGGGCAGGGCGGGGCAGGGCAGGGCGGGGCGGGGCGGGGCGGGGCAGGGCCCTCCCACGTCCATATGTAAGGACGACACGCCGAGCCCATTCGAACCACGGCGCAGGCGCAGCAGGCAGCCCGGGCGAGGAGGGCCGACTGACATTTCCAGGCGGCCTGCCCTGCCCTGCCCTGCCCTAATAACGTTCTGCTCTGGCGCTTGACTCAGCTGGGCGGGACTCGCTAACACACTCCCAGTCCGGCAGGTAGACTGTTTGCCTTTCGGCCCGCTCACGGTGTAGCTCTGCACCGTGAGCCCGCTCAACCCGAACAAGATGCACTGCCGAGAGACCATGGAGTGAGCGTACCTAGAATCAGAGCAGAGTTCTCGAACGGGCGGGTCCGGTCCGGAGACCCGGGGAGCGTCCGAAACCGAAGGTGCGAGTAAGATGCTGTAAGTAACCGAATAGTATCTCCCTCCCGCTCTCACCTGCAGGTGCGCATGCGCATTCGGACGCACTCTGCCTGGGATAGCCGCTATGAACATTTCGTCACTCCCGCGGGGTACACGACTCAGAAAAATAGTAAACTGAGATTGGGGATTGGGGCAGCATTGCAAAGACTGAGAAAGATTGAAGGGATTCGAGCTGCTAGCGGGATTGGAGAAGATTGGAGGGGATTGATCCAAACGGATTTGAAGGGACTGAGGGGGATTTGAGGGGATTGGAAAGGGATTTGAGGGAATTGGAGACGGATTGGAGGAGGTTCTAACAAAAGATTGGCCGAAAACGACAACTCTACTAGGACATGGCTGCTAAGACACCTACGGCATAGGCAACCTATTGTTACGGCTCCAAAATCAGGAAAACTACACGGAAAAAATGATTAGTAGGGCGAACTAACGTTTTAGTTGGTTTTGCCCTAACTAACACTTTTTCGTTGTGATAACTAAAACTTGGTTGTGCGAACGCATGTTTGGATTGTCACAGCAAAAATGTAGTTAGCACAACGAACGGTGCGTTGGCACACCGAAGCGGTTCGTTGGTCTGACGAAATAGCAGCGCTTTGATCCATTTTTGCCGAATCAACGAACCGCTTCGCTGTGCCAACGCACCGTTTGTTGTGTCAACTACATTTTTGCTGTGACAATCCAAACATGCGTTCCTACAACCGAGTTTTGGTTATCACAACGAAAAAGTGTTAGTAAGGGCAAAACCAACTCAAACGTTAGTCCGCACAACTAAACATTTTTTCCGTGTATAGAACACTGCAGCTAACGTGAGACAAGTCGAAGAAACCGCATCGACCAGCTCTGGACAATTGCTCCCTGCATACGGTACTGTGAGAATTATCGAGAACACTGTGAGAAATTCTTGTAACGGTACGGGAAAATTTTCCATGAGAGGTCTTGTACAGTTACGATTCATATTGTAAAATTTTTATAACTATGCGTATCAACTCAGAATCGATTGGTGAGCCAACAAAGTCGTAAAGTGTGAAGTCGTACATGTACGAGATATGTTGTACATAGTGAATTACAAAATATATTATACATCTACGTAAATATTTTTCACAGTGAACTAAGGTGGAAGATTTGTGGAAGATTATAGTTTATTGGGATCTCATTGTTAGAGATTTTATGGAGATTGGTCGGGATTTAGGGATTGAAATGATGTCGGGATTGGTGGATTGGTTGGGATTGGAAAGATTGGAGAGGAATTGGTAGGGATTGGACGGATTGGAGAGGGATTGGAACATGGATTTTTTTTTTCGAGTGAACTGGGATTGTTGAAGTCGAATAAGTCGTGTACCCCTCGGGTCCACCTCTGCGGGGTTCCCTCGCCCTTTGCCCGTGCCCGGGCTGGACAGACGGGACGGCCCTCGCTTATCTGGCGCTCCTTGGTTGAGAGGCTCTGAAAAGTGCGCAGCCGAGAGGCAAGGAGAGGCGAGGCGAGTCAGGGGCGCGGAGCAAAGGGGGAATTCGGGTGAAAACGACGGGGAATCAAGCTCGGAATCTTCGGTTACAAATGTCGTAAATTAGCGCGTAAATTTTCCTTTAGTTCCTTTTTGAACTTTGGCTTAATTTACCTAAATTTCTTTACATTATTTTTTAAATCAATTTTGCTGTTGTCAATTTAGGCTATAAGCGAGGGGTCGACCACTTGAAATTTTTGTGTACATGGAATATATTCCACTTGGAATATCTGGAATATTTTTGGAATATCTGGAATATTTTTTTGGAATATGTGGAATATTTTTTGGAATATGTGGGATATTTTGGGAATATCGCGAATATGTTGGAATATTTGGAATATTTTTGGAAATATTTAATCGATTCTTTCATTTTTCTGTGCAATGGAAAGGGTGGCGTGAAAATACAGAAAATTTTTGCGGCAGTAAACCTCCCGAAGGAGGTTGCGGTTCCCGCCAGGCACAGGGCTTTAACCCCCTGTGGCAGCCAACTGCTTCGGTGTTCCATGGGAACCGGCCGGCGCTTTGCTGACTGCGATCCTATTGCGCAATTCGACAGATTTGATCCCCGTACCCCGTACCCCGTACCCCGTACCCCTAGAGGTACGAGCGGTGTCAAGGGCGTTAGACTTCCTGATCCCAGTTTCAGAGGCCTTACCTCAGAGGGGTACGCGGGATTCGAACCCACAACCCCGAGTGCCGACACGTAGCCAGAACTGGAAGCGACCCAACGCCCAAAGCCACCGAGCCAACGGCGGTGAGACGTGTTTAACTTCTATTTGACCTGCCATCCAGCAGCGACCAAAGAGAATGTGAAGCGTGAAAAACACTTATTTTATATTTTTGGAATGTTTGGAATATTATTGGAATATTTTTTAATGTGTACATGGAATATCCAAGTGGTCGACCCCTCGGCTATAAGTTTTTCAATTTTCTTCGAATTTCTGTGAATTTTCCTGCATTTCTTAGAGTTCTTCTAAATTTTAAGAAGGTGAGCAAAATTTATGGAGAGTATCGCCTTCGAATAGAAAGATAGTACCGGCGGGCGCGCAGTATAGTTGAGCGCCATACCGCAACAACCAGCATTCGGGGCCGGCGGGGACTCACCTGTCATCTGGCACGGCCTCCACCGCCGCGATGCGCGGCCACCTGGAGAAAAACAAGAAGAAACACACCGAGCGTCAGACCCAAAGTAAAGTCGAATCCAATAGAGTTCGAGCTGAGCAGGCCCAGGCCGGCCGCCCCGCGCGGAGGGGTAAGGCTATCGCCGCCCGACTGTCGTCGCGGCGCTGCTGACAGGACACGCCAGGCCGCACCAAGTGCGTCGTCCTGTCGATGTCATCTCATCAGACAACAAGGCCAGGCTCTCCTCACAATAACGCTCCCCCCAGGCGCTGCGCTCGTGTCCCTCTACCCTGCGCCAACGATACGACACGACTCCAGCGCCAGTCAGCCTCCTCTGCCACCTCTCTCTCTCTCTCTCTCTCTCTCTCTCTCTCTCTCTCTCTCTCTCTCTCTCTCCCCCCCCCCTCCCGAAATATCAACGGAAACTTGTCACTCAACCCGCAGAGATAACAGCCCCTTTCGGCAATCTCGAGTCGAACGCAAGTGCGGGAGGAGGAGGAGGGGGGAGAGAGTAGGAGAGTTGAGCGGAGCAGGAGAGAATAGAGAGGAGAAGAGAGAAGAAGAAGATGAAGAGAGGAGAGAAGGAGAAGAGGAAAAGAAAAGGTAGAAGAAGAGATGGGGCAGGACAAGGAGCAGGAGAAGAAAAGGAGGCGGCTGCTGAGGCAGGAGCGGTCCCACAAGTTGCGAGCACAGGGGCCGGGTAGGCAAGCCCGCACCACTCCTACGTGTGCAGCCCACAGCCTAGCTGGCAGGGGCGAGCACAGGGTAGGCAAGCCCGCACCACTCCTACGTGTGCAGCCCACAGCCTAGCTGGCAGGGGCGAGCACAGGGGCCGGGTAGGCAAGCCCGCACCACTCCTACGTGTGCAGCCCAAGGGCGGCAGCCTAGCTGGCAGGCGCTCACAGTGCAGCCGCTCCGGGTCCGAGCAGGTCAGGTAGGCGGCACTGTAGAAAAAAACTACAGCAAATCCAGTTAATTTTTATGCCAGCCTTTACTGTAGTTTATGTTACAGGATTTACTGTACTTCCTGACAAGATTTGCTGTACTCTCCGAGGCACTGAACAGCGTTATTTATACCGTACACTGTCTCTAGAAGTACAGCAAATCCTGTTAGAAAGTACAGTAAACCCAGTAAAATAAAGTACGGTAAAGGCTGTCATCAGAATTAACTGGATTTGCTGCAGTTTTTTCTTACAGTGGGGGCGGGGCGGGGCCACGCCCCTGTGCGGCGGGCCGAGGCGAAGCAAGCCAGGGCCTGGCAGGGCAGCGAGCCTGCCATGGCCTGCCAGCGGGCGTGGGCGTGGAGATGTGCATACTCAGGCCTTAGCGCCGCTGATGTGATGAGATGGTCGTGTGGGATCGGTCGGGACGGGCCAAGGAAGGTGTCGTCAACGTAGATATTCCTCCGTACACAGGATGATAATACAGGCGCGGTTTAAGGGGGGGGGGGCGGGGGGGGGGCGATCGCTCCCCCCTTCGGTCACTAGATAGCCGCCTGGAAAGTAGGCAAATAGCGCGACAAAACCCCTGTATGTAGGCAACCTGGGGTGCGCCGCCCCCCCCTTTCAGTCGGACCATAAACCGCGCCTGTGATAATACCTTAGATATTACCTGAATATTACATGTATTACTGCTAATATGACATGAAAATTACACATCTTTCTTGATTTACTCTGTCAATACATGCAATTCACTTCTAAATTTCCAATATTACCAGTAATATTAATATTCCTCCGTACACGGGGATACTAAAAGCTGACGACCCCTTTGGGACGGGCCGGGGCGAGTCGACACGTGCGCCGCGCGCCCAGCGGGTTTTATCGAGTGTCGGGATGCACACTACATACAGCAATCAACGTGTGTCCAACACTTGTGATTGCGATCACTTCCACGGCGAGCCAAAGCAGCACGCAGGCCGCCGGCTGTGCGCGCGTGAGGCGGGAGGTGAGCGCGGCCGCGCGGCGCGGCTGGTCGATGAGCGGCCCCGGCCGGGGCCCGGCGCGGCGCGGGGAGGCGCGGGGCGGCGCGGGGCGGCGCGGGGCGGCGCGGGGCGGCGCGGGGCGGCGCGGGGCGGCACGGGGCGGCGCGGGGTGCGGCCGCAAAGAGCGCCACCCGTTTGCGATCTCCAGTGAAGGGCTCTGGTCGGCTCGGCTCTGATCGGCTCGGCTCTGCTCGACTCGGCGCGGCACACCGTCACGTCGCCATGTGCGTGTGCTCACACCGACACGGCGAGGCGCAACGATAAGGGCGCCGTCACGCGAGGCAGTCACACAACCTCTCGTTAAATGTCTATTCCGATTCATGTTATTCGTCCGTCCGTAAGCCGCCGGGCCGGGCGCCGGGCGGCCGCTCCTGTGAACCCCGCCACGCCCCGCTGCGCTCCGAGCCGCGGCCGCAGCGCGCAGAGAGACACAGAGGTGCTCCGCTAAAGGCCGTCTCCCCCGCCCGGCCCCGCCCCGCTCATTCACAAAGAGCGGCGCGGCGTGGCGTAGCGGCCGATGGACATCCAGCCACGAGCCCCACCCCATCCACGCGCGGCCCGCAAATGCGAACTGTCGAGGGCGCCGAAACGGGACGCGCGGGCGGGGCGGGGCGGGGCAGAGCGGGGCGGGGGAGGGCGGGGCGGGATGGAGGATGGGGTGGGGCGGGGCGTGGCGGGGCAGCCGCGCCCCGGGCGGAGCACCATCCATGCCAAGCGCGTCGACGCGCGGAACTTCGAGGGTCATTTCCGTCACGTTAGGTTAGGTGTAACGCTCCCCCCCCCTCCCCCTCCTTTCCCTCCGCTCCGCTCCAACACTCCACTCCCGCGGCCTGTTCACACACCGCACCATTAGCCCGGGCCGGACAAACATGTGGCATCAGCGCGCCTGGGACGGGGACCGCTGGGAATGGCGCCGCGCCGCCGGGCCGCCGGCCAGCCCCTCCACATCCACGCCGCCCTGCCCTGCCCCGCCCCGCCCCGCCCTGCCCCGCCCCGCCCTGCCCTGCCCCGACCGGATATGCCCCAACGTCTTTGCGTCCTTGCGGCGGCGAACACAGCCCTGGCGTCTACTTAAATTACCCTTCTTTGTGTGTCTGTGTGCTTCTTCTTCTTCTTCTTCTTCTTCTTCTTCTTCTTCTTCTTCTTCTTCTTCTTCTTCTTCTTCTTCTTCTTCTTCTTCTGTCTCTCCGTTCTTCTGAGCGGCCGGCCCTCTCACTCCGCGCGGTTCGCGGCGGTTCGTCCTCTTCGTTGCGGGTCGGTCATGTGGCGTGGTCGCTGGTCACTGGTCACTCCGCTCCTCCTCCAATCCGTTATCTACTGCTCTAGGGCTCTTATTTTTACCCGGGTACCCGAGTATCCCGGGTGGGTACCCACGGATCGGGTCAGCAAGCACAGCGCAGAACACCCACGGCTATTCCATCCCGGCCCGACCCGGCTCTCTGCTGCTGCAGTGCAGTTAGCGCCTGAGTCTCGTCTTCTCCAGTTAAATGAGACGGATATCATCCCAAGAACGTTTCGTCCGCCAGTCCCTGCCGCCCCACCCCGCCGCGCCGCGCATAGTACCGCGAGCAGTGCCGCTCCTCGACTTGGAACCAGCCAGGCGGATAATGCTACTGCCCCCTGCTCGGCCTGCTCCGCCCCCGGCCCGCCCCCGCCCGCCCCCGGCCCGCCCCCGGCCCGCCCCCGGCCCGCCCGCGGCACGTGGTGCTTGTCAGAAGCGTGCTGTGCGCCCCGCAGGGCTGCTCGTCGTGAATACCTCAATAACAACGAGCTCCGCCTGCCTCACCTAAACGACGACGCCTCGCCGCGCCAGCGCGCTGCAGCTTGCAGGGAGGAGACACGGCACACGCCTCTTTCTCTTCTGCCTCTGCTGCCTTCATAAAAAGTAAAAAAAAAAATAATAACGGTCCGGTGTGCAAACGACACGATGCGGCCGAAGCGAGCGGCCAGGGCGTGGCTGGCGGGGAGGGGCGGGGTGGCCGCCGTGTTGCTGTCCTGTCCCTTCCCCGGCGCGGCGCGAGCGCGAGCAGCAGGTCAGGCTGTAGAAGGGCCTGCGGCGGGTGATTCCGAACAACAGCGTTTAGCAGAGTGTTCTCTCGCTCGCTCCTTAGGGTAGTGCCCCATGAGTGCGACTAGGACAGAGAGATGAAACCACTGTGGGGAGACACCCTGCAGGCCTGGCCGGCCGTGGCCGCGCGGGGCCATCATGTGGTTCAGCACGGTTGCCCTTTACCTTCGATCCGATGTCCTCCTTCCTGCAGAGGAGGATAGCGCGGCGCGGCGCGCTGCGCAGCAGAGAAGGTGAGGAGGTGTGTGTGAGTGTGGGGGGGGAACGCGGTTGGGACTTCCCCGCGGCCCCGGCCCCGGCCGCAGCCCCGGGCGGGCCGCCGCGCGCCGCGCCGCCGCCACCGCCAGCGTATCGTACTGTACTCTGCGACCTAAGCCCTGCCCGCTGCCCGTCACACTCAGATTCCTCAAGGATGTTCGCATGTGCGGACTGAGCATTCTTAGACATTGGCACCCATTAACAAGATTGTTTATGGGTATAGTACCATCAAAATTATTGTTTGTAGTTATGAAAAAAGTTATGAAAATTTCTTAATAACTAAATATTTTTTGATGGTAAGGTATCAATAAAATTGATGAGAGTTGATGACAATATAGCTTACGCCTCATCAACGCACAAATAAGTTTAACAATGTAAAGTCACAGAGGGGATGAGGGTGTGTGGCTGACATCAAAGCGTAACGGTACGGCCTGCATTTCATTTTTCCCCGTGCAAACAAACGCATTTCTCAAATCCCCGCCGCGCCAGCGCCAGCGAGCTCCGAGCCCCGTGACGTGCGACGGCCCCGCGAGCGCGAGCGTCCGAAACGCGGACGCGTCTTGTGCGCGCCGCTGATGATGGATCGGCGTGGGCGCGGGAGAGTGACAGCAATATAGCAGTATCTCTCTAGCTCTCTCGCACTCGTTCCGCTCATTCCCATAGCCAGAGCGAGCCCGAGGCCCGAGACGCGGACCACCGAAGCCATAATAATCCATTGTTGAATAAATGTTCATTCTCACGTCGTCACCGACGCGTCGCGTCTCGCGACCGAGTCGTCTTTTTTTTTCTCTCGCCGACGCGGTACTGCAAAGAAGAGTACACAACTCAGAAATTTTTACGCAGTTCTTAATTCCCAAAACTTGTAAAAATATCAGGAAAAAACAAGAAAAAGCACACAAAATTTTAAAAATCATTTTTTTTTAAGAAATAAAAATACAAAAAAAGTCACGCAAGTTTAAAGCAAAAACAAAACAGAAAAAAATAAATTAAAAAAATATTTTAAAACGTCAGAATAATTCATGGCATTTGCACCATTAAATTTAGAGCTTGTTTCCCCCGCGGATCCTGCTCTGCGCCCCCTGCCGGGCCGGGCCGGCCCCGCCTCGTCCCGCTCCGGCAGCACGCCCCTAGCGTAGTAGACCTTGGCGATGACTTTGCTGACAGTAGATAGCGAGTCTCCGCCACGCGGAGCACGCGGAGCCGAGCTGGGGGTCCATACAATGGCCGAGGGGGGGGGGAGGGGATACAGCCTCACGTGGTGCAGGGTGAGGGGCGGGGCGGGGTGGCGGGGTTAAAGGGCGCATGCTGGCGGCAGGCAGAGGCAGGCGGGCGGTAAGGTGCGGTGAGGTAATTCCGCACAGTGGTTTCGTCTCTCGATCTGTCCTTGTTTCATTCATGAAGCACGGTCATAAGGAGCGAGCGAGAGCACACTTTAGAAATGCTGTTCGGAATCACACTGCAGGTCCAAGTGGAGCAGACCTAGGCCTGTGCGATTATCGACAATAATCGAAATCGACAACAATCGAAAAACGCTTCGATTCAATTATTTGAAATCGAAAATCGAAACTTTGTTCGATAATCGACATTGATTTTGCTTTTTTCGATTTCGATTATTGTGTTTCTTTTTTGATTTCGATTATTGAACTATTTTGTAAATCTCGATTTTTGACTTTGCTCTTTTAAAATCGATTCTCTTAACTGGCTTAACAAAGAGATATGACAATTTTTCGCGACAAACTCAGTTTCTATGCAGTCGTGCAAGTCGTGTTAATCCTATTAATTGTTTGAGTATGTCCGGGCAATATTTACACTTCGCCAGATCCCTCGCATCTTTTTTGAAATGACTCCACACGGGTGAGATATGTTTGCCTCTTCTCTCCATGATGCTCCTAGTCGAAAGTAGACTCAGTGTTCACGGAGAACTTGACCCTTCCACGCCATGCAGCGAACTGGCGTGCCGTGCCCTGCCGATGCACAGTGGCGTGTGGCGCGTCGGCTGCTAACGAGGCAGCTAAGAAGATGAGCTGAGCCGAGAGCGAATTAGATCTTAAACTGTCAATAATCGTTGGCGCTCAATTATCGAACTTGATTTTACATTGTCAATAATTGAAATCGGTAAAAAATCGACTATATTCAATAATCGAAAACCTTTTTCGATTTCGATTTTTGAAATCGAAATTGACCCTTCTCAATAATCGGTCGATTATTGAAAAGCACAAATCGAATTGTCGATTAATCGAAAAATCGCACAGGCCTAAGCAGACCTGCAGGGTGATTCCGCACAGTGGTTTCGTCTCTCTGTCCTTGTCGCACTCATGTGGTACCGCCATAAGGAGCAAGAGAGAGGACATGACTAAACGCTGTTCGGAATCACCCAGCTGGGCGGCTGGCTGCTGGCTGAGGGTCTGGAGGCTGAGGGGGAGGCACAGGCACGCAGGCACGGCGTTCCTGGGCCCCTGAGCCCCTGGGCCGTCACTGTTCCTTCCTGGCGGATCCTGCCAGTCCCCGCAGTTTAACGAGGTACTGGGGCGTGCTCAGGCATACACAGGACACTACGGCGCGCGGGGCAGCGGGGCACCTGCAGGTGGGGTGGGGCCGGCGGGCCCCGCACCCCGTGAACGAGGCAGGTCCAGGGCGCCAGCGGCGCCAGCCTCCTGGGGGGCGTCCGGCGTACACTGTTAACACCAGGTGTGCAACTGCTCAACACTCGTAACTTCTCACAGAGAAAATTCCTCGTATTACAAAGAATTCTGTGCAACCGTAATACAAAGCCAATACAAAGCACAATTTTCTTTGTAATACAAAGAAAATTCCTTGTTATCACAAGGATTTTTCTTGTATATTACGGTTGCACAGAATTCTTTGTATTCTACGAAAAATTTCTTTGTAGAAAGTTTAGAGTGAACACTTGGAAGGGTGCACATCCAGTCTGCACGTGAAAGTTGTGTAACTCGGCAGCAGATCACTTGAAAGTGTCAAGCTCAACTCGATGTGCACTTGCAAGAGTTCAACTGCCGCGTGCAACACTTCCCTTGTTGAACACTTGCAAGTGCATAACGGTCGAGTTGAACACTTATAAGTGCCCCACTGGCGAGTTTGACACTTGCAATTGCACAGCTGATGCCGAGTTATACACTTGCATGTGCATACTTGAAGTTCCACACTTTCGAGTGTTAAGCAGTTGCTGACACTTGGTTTATAAGTGTGCGCAGATTTAAGCGAGGGCATTTTTCCGACGTGACCCTCGATATCCTCTTTAACGGCGCAATTAAAACGCCCGCGGGCTGGTGTGTGTGTGTGAGTGTATGTGAGAGAGCGAGCGCGCGCGAGCCACGCACGCACCCTGTCAAATTCAAACAAAGAAATGCTTTGCAAAAGCTTCGCAAATTTCAAAGTATTTTGAAGCTTTGCAACTTGCAAAGCATTCCTTTGTAATTGCGAAGCAATGCTTTATAATTGAAAAGTGATGCTTTGTAATTGCAAAGCAAATGCTTTGCAAACTGCAAAGCTTCAAAATTCTTTGTAGGAATTTAACAAGTGCACGCCAGTCACAATATCCGTTGCCATGGTGCTGCTGTCGGGCTGAGCCAGGCTCGTTGCGTTGGTCACACACCGCCAGCGCAGCCAGCGCAGCCAGCGCCAGCAGCAGCGGCAGGAGGGTCGGCTTCCTCCTTGGAAAACCTCGACATCGCTGGCGCACGCGGACAGCGCCGCACGCGACCTGGCGCGGCCGAACTCGATCCAGTTGACAACTTCCGGTTCCCCTCGTCCAGAACCCTTCCCCTCCCTCGGGGGTGTCCTTCCGGTTTTCCGCTAGAGAGGCAACAAATTCAATCAGAGCGCGGGACCGGGCAGGGCTGGCAGGACCTGGCCCGGCAAGCAGCGCTTTTCGCCAGGGCACGCTGCGGTGCGGTGCCGCGCCCCGGACGCGGGCGGGGCGGGGCGGGGCGGGGCGGGGCGGGGCGGGCAGGCGAGAGGAGGAGGCGGTCTCAAGCCGGTTCCCGAGCCAAGAGCGCCGGCCGCCGCCGACCCATCCCGACCCGATACCCGTCTCGACGGGCCGAGCCTCGGGCGGGCGTAGGAGGCGCTCCGTTGGCTAAAGGTGGCCGTATACTCACACTCTAAACTTTTTACAAAGAATTTCTTTGTATAAACCCCTTGTAATACAAAGAATTTTGTGCTGTCGTAGGATACAGGAAATTTCCTTGTATTACAAAAGAAAATTCTTTGTATTACAAAGAATTTTTTCTTTGTAAAATACGACAGCACAAAATCCTTTGTAATAGAAATGAGGTTTCTTAGTAAGAAGTTTAGAGTGCAGCGAGTCCGCCTTTGCCCGTTTTCTTTTTTCAGTTGATGTTTCGGCCAGGAATGCATTCAAATGTTCGACTACATACTTTGAACAGACTTTCTGACCCTATAAAAGACAAAAACCACGACTGAAAACGGTAAACGGACGTGTAGGCAGACACGGCCACGGACGGTCACCTTAAGGTGTACCCTCCCGAGCACTTCAGTCAGTCTACCTCGCACACAAAAGTAGTGCGGGTCTGCCTGCCTTGAGGGCCCACAGTGCCCTGCGGCTATTGGACCGAATTCGGTCAAAGCCGTTATGTGTTAGGACGAAGCGAACACACCCCCGCACCGAAGTCTTCATGAGGGATGCCAAGATTGAAGATCACACATCAATAAGAACTCTAACTGCACTCTTAGTTCCTCACGAAGAGACCTCTTCATATTACGAAGGATTCAGTTCGTAGCTTACGAAGGATTTCAAGCTGCCATATTACGAAGAAATCAGTTCGTAACTTACGAAGACCCTGTTTGTGTTTGTATTACGAAGAGCACGTGCTAGTATTACAAACAAGACGTCTTCGTAATACGAAGAAATTCTTCGTAATACGAAGGATGTAAACTGTTCGTATGTTATGAAGAGCAGGTCTTCGTAAGAAACTTAAAGTGTGCCAGTTTTTGAGGCTTCCACGGGCTTCCAGGTTTGACGAAGCGGCGACGCGTTTCGCGCGCTCAAATAACGGCAGCACGTACGGGGAGGGGGGGGCGGGGGGCGGACCACGAAGGGGTTCAGTCTATCGTGGGACGGATGGACGGACGTGGGAGAATGCCCCGCATGTGGTACGAGTGTCGCCACGAGAGTCGAGTCAAACAAGATACCGGTTCGCGACCTGAGCCACGCCGGTCGGCCGGCCAGCTGCGGTGGCAGTGGCAACCATGGGCAACAGTACAGTGGCAGCAGCAGCAGCAGCAGTAGGCCGACGGGCGGAAGGGCAGCTCAGCTATACGTGAGCGCACTTTACGCGTGCGTGCGCTCCGTGCAGGCCGCCCTGCCCCGCCACGGCCCGCCCTGCTGGGACGTCCGTGCTCGTTGACACACACACACACACACGCACACACAAACACAAATACAGACACGAACACACATACGGTATGCGCTTCGGGTGTCGGTGGCACGCCCGGCCACAGGCGTCAGCCGGGCGCGATGTGCTGGACAAATTTTCAAAAAAAATCAATCTACATTTTAAAAATAAATACAACACTGTAAACTGGTTGGCGTTGAACGACGCCAAATTTCTGGCGTTCATGAAAAACGCCAAATACCGGCGTCGTTCGACACCAAATTTTGCGGTTTTGAGCCGAAAAACGCCCATATCTGGCGTCGAACGACGCCAGTATTTGGCGTTTTTCATGAACGCCAGAAATTTGGCGTCTTTCGACGCCAACCAGTTTACAGTGAAATTTTTGTATGAAATTTGTTACACAGTTACAGTTTTCTGTATTTGGACAATGTGATATAGAAGTTCGTATCGGTTATTCAAAATCTTGTAATATGGCACAAGAAATAACGTATAATTCCAGATTCTAGAATATCGTTTCAAAATTTTGTAATATTGTTTTAATTTTCTGTAATTCACTGGAACTATACATTTATTTTACCAGTGTTGGACTAGAAGTTCTGTAAAATGCAATCAAAAATCTGTAGTTGCATTTGACTCTTCGCCGTTTTAACGTTCAACTTGAACATAATTTAAGCACCTCACACGAGCTGGCAATGTACTTTTTCGTACATGTGAAATGTACGCATATAAACGTGCGGATTTATGTAAAAAATCGTGCAGAACTATGTAAAATATTGTGCATAGATCTGCAGAATTTATTACATGTCGAAAAAATGCACAATAATAAACAGATTCATGTATACAATATTCTACATAATTCTGCACGATTTTTACATAAATCCGCACGTTTATATGCGTACATTTCACATGTACGAAAAAGTATATTGCCAGTTAGCGTGCTCTGCGGAGGAGGGCAGAGCGCGATGCAGCGAGGAGGGCGACGCGGGAACACGCTGATAACCCGCGACATAAGTAAAATCCGACGAGCGTGAGTAAAATCTACCGCGTTGAGATAGGGCGTAGTTCTGCCAGTCGCAAACCAGGAAAGAACGGGGAACTGTTCAGGAGGTTCGGGTTTGAGGAGGACGGGGCAAGGTAAGTAGCGAAGGCTCATTTAAGTCGATGCGAAATGCTGTAGGTCAATTTGTGACCAGGCAATATATACAGTACGGTGTGAGTAGTGGCACGTCGAGAATAAGACATCCAGCAGGCAACAGTAGAAAAACAAAGGTGGGGCTTAATGCCTTTCTAGGGGCGTGAAATTTAAATGCCATTGCAGAGGCAAAAAATTGTCCAAAGGCACTAAAATTTAACACCTTTGGGCACTTTTAATGCCTTTGCAGGGGCGCTAATTTTTAATGCCTTGGTAAAGGTGGTAATTTTTAATGCCTTTTTAAGGCATTAAAACCCTTCGAGTCCTACCTTTGTTTTTCCAGTGAAATGTATTTTTCTTGTATAAAAGACCAAGACCATTTGCATATTTTTATGTATCGACGGATACAAATTTCTGTATCCGTGGTTCCACATCTATTTTCGTATCTGATAGATACGATTTTTTGCATCATGGATGCTGAAAAAGCTGAACAAAAGCTGAAAAAAAAACAATAAAAAATTCTACTGATTTTTTTTATAGTGTATAAGTATATTCCCCCCCCCCCCAACTCCGTCGAAGCGTTGTGAAAAGGATGGGCACGATGAACAATGACAGCTCTGCGGGGCGGGGTGCGGCGGGGCGCCAAAGAGCATTTAGCGAGGTACTCGTATTTGCCCGGGGAGGCGTTCCTCTAGGCCAGGGGTAGGGGCGTGGCGTGGTGGGGGGGTGGGGGTGGGGGGTCAGCGCGGGCCATTGTCAGCGCTCCTCGTTAGCAAGAACGTTATTGACGCTCTCATCGTAATCAATGTCACCGGCCGTGCCGCCTCTAACGGTCCGAGCGATGGGCGAGCCTATGTGCTTGTCCCGACCGGACCCGACCCGGACCCGACCAGACCAGGGCGTGGTGTGACAGCCGGGTCGGACCGGGTCGGACCGGGGCGGGGCCCAGTGATGCCAGATAAGTAGGCAAAAGATCGTACGCATACACCTGTGTGTGGCAGACGGGTATCTCCGCCTGCCTACTAGGCAAAATGTATTCTCGCGTGTGGAGAGTTTGCCTAGTAGGCAGGCGGAGATACCCGTCTGCCACACACAGGTGTATGCGTACGATCTTTTGCCTACTTATCTGGCATCACTGGGGGGCCTCAGTGTGTGTAAGCAGTGTAAGCAGCACAGCGAAGCACAGCGACCTGGCGACCTGCTGGGCGCTGCAGCGGTAGAGGTTCAACAGTGTTTCAGGCAAAAATTAGCCAAAACACAGTTGAATCAAGAAGCTGGATTGCATCTGCGCGCCTTTCCTAGGCACAGGTGCAGCAGGGTGCAGCCCAGCCACGCAGATACCTGACGGACGGGGCTGGTTTGGTTAGTGCTGTGCGAATGGTTCAAAATCGAATCGAATTTGCACGGATTTGATACGATTCGGTTCCGAATCGGTTATGATTCGGCATCGAAGGTTCGAAATTTCGAATCAGCTATGATTCGCCACCGAATCATAAAGTTTAAGAATGTGTTTTTCAACATGAAGAGGGTGCGCGAACGCGCCTTTGCAAAGATGTGTGGAACCTACAAGACTTTACTTAAGCATTTTTTTTTTTTTTTTTTAAAGAAAATCTAATTTGAGGGGGGTCAAAATTTGATTCGATTCGATTCGCGCGCGAATTCAGGAAGATTCGATTTCATTCGATTCTCGGTAAAAACAAGGTCTGATTTTTTGAGGAAAAAGGGAATCTAATTTGAGGAAAACTCCTTATATTTTGAGGAAGTCTCCTCAAAAAGTGAGAGAAGCTTCCTCATTTTTTTGAAGAGACCTCTCAATTTTTGAGAAGACTTCCTGAAAATATGATGCGTTCTTCTCAAATAAAGGGGGATCCTCAAAGTTTTCCGTTTTCCCTAAAAAAAATCAGACATTGTTTTTACCGTGTTCGAAATTACTTGGTTTGATTCGATTCGAGGCCCAAAACCTCGATTCACACAGCACTAGGGCTGGTATGCACTTGGAAGTGCATGCCTGCTTTGGCATAATGCTATGCTAAGTACACACTTTCAACTGCAAACCATGGCAGGCATGCATTTCCTCATGCGTGCTTTGAAGTACACATTAGGAACAGTGTACTAAATTGACTGTTGGGTTTGTAGGGTGTACCGGGCGTTTCATGAAAGACGCAGGTGCGTGCGGGTTTGCCTACCCCAGGGACAGTGTTGCCAAAAAAGAAGGCAAAAAGTAGCCCAAATACAGCGGAGTAAAGCGGGAGTTCGGTACCTTCCTGCAGGAAGAAAGGGGGAGCATCTACCAGCTTTCCTGTTCACCCATCAGCGTGCCTGTCGCCTCAGTCGTCTACATAGTTGAAACTACTGTTTCGCCCTCACTGTAAAAAGCTTACGGTGAATTTCACCGTAAGTTACAGCGAATCCTGCAGCACTGTAGCTTACGGTGAATTTCACCGTAAGCTACGGTGAATGGCACCGTAAGCTGCGGTGAATACCGCTGCAAGTTACAGTGACTTCCCTGATTCACCGTAGCTTACGGTGCCAGCCGCCGTAGCTTACGGCGAAATTCACCGTAGCTTACGGTGATATTCACCGTAAGCTACAGTGGTGCAGGTTTCACTGTAACTTACGGTGAAATCCACCGTAAGCTTTTAACAGTGCTTTCGTTCCGGAGGGGGGAGAGGTGCGGGGCAACACTGACCTCTCCCGCCCGTCGATGCACTGCTGCAGACACTCCAGCGCAGGTTAGCCTCCAGCAGCACCAAAAGGCTTCCAGCTGCCTCTTGCTACCTTCTCTTCAGGAGAGGTCTTATTCCCCTCACCGCCGCCTCTGGAAACGTTCCAGCAAGAAGAAAATAAAAAGTAGGAAAGGCAAAAGTGGTAAACAAGACGTTGCTCCGCGTCAGTGCTGGGCTCCGCTCGGACGAATGCCCCGCTCCGCCCCGCCCCGCCGGGACGGAGCCAAATCACGCCAAGCTAAATGCAAAAACGAACAGGTGCAGAGAGTGAGCCAAGAGCACTCGGAGCGGACTGAGGAGGGGGGAGCTGAGGGCGCAGTCTGGTGCCCTCAGGAACCGTCCTGCTCCTGGCCATACCGCCCCGCCCCGCCCCGCCCCGCCCCGCCCCGCCCCGCCAAGGGACTCCTCCGCCGTACTTTGGTGCGTCACACACCAGCCACTTTGCCAGAGCCAGGCTAGTTCACGGCCATCCGGCGAGCCCCGCCCCGCCCCGCCCCGCCCCACCGAACAAGCGGACGCAGCGGACACGCATGACGGCGAGGGGCTCGGGCCTCTAGCGCCCCACCACGCCCCGCCACAGCGCTTGGCACGCACGCTGCAGACGTGTCTGTCCAGTTGGTGCATCGCGCCGCCCTGCTTCGCTCCGACTGACTGGTAGACCGGAGCGTGGAGCGATCGCTCCTCGAGAATCAATCGAACGGTCACGACTCGCGAGTGGGGCCGGGCGGGGCACACATGTACTTTTTAGCAGATGATACGAAGGTATCAGCCTGCTTGTACTGTCATACAGCGAGCAGTATGCAGAGAGCAGCGCAGCGAGCAGAGAGCAGCTAGTGTGGCATTATATTATATACAGGGGGGAAAATTTCGCGCGGCGCGCGCCCCTCACTACTCCACGCCACCTCTCGGGACGCTGTGCTGCCGGGCCGCCGCGCCGCCGGGCCGGTGCCCCCTCCCGCCCCGCGCCTCCCCCCTCCTAGCCCAGCGCGACAGCGCTCCGCTTCCCTGCAGCCTGCGACGCGTAGGGACATCTACCATACGTATCATCTGCTTTCAAGTTCCGGCGCTCCGGAACTTTTTGGTCACGGTCGCGTGGTCTGTTTTCTCCACCCGGATCCAGCGCAACGTCGCGCGCAAGACGGAGGCCCACTAGGGTAGTATATATCATATCAAAAAGTCTAAGATTAGCAACGAAATGAATGTGCGCCCGAAATACATATACACATAGTTTGAGGTGAGATAAGCCCCGCAGTCCCGCGGCGCTCTCGTGCCGCTGGTTCGGACCCCACGTGACCACGTGACCACCCCGGGGCGCCGCCGCACGCGAACCGCGACCGACTAGGGACCGGCACCGGCCTCGGACCTCACACTGCTGGAAACGGGGGTGAATTTTCATTCCAACTATCGTTCTGACAAATGAACGAAATTACGAGGAAAATTCTAGCTCTTCTTTACACAAAATTGGTTTTCCAGAGGAAAGCGAGGACTGGAAAAACAAAGGTGCGACTTAACACCTTTACAGGGATGCTAAAGGTTTAATGCCTTTGGAAAGCCATTAAAATGTCGAAAAGGTATATTAAAAATAATGCCTCTGGGTGGTTTTAATGACTTTGCAAAGGCATTAAACCTTCGCCACCCCTGTAAATGTGTTAAGTAACACCTTAGTTTTTCCAGTGCGGCCTCTACCTTGCAGTTGCTGAAAATGTAATTTGGGGGGGGGGGAGGGGGGCTGCTAATGCAGGTGGCGCAGGGGAGGGGCAAGCCATATCGTATCGTGCCTTGCTGCCCTGCACCGCCCCGCCCCGCCCCACAGACAAGAAGAATGGCCCAGTCAGCAGCATGGGGCAAACTTTTTAGTGATCCGCGCGGGGCGGGGCGGGGCAGCGGTACAAGAGGAGAGAAGACTTCGGGGCCGGGCGGAAAAGAAGAAAATTAATGCAAAATTAATGCAGCAGCATTCATCTTACTCTTGCAACAGCAAGTGCAACAATCAGTCACCCCACTATGCAAAATCAGAAGAAAAAAATATCCCCTTCCCCTGTTCATTTTGCCTGACGAGTCGATCATTACCATAGGAACTCGAATTTCAATTCAAATTTACAAAATTTCTGCAATACAGATTTCAACTAGACTTCAGAATCGAATGTACTAGATTATATTTTAAAGGTATGCTTAATATTATCAAATTCCCTTCGTCAGTTTTTTTTTTTCTGTCGTAAGGGGCCATATGAAACAAAACACGCACGTTTTCCAGCGATTTTAGAAGGCAACTCCGTTGCCTAAAAAAATGAGGCGAGAGAAAAAGCAGCGGAGGGAACATGGCGGGGAGACTCGCGACTCGTGCCCTGCCTGCCTGGCCTTGCCCCTGCCCCTCACTCGGATGTAAACGCACGCGGCCAGACCTGGACAACCAGGTGCAGTGGCGACAGGAGTACAGGACCTAGGCACGCGGGGCGGGGCGGGGCCACACGCACCGTCGGACTCGCCGAGGACTTGGGCCGCAGGTTTGGCTCCCCATTCCACCCCTGCTCCCCGCCACATGCCGCCACTGCGCTTGATTAACATTTTAAATAAAAATAAAAACAGGTTGGGGCGCTGGCTGCGCTGGCTGCGCTGGCGCTGTTGCGGCCGCGGCGGGGCCGGGCGGGGCCGCCTGCCTGCAGACCGCAGTCCCGGCTCAGCTCGGCTCTGCTAGCCACCATTTCGTGAGGCTCAGTTAGAATTTTGCAGCGCAGCGCGCGAAGTCCTCGGCGCTGCAAAATACGCCCAGACCAGAGGGTCGTTGCCTCCGCAACACCCCACCGAGCCAACAACCGTGAGGCGGGGTACAGTGTTGGGCGTTAGCCTATCCATATGGTGCCTTACGGCTGGAACGGATACGCAAACACGTGTGTCATTCCGTCGACTCACCCGGCACACAGGATAACCTGATAACGTAGCTTAAGCTTTCAGGCGATTGCGTAAACTTAAGGGAGTCGATCGTAAAATTTTATAATATTTTTGATTATTTCAAGACCTTAAGATGAAATTACACTGGATTGAATGAGAAGTGAGGCGGTATACACTCACGTAACAGTCGGGCCAGTCTAATAAATGCGTAAAAGTAAGCGAAATATAAACAAAATTATGCACATTGAACTTATTTTGGGGGCGTTTTGGACTGTTTTTGCCTGTTATTATCCAACTCTGTAAACTTTCGGAGCGTAATACAGCGTAATAAACGTAATAATCGGGTCACAGATTTCAAGAGTGATACCCTCTAGCGCCTCGCTACGCTCCCTACTACAGCCTTTTCAACGCTTCCTCCTCCTCTGCGCAGCACAAGCGGAAACACGTTCGAGGAGAAGGGATTCGCACAAAAACAGCTATATACAGCTCAGCTGTTGGGCCGCTGCGCGCCGCGGCGGGGCCCTCCCCTTCAGGCCCTTCTCCACACACGTCGTCGCGTCGGCTTGGAACAGCCAATTACTCGGACCTGTGGGAACAATGCGCGCGCTGGCAGGAGGGCAAGCAGGCGGGCGGGCGGACAGGCAGGCAGGCAGGCAGGCAGGCAGGCAGGCAGGCAGGCAGGCAGGCAGGCAGGCAGGCAGGCAGGCAGGCAGGCAGGCAGGCAGGCAGGCAGGACTGTCCCATCCCGGCCCGGGGGCGGCCAGCTCGGCCCCGACCCGGGCCCGGGGCCCCGTTATGAGCCCGGCCCGTACCACGCCGCCAGTTGCCAGCCCTCCACGCCGCACACAAGCTCCAGCTCCGCGACATAGATGTTGGCAGGAGACATTCCACGCTGACAGACACGTCTGCGACGACGACGACGACGACGACGACGTCTGACTGGAGCGAGACGAGACGAGGCATCTCTCTACGGGCAAAATCGTCGCTTTGCGGTCCCGAGGCCGCGAGCCACGGCGGGCGGGGGCGGGGGCCCTCGCGGGGACCAGGACTGCGGTTACCCCGCGCGAGTCAGCGCGCGAGTCAGGGCGAGTCAGCGGCCCGCACACGAGGCCGCCGGGCCGGGCCTGGCCGCAGAGTCGCACTCCAGCAGACAGATTGAGAAGACCGCTTTCCTCGCTCCGGTCAGCTTCTCTCTCGCGCTCTTGGTTTGCGCCGTATGGGTGCGAGAGAGACAGCGGCCTGCGGGCGCCTCTGCACCAGACATCAGTCTCGCGCAGTCTCGCGCGAGGAGAGCGTAAGCGCGGGGTGTGGCTGTTTCCTCACTGTAAAATTCTTACGAAGAAAATTATTTGCAGCGTTGCGAAGAATTTGGCTGCTTCGTAAGGCTTCGCAATACGAAGTATTTTCTTCGCAAGCCCCGCCTTGCGAAGAAATTTCTTCGCACACTACGAAGTAAATGCTTCGCAATACAAAGCAGCCAAATGCTTCGCAGCTTTCGAACGATTTTCTTCGTAATGCGAAGTATTTCTTCGCAAGGTTTTAACTGTGCTAAGAGATTCACAATAATTATTAAGATTGATTTGAGTATACATTCCAAGTAATCATTTTAACAGTAACGACAAATTAATCCCACTTAATTCTATGAAATTAATTATTTATCCAAATAATTGCCAATGATTCAACAATAGGGTGATAAACCGTACATAGTAAAAGCCATCCCAAAACCTTAGGTAAAATCCATGCACAAGAATTCAAATAAAAAATCACAAAAAAAAAATACAAAATTTGTATCACCAAAATTCAAAGTTGTTTCCCCCTCGGCCGCGACGCTCCGCGACTCGCCACGACGTATCAAAACGGCCTGGAGTTGGTGCGCGGCTAGGGGCTGGTGCGGTGCGGAGCCCCCGGGCCCCGTCACGTCACGGCCGGCGTCACCTCACCTCACATGCGCTGAGGTCCGGCCAGGCCACCTTGCGTGAAGGCGCGCAGAACGCCGCGCTTATCTGCCCATTTCGTAACGAATGGTTAATTAATTGGCGAGGGCGAGCGAGCCGCGCTGAGCCTGCACCACGCCACGCCATACGCCGAAGCGCAGCGGCTGCGCGAGAAGAAATGGGGGATAGGGGGGGGGGGGAGCACGGCACCTCACCTGCAGCCAGCTTATCACATGCAATATCGTCATTCCTCCAGGGCGCCCTGCCTCCCCAGCACAAGTCGGGGGTGGGTGAGGCCGGGGTGAGGCCGCCCCGGGCCCGGGCACCACTGGACACTGGGCATGCGAGCTTCTCCTCGACGGCGAGCCGTGCGCGGCCGCGGCGCTGCCGCCGGCCCTTCCGGCCCCAAATGACCGACAGCAGCGGTACAGAAAGACGCGCGCGCTGGCGGGGCGGGGCGGGGCGAGTAAAAAATGGAAAAAAATACAACTAGCCGCAAAGGAGCAGCAGCAAGGAGAAAGATCCGTTGGTGCTCGCGTCCTGCCCCGCCCTGCCCCGCCCGGCGGCCCCGCCCTGCGCGCGGTGGTGATTCCACAACGGCGGAGGAGAGAGACTGGCCGGTCGGTACCTCGCCCCGCCCCGCCCCGCCCCTCCTCAGCCTCCCCCCTGACAAGCAGGCTCTAAAAAGGAACAGGGGGGAAATTAGAGGGAGAAACAAAGGCCATAATGACCAGCATGCCATGGCATGCCATGGCGCTCTTGCGGGCCGATGCGGGGGCCGGGGCTGCGCCCGCGAGGGTTGACTGCAGCTGACATAGAGTGTCGTGAGGACGCAACGCTTGAGGCCGCGCTGGGCGTGGTGTGCCTGACCTGGTCTCCGAGAATACGGGTCAAGACGCACTCCACCTCTGGAGAGGCAAGAGCAGCCGGCATGTCGACCCGCCCGGCCGCGCCGCGCCCCGGGAGGGCTCCACGCTGGAAGGCCGAGGCCGGCGCCGGCGAGAACTCGACCCCGACCCGACCCGACCCCGCAGGCCGGAGGACGCCGGAGGAGCAGCCCACGAGGACAAGGCGAGCGGGTAATTACAACTTTGAAATTCAAATCAGTGCTCTCTTTAAGCGACAGCAAGACCATCGCCCTCGGGCTGGGCGCGGGGCCACGGCGGCACCAGGGCACCAGCGTCCGGAAGTGGTGGAAGTAAAAAGCGCCGAGGAGGAGAAGGAGGAGGAGGAGGAGAACGGGAGGAAAAAAGTCAGCGTTGCTGCTGCCGCTGTTGCTCGCCGTACGGGATGAAAATTAATGCAGAGGTGAAAGACACTTCAGTGGCTCTTCGGAGCCGCCGCGCCGTGCCGCGAAGAGGTGGTAAGGAAGGGGGAGGGGCGGACGTCCAGCGCACTGCAGCGTCATTTCAATGTGAGGAGGGAGGCATAAGAATAATTTAGCGGCACACAGCACGTAAAAAAAAAAGAGTGAGTGAGGGACGGCGATGCGTAAAGAGGAGAAAAATATTCCCCGTGCAGCGCCGTCACCTGCCAGCTGCAGGGACGCGCGGAGCCCGCCGGTATGCTCGCGGTCAGCTCCGCACTGCCCGGCACTGCCCGGCCCGGAGGTGGGTACACGCCGCGACGTGCCGCGATATGCCTTGGTGCAAAAGGTCAAAGTCGCGACCCAGGCGCGCGCAAAAAAAGGGGGGGGGGACTATTTTATCCTCTTTGGCATAGCGCTCCGCTGCTGCTGCGATACACCTGGGGCGAGACAAACAACAGACTCGGCTCACCCGGGCGCCGAGCCGGGGCCGAGGCCGGGGCCGGGCCTGGTCCGCGGCCCACCTGCGCGGCCTCCGCCACCACGAACAGCACACGCCCCCGCTCCCCGCTCCACCTGCGCGGCCTCCGCCACCACGAACAGCACACGCCCCCGCTACCCGCTCCACCTGCGCGGCCTCCGCCACCACGAACAGCACACGCCCCCGCTCCACCTGCGCGGCCTCCGCCACCACGAACAGCACACGCCCCCGCTCCCCGCTCCACCTGCGCGGCCTCCGCCACCACGAACAGCACACGCCCCCGCTCCCCGCTCCACCTGCGCGGCCTCCGCCACCACGAACAGCACACACCCCCGCTCCCCGCTCCACCTGCGCGGCCTCCGCCACCACGAACAGCACACGCCCCCGCTCCCCGCTCCACCTGCGCGGCCTCCGCCACCACGAACAGCACACGCCCCCGCCCCACCTGCGCGGCCTCCGCCACCACGAACAGCACACGCCCCCGCTCCCCGCTCCCCGCTCCACCTGCGCGGCCTCCGCCACCACGAACAGCACACGCCCCCGCTCCCCGCTCCACCTGCGCGGCCTCCGCCACCACGAACAGCACACACCCCCGCTCCCCGCTCCACCTGCGCGGCCTCCGCCACCACGAACAGCACACGCCCCCGCTCCCCGCTCCACCTGCGCGGCCTCCGCCACCACGAACAGCACACGCCCCCGCTCCCCGCTCCCCGCTCCGCCCGCTACGGCAAGTCTTGGCGCCGATCGCTATGCCCTATCAGCCAAAGTTGAACACAGCCCGGCAAAGTCGCGCAGCGCACGGATTGGCTTCAACACACGCACAGCGTGTAAAAATAGATAATACGTATAATAATTCGCGCTTTTTATTCTTTTTCTGAGTGGCGCGAATCTTGAGTACCAGGCGGCGAAACACATCGCGGGCTCCCCGCTGCCCTACACCCGTCTACAACTTGTTGCGAAATCAGAGCTCCGCTGGTCAGCGCCGCACGGCGCACGGCGCGGCTCCTCGGCCAGCAGAGAGATCGCGTGCGCCGATAGGCACAAATCATTCATCCGACGTTTAATTTCCAACAGCTTTCCCGTCTCTCGGGCGGCCGCGGCCGCAGCTCGGAGCAGCTGGCGCTGTTGGCGCCGAGCAAAGTGCGCGGCCCGGGCCGGCCGGGACGGGCACCGCCGGGCACGCAACGGAAGTCCGCCCCGTGTTGTTGGCGCCCTGCCTAGCCGTCGGGCCGGGCCCCGGGCCCCTGCAGCCTGGCCTGCTGGCGAGTAGACAGGCCCGCCGCACAGGTTTGCTCGACGGGGCGGCCTTTACTACTATCTTCTGAGACTCGTGAGAACTAAGAACGCACGAGGCGGAGCGTGGCGGGGCGGGGCAAGGCAGGGCTGGGTGGAGTGTCACCAGATAAGTAGACAAAAAGCCCCACGAATACGCCTGCGTGTGGCAGACGGGTATCTCGACCTGCCTACTACGGGGCAACTCTTTACACGGGAGAGTATACATTTTGTCTAGTAGCAGGCAGGCGGAGCATACCCCGTCCACCAAAGAAACAGTGTTGCCAAAAAGAGGGGGAAAAAAAACGAGCAATACACCTGTGTGCAGGTGGCGGTATCTCCGCCCGCCAACTAGCAACTATACCCTGCACTCGTGCACAGATGTTGCCTAGCAGGCAGGCGGATACACAGTACCGTTACACACAGGTGTATTGCGCGTTTTTTTTTTTTGGCCTAACTTTCTGGCAACACAGCACAATAAGTATTCGAGGCCGTATAAGTCAACAAATGTGGTCGAGTCCAGTCCAGTCCTCTGTTATAATGCCGCATCCGCATGCGTGCTGAGCAGAGCGCACACGGCGGCGCACACACGGGAAAAACGATGTCTAATTTTTTTGAGGAAAAAGGGAAAACTTTGAGGACCTTGTATGCTTTGAGGAAAACTCCGTAGATTTTGAGGAAGTCTCCTCAAAATTTGTGGAGATTTCCCTTATTTTTTGAGGAGTCTTCCTTAAAATCTGAGGGGTTTCCCTCAAATTACGGAAGTTCCTCAAAGTTTTCCCTTTTTCCTCAAAAAATCAGACATTGTTTTTACCGTGCAGCCCCCCCCCGGGGCCCACGGTCCCTACAGCAGCGCGTGTTCCCGTAAGGCAAAGCCAGTCCTAGCAGGCCTGCTGCGCGCGGGGCTCAACAGGCAACAGGACCCGCAGGAGGAGGGCGGCAGGAGGCCGTACGATCCAAAACGGGCGATACCGCATCGACAAGGGCCCTGCCTGCAGCTCAGCACGCCCAGCGGCTCAGCACGGCCCGCGCTCCGGTGCGAGAGGTATAGGTGTAAAGGTGCTCCGCCGCCGGGCTGGGCCGGGCCGGGCCCGGGGTCCTGCCTGCAGCTCAGCGCGCTCAGCGGCTCAGCACGGCCCGCGCTCCGGTGCGAGAGGTATAGGTGTAAAGGTGCTCCGCCGCCGGGCTGGGCCGGGCCGGGCCCGGGGTCCTGCCTGCAGCTCAGCGCGCTCAGCGGCTCAGCACGGCCCGCGCTCCGGTGCGAGAGGTATAGGTGTAAAGGTGCTCCGCCGCCGGGCTGGGCCGGGCCGGGCCCGGGGTCCTGCCTGCAGCTCAGCGCGCTCAGCGGCTCAGCACGGCCCGCGCTCCTGTGCGAGAGGTATAGGTGTAAAGGTGCTCCGCCGCCGGGCTGGGCTGGGCCGGGCCGGGCCCGGGGTCCGCCTGGCACGCAGCTAGCTTCACATGCGCCACGAAGCTGATCGGCGGCGGTCCAAAGCGGGGCGGACCAGCAAGAGAGCGGGGCCTCGCCATATACTACACGTTCAAGACGCGGAAGGGCGAACGGGCGGGGTGGAGGAGGGCGGGGCTAGAGTCCTATACAGTCTCTTATAGGACTCTAGGCGGGGCGGGGCGGGGCGGGGTGGCTCAACACACTGACAGCCCCCTCTGTAAAAACTTATTGTAAATTCACAAAGAAATTTTTGACAGATGTGTTGTAAAGCAGGTAACGGTTACAAGTTATACGTAACAATTTAAAAAAAAAAAATACGATTTCACGAAATCCTGGTAGGCACGAAGTTCGTTTATGTTTTGTTTTACAAAATACTTCGGTGAATGATGGTTTATGTATAAATTTTATTGAAAATTTCTAGCCTTATGAATCATGTTATTGAATTTGCTTTATCTCAGAGTCACTAGTACAGCGAGTCACATGCCAAATTTTAGATTTCTAGCTCAAACTATTAAAAAGTTAGTCTAGTCTTTCAGTAAAAATTGTCCGATCAGCTTGATTTTTGAACTGTAGGCTCGTTGTGCAATGGGCATTCGAACATTGCTTTAACATTTTTATTCTAACGTGTCGTTCGAAATTTTATTTTTTGAACTACCGTCCATGAGTTGAATCAACAGGTCCTTTTCCACCCAGCTACGGTTCTCCTCCCGTGCGCGCCGGGCAGAGGGGCCGCGGGGCCGCGGGGCCGCGCGGGCCGAGGGGCCGAGCACCGAGCACCAGCGACAATGCCGATTCGGCCGATTCGGCTTGGCTCGCCTTCGGAACTCGCAGTCGGCTGGAGGAGGCGTCGCCGCCTTATAAACAGAACGGGGCGCGTTTGAGGTGGGAGTGTTCAGACCTCCCTTCTACCCGTGTGGAAAGCAAGTTGGTAACTTTGACGTATTTTCGCCGTTTCTCCCACGGCAAATCTACAGTGAACATAAACCAAAAATACGCCAAAATAGACGCCAAATTAACGGAGAATACATGGCATATGCATTTGGCGTCTAGCTGTCGTAGGTTTGACGTTTTTTTTGGTAATAAAAGTGTACAGATTGAAAGCAGAAATACGCCAAAAGAACGGCGCCTGGGAGAACGATGCTCGGCGACGTTGCCACATTGCACAGACTGCGAGGAGAGTGACGTCATCGTCGCGGGGGAGGGGCTGAGGTAGGGGCGGGGGTGAGGGAGGCGGGCGCGCCTGCGCGCGCCTCCATTCAAATTTTTAGGTTTGTCTCCTCGTGTCCATGCTCGTGTTTAGGCATTATTTTAGCGCTTGTAAGGGAGGAAAATTGGAGACTAAATCAGACGGCAAATTCTCTCATAGCATTTCATGTTATTTATTCCATCTCAAATTTATTGAGAGGTTCAACCAAATATTTTTTCCCTGCACATTTAATCATAAACATAACAGTATCCAAGTCTTGCAAACAAACAATATCAATGTTAAAACCTGTATTAACAACATTAATGGCATCACACTCAAATACATGCCTAACATTAAAAGACTGAACAGGAATAGGTTTAACAAGAGCGAGATATTCAGTGTGACAAGAGCAGTGACTAGTGCATTTACAGGACACCTTGATAAAGGACTTTATGTTACCATACTTTAAAATACCATCAATTGTTTTATATTTACAATAAGAAGAATTTCTTTTTCCTTTCTTATATAATGCTGACATAAAAAGCAAACCATTTTTAATTAATCTTTGAAACAATTGAACATTTTGTGATGAAGAAACTGCTCTATTTTTAAGAATGTCTACAACCCATGCTGATTCAACATTAACAGGAGCAAATGATCCAACACAGTATAAACCTGGAGAGATGACATCACTAATATTTATCCTAGACTTTTTCTTCATGTTTACACAATACTCTTTGGCAATACCTTCATTTAAGTTGTTCACCATTAATGGAAGTTGAGTTATCACAGATAAATTTGAATAGATCTGCAAACTAACATGGCGTGTACCGTGTATCATATTAGTAAGTCTACCATTGATATCTTCAAACTGAAAACAGCTAAAGGCCCAAAGGGGGCCATGTAGCCTTACACAGTGAGCCAAATGTAAACACATGTGTAAATTATGAGACATGTGATCCACCTCATATAACTGTTCAAAGTCCTTAACAAACTGTTTCAAGTAATTATCAGATAAAAGCAAATCATCTTCAGAAATACTGGAAGAATTTAAAAGTGACACGCCTTGAACAAACAGAGAAAAATGATTAAAATATTCAGGCTTCAGAACATCATGAAGAAGTATTATGGACAAGTTAAATAGAAATGAGCGAAATTCGCTGGCTTTCCAATGGACAAGTTTTTGTAAGGCCTGGGGGAGTCTTTGAAGGAAGTGTGGAGGTTCAAGATCCAGAAGTCGCTGAGTAACAATAGCAAGTTTATCATGAACAGAGAACTTAGCTTTTTTAAAATCTTCATCAAACCAAAGGCGTAACATTTGCTTCATTTGCCCTATGTATAAGGAATGCATTCCGTCTATGGCTATTGATGAGAAGAAATTATCAAAAATGTGAGACAAAATAGTAGGCCCTTTAATACCATGATAAAGCTCTGGATTACGGATAGTCTTCATAAAAATAACTTTGTCTCTCACAGCAAGTCTAACATTCTCTTTATATTGCTCCAAACTTCTCAAAGGGACATTTTCTTCATAAGGAAAAATAGTTGCATCACCAGGCTTTTCTCCTTTAGAAAGGCACACAGGGCATGAGTAAAAGCCAGAGTGATATTTCATGTTCATAAATAGGGCTGTTGCTGGTGCATCACAGGTAGCGCATGTAACTTTAGCACTAATTTGAAGAGGTTCGTCCTCTCCATACACTTGAATTGCTACACCTGTCTTTAAAGGAGCCAACTCTTTATAAATAGGAAGCAAATAGAGATTTGGGTGAGGTTTTAAGAGACTGCCCCAAAGCCCAACAATAATCAAGTTTTCACTCAAGAAGCGTTTCTCTGGCGGGAGCTCATTAATAACAAGATAGACTGGCCACAATGAATAGGTATTGGATTTAAAAATTTGTACTCCATCCGTGTTAAAAGTGAATGTGATACCATTTGGATTTGTCATCAGGTTTTCTGCTTCTTTGTACATCTCACCATCAAATATATCCTCAATGTTATTAGGATTTTTCTTCACCCGGGTTTTCTTATATTGCAGATTTTGCATGAAGTCTGATCTCTTATACATCTTCTGCAACTGCGGTACAACAGGAAATGTAAGGAAGTATTCAACATGGCGATTTTCATCGGTGCAAGTATCACATAGATCAGTTGAAGTCTGACAAACTTTGTAGCACACACTACAAAAGTGATGGACATGGACAGGTTCATCTACACCCTCCAAAGTTTTAAAAAGCCTGTGGTTTGTCTTTAGAAAATTATTTGGCTGTGGAAGGTGCAAGTTGATAAGCGCTAACAGGCGTGAAAGGCCAACGCCACTTAAATGCTCAGACTGCGCAAAAGAGAGCACAGATGTAACACTCTCCATCACAGAAATGGATGCACCTGGATACAAAAGATCATTGTCTGAAATGTTGCCACCCTGTGGCCCTTCCTCTGCTTGATCTTCATGAAACTCTTCCTTTTCTTCCTCCTCCTCGACCTCTGCATCTCCTGATGTGCTGATGTACTCAACAAAAGGAGACGATGTTTGCTCATCATCTGGATCGGCAACATAGTTCCAAAAGTATTCTGCAATCAAAAATTTAGGTTAGAATTATCTGAAAAAGCATTCACATGTGAATGATCTCAAAATTCTCTCCAAACAAGTAGGACTCACCAGAAGTAAATAAATCCTCACTTTCTAATGTAGGCTCAAGTGAGACAGTAGTATGATCAATCTGAGGAAAATCCAAGAGATGATCATTTTTCTCAGATAAATCTGGGTCTGGAACTACACCTGTAAGTAAAAAATTAATGGACATTCAGCAAACCCACCAAAATATTTTACATATTAAAGTAATCTTTATCAATATTGTGACTTACAGATTTGGGTCGTCTTTGATTTTTTAATGCCTCCTGTCTGTGGTTCACCCACTTCTAGCTCTAGCTGTGCACCTTTCTGCTCAAGACTTTTAGATGCAGCAATAATCTCAGGATTTTCATGGCTTTGGATCATGTGAACATCATGAATTTTTCGCAGTGAAGCAGAGCTCCCTGGGATCGAATCTAATGACTTGGCACGGCTTTTAACTATAATAAGAGAGGAAAATACTGAATTAGGAAATGTGACGGTTTTTACGAAAGCGATAGTAAACATAGTGAAACACAGCACTACTAACCTGACTGAACAGCATCTTCAGAAACACACTCCATTTCACGAGCCTTTGCATCGTCGTATTCAGCATTGAGATCCCTGTTTAGTAATTACGAAAAAGAGCGCATTGAGATATTTCCTTAGTGAGTGAAAATCTCGAGACACACGGTAGGCTAAGGTTATATCTACCATTCGACTTCGTCCACATCCATGTACTCCACGTCTTGCAAATCATTTTCTGCATTGGCGACAATGACACGAGTATCCCTTGAGGATAGTTTGTAGTCTTGAAATTCATCTTCAGCGCTCATTTTCTTTCATTTCAATTTAAATAATTATTATTTTTCAATACGGCCGGCCGGCTCACAAACAAACCACAACAAACGGGGAGTCGTGTCCTAGCCTAACACTTTCTGCAGGGCGGAGCGCAAGGTAGCCAACGTTAAACAATGAATCTCTTCCCCCGTTGTATAACTGACGTGGAAAGAAAATACGGAGCATGAAAAGATTCATTCAAAATTAAATATAGTACTTTCAATATTTGTTTTAAAAGTGACGAGGATAGAATAGAAGAAATGATACCGACGTTTAGGTTTTATAGTTTTGCGGTTGTGCCGTTGTCAAGTCCCATCCTCCCTCATCCTCGTAAACAACAAACATCAGCTGCTGTGAAAAGTGGTGAAAAGACGAGAGAAGGAAAAGGAATTATCTTTTGACAATCCTGGAGGATGCGTAAAGAATTCTTGCTTGTGTATAGCACTGATCCTCCGGCAGCGGACATAATCCGCGAGGATTTTCTCCTAAACGAGGACGGGGAGAAATGTGTGTTTAAATGGCTAGTCAAAAAGGATAAAACGGAAAACGTACCGGGCACAATCTTGCAGAGAGGTATGACATTTCTTATAAATTCCCTGACAATAATACTTATGCACGGCAACTGATCGTTTAAACATATAAATGACGCCAGCGTCTGTACATTGCACTATAAAGGATGCTATGACACTTGGCTGTGTAATAAATAATACATTGGAAAATACAACCTTTTTGTAAGCCTGTTCTGATTTTACTAATTTTCAGGAACTAAGAAGTATTTATCTACACTGAATGTTTCCGAAGAAGGAGTGTTCTGTGCTGGGCCTGGAGTTGGCACGAGGAAGCAAGAAGTAGAGCGTGCTCGTATGCGGGTTGTCAATGCTCAAAAACTTAATCTGCAGAGAGTTGCTGAGGATTTATTGGAAGAGGGAGGTAATCTAAATTTTTGATAATATTATTAATTAGTTTCTTTCCAACACTGTATTATTTTTGTGCTGTTTCCTATTTCAGATGCCATACAAGAAAATGTTCGACCACAAGTCAAGAGCAAGCGGCCATCTCTTCCTGTTAAAAGGAGTCACGAGGTGTTGTCTGCAATAGACACCAAACTGAATTCTTTGGCTTGTTTCACTAATGCTGAGGGCAAAGTAAGGTGCATTCCATTTACCTTGTAGATTTATGGCGCTAACCCTTGTCTAAAATATGCTTTTATTGTTTTGTTTTTTGTAGGTTGAACTGGCCAGAAAGGGGAGTGGAATTTTTGTAAATTATGGCAGGCTCTCAGTTGGGCGGCTTCGCTATAAGAATAAACCAAAATCTATGTTCCTTTACATTCTCAAGCTATGCCTCCCAGAAGAGATTCTAGTTATGGATGGTGTCAGTTCTTCAGGTAAAAGGGGCTGCAGGAAAATTCCGGCAGCAATTGTTGATAATGCAACCTGTAAGTAGGTATATCAATTTCTTTTAGTACTATGCCAAAAAGTTGGTCTTTACTTTGTCCCTGGAAACCTAGATTTTTTGAAATTCTCATAATTATGAAGTCATGGACTAGCTGTTGGATTTTCATGTGCCAAAAGTATATTTTTAGTAACCATTCCAATGCTGGCCCATACCACTAGATGCATTTTTCTCCTGTTTTTATTTTATTTATTTATTTATTTTTTTTTAAATTACTAAGTCACAATGACAGTCTGAATATTTCAATTTGTTGTGAATTTCATGTTTCTTCAATTTGCTAGTTTAGTTAATATGCTAGTAATAGTCACACACTGCTAAATATAGTTATCAGATAATAGTACTTCTCCTAAGATAGCTGTTTTCAAACCAAACACCAAAGAAATTGTATAGAATTTATGTTGTGATAGGTTACAAATCCTGTGTTGTATACTTTCATAGCAATTTGTGCTGCCTCTAAACAAACAAGTTTGTACTGAAACAGTTGTTCTGTTTCATAACAGGAAGAAATCCTTAAAACATTTTATACATATTTTTTAGCACAGTTTTGCTTGTTGTAAAATTACAAAATTGTTTGTTTAAAAACATCATACATTGCTATGAAAGAACACAACACTGGGGTGTTGTATATAAGCAACACAAATTTTAACTGTGCATTTTTCTTGCAGTGTATGTTCAAAATATGTTTATTAGACATGGAGGCAAGCTGGAGGACATTGACTATGACCCTCTTGCTGTTCTGCAAAACCTCATTGATAATTCAAGAAGGAAGCTGGGTGTCACTATCAATAGAGAAATTCCCTCTTCCTCCTCCACCCCCTTTTCAAGTCCCCAACATACAACCCTAGAATCCGATACCTCAATCTTTCCACCAAATAATAACATCTTTCCTCCTCATGTAAATTCCATGCCTGTCCAAAATGTAGATCTTATCTCTGACCAATCTTTATCTGAACTCAATCCCGCCATGTCTCTTGCCCTTTTCCAGACCCCTGAGCATGGCTATGCTGATTTATTTCACCCACAAGGCCCTTTAGGTCCTCATGCCTCTCCAGTTGCCCCTCATTCCTTTCTTCCAACCCATGTCAGAGAAGAAATTGTCTAAAATAATATATATCTTTCTTTTTTGTTTACAAAAGTTGAATTTTTGTTTATTGTTGTTATGATCTAGCAAAGTACTATTTTCCTTAGTATTATTGTGACATATGTTCGTTTTTGTACATTTTTGATTATTCTAAGTATATGTTTTATTTATATATATTTACACATATTATAATGTAATATGGAATAAATTATTTCCTATAAATGACATGCTATGAGAGAATTTGCCGTCTGATTTAGTCTCCAATTTTCCTCCCTTACAAGCGCTAAAATAATGCCTAAACACGAGCATGGATACGAGGAGACAAACCTAAAAATTTGAATGGAGGCGCGCGCAGGCGCGCCCGCCTCCCTCACCCCCGCCCCTACCTCAGCCCCTCCCCCGCGACGATGACGTCACTCTCCTCGCAGTCTGTGCAATGTGGCAACGTCGCCGAGCATCGTTCTCCCAGGCGCCGTTCTTTTGGCGTATTTCTGCTTTCAATCTGTACACTTTTATTACCAAAAAAACGTCAAACCTACGACAGCTAGACGCCAAATGCATATGCCATGTATTCTCCGTTAATTTGGCGTCTATTTTGGCGTATTTTTGGTTTATGTTCACTGTAGATTTGCCGTGGGAGAAACGGCGAAAATACGTCAAAGTTACCAACTTGCTTTCCACACGGGTAGTTCTAGGCTGGGACCTCCACTCAACAAAAGAAGGCTGCGGGAGGCGCCGCCGCCTTAGACAGAACGAAGCGCGTTTGAGGTGGGAGTGCCCAGTCCTATGCCTTTCGTGGTTCTAGGCTGGGACCTCCACTCAACAAAAGAAGGCCGGTGGCTCGGCGGCTCGCTCACGCGCGCTCACGCGTTCTCCTCGCGACTTAACTCGCGTCCACTACCGAGAGATGGCGCCACTAGCGCACGAAGCGAATTTAACTATTTATTTTAGCCGAACGAAATGTTACACAGCCGAAATGACTGCGAAAACAGGAGTTTCAGACCCACGGAAATCGTTTCCCAAAGTTTCACGGGAAAAATATGGATTCGTTAAATTATTTACGCGTAAATGTACACCATTTCAAGAATCCTGCTCACCAGATTAAAGTCCAACTTTCCAAACAGTTTTCTGCAGGTGCAAAACCACTATAAACGCATTCAGTTCGCCATGTCAACGTTCCGATAACTTTACACAATGATTTAAAGTCGCGAGGTGGGACCCTCAGCCCCCGGCCGTGGCGGCCATGGTTGAAAGAGGGCCGGCGGGGCCGGCGACACGGCGCCTCACGCGTCCGCCTCAAACCAACCTAGAATATATTTGGCAAGTTTTTAATTTCGTGACGATCTTAAGTTGTGTTGCAGTTCTTTAGCACACAGGTATGGGAGGCACTACACATTCACAGGGAACGCAGAGGCAGACTTGGTGAGAGCCAGCCCCCCAGCGGGCCAGCTGTCAACAACCCGCCTTGACAACCACTAAATCGAACCACCAGCCAAGAATTAAAGGGTCCTAGTTTCACATTTGCCACACACTTACCATTAAATGAAATAGACAATTAAAATATTAGGTCAAAACTCTCTGTGAGAGCCCAAATCGTGAATTTTATCCTCCTCACATTTCCAACACAAACATGGCGCCGAGCGGGCCAGCTATAAACAACGCCGCCTTGGTGTCCACTCAAACCAACTCAAAATATATTTTGCTAGTTTTAGATTTAGCAACAACGTAAAATGATGTTGCAGGCCTTTAGCAAAGAACTGTGGAAGCATCCACGCAATACCACGGAACACAAGAGAAGACTTATTTGTATCTTTTAATAAAAACATGAGCTGAGGATTCACTCTGAGGTTGGCGGTATTGTCACAAGCCCCGCCCAAGGCCAAATTACAGTCCCAGCCAACAACCAGGAGCCGCGGCGGCCAGCTAGTGGTCACGTTTGAAAGTCTCCTGGTGGTGAACCCTTTAACATGGCGTAAATCTGCAACGATTCTGACGTGACCACTCCTTGCGTTGACACTTTTGGATATCGAGGTACAAAGCAACAGGCGACCGTTTTCATTGGCTGGATTTTCGCGCGAAATAATGTTATTGGTCAGAGCCGACTCGGCTCCATGACGAGTCGAGTATTACCATAGAAACAAAGATTTTAAATCGAAATTTCTCAAAATTGGCCACCAACTTTGGTCTGGCATTTCAGCAGTGAACTAAGGAGATCGAGTTCTACTTCTCTTCCAAGTTTTATCAAAATCCTATAGAAAAATCAGGATTTAGGTAAGGGGCCGTGCTAATAAAAAAAAAAATCGGATCCTGAGACAAAACCATAAGGCTACTTCGTGCCTAAAAAGATTCGTAAATTGTTTTACAAATGATTCGCATATTGTTTTACAAATTGTTTTTAGGAAGACGGTGATGAACCATTAGTAGAAATAAATAATAACAAAAAACAAGCAGGAAAGATTTGTAAGATTACAGATCATTTATAAATTTTGGAAACATTCGTTAATTTACAAATGATTTGTCATATCAGAAGTTACGCAAGCCTTTAAAATGCATCAGATCAAGTTCCCTTACCAATAAAAATTCGTACCAAATCCCGATTATTAGATAACTTTTTATGTAATAAATTTCAGCTAATATACTAGTTATTCGTAAAACGAAAAGTTTTTTCATTTATGATGAATTACTCCCAACACCATATTTACAAATGATTAGATATACCATATCTACTAATGAGTCATTCCGTTGTGTTACATATGACGTAGGAACCAGAGTTAATTTGTAAATTAACGGCAAAAGTTTTTACAGTGCCCCCGCACAGCACTCATGCACCGCGGTTTCCTTAGGGACGGGACACGACAGCCAGGCGGCCGACAGGAACCGCGGCGCGGCGCGATGCACACACACACACGATGGTCAGGTGCCCCCCACACACACACAAACACACACTCTACTAAGCGCGCAGTAATTACGAAAAATAATAACATTCTTTACTCTGACGTTTATTCGCACGACACAGCGGTGCAGACATAAGCCAGGCCATGATCTGTCTGTCTGAGAGTGTGCGTGAGTTTGTGTGTGTGTGTGTGTGTGTGTGTGTGCAGAGTGTGTGCACTGTTATTTGTTTGGCAATGATCATTGCCATTTCTTGGCATTGAACATAGGTCGTCAGTGCCATTTTCTGGCAATGAGGCGCCTTTTTGGTATTGAAGTCAGATTGGCGATGGGACAAAACTAAGGTCACTCCAGTGGCAATGGGCCTCTCAGTGCCAACCAAGTGGCAATGATCAATGCCAAATTTTGGCGATGAAACGAAAAGAAACTTTAAAAGCATCGTTTTGTAGCCGCGTCCACCTAAATTCATTACTTAGTTTTTGGCAATGAGGGGTTCATTGCCAGATTTTTGGCAATGAGTGGTTCATCGCCAGGTTGTTGGCAATGAGGGTTCATTGCCAAATGTCTGGCAATAGGGTTTCATTGCCAAATGTCTGGCAGTGAAAATACAAAGCCAAAATATTGGCATTGAAATGATAAATGCCAAAACGTGGCAATGAAAGCAATGCCAAACTTGGCAATGAAGAAATTTTTTTTCGTCCATCGCCAAAATTTGGAATTGGTCATTGCCACCTGGTTGGCAATAAGAGGCTCATTGCCACTGTAGTGCCCTTAGTTTTGTCCCATTGCCAAACGCGACTCAGTGCCACAAATGGTATTGGTATCATTGCCAAATGAAAAACAGTGTGTGTGTGTGTGTGCGCGCGCGCGCGTGCGTGTGCGTGAGCGTGTACACGCGCGGGCCACACTGAGCCCTCCCTGCCCGCTCCGCCCCCCAGGTCGGCCGCGCACCGCCCCGTCAGGTGCTACGCGTCCCCCCGCCTCCCTATTTTAAGCGCCACGACGGCAGACCAAAGGAACATGCGCTGCAGGGATCCGCGCGACCGCTGCCGCACTCCCAGCTGTGTCTCTCTCGCTCTCAGAAAGTCTACCGTAGGAAAAGGCGCGCGACAGCTGTCTCCTTCTCGCACTCAAAGAGAGCGCCAACGAAGTGCAGGCAGCAGCGGAATCGCTCTGATGCGAGGCGTCCCCTCCAGTGGGCTGTGGTCCTCTCTCTCCCACCCACTGGCAGTGCCTTATCGCTGTGAAAAATAGTCGTAAGTTTACGGCAGTGTTGCCAGAAAAGTAGGCAAAAAGTCGCCCAAACACAGGCGAGTAAAGTGGGCTGCATCCGCGCCTGCCTAGTAGGCAACGTAAACGCTCTTGTGCGAAGGAGTTGCCTAGTAGGCAGGCGCAGATGCAGCCCGCTTTACTCCGCTGTGTTTGGGCTACTTTTTGCCTACTTTTCTAGCAACACTGGTTTACGGGGAAATTTTCCACCAAGCAGTTGTAAAATTACAATTGCAGATCGTAAAATTACAAGCACTACACATCGGCTTGAAGTTCATTCACGAGCAAAAAAGGTCCGTAGTAAATTTACAACATATTTCGTAAATCATGATTTACAAAATTCATCGTAAATCTACAAAGATATTTTTCACAGTGATGAGTGCGACAAGGACGGAGGTATGAAAGTCCCATGCGGAATCAGTCTACAACCTCCGCTCCAACACAAGAGGCGAGGGGTGCGGGGCGCAAGCAGGCGCAAGCCGCTGCATGCGTTGGCCGTGTCGTGGCAAAGGGGGGACAACTGGACGGCTCCTGTGTCCTAGAGTAAGTATAAGTATACTCTATGTCCTGTGTACCGGGTGTTCCTTATAGAATACGTATCATTGTTGCAGGATTGCATATTCGCCAGCGCTGTAGGGGTAATGGCGCCTTACGGGCGAATGGGGTAAGCAAACCCGCAACACTGTTACGCATTCAAAGAAACGCCCGGTGCAGACCGGAACGTACTTCGGGTGTAAACTCCGACTGTACTCCGTACTCCGTGTACTCCAGGTGAACTCCGCTTAACTCCGACAAGCAGTACGCCGTGTTCTCCGCGACTGCACTCCGCGTAATCCGTCCTCCTGTGTATAGTGTACTCCGAAAATTTCGGGTCGTCCACCACTCGGATCATGGGGTGTGGGGCGCAGGGATCGACAGGATCATGGGCGTAGGAGCCTAAGGGGCCGGGGGAAAAAGTGCCCCCCCCTCACTTTTTCAGAGGTGGGGGGCCGTGCCACCCCCCCCCCCCCTTCCCCACCTTAGGCTGGGCCCAAGTTCAAAACTTATGCTATGTGAGGTCCAATTTGAACTCTCGGGGACCATGCAGCGAACCTCTCTAACTGTTGAACCAAGAAATGGACTCCCTTTGAAGAACGCCAGATTTTCGCCCTTATCAAAGCCATTATTCCGCATTCTTGTTGTAAGAGGACGAACTATGGCATCAAATGTGGCCTAAATTTGGCATTCCTGAGAAAAATACCTATGCATTAAAAAGGGATGAATTTCGGTGTTCAAAATAACGCCAAAGCCACAGCGTTGACAAAGCGATTAGCCCCTGTAAGTTAGGCAAACCACGCTACGTGCCCCAAGCCCCTGGACAGGATCGACACCGTGCCGCACCGGACGGGTTGGGGGGAGGAGGGGAGGCGCCCCACGTCAGTCCGGGACGACGCCCTCACCACCACCATCCATGACGGCCGGAACAAGATGTCATCTCGACCGACCGACGGAATGTGTACACAGTCCATGGCGCACGGCGTCGACCCATGTCGCGCCACGCCACGCGACGGCCACATCGCCGACATGGAGAACTTGTCAAGAAAATGGAAAGCGAACCGTCATTGCCGAGGAAGTCCGACCGGAGCGGAAGGGTGAGGGGGATCTCATGACAAAAACCGTGTACTGGTACGGCGGCGGCGGGTCTGGCGAGGGGTCCCCCACTCCCAAAATCGGTGTACAACGAGTTGGCGAGTTAACTCATTTTCGCGAGTTGACGCGAGTTCAACACAAGTTGAAGCGAGTTCTCACGAGTTGAATGCGAGTTTTCGCGAATTAACGCGAGTTGGGCTCGGGCAAGTGTAAGTGTATCACTGTTAAAAAAAATCTGAAAATTCAGACTAACTTTTTCAGACTAGGCTGTCTGAAACGAGTTTTCATATCAATATTCATCGTAATTCTAATACCGAAGTCGGAAAATTCATACTAACTAGTGACTAGTCTTAATCAGAAATTCAGACAAAATTCCTTCAAATTCAGACTAAATTTCTTTAAACTCAGACCAAATACTCTGAATATTCAGAGAACGTATTTGGACAAAGGTGTTTCAGACTAGATAAGTATGAATATTCAGTCACAGAATGTGAATTCACATTGTTTCAGAAACTCCCATGAAGATCAAGCATGCAAAGTTTGTGTGTGTCAGTAAAAGTTACTGATGAATTTTTGTGCAACCCAAAGATACTAATGAAGTGGCAATATTACTTAAAGTTAAAACGCAAAGAGCATTTTAGGAAAAGATGTGTGCAGTATGATGTCCGCAGAAGGTAAAGTCAAACATCCATAGGCCGTCCGCTACGCGGCAAAGTCCGGAGCGCACAGGCCGCATGAGGCAGGTAGCCGACGCGGCTCGACCAGCGCTGTACTCGTGGCCGAGTGGTCAAGGAGGTAGGGTTTCCAATCGTAAGTTCGAGATTCGACTCCAGATAAAGTAAAACAAAGAGTTCAATTTGTGATTACTGTGATTCCTAAATGCGACAAATAAGTAGGAAATAGACAGGGCACAAGGAGGGAAAATAACATTTTCTTCACTTTCTAAATATTCAGACTTAAGGCTATGAATTGTAATTCAGACTAGATGTCTGAAAACCATATTCAGAGTAAATATTAGTATGAATTTTCAGACTTAAGTATGTAATTTTACTTCAGACAAAATTGTCTGAATTTTCAGATTATTTTTTTGACAGTGTACAAAGAGTTGGCGGCCAGGAGCAACTCACGGGGCACATCGTAGTGTGGAGAAGGGGAAATCACTGTTTAAAAAAATGTTGGAAATTCACAGCACCTCTACTGTGAAAAAATTGCCAGAACTCTTCGTTAAATTACAACAGTCCTCTGTATTTAAACCAGAACTCTTCGGGAAATTACAACTGGCCTCTGTATTTAAACCAAAACTCTTCGGGAAATTACAACTGTCCTCTGTATTAAAAATAGAGACTGGCTTCAAAAATATGGTCGACTTTCCGACAAAATATTTCACTTTGAGGCAGCAAAAGGGTCCCTTTCTGATTACAGAAGTGTTGGGATTTCACAATTGTTCCGTATCGAGGGAGTGCTAGGAAATCACAATAAATTTCTAACAGTGATGAGAGGGGGCTTTGAGTTGCGTGATGGGCGGTGAGTTGCGGCCTGCGGTTTACCATAGCGACAGGCTGGGCCAGGCCTTTGCAAGGTGCGGATCCAGGCGAAAGAAAGGACCACGCCGTGGGCGCACAGCGCTGCCGCCAGTAGCCGCAGTCCCAGGGCCGCAAGCCCGAGACCGAAACCGAAACTCATGGCCTTATGGCCTCCCGAGGGAAGGGAAGGGGTGGCGGCATGTGCGCACGTCGCGTGATTGGGATGTATGGTGACTAAAAAAAAAAAAAATCAAAGTTGTTTGGAAGTACATTAGTGGTGGGGCGCGGGGAGGGGTGGGGTGGGGGGGTCGCTCCTCCACGCATGCATACGCGTCTCGAATGGCGGTGCTGGCGGTGCGGTGCGGGGTGGGGCGGGGCGGGGCGGAGGAAGGTGACTTGCGCCTCGCCTCGAGCGTCCTGGCCTGCCGTCTGATTCCGGAGATCGCTCTCGTACCACCATCCTTGTCGCTCCTGCGGCGGTGTCCTATATCGGGGATAGCAGGGCCCCAGGAGTGCGAGAAGGACGGAGGCGTGAGAAGCAGAACATGTCCTGCGTCATCCACGACTCTCGTCCGGTCGAGAACAGCAAAAGGACAGAACACTGCGGAGAGGCATCTGTCGGTGGCGCTACCCTCTACTTTGATGACACAGAGAGCGTATCCTTTCACTTAGAAACAAACGGATTGCAGACTTCTAATCTTTAAGGTCCATAGATGAACTTTATATAGTTCAAAATAGTCAAAATGGTCCCTGAGGAGCTTGAAATACGGAGAAAAGTGATGTACCGCACTCTACGACCGGAGTTGTAGAGAGACAGCAAGTGTCCTGAAACCAACTTGATGGCATAGCTATCAAGATAAGGCGGTTTTTCCTTCCGGGTTGCAGGGACTGTGTTCCTCTAGTGCCCTCAACGTACGACTTATAGTTTTTTAACTTCTAAATCTATCCGCATGCGTCATAAGCAACCCTGAAAGAAACGCTTTTTCTCGCACCTCGGTCACCGAATGCGGCCCGCTCGAGCGCGAGATGCCTCTCCACCAGCCATTCTCCATGAGAACAGCCGGACCCTGCTCTCTTATGACAGACGGGCACGAGGTGGAGTGGGGCGGGGCGGTCCAGGACCCGTCCTGGTGCGGTGCGGCGTGGCAGCCTGGGCCGGACTCGCTCGCTGAACAGAACAGCGCCGCCCAGGAGGCAAGGCACTGACGGAATGATTGGGGCCTTCTTTGCATCTCGCAGTCCCAGAAATTAGAGTGGCGACGCGTCGCGGGGGAAGGGCGAGGGGGAGGGAGAGGGTGCACGGTGCACCTCACAAGTCTGCAGGGTGGCCAACCCAGATAGCCAGATATACGTGGTGTCTTCACTGGAAAAACAAAGGTAGGACTTAATGCCTTTCTAGGAGTGTGAAATTTTAATGCCTTTGCAAAGGCACGAAATTGTCCAAAGGCATTAAAATTTAACTCCTTTGGGCAGTTTTAATGCCTTTGAAGGGGTGCTAATTTTTAATGCCTTGGTAAAGACATTAAAACCCTGCTTGTCCTACCTTTGTTTTTCCAGTGTTAACAAGGCGCCAAGACTACTTGAAACAGTACGCATGATAATAATCCCCCTCCCATAGTATCACCAGGGATGCTCACTGCAAAATGGGTTGCCAATACCGAAAGCAGCTTGAAAATTGTATTTACAAAAAGACCAGCTCCACAGATGGTTCTGACAAAGTTGACTGGCTTTTCACACACAGTTGAGAAGCAAGTATTTGATAGAAACATTTTTTTTATCATTTTTTTAAATGGTAAAAATTTTAGGATCACGCGTCTTAAAACCGCGAATCGTAACAAATTAAATTAACTGGATATAATTCATCACAAATAGATTTTCGGATTTAACTTACCATCAGCTGAGGTCAGAAGAACATCGAAGAATTTTCGCCGAATTAGGAAAATGTCATCTGCCTCTTGAGACTCTAACTTCATAATGCACGGATCCGATGGCACGTAAAAGAACCTCACAAGGAGATTGACGACGAAAACGACAGTTTCTGTGAGGTTATGTTTACTATCGTCCAGTGAAGGTTCTTTAACTTTCAGAGCATCACATCGTTTTCAGTATTCCTTTCGAGCCACGAGACGACATTCCGAGAAAGAGCGTAAACATTCTATATCTGAGTTCGACAAGATCCGGCGCGATATTCATACGACCACTATAAGCGCGACGAAGAGATAAACTGACTCCCGTTCCGGACTCCTCCGTCTCCGTCCTGCGTCCTCCCGCCCGCCCGCCCCGAGCCGAGCACCGAGCACCGAGCAGACCAGGACAGGACCACACACGGACACGGACTCGACTCTCGACTCGACACACACTACTACTCCTAGTGCCTCGCTCGCCTCGCTACTGCTCGCGCCCCCTCCACCTTCACCGACTCCGAGGGCTCCGGCACTCCCAACCTGCGGGTGTTCAGTGTTGACTTCCCCTTGATAGGAACACAACAGCATCACTCCCGGTTTCCCACTTCCTGAGTGACATTTTGCAATGTCAAATACTTTTAATATTGGCGATTATTTTGTGCGCTATGAGCAATGGTCGGTTATGGTGCACACGCTTCTACATGCACCTTTTTTTGTGGCTTATGTTGGTTAACTTGTGAACTTCTCGATCGTCAAATGTCTCTCAAATGCGGCCGCGAAAGGACATTTTAAACTCATCTTTGTGATTGTAATGGAGAGACATTGATTCAGCCCGCACCGTAATAGACATGGCAATGAACCTCCTCTGCAATGTTCAAACGTGTCGAAAGCCACTGACCGGCACACTCTGGGTTACGAAGTGTTCACATTCCTTCTGCGAGGAGCACGCAAAAGCACTTTCTCACAAAAATATCAAGTGTCCCGCATGTAATACCCTTCTTGGTAAAAGATTCGACGTTATTCGCCAAAACTCTAACCCTGGAGAAGATTTCAAATCGGTTTGTAACAAGATCTATCAGTTTATACTTCTTTCTCAGCTGCCTATGTATTTTTTTAAAATTTTCAACTTTGTTTTTAATACCTTTCATTAAACGATTATGATGGTTTAGATGCTGCTAGTTGGTCTTCGACCCGAAATAGTTTTTGACATTGCAATGCGAGCAATATCATTTTGGAATTATCAGGTAGAAATGGAACTGAAATTCCAATCAAATTCAGCAAATCACTTGTTTGATGCTTCAGAGAAAGCCAAAAATCATCAGGCTACTTTGATTAAACAGTTGGCATCAGCCAAAAGGACCATTGAAGGTAAGTAAGTCATCACACGAAACCGTTCTCAGGATTAAGTTGGTCCCATATGATTAACATTTTTACATTGGCAGGTAATGAAAAGCAGATCAATGATCAGAAGAGCATCATCAAACATTTGAAAAGTGAAATATCTTACAGGGATCAACATCTCAAAAAAGTACAAGTAAGAATTTCAACTTGGAATTGAATTTTATATTATCATATTGACTCAGCCCTAATGAAGTAAATTGCATTTGAACTATCTTTCATTGTTAGAACCTGCTGTTGATTACCAAAAGCAAATCTCCAGATACACACAGTGAATCAACAGATATTCATTTAGGCGAGAGAAATGGTCATGATGCTGTCAAGAAAAAAGGTAGGTCAATTCAAAACTATATTTCTATGTGCAATAACTATTATTGTCCAAATTTCTTTACAGAATTCATCTTTGAGCCCCGTATCTCTTCTCAAAGAAATGATTCATAGATTACAAGTATTAATTTTCTTCTGCATTCTCTATTTTTAGTTGAATCCTTCTATTAATTTCATGTTTCCCAAACAATTTTGCAGATTGCAATGATTTCTTTGACTCTTGATTACTACTTTTACTTAGATTGAATTACTGAATATGTATATTAAAACTTGATCTTGAGTAACACAATTTTCCTTATCAATTTACTCCTCTAGACAACACGTACGTATCCTTCTCAAATTCCAGGGCACTAATATTTAGTTCTTGCTGCAGTTCTGCAACTGGTTGATCCCAACGTTTTTCAAAGTAAACATTCATTAACATTTTGCTGTCCCATCCCGTTTTAATTGCCCATGGTAAATAGTGAGAAATATACTTCTGTCTTTGCCTTTAAAGATAAAAAGGTTAGAAATCAGAATCAAGATGAAATTATAAAATGGGAGATGAAGACCAGACTTACTTTTTAGACAGTCTTATTGAGCCAAATACTGCTCCTCCTATGCACATTGGTAATTTGGTTTGGATTGCCTCAACCCATTTCACACTGACTTCACCTGCAAGAGGACACTTTTTCAAATTTAAAGCATTAGCATTAGTATTAATGGAAAAATAACACAAAACCACCTTATTTAGAGGAACCAATTGAACCTTAGGAGTCTTACCTAACATATTAGTCCTCATTTGAAGAACAGTGTGAAATAAATCATGTACCTCTCTGTATCTCTGCATGACATAAGCTAGTTCAACATCCTCAATGAATTGAACAGTTGCTCTGGTGTCAGGGCTAACGTTCTGAAAGTAACATAAAAGTATCAATACCCTATTCAGATTCTTCAAACTATTACAATTAATTATTGTCTTGATCTATGCAGATCGTACTCACGTTCACCGAAAGGAAATTGGAATAAGCTTTTCCCAAAGTACCATCAGGCATTTTCTTTAACTTTTTGAGGTCCAGAGTTTTTGTGTTAATTCGAGGCCTATCACTGCAAATGAAAACAGAACTTTAAAGGCAAATAATAGAACTAAAATGAAATTTAATTGAAACAAAACACAAAGATGTCAATTACAAGAAGAAGCCTTAACTAATATCGAACATGTTTGATATTAAAACTGAGAGCTTGTTCTTGACACATCAATAGAAACTGTGTTCAGAATGAGTACTGAGTACTGTACTGAACACAGTAGCTGCTAAAAGTTGCTGTATATAGAACAAGTAAAGAATTAAAGAAGAAATGATGACAATATGGACTGTTTTACAGACCTTAAAATATTTCTCCCCTCTTCATCATTTTCCATTGTCTGTAACATGTGCTGAAGTGCACAAGTACCAGTAGTTTCGCCCAAAGTAGCTATCATATCTTCACAGAAAACAAAAACAAACAAGCAAAAATCAGGAAACAGTTTGATGCAATATAAACTTAAGGTCAAAATATTAGAATTACCTCCTCTTGAAGGGTTTGACAAGGAAACAGTAGCAGAGCCCACTGACAACAATACTCTTTGAAGCAATGACAAGGGAACATGGTTAGCTGCAAAGACATTCTCAAAGCAGGCACTTGATTCATCGTCTTTATCGCTTAAGTTGCCTGTGTATGATTTATTTTCGTTAAGTTGTGATAAGATATGAAATCCAAGTTTGTTTTTCCTCAGGCCTCGACTACTTAAACGCAAAATACCTGAAACAGTTTCATAGAAACATTTTCACAGGAAATTGCTACGTATCACGTCAATAAAATCAAATAATTAATCAATGTGATAAGTTCTTGCATATGGGTATGAGAGCAATAATGGGTACAGCACTTTAACCGTAACTTACCTGAACCATGAGAAAAATATTGTGCCATGACATTAAGGTTCGATTCTTCTCGTAGAGAGGGCCAGAGGCTCGCGATTCTTACATTCGTTTACGACTCTTATTTCATAAAATCTAAAGTTTTTTTTTTTTTTTTTTTTTTTTTGTTTTTTTTTTAAATATTTTTTGTAGTAAGGTAGATATTTAGGTGTGATTTTTTAAGCAGACGACATTAAAGTTTCTATAGATGTAAATATACCTATAGGCAGATTATTCTTAGGTTCTACCAAACGGCAGCGGACATGCCTATCCGCAGGACAAAGTAGATGTAGGGAAGGTGGCCGCCGCACTCCGCCGGCGCGGGTCGAGCAAGCGAGCCAAGCGAGCGTAGCGTTGCCTATCTACCACGGAGTCCCGTCCCGCCCACCGCTAGCGGCTGATGGGCGGCACGATGGGCACGCTGTTTTTCGTCTCTATCTAGCTTCTCGTTTGTCCGGCAGGTTGATCCATTCCGGTTACCTTTTTTACTCGTTCTTTACACAATTACTTTTCCTTCCTAGTGTACTCAAAAATATATAGGTGTTGGACATCTTTCATTGACAAGACTATTATATATCATATCATGAATGTATTATTTTCTGTTAAAGTTACACCCAATCATAACTTTTTAAATGAAGTTTTTTTTCAGCTACCATGAGAAAAAGAGAAGAATTTTAGAAGAATATGTTTTGAATAACTGAGCTCAATATTACCAATGTTCATTTTGTCATATACATTAACTGACTTACATATTACATATATTACAAAACAGTCAACCAAGTGTCAGGGAACAAAAAATGTGCAGGAACTAAAGTAGGTAACATTGAGAAATTTAAAGAAAAAAGACATAATTGATGTTCAGTATCCTCCTTATTCATTGGTGGCCATTGTCCCAAGCAGCCAACAATCAGTACTGTGCAACAGTCAATAATATCGGCTAACACCAGTCATTCAAAATATATACTGTTCAGCTGGTTTTTGTGTGTAAAGAATGAGTATTTACTTTTAATATCAATTTATTGATATTCTGTTTTTCTTCTTCTTTGATATTTGCTTCTTGTTTAATTTATTTTTTATTTTTTAAATATAGGTCATCTCTTACAGCTAGAACTCTCATCCTTCTGATAGCTCAAGCATCAAGCTTGTGATGAGTTCTAGCATCTAATGAGCATTGGGAAACAAAAGTTATAAAAATGCTGGCACCTGTTTCTTTATTTTTAACTTTACAATTTACTGATGACAGATTAAGTTGTTCTGTTTCAGTGCAGTCTACACAAGTATCCTTACATTACATGACACTAACATTGGTAAAATACTCATAAGCGCAGACAAAAAAAACACAAGTGAACAGCTTGACAGTGAAAAAAAATCAAATTGAGCAAATTCATCAATGAACACAGGATACTGATAAATATGCGATTGACTCAAGCTCTTTAAACAATATTTGGAATGAAAATTTACCTGCCTTTTGAAGAATACCTTTGGAACTTGAGATTCCATTCCTGTCTAGTATCCCACTGCAGACCATTGCGCGGAAGCAATGAAGATATGAGAGGGAAAGCCCAAGCAGCATACCATCGATATCCTAGAACTTCCCTCACATTTTGAATTTTTCCAAGATCATACCTTAAGTTGAAAACAGCAACATCATGTGTAACTTGACCTTTCAAGTTTATTCGTACATGATAAATTAACATGACCGTGACAAATGCCAAAGCCGCCAAATTAATCAAATATAACAGGATGTAACACTCATTTTCTAAAGTTTCCAGACCAGAGAGATATGCAAAGGCGGGGAACCCTATTTTCAGTAAAACGACTGGTGTTTTAAGATCAACCTTCTCTATTAGAAACATAGTATCACTAACAGCACAATATAATGTTCCAATGAATGTATATACCAAGAACATAATAAAGAAGCGAGCATTACAGTGACCAACACAGCAGCCTCCAAACAAGCAATGATGATCTCGTTTCAAAATACAAGTTTTACAGATTTTGCAATGCCAAGAACGAGGAGGCACATAACTAACACATACATCACAATAATGCCAATTGGAGGAGGGTTTAGTAGTAGATGACATAACCTCCCGCGGTACTTGAGTGTCAGTGATTACTAGACAGACAAAATTACCAACTATATTAGTGAATATGAATACACCAAGATATGGAATAACTGCACTAAGACTTGGCAAAACTTTCCAAACAACCGGGTAAACAATAAACATCTCATACGTAAAAATAGTAGGTATGAGAAACAGAGTAATAATGAATATAGCCCAATCCAAACGATGTTTGGGCCAGAATGGAGATCTGGTGCGAATGGCAAATCCCACCATACTGCAGAAATTCAAGACATAATGACAGCGCTTAAACTGACACCAACTGGCACTCGCACCGTGACAGCGATTCCCGGTTTCAAGCACGGGTAACTCTGGGCAAGCAGAAGACAGGAGAGGACAACGACAGCTGTATGAGAAATTAGTACTAGCTTAAGCCAAACATCTGACATCTGAATCCGCCAAAAGGATACCTTTGGGCGGATTTGTCGTGCTTTTTGCCTATATTTGACGGTTCAAAATAGCCCAATGAGGACAAGCGAGTTCGATGAGGACCTCACTTAGTAAGAAGAAGAAGGGAAGATGCGTGGCGTAGCGTAGCTCGAACCCATAACAAAGCAGAAAGACCACGTCATATATTCGCATTTCTAATCAAAAATAATAGTTGCAACACAGCTCCAACACTTAATTTTGAATCCTAAAATACAAATCTATCAAATTCATGCGAAACATGTGCAATTTTCGATTATTCTCTGATCGGGTTATGTTCGTTTGTTATGGGTCGCGGCCGTCTTGTTCCTTTCTTCTTCTTACTAAGTGAGGTCCTCATTGGCGGAAAACCGCCCAATCAGTCATCCGAAGGGTTCCGGCGTTCGCCGCGAGCGCTAGCGTCGGCGCGCGTCGGCGCGCGCGAAAAGTATGAAATGTACGAAGCAGTCAGGCTCAGCCGTTCAAGAGTTCCAACTTAAGTTACTTTTTCGCAGTCTCTCTGTTCTGGCCTTGGCTTCTGGTGTGCTTAATGAACAGTAAGGCTTTTTTTTTTTTGGGGGGGGGGGGGGTGTACCAGTTCTAAGCTTTGCCTTACGATTCTTAATATTTGTGATGGCACGAATGAGTTTTGCCCACATTTTGCAACGCTTGGCATGAGGATTAACGAGGAGGAGGCAAGCAGTTGACCTCAAGGTCTTTTTAAATCTAAAATCATCGAAGCCTTCTTCAGCAAAGCAGTTGCTGTACTTGTCTGAGAAAGGTTCATCTGGTATACCAATGCAAGTAAACCAATTTCTGAGTTCTTTAAAAATCATAATTATTACAGCGCTAATAACTCTTGGTGTTGATGATATAATAGGAGGTAATTTCTCCCAGAATTGTGTATGATCTGCAGGTACAAATTTACCATGGACAAGCACCGTCACTGTTCTGTCATGCTTGACTGCTATTGACCGCTGTACAACTTTATTGAGCCCTCTGCTCATTCCCATTAGATAGAAACAATTATTTTCCACCTTTGTTTGCCACTGTGATGGGAGTTCTTTGGAACTCACGACATGTGTCTCCACTTGTTTCCACAGTTGAGAAAAATTCAAGTTCTGTTCAAGAGAAAAACAAGAAGCAAAGGTGTGAGGAAAAGGCATAAACCATCACTAATATCAAACTTGTTTGATATTAAGACTAAAACTCGTTCTTTACACTTAAGTTTATCACCAAATATACAATACACCATAAAAGTTCATCGCCAAATATGTTATACATTTATATTGGCAATAATTTACTTGGGAGACACTATTTGAGTATTCTAACCTATACAATGTTACCCAGTTATGAGTTCGTTAAGAAAGTGTAAAGGACTTTCAGGAAACGATTAATCCACTGATTTGGTGAAAAATATTATTATTCCTTTTCATGAATAAGTTTTAGGACGCAGTCATGGTTTTACAATCAAAATAAATGAGTTCAGATTACAGTTGAGATGGGCAGTGAGTTTGTGCTCTGCCATTTTCAATTTTGATTTTCTTACAACTTTTATCATAAAGAGATTCAGTTCTATTCATAAAATTGTTTATAATTGTTCAAATAATTGATATTTAAACGGATATAAGAAGTTTTAGCTTTAAAGTACAAATTTTCTAACCTATAACCCATAACCTAAAAGTACTATTTTCTCAAGATTTTAAACATAAAGTTAAAAAAAAACCTCATAGTAATTCAACTAAGAAATTTATGATCTTTCAAAATATAACTTTGGTTTTTTTGTGTGTATTGTATATTCGGAGATGAACCCGGTCACACCGTTACAGCGGTGAGCACAATACTCGTTCTGAACACAGTATCTGCAAAGAGTTACTGTGTGTGTAAAGAACGAGTAAAAAATATTTAGCTTTCCACAGGTAGTTCTACAAACTATGAGGAATAACAATGTTGTTTTAATTTGTTCTTACCGATGCTGGCACAGCCACAATACTGTTGGCTGTAGGGGGCTGCTTATTTTCTATGTCTTGATCAGTGCCTGCATTGTCAGATGGGGACTCCGCACAAATAACATCAGAAGATGCTTCCACCAGGGAAATATCAGAATGAAGCACTACTTGTGGACAGTCTTGGTTTTCCACAAATATGAACTCTTCTTTAGGGATGGTGTCAAGTGCAAGCTGCTGTAAAAAGAATTGGCAATTAATACGGCATTTTCCCTTTTACTGAAAATTAGAGGGACAAGAACTCCACTTACAACTAACTCAGTAGCTTGACTTTGGTGAGAAATACTTGAATCAGCATTGGTTAGGAAAACTTCAATGTCTTCTACAGGTTTGTCCTTTACAGATACGGATTCAACTGGAAGCAAGGATGCAGTGTGTCTCTTGCCCAACTATCAAATATGTTCCTCCAGGATTAGCACTTTGAGAGAAACAAGCAGCTGCACGGAAAAAAATACACCTTGAAAATTTTCTAATTTTTCAAACTATTTTTCAGTTTTCTTACGTAAAAATCGTATAGAAACAATCGTCTACTTCCATAAAGGGCCATTGTCGAGGAGGAATAAAAAACTTTCTGGCGAAATGAAAAGGCACCCCTAACGGGGGCCTAAAAATACGTTTGTTGTCGCAACGAATAATTAGCTAGGACAACTAATATGTTCGCTGGTCGGATCAACCAATATTATCGTGTGTGTCAGCTAACTCCTTCGTTGTGGGATCGAACAATCAGCTGCGTGTGTTAGCTAACAGCAGGTTATCTCCCAGCCCGAATTTCTTTTAGTCTGCCCCAGCTTACATATTAGGTACTACAGGGAACCCCAAGTAGGAATCAAAGTCATGAGGATGGCAAAGTGACTTCAGGATAAGGTCATGACAGAAATGTCCCAGGGGACAGAAAAATGTCATTTTGACGTCATTTGACATCTTTTTGATAAAATAAAGTCACAGCAGTAAAAATGACTTTCTGTGACACAACTTTGACATGCACACATGGCAGCAGTTAAATAAGTTGTATTAGAAACTTTCGCAACTTTTCATGTCAATACTGCAGTTTTTAAATAAAATGATCACGCAATTCATAATTTTAAAACATCTATTTAAATTGAGTCACGTTGAAGTCCCTTAGACATCATTTTGACTTAAACGTTTCGAAATTCGCGCGTTTATCGAGTTCCGCTTTTATAATTTTCGCCGTGAGGTGAGATGAACTAACTTGCAGATTCTCTGTCAAATGAGGTAAGTTCATATCAAAATATCTTTGATACATCCCTTTTGCCACATTTTGACAAGTTTTTTTTTATTCCAGATTGCCATATTGCTTCAAGTAGTTTCACTTGGTTGGTGTAGGTCAGTGCAGGTTATAGTTGAAACTTGTTCGGGTTCCAAGAGAGCGACGGAGGCCGGCTGCAGCGGGTGGCGAAGTGAAATTTTGGTGTTCGTTGGCCCTTCCTCTCTTTGATCTTTGGCCCAGAATGGCTGGAAATGGGCGTGAGGCCCCTTTGGCACCGGTAAGGCACTAAAATTCAAGTTGACACTCATTGTATTGTTTTTGTGGTTTGGTGACAGCCCGTTATTTAGGTTAGGTTTTCCTTAAAACCAAATTTTGCACATCTCCTCTGAAAACAAGGTTGGTTGACATCAGAATCCAATGATAATGATTTCTTTCGTAGCTGTCATTGCATGACTTGGTGATTTTTAATTTAAGGAAAATTACTGAAGCGATGGCCAAAAAATATTGTCTTCTGAACTGGGTTGATCGTTACAAACTTTGTTTAAGTTTTATGATGGGGGAGGACTAATGACTAATGTGTTGACTGCACTTAAAATTTCTGTTTCAGAGGAGATAATTAATGTCTTTCAGACTTCATACAGTCACAATTTAATTTGTTTTGTGTTTGCTGTTCAAGCCATGGAACCGAGCCGGCCTGCACAGGGATAGGGCTGCTGCCCAGAATCATGTGAGATTAGGAGAGTTGTTAGCCGAAGCAAGAGAGTTGTCGGATGAGGAAATGGTTCTAGAAGATGCGTTGGATAGTCCTGACGATAATGATGCTCTGCATAATGATGGAGACAACAGAGAACATGACATGGAGAATTACATAGGAAATGTCATGGAAAATGATAGGCTTGATAACGTACAAGATGACATGGAAAATGATAGGCCTGATAACATACAAGACGACAGGGAAAATGAGAGGCTGAACGAAGCAGCAGGCTATGAAAATATTAACGTCAGTGGAGATGAAGGAGGAAGCAGCGATGGGGGTAGTAGTGGACCTGGCAACTCAAGTAGTTCTGATGAAGCTGATGAGGAAGATATTGGGGAAGCAGATAGAAATCTGAATTTATTAGAAAATTTGAGATCTTGGGCCCGCCATGGAGTTTCTATAAACAAAGTTGATGAGATGCTCAGTATTCTCCAGCCCCACCACCCATTTTTGCCCAAAACCTGTAGAACTCTTCTCCAAACCCCCTCCTCTGGACCCATACAAGCACTTGCCGGTGGCCGCTTTTGGTATAAAGGCATAATGGCTAACCTTCGCACCAGAGTCACTCTTGAGTACCTACAAAAGTACAATAATGAAATAATTATTGATGTGAATATGGATGGGATACCACTCCACTCCAGCAATTCTACCCATTTTTTTCCCATACTTGGATGTCTGCAGGGGGAGATAGAACCATTCATAATTGCCATCTGGCATGGTTTTTCTAGTAAACCGAATGATGTTACATTATTTTTACGTGATTATATTGAAGAAGCACGTATATTGCTTCGTGATGGCTGTGCCCTTTTTGGTAACAACTATAACTTCAGAATCAGAAATTATATCTTAGATCGAGATGCTCGTTCATTTGTGAAGTGTTGTGTAGGCCACAATTCCCTTCATGCCTGTGAAAAATGTGACGTACTGGGAGTGTACTACCGCCGCAGAACAACATTCACAAGCGTGGAGTTTAATCTCAGATCTGACGATTCTTTTAGAAACCGAGAAGACCCCCTCCACCATCAGCAGATTAGATCACCTCTTGAGGATATTGGTACAGGCATGGTATCCCAATTTCGTTTGGACCCTTTACATTTGATTTGGTTAGGAGTTTTTAAAAGGTGGTTGCGTTTTATCTTCACTGAACGTGGAAACTTTAGAATAACAGATGAAGAACTAGAAATAATGTGTGACTCGTTGTTTGAAATTATGCCTGTAACTCCGTCTGAATTTGCTAGGAGGCCAAGAGCACTGAAGAGAGATGGGAATAAATTGAAGGGCACTGAATTGAGGAGGCTAGTTTTGTATGATGGATTGAAAGTATTTAAGCATTTGGATGAAAATATTTTTTTAAACTTCCTGCTGCTGCACTCTTCTGTTTATATTCTGTCCAGTCCCCATCTGAGAGAATTTCTTGATGTAGCTAATGACCTTATTCAAGAATTTGTTAGCCACAGTAGGAGAGTTTTTGGTCGCATGTTTGTGGTTTATAATGTGCACTCTCTCCGTCACATTGTGAAGGAGTGTGAGGACCATGGAACTCTTCAAGAATTTGATGCTTTTAAGTACGAGAACTACTTGGGTGTGATGAAGCGTCTTCTCCGGTCTGGCTACATGTCCTTGCAACAAGTTTTTAATCGCGATTCCGAAAGAAATGGACATTTGACACTAGAAGAGCCTGTAAATGATGACAATATTGTTTTGAGTGGAGTGCATGTCAGGGAAGGAGGTGAACTGGTTGATGGAGTTCAATACACAAAATTACAATTTAGGAGAATCACATTGGCTTTAAATGAAAGAGACTCTTATTTTATGACTTCTGATTCAGAGATTGTATCCCTCTCTAATATAGTTCAGCAACATGATGGTAACATTGTTTTCATTGGAAGAAAATTTAATAGAAAAGAAAATGCTTATGAGTTCCCCTTGCAGTCTTCCCTCTTAGGAATTTGGAAAGTTTCTGAACTTCACCATATTAGACATGTTTGGAACTTTAATGCCTTCTCAAGGAAATGTTATGTCATGCCTGATAATGACTGTTTCATTTCAGTTCCTCTTGTGCATTTTATGCAGCACTAATATTACTTGCTGCTCTATTTTATTTTTTGAAGATCTACAAGAGATCATTTTATTTGCCTATCCATCTATTCAAGATTTCTCCTTTTGAATATGTCAAAAATATTAGAAAAGCACGTTGTAAATTATTTTAGGAATTCATGTCTCTTATTTTTTAAATTTCCAGTTTTCATTGGTGCAATTTATTGAAAATGAATTCAGTGATGAAGAAACAGTGGAAGAGAGGGATCTCAGAGTTGTCACATCAACATGGGTTTCTGAAGACCGCACAATGTGCTGGTGGCCACCAGCAAATGTTCCCAGTGATCGAGCAGGGCGCTTGGCGGCTATGCATTCCAAACCAGAGGAAAGCACATGGCAAAACCTGCCTATAACTCTTATACAAAGTTACAGTGAGTTTTGTATGATTTTATCTATTTAACTACAACAGCTGCAAGGTCAACTTTAATAATTTAATTGTGTTACAGGAACATTTGCTAGAGCGAGGAAGAATTTGAAAGCCATGGAAAAAGGTAAAGATGCAGAAGGAGACAACACTACAGATTATGAGCAACCACGCAAACGAATTAGAAGGAAACGATATGTAGAGGAGGACGAAGAAACACCAAAGAGAAGGAAAGCAGCTTCTCGCTCGCAGCAGTGTGGAACAGAGTCTGATGACTCTTCAAAATCCATTCCTGCTCCTCAGCTTGGCAATTTAGAGGCAAAATTAAATAAAATAATTGCTCATCGTCAGGTTATGCCTAAACCATCTAAACCCAAGTCAAAGATTAGTAATAAGAGTACGGAGAAAATAAAAAAGGTGGCTGTATCCTTGGCCTCACAAACCGCCCCTCATAAAGCTATAACAGGTGAGTATTTATTTTATCTATCTATATATGATATCATATAATTGTAATTGACTTTAACATATTACATTACTATGATGTTTCATTTCTAGCTACTGAATTTAGGCAAGATAATGGAAGTCAGCATGATGAAGCTATTCCAACTGCAAGTTTTGATTTAGGTATGAAAAGTGTGAACTGTTTGGAATTTCAAGTTACTACTGTTTAGATTTCCAATAATTATTATATCTTCTCAAATGCAGGTATTAAAGACTTACTGGAAATCAAGCAATCTAACAAGCACCAAAATATGAGTAAATCTTTAGTGAATTATGGTATGCAATAACATTGAAGCTGATTTCTAATTCTCCATTAATTATGTCAATTTTTAAATATGTTTTTCTATTATACTCTTATTATTTAGATAGTGACAGTTTGAACAGTGGAAGCAGCAGGCTTTCCTTCTCAAGCCCTATCAGAAGTTTAAGTACGGACACCTCTTATGACAAATCTAAGAGAGGTTCATTACAGGGTGAGTGTCTCCTGTATCCATAGTGACTTTTAAAAATTGAGTGGGTTTTATCATATTGTTATGGCTTGCAGATATTGACACTAATGTTCAAAATGAAGGAAGTCCAGTCCGATCAGTCAGTCTAGTTTCTGGTGGGGGAATAAATGACACTTCTACTGTTACATCTCAGAGGGGTAAGTGTGCCATATCCATTATAATGTTTTTTAAATGGCCTGTATTTATTTTTTTTTTAATTTTTTAATTTTGCTTTTTCTTGTAGGGTCTAATAGAGTTTCTGTTGGGGATGCAAGTGCTTCTTGTTTTGAACTAAGTCCAGTCCAATCTGTTAGTTTAGTTTCTGGTGGGGGAATAAATGACACTTCTACTGTGACATCTTAGAAGGGTAAGTGTGCCATATCCATTATAATGTTTTTTAAATGGCCTGTATTTATTTTTTTTAATTTTTTCATTTTGCTTTTTCTTGTAGGGTCTAATAGAGTTTCTGTTGGGGGTGCAAATGCTTCTTGTTTTGAACTAAGTCCAGTCCAATCTGTCCCATTACTTTCTGGTGGGGGAAAAGACACTACTTTAGTGTCATCTCAGAAGGGTAAGTGTTTTCTTTACCATATCCATTATAATGTTTTTTAAATGGCCTGTTTGTAATTTTTTTTTTTGGCTAGTAGGATCTAATGGAGTTTCTGTTGGGGGTGCAAGCACTTCTTGTGAGACATCTCAAAAGGGTAAGTGATTCCTTTAGCATATCCATTTTAAATTTGTTTGAATGGCCCGTATTTCATGATAATTGTTGGCTTGCAGGATGTAATAGCAAAACGTCTCATGCACGTAGTTCTGATAGCTCTGAATCGAGTATTAGGAATTTTTTAGATCCGGCGTCCCTTAGACCTCATTCCAGTGAGTATTCAAGAGAGACGTAGTCAGTAATTGTAAATGAACTAGAAATAATTTTCATGTTAACCCATTCAAAACTTCTTTTTGTAATGTAGACTTCCCAACCACTTCTGGAGGGTCCATGACTGTACAATCATCTCACCTTGAAAAGTTGTATGAACAAGGAGAAACGACAAAGCGAATGCTTCGACAGATTCTCATCAATCAGAGGCGTATTTTGTCATTTGTGGTGCCTGAGGACCAAATGACTGCCAACGATTTTGACAGCTTGCCTGCACTTCCTCTTAAGTCTGAAGAAGAGTTTGACAATTTTGAGGAATACCTGACAATTAAAGCACAAAAGCGGGAGGTGGTTAGTATATTTCATGTTTCTGATACCTACTGCAATTTACTAGTGACACACTTCTGTTTATTTTTCTACTAGGTGAAGTTTATGACAAGTCTATATAAAGAGAATTGGAATGAGGCAAAATTTGTTAACCAGGTTTTGAGAGAGATGATTTCCAATAGCCTGGCAAGGGTTATCAGCTGGGAAGGGACCGAGGGTACAAAAATCCCATTCAAACCAACAAGGCTCAACAATGCTATCAGATGTATGTAAATTTTAAAAGAATTGTGCTAATTGAGTTAATTTGGATTTCAACTTTACTCTCCTGCTAATACGTAGTTTTATATTTATTGCAGTGGCTGTCTTGAAACTATTTGACAAGTCGGACCTACTCCAAGCAGAGAACAAAATTCAACGCTGGTTCTGCACAAGTTCCCAGCGTTCCTAAGCTGTTTTTCCTTTCTGCAAAAACAATTTGTTTCTACTTGCAATTTGTTGCAGCCAGTCATTGCTGCCATGCTAGTCATTTTTCGTTTGTTATCTGTCTCATATTTTCATTGTACTCTAAATGTTTCGTTAATCCTATATCAAAGTTATTGTCAGACCATTAAGTTTATAGTTAGTTCATAGATAGTTGTTTACTGTGAATGATATCTGTGTACCCCTAGTCAGTCTTTTTTTTTTCTTCTTGCAATTTTTTGCAGCCTGTAATTGCTGCCATGCTAGTCAATTTTCGTTAGTTATCTATCTCATATTTTCATTGTACTCTAAATGTTTAGTTAATCCTATATCAAAGTTATTGCCAGACCATTAAGTTTATAGTTAGTTCATAGATTGTTGTTTACTTTGAATGATATCTGTGTACCCCTAGTTAGTCTTCTCCTTATAAGGCAGTGTGTTTTGTTATCTTTTGTTCAAAAATTTCTATATTATTTGTTCATAAATGATGATCAATCGGGCTTCTGGTCTTTTCCTTTCTTGTATCCTATTCCTGAGATCAAATCAACCACCAAAGAGAGAAAAGCAAATGTAGAGGAAAAGGGGAAAAAAAGTGGGAAGGTCATTTTGATGTCACTTGACATCTTGACTTCATTTGACATCATTTTGACGTCAAAATTCCACTTTTTTGACCGTCGAAAATGAGGTCAAGTTGACAAACCAAATTTTGACTTAGATTTGACATCATTTGACATCACGGTGATCTTTTTTTGTCCCCTGGGCGTCTCGGTGATGTCAAAATTAGGGCTGTGCGGTGATGCGGTTTACCGGTGATTTTTTCGGTGATTTCAATCACCGCGTCACCGAATAAGGTTTTTAAAATCACCGATTAACCGATTTCTGAAAATTACTGGTAAGCCACCAATCACCGGTTAATCACAAAACACCGAACACTGTTTGGTACTTCTTGCGGCGGCCGTCTATGTCTCCAGATCTTAAATTTTAATCTTTTTTCTGTTGCAAATCTTTTTCTTAACGTAGACAACAAGAGTTCTTGCAATGACTTCTAGATTTTTTGCAAAACATGAATTTAAAATGTATATTTTATAATTTATACTTTCCTACCAAGAAACGGTGATTTGGGAAATAAAAAAAATCACCGGTTATTATTGAATTACTGGGAATTATCCAAATTCCACCTGGTGATTCAAAATTCACCGGTGACTCAAAATTCACCGGTGATTCAAAATTCACCGGTGGTTCAAAATTCACCGGTTAAGTGTTGATCACCGATCACCGTAGACTTCACCGGTGATTCGAATCACCGTCACCGTTTAAGAAATCCAATCACCGCACAGCCCTAGGGGCGTGTAAAGTTAAGCCAGCGTGAGCGCTCACGTGAAGTGAGAGTGAGCGTGAGAGTGAGCGCACAGCGCCCTCGCACCCAAACTCCCGAAAATATACAAACCCATACATTTTTGGAAAGGGGAGAGCACGAGGATTTCAATTCTTCAATAAAAATGGCAATTTGAAGCCATCCTGAGGAGTTCATTTTTTGTTCGCCACAGCGCCCGGTCGTCTGCTATCGTTGCAAATAACCACCCCATAGCTATATTCAATTAAGCTCTCGCTTGAGCTACGCGCCCCCAAGCGTGCGCCACGCTCGGCGCGGCGCGTGGCGCGAAGGCGCGGATCGCGGGCGAGGAGCGGAGTCGGAGTCCGGCACGCTCCCCCAACCCCCCCGCCGCCCACGATCCGCCCCTCCGCGCCGCGTGCCGCGCGCCGCGCCGAGCGTGGCGCACGCTTGGGGGCGCGTAGCTCAAGCGAGAGCTTAATTGAATATAGCTCATGTTTGGCATAAAAAATGCACTCCTGAGGATGGCTTCAAATTGCCATTTTTATTGAAGAATTGAAATCCTCGTGCTCTCCCCTTTCCAAAAATGTATGGGTTTGTATATTTTCGGGAGTTTGGGTGCGAGGGCGCCGTGCGCTCACTCTCACGCTCACTCTCACTTCACGTGAGCGCTCACGCTGGCTTAACTTTACACGCCCTAGTCAAAATGGTCCCCCAAAATGACAGTAATATGACTGTTTTTGACATCATGTTGCAGTTATTGTGACATGCAAAATAAACATCATTTTGTGGTCAGATTGACATCAAGTTGAAGTCATTGAGACATATGCAATAAAACATAATGTTGAGGTCAGATTGACTTCTGGATGCGGCGAAGCGGACCTTCTGGGAATTTTTGGAATAGATTTTCTCAATTTATGTTTGAATTAAGGAAAAAAGATAATGCAAGTTGACGAGGCATCCAGATTTATTTAAATTAATATTTAACTTGCCTCTTAAAACAATAGCAAATTTTCAAAAAACAAAACAATTAACACAAAACTACATAATGAATATCATTTTCATTACTGCTTCCATGACAATTGTTGTGCTCTTTTAAGTCTGTACTTCTGTCACTGTCAGCATTATATTCAATGTCTATTAGCCGTAACTGACGTCTGCTCTGGCCCGCCTTCTTCGCTTACGTCGCACCTAAAGTAAAAATATTGATAATGATTAAATAAAACTGACTGAGATAATAATTTTATTTTAAATGATATGCGCATGTTTCTGAAAACTTCAGCATATAAATAGACCATATCGGTAAGGGAATATTTATTGTACCCTGTACTAAGTAATCAAGAATGTGTGACACAAGGCAGACACTTCGGAAACTGAAAAGAATAGACCATATCGGTAAACCGAAAAGAAAGAAGAACAGAAAGAAGAAGCAAAGCGTAGTATGGCAACGTTATGATGTGCCGTCTCTTTCAGTTCAGCAGTTTTCGAGATAAAAACAATATCCTGCAGCGCTTTTGACATGAAATTAACACTTTGGACGGTTGAGTCATCTTTTAACATTATGTGAGTCTCATTAATCGTCTAAATACGACGGTGGAACTGACGCCGCATTCTATACTTCTCATACCCGTCTTTGCTTCTTCTTTCTGTTCTTCGTTCTTTTCGGTTTACCGATACGGAGTGACTATTTACACCATAGTGGTGAAAATAAGTAATAAGGCGTAATTTGCACCACGGTGTAAATTGTGCTGCTTTTACTATTTGCACCACACCACTTTTCAGTTATGGTGGTGTAAATATTAAAATAATAATAATTCGCACCACGGTGCAAACAACAAGGAAAACACTATTTGCACCACGGGGTGAAAGCAAATCTAAGGACACTAATTGCACCACCAGTTCGAAACAAAAAGCGGGGAAGGGGTTGGGCTTCCCCAAGCGCACCTCTAGTTCACTGTTGTGTGTTTGTTGTTGGGGCTGGTCGCAACACTGGCATATGCACTGGCATATACACTGGCGTGCAAAATTAACAGTCCACTTTTCTCTCCGCTCATTTTTTTTTAAGGTTGAGCTAGAAACTGGAAATTTGGAGGAGAGATGGTCCAAAGTGTTGTTGAAACGTCCCTATAGTCGCAACAATCAAAATCCACCTCCTTCATTTTTTTCCACCCCTCGCGTAAGACACTATCAATTTTTGACACTTTCGTCGTGGCAAAAGTGTCCTTCAAGGTGTCGCAGAGTTTCGAAACTCACGTGGCCGACTCAGCTTTGTCTCCTCTTTTCGATTGATACCGCAGCCATCCCCGTCGGACAAAATCCGTTCCGGAGCCACAAAAATAAAATAAAACATAAGTAGGGGTGATTTTTTCGGATTTTTTTCCAGAGCTGGGCGCGGTGGCAGGAGGTCAGGTCCCCTGGACACGACAAAAGTGTCCCGATGTCCGTCGCACCCTCCAAGGGGTGTCCCGCCCCGAAACACTGACACCCCAAATCTTGTTTTTTCACTAAAATCACCACAAATGACCAAAAAAATGGTCAAAAATCACGTTGCACAATTAGTTTGAGCCGTCTGGATCGACACCCGGAGTGACAAACTGCAGATCGGACGGTAAAGCCGTTTTCGTCGGGGCTGCAACCCCTAACTTTCCAACCCCCAGCGCAGGGGATGGTGGGCCGCCGGCAGGTCACCGCGGACACGGTACGATGTGTGAGCCCCTCAGGCACCTCTACACCAATTTTGAAGTGATTCGGTCCATTCGTTACCTTCCAGGAGCAAAAAAATGCAAAATCGTGTAAATTTCAACCCCTAAGTTTGCACCCCTTTTTCTCCTCAGCCAGGAGGGGCACAACATCCGCTCAGGTGCGCGAAGGAGCGCACATTCAACCTTTACCTGGGGCTTTTCGTTTTGTGGCTTCAGCACATAGGGCGATCGGCCAGGGATTTCCCCGGGAGGATGACAGGAGGGATTACGGAAGGGACAATGAAAAGCGGGAATTCGTCGCATTTTGAAAGGTGACACCTTTTTGCCCCCTCGAAACTTTGTCCCTCCGCCCAAAAGCGCTTTTGCGGGCACTTCCTTCACAAATGACCTTTCATAGTGTGTCGTGTCGAATGGTTAATGGTTTCAAATTTGCTTCCTGCAGGCAGGAGGGGTATCACGGAGCTCCCCCAGACGCGCCTTCTATAACCAGTCTACAGAGGGTGAGGCGGGGTAGAAGAACGTTTCCTAGGAGCTCCGTGATACCCCACCTGGTGTTAGCGTTTTCACCGTTTTAACCAGGAAACCGAGCAAGAACCCAACAGAACCCAGTCTCCTGTGGTGCAAATAGTGAAAAAGCTTTTAGTTACACCACGGTGCAAATACTGACCATGATACTATTTCCACCAGGGAAGAAATTATAGTGGTTCAAATAGTAATAGGCGTCATAATTACACCACAGGTGTAGTGGTGTGAATACTAAACTACAGGTTGTTCGCACCACCACGTGGTACAAATAGCACCCAGCACGCAATTTGCACCACTGGTGCTACACCACCACGTGGTGCAAATAGTACCCAGCACCCAATTTGCACCGGTGGTGCTAATAAATTAGGCCTTCCCAAAAAGGTGCCAGGACAATTTTGGTTTAATAGGTATTGATAAAAATCTGCAACAGAGAATCACTCAGTTATAATGTTCATAGTCTAAAAAGGAAATGTTCCAATATGGGGATCCATAACCTCAATTAACTAACAACAAGCAAGCAGATATATCACTTAAGCTTGTAACAGCGGTTAAGGAGCTCACAACTACATTCAATTGTACTTACAGGTCTGTTGTGATCCATGGCAATAATATCATATTACGATTTAAACAGATCGCGACAGATCGAGGAGCGCAGGGTGGCACCGGCACGCATTAACTATACAACCCAAAACACGCACCATGCACCAGATTCACGTCATTCACGTGATCAGCTGACGCCAGGCTGTCAGGCACGCGGAAGAGGTAGCAGTACATCTCTGCCTAAAGCTGGACCGGAAACCGTTTAAATACGAAGCTTGTCACAATGAAGTCAAATATACGTCATATGCCTTTTCGCGCTCGCAGCCATAAAAGTCATTTTCAAGTCCGTGATTTGGAATTGATTTTAGTAGGATGATCATTTTGACATTACATTGACGTCCTCGTGACTTTGATTCCTACTTGGGAACGAGTCGGAAAATAATTTGAAATCACTGCGCTAACGAAAGTCTCTCTTCATCCAGCTCACACTCATTTGTTATAGAGACTAGTCTATATTCGCTTGTGGCAACTTTGAATATTGCTTGACGCGTCGAATAAGATTAGCTGTGTGGACTAATGCGGGAGCCCACTTTTCACGTCGACGCGTTCCCACCTGACTGGCTTCCCTTTCGATCTACGCTATCGCGCACGGGTGGCTTAGTGGCTCCGAGTCGCCCTGGTGACAAGACGGTCGTGGGTTCGACTCTCGCTCGGGTAAGTTTCAGTTTCTAATAATGATCGTCCAGATATGCAAGATGGCCGATCCCTCGAGGACGGGACTGGATTGTACCGTTAAAACTGTTCAAAAATTTTAAAAAATTCTCTGCCACTACATTGGTCCGCTCAGCCAATGTTCTTTAGCTCTCGTAACAAACGCATTCGCTGCCGCAAGGAAAACATTCACTAGGCTCATATCAGCGAATTTATTAGCTGTCACAGCGAATGAATTTTTTTCCGTGTGGATTTGATTTGTTGGGGGATACTTTTCCATCAATCTGTGGAATAAAAAGGGAAATCAGTAAGATATTAGATAAAGAACCTAAAACTAGCAGAAAAAAAACACCTGTGGTCACTCACACATTCTTCTGGAGGAGTGCCTTTATCTTTCTCCCGACGAGCTTTCGTGCGCCTAGGGGGATAAAATCTCATGGCTCGGGATTTGGTACCTGGTTTTCTACTCATTCACTTGTGAACCTGGTCTCAAAAGACCTACGGTCTTCGTGTCGGCCTTCGGACCGCACTACTTGCGTGTACTCCGAGCGTAAGAACAGTCGGGCCCCAACCTTCTGTTCGTACGGGCGGTTAGTCCAGGCATAACGCGGTTGAATGCTGCGACATACCTCGATTACTGCTGGGCTGGGTCGTCCCGCGCTGCCTCTCTCGCCGCCTCTCGCGCCGCTTCCCGCGCTGCCTTCCTCGCCTTCGCCTGGCACTGTATAAAAAGGCATTAAATTCATCAATAGAGACGTAAACACGAAAACAGTTTATTAAGTCAGACAGACAGATAGATTACCTCTTCCTAATGTGTACAGCACACCGCCCAAATCACAGGTCACGCGAAACTTTGTGAACACTCTTTTTGAAGCGAAAGGTCTAATGCAGCTGATCGAATCACTTTAACGCCGTGGAAAAGGGTTTTAAGGCCGCAAACGAAAATATTCAGTGCGCAGTAGGTAGGTCACAACAGCTCCGATGGGATACACACTCCACAAACCAAGCTCGGTGTGTCTAAGAACTAAGAAATACTCTGAATGACCAAAACTTCAATGAAATAAAAAACTAAACGACTTTCAGATTTCCGTTGCAATGAATTTAAAATCTATTCCAATTCTCTTCAAGGTGAAAAAGTTTAATATATGGGGTGGTTGCGCCGAGGGGTCCCCCACTTCGATACTCGTGTGTACACGACCAAAATTACTCGCGCCTACTCGCACGCTTACTCACCAATACTCGCGCCTACTCGTGCTTACTCACCAATACTCGTGCTTACTCGGGCCTACTCGCCATTACTCGCAATTACTCGCCATTACTCGCCATTACTCGCCAATACTCGCCAATTACTCGCCATTACTCGCCATTACTCGCCAATTACTCGCCATTACTCGCCATTACTCGCCAATTACTCGCCATTACTCGCCAATTACTCGCCATTACTCTCCAATTACTCACGCAAAATACACGCAAAATACTCGCCATTACTCATCCCTACTCACCATTACTCATCCCTACTCGCCATTACTCATCCCTACTCGCCATTACTCATCCCTACTCGCCATTACTCATCGCTACTCTCATTTACTCATCACTCGCCAATACTCGTCGCTACTCGCCTTTACTCACTATTACTCGCCTTTACTCACTTTTACTCGCCCCTACTCGCCTACTCAAATTACTCGTGTGTACACCATCTATGGGAGTGGGGGACCCCTCGGGTTGCGCAGTAGGCGCGTCCCACAACAAGCAGAAAGCTTTGCAGGCGCGGCGCAGCCGAGTGCACTGAAAATGGAAGAGTCGCCTTTTTCGATCTTTGGAGAGCGACTTTTCTGTACCAAATTTGGATTCTCCTGGGAGAGTGACATGGATGAACATCACTCTATTAGAGTCACTTTGATTACTCTTTTTGAGTCAGATCATCAAATGTCACTCTTTTGGAGCGATTTAAAAAATTCCAGAAAAGACTCGATTTGAGTCGTTTTAGCGAAAGTCACTTTTACTGAGCGATGAAAAAATACTCCGCTCATTACGGGCAAAAAATGTGACTAGTACATTTTCAGTGTGGAGGCGAATAAGGCTTCTTGTGACGCTCTTTGATCGAAAAAAACAAGTAGATAATCAGTGTACCAAATAAATTTGATACATGAGAAAGCGGACTCGTTCTTTACTAGTTAGTATACCGCACGGAAAAAAAAAGTTAAGCTGTGTTAACTAAATGTTAGCTGTCATAGCTAATATGTTTGCTGATATCGTGACAAGCAAGTTTTTTAGCTACCACAGCGATATGTTTGCTGCCATAGCGACACGGCAGCTATGAGAGCTAATGCGTCATCTGCAGGAGAAAACGCAATGTTCTCTACCCTAACTAAGCCTTTGCTAAATCCAGCTAAGCGTTAGTTGTAGTAGCTAATTTTTGCCTACCAGAGACAATTTTTAGCTATGGTAGCTTATAAGTTGCTTGTCACGATATCAGCTAACATATTAGCTACGGCAACTTATGTATTTTTTTCCGTGCGGGTGTCCCAGAGAACACACGGCAGTGTTGCGGGATTGCATACTCGCCAGAGCTGCAGGGGCTATGGCGCCTTACGGCCGGAGTGGGTAGGCAGACCCGCAACACTGCCGTGTGTTCTCTGGGATACTCGACACCCGTATTTCAAGATGAATTGGTATGGTGTAATTTGAGTCCAATGTCACTAGATGGCGTTGTTCGTCGAGATTGAGCAGAACGTCAATAGATGGCGTTATTGTTTCGCGCATGCGTATAACCTCGTGTTTACACTTCTAATGTTTGTCAATAAATAATGTATTGTTTACTTCTTAATTACACAAAGAATAGTTCTGAAAGTGACTGGGAGGTTTAAATAGTAAGGTGATTTTACATATAATGTAATTTGGTAGAATATTATTAGGCAGATGTGCTAAATTTCGTATGTGAAAACGCTGCATCGGCGATGAAGGGTTCATGAAGGGTCGTAATTTGAATTCTATTTTTCTTTGAATTTTGCTTAGAAACTTGAAAAAAACCTCTATCATTGATTCGTGACTGGTCGAAATGCTACAGTTTGGTTACAAATATATAACTGTATGTATTGCCATTTCTCAGAGTTATGTGTGGTCTAAATTACACCATACCAAGCACAATACTCGTTCTCTACCTCTATGTATATAGTGGAGATAGATGAGGTAAAGAACGAGTAAAAAGGAGATGAGACAAAAGGATATCCTTAGAAAAAGGCAAAATCTGTGATACACGGGATAGGCCAACCCGCCAAGCATTTATGCGTAGCTGGCGGCCTACCTGCAGAGTATTAGTGCAGTGGGAAAGAGAAATGAAATTTTATGCAACTAAAACTTCGTGTCACATAACGTTGACTCCAATGTGAAGACAACTTTTTGTTTGGAGGTTCAGGACGTGTTGGGTAACGCAGGGCTTTCAGACATGCGCCCCCCGCGTCAGAGCGGCCCGGAGCTTCGAGCCGTGCGGCCTGCTCCGGGCTGCAATGTGGGCCACTTGGGGGGCCAGGGCCGGCTCAGCAGGGTGACAGAGCCTAGCAGCCAGCGAGCGTCAGTGCTCACATGCGTCCGAAACCGACAGGTGGGCGTGAGACGGAGCTCTAGACCGGTGCGAGCTGCTACGCAAATACGACTGTACGTTACGGCGCCCTTACAATGCACGTTGCAGAAGAGTAGCGGAGAGTTAACGGCATTGGGCTGCCTTAACGCAGGGGTGAAACAGCGGCGTAGGAAGTGTCCCGCGATGGGGGGTGCTGAGCTATACCCCCCCCCATCCCATGTACCTTCAACATGTTCGTGAATTCGAGGGAGAAATAACAATTTTCCCCCCAACGTTTCGGTAGGCGAGCAAAGCAAAGCATTTGGAGAGTCAGTCCAAATCGCGATGAAGCAAGCTCGAAAAAAAGGGAGCTAGCTAGGCAACGTAGTCCATAGAGAAAGACTAGTTTCTCTATGACGTAGTCAGTAATACTTCATATGGACCAAAAATGCGTCTTCTCTAGGCCCTAGGGCCTAGGGACAACAAAACTGGTTTGTGTTGATGGCGCATTTCAGCGCCCTTAATTTAGCCGCTGCCGTATGCGTAAGAAATATATCGGGAGCAAAGCAAGCGCGAATTTTTTTTCGGTCACAACGAAGTTGCATTATTCGTCAGAATGGAAAACTGTCTCTTCCCGATGACAAACAAAAAGTAAAATTCCCTCCACAACTCATAATAACGGGAAGTACTACTTGTAGGTGTGCGCGCCGCGCGGGCATTCTGGGGGGTGCTCAGCACCCCCAACCAGATTCTAAGGGGTGCTCCGAGCACCCTCTGCACCCCACTTCCTACGCCGCTGGGGTGAAATAGGAATGTAATTCCACGTATGTATTCATCCATCGATCTATCCATCCATCTGTATATATATATATATATATATATATATATATATATATATATATATATATATATATATATATATATATATATATATATATATATATATATATATATATATATAAGAAAGGGTCGTTAATTTGGAGGCGAAGGTGTCGGAATACGTAAAGCTTAAGGTGAGATGGCTTACGGAACGAAGACGGCAGGGAAGCACACAGAGAGCTTCGCTTCGCTCAGCAACAATTAGAGGTATATTGCCGTAGGGGGAAATTTATCCCTAATCAAAATTAGAGGTGTTTCCAGTAAAGGGATCGGGCCAACCCCGTGCTCGAGGCTGCGGCTCCCGCTCCAGGGAGCCTCCAGTCGTTCTCCCTCTCGCTCCGGGGCTACCGGGTCCCACCCCCGGCGCCCCCTCCGCGCCCCAGCCCTGTGCTCCCGCTCCAGTGAGCCTCCAGTCGTCCTCCCTCTCGCTCCGGGGCTACCGGGTCCCACCCCCGGCGCCCCCTCCGCGCCCCAGCCCTGTGCTCCCGCTCCAGGGAACCTCCAGTCGTCCTCCTGGCTGTGCGGTGATTGGATTTCTTAAACGGTGACGGTGATTCGAATCACCGGTGAAGTCTACGGTGATCGGTGATCAACACTTAACCGGTGAATTTTGAACCACCGGTGAATTTTGAATCACCGGTGAATTTTGAATCACCGGTGAATTTTGAATCACCAGGTGGAATTTGGATAATTCCCAGTAATTCAATAATAACCGGTGATTTTTTTTATTTCCCAAATCACCGTTTCTTGGTAGGAAAGTATAAATTATAAAATATACATTTTAAATTCATGTTTTGCAAAAAATCTAGAAGTCATTGCAAGAACTCTTGTTGTCTACGTTAAGAAAAAGATTTGCAACAGAAAAAAGATTAAAATTTAAGATCTGGAGACATAGACGGCCGCCGCAAGAAGTACCAAACAGTGTTCGGTGTTTTGTGATTAACCGGTGATTGGTGGCTTACCAGTAATTTTCAGAAATCGGTTAATCGGTGATTTTAAAAACCTTATTCGGTGACGCGGTGATTGAAATCACCGAAAAAATCACCGGTAAACCGCATCACCGCACAGCCCTACGTCCTCCCTCTCGCTCCGGGGCTACCGGGTCCCACCCCCCGGCGCCCCCTCCGCGCCCCAGCCCTGTGCTCCCGCTCCAGGGAGCCTCCAGTCGTCCTCCCTCTCGCTCCGGGGCTACCGGGTCCCACCCCCGGCGCCCCCTCCGCGCCCCAGCCCTGTGCTCCCGCTCCAGGGAGCCTCCAGTCGTCCTCCCTCTCGCTCCGGGGCTACCGGGTCCCACCCCCGGCGCCCCCTCCGCGCCCCAGCCCTGTGCCCTGCCCCAGCTCCCCAGCTCGGCCCGGCTGCTCGCCGCTCGCCTCGCGCCCCGCCCACTCTCCCTGCGCCGGCGGCCGGCGGCCGGCAGCCGGCAGGCAGGCAGGCAGGCAGTCAGTCGCTCCACGCTGGTGCCGGTGCACGGGTCGCTGCTCGTGCTCTCGCTCGCTCCGCCCGCCCGCGCCGTGCCGCGCAGCCCGCGTCACTCGCTGCGACTCGTTGCGGTCCGAAGCTCAGCGGGCCGCCCCACCCCGCCCGTGGTGTGTCAGTGTGCCGGGCTGCAGCACAGCGCCACATAGGATACCCTAGGCTGCGGGTAAGAGCCAGTGAGCTGTCCCGGCTGGCAGGCAGGCTCAGCGGGCCGCCCCACCCCGCCCGTAGTGTGTCAGTGTGCCGGGCTGCAGCACAGCGCCACAGGATACCCTAGGCTGCGGGTAAGAGCCAGTGAGCTGTCCCGGCAGGCAGGCAGGCTCAGCGGGCCGCCCCACCCCGCCCGTAGTGTGTCAGTGTGCCGGGCTGCAGCACAGCGCCACAGGATACCCTAGGCTGCGGGTAAGAGCCAGTGAGCTGTCCCGGCCGAGGCAGAGCAGTACCGTGGCGTCATGATCACTTTTTCATTTTTTAGCCCGCCCTTCTGCTTTGCAAAAGCTTTAGGGCTTGTGCAATCGACGTGGTGTCTGTCTGTTCGACTCGAAGTGGTGGAGCTAGAGGGTTGAAATTTTGGGAGTCTCTTAGGGGTCACGTCTTCCATTTTTTGCTGAGCGAAGCGAAGCTCTCTGTGGGCTTCCCTGCCGTCTTCGTTCCGTAAGCCATCTCACCTTAAGCTTTATGTATTCCGACACCTTCGCCTCCAAATTCACGACCGTTTCTTATATATATATATATATATATATATATATATATATATATATATATATATATATATATATATATATATATATATATACATACGGATGGATGGATAGATCGATGGATGAATAAATACGTGGAATTACATTCCTATTTCACCCCTGCGTTAAGGCAGCCCAATGCCGTTAACTCTCCGCTACTCTTCTGCAACGTGCATTGTAAGGGCGCCGTAACGTACAGTCGTATTTGCGTATACGGTAACACAAACGGCAAACCTGACGAAACCTATCGAATCCGTCACCCCAAGGGTCTCAGAGAGCAAATTTATTTAAAAGCGACAGGACCTGACATCGACCATCTCGGATTCTGACGATATTTGGTGGGCAGGTCGCGTACCTAAGGGTGCCCCCACAATGAACTCTTCGAGAAACGACGACGCCACGAAAATGTGCCTACCAAGACTTTTATTTCCGCACCCGTGCTCTTGCGGTCTCTGGGTAGGCCACCACCTTCACACACGTGTTTGGCGGGTCGGCCTACCCAGTGTTTCGCAGGCGCTATCACCTCCGAGATAAGGTCCATTGCCATTGTAGGGATGCCTTAAGTGGGAGTCTCCAACCAAAATTTTAGATGGAAAAATTTTATTGACTGAGCTGTAGGTAATTTACGGTTTTTTACCCTTCATTTTGGGTATTTTGGATAACATCCAGGTTTTTAGTCCAAGGTGGCTCAAACTTGGTTTCCCCATGTAAAATTGGCCAAGGAACAAGAATATGGCCACAGATTCGACCCATCGGTCGTGCACGACAAATCATGAGACTATAGAGAGTCTGGACACGAAAGTCTTCCCTGCCAGACCCCTACACTCGCCTACTTTGCGCCACTTATCGACACTTCGCATGCATCTCTTGAGAAAAACCAAGTTATTTTCTGAGACTAGAAGGTCCAAGCTAACTAACGGACACGAACTCTTTATCAAAAGACACCCGGTAATTTAGATAAAAATTCCCAAAGAAACCAACAAGCTTCTCGCGCGGGTGCCGCTCTGGAGAGGCGGCGCCTTCTCCGAGTATTTTCAGCGTTCCGAGATTCTTCTTGTTCTTTTTGCCTCGTCTTCTCAGCCTGTCATGGCAGCCGAATGTTTTGCTTTCTTACGGAGGAGGGTAGGAGGGATGGGCTTATGCTCATGTTTGTGCTGAAACAAGGTGAGATCAATTGTGACATGACCTTAAATTATACATAGAAATGATTCCTTAAACCTTTTACGTGTAAATTCAACAATATGGCACGATCGCCGTGCATATTTTATTGCCTGTAAACACATGGACCAGGTTAGGGAACAGCACCTTCCTTATTTCTACAGCCGTTACGTGGCATCACGACACGAAAACGACAGCTTCTTAATTTACAGAACAACGTTTTAACGATCTCCAGGGAAGACGTACCTATTTTCCACGAAAACAACACAAAACGCAAGCTCGGAATGATAAATGATTCAAAACATTCGGCTGTTGGCTGCCATGACAGGCTGAGAAGACGAGGCAAAAAGAACAAGAAGAATCTCGGAACGCTGAAAATACTCGGAGAAGGCGCCGCCTCTCCAGAGCGGCACCCGCGCGAGAAGCTTGTTGGTTTCTTTGGGAATTTTTATTTAAGTTACCGGGTGGCTTTTGATAAAGAGTTCGTGTCCGTTAGTTAGCTTGGACCTTCTAGTCTCAGAAAATAACTTGGTTTTTCTCAAGAGATGCATGCGAAGTGTCGATAAGTGGCGCAAAGTAGGCGAGTGTAGGGTTCTGGCAGGGAAGACTTTCGTGTCCAGACTCTCTAGTCTCATGGACGAATGAAGTCGATATTTTGGCCAAAAAAACGTCTAAATTTGCTACAAAATACCCAAATCTTGGGTATTTGAACTTTTTTTTCGGAATTTTGACATTTCCTTACCACCTTCTAGTAGAAAAAGAGCCAAGGAAGCCAATGAGCTTTAGCTCATATTTTTAGGAAAAACCGTTCAGGAGCCAGAGCGCAGCAAAATTGGGCCTATCTTGTGGGATCTTAACGAAGCCGGTTTTGGGCATCCTGGGGCATGCAGATCTGCTCCCTGAATTTCTATGAAATTTTCAGAATTTTTTCTGAATTTTCCTGATTTTTTTGAATTTTCCTGATTAACAAGGTGTACAAAAATCTAGAGTTGTTCCCCCCACGGTTTTCTGCCTTCTTTCGCGCCGCGCTACTAATGCCGGAGGCAGGGAGCAGCTGCATGCCCCAGGACGCCCAAAACCCGCTAAAACCTGCTTTGGTCCTGTCGCTTTTAAATAAATTTGCTCAGAGTAAGAGATCTGAACGTCAGACGGTGCTGAGTGAGAAAGGTAGATGCGCTTCGGAGAGGAAGTGAGCCGGACGACCGACTGTTGCCTGCCAAACGCCAGGGCAGACACAGGCAAAGCACGCAGCAGCCAGCAGCTCGCACCGGTCTGAAGCTTCGTCTCACGCCCACCTGTCGGTTTCGGACGCATGTGAGCACTGACGCTCGCTGGCTGCTAGGCTCTGTCACCCTGCCGAGCCGGCCCTGGCCCCCCAAGTGGCCCACATTGCAGCCCGGAGCAGGCCGCACGGCTCGAAGCTCCGGGCCGCTCTGACGCGGGGGGCGCATGTCTGAAAGCCCTGCGTTACCCAACACGTCCTGAACCTCCAAACAAAAAGTTGTCTTCACATTGGAGTCAACGTTATGTGACACGAAGTTTTAGTTGCATAAAATTTCATTTCTCTTTCCCACTGCACTAATACTCTGCAGGTAGGCCGCCAGCTGCGCATAAATGCTTGGCGGGTTGGCCTATCCCGTGTATCACAGATTTTGCCTTTTTCTAAGGATATCCTTTTGTCTCATCTCCTTTTTTTTTTTCTTCTGAAAGATTTTCCCTGTACCTTTTACATTTTTTTGCATTAGAAGTAGAAGCAGATTTAGTATCCATTTTTTCTAAAACAAAGAATACTTCAGTAAGTATTAAAAGCAAAATAAGAAATTTAAAATCAGAGGAAATGAAACATCTAAATGTCTGTATATATAGCAGGGTCACCTTCAGTTTTTCTGTCTTTTCTCTTTTCAGAATCAGGTGCATTTTCCTTGTCCATAGTAGTTCTTTAAAAGACTTATCTTAATAACCCAATGAAAATAAGAAAATTGCAATTCTGTTCTGCAAAAAAAAAATTAATTAAATCTATGTTACATATGGTTATGTAGAATTAACCATGGCATTTCCTGACACGTCGGTTGCCTACGCACCGACTGTAGGAATTCTAACGTGAGAGAAAAACGGCGGGGATCTGATAGTAATATTTAAAGGAATTTCCGACTTCCCTTGGTGCTCAACAGCAACAGAAATTCAACGAATGTCTTTCCCCATTACAAACAACTGACCTCGGCTGCTCCAGCATGTGGGTCGGAGAACATGACGTACAGCTCATAGACAACTCATTTGACTTTTTGGTCTATGCTAACAGAAGCCAAATATCGTGTTGGTTCGAATTTACCTTCATGGAATAGATTAAGTTGAATTTTCAGATTGCATATGCCATGACGTATTGAAAGTAAAAACATTCATTACCTGCTCAAATAAAAATAATCCTACAATGGCAAGGCAATAGTGGACTTAAATTATTGGCAAAACATACATTGCCCGGTTATTGATCCTGTATCGTCCAGTCCAGATCACTAAACCGCAAACGGCACCGGAAAGCTTTCCGATTCTCGCTAGCGAATCGACAATATCATAAGAACCGTAAAAATTCCTTTGTTGGTCATATAACATAAGCCGAACGTTACATACACCAACAATGGACGTTAAGAGGGCGGAGCGCCTGCAACATACTGGATAGGCAAACCCGGCAAGCACTTGTGTAAAGTTGGCGGCTTACCTAGAAGGCCCTAACACAGGGAAAAGCAGGATTGAATTTTCTGGTGCCAGTTCCTTGTGTTGTATGCTGCCGAAAAGCTGATTGTTCGGGCACATTAGCTGACATGTGAAATTGGAAGGAATACTATCGCCATAGGATACCGCGAGCTCAGAACACCCCCGTAGGGGGCTTACTAGTATCCCACGTTCTGACTAGAGGGTGCGCAGGCTCGCCAAACCGGGGGAGGGGGAGGGGTGGGCGTTCGGGTCTTTTAATGCAATTTCTCGCTCCAAATGGGGGAGAACAATTTTCCGAGCTTAATTTGAGAGAGAGAATTTTAACCTCACACTTTTCAAGTGAGAATTTGTTTACTAGCGCTATTTGAATAAGGATGTTTTCAGCGTCACTTACGAATCCTCACTTTATGAGGACGTGGTGACAAAATTCTTTCTCAAACATAGCTCGGAAAAAATTCTCTCGGTCCAGAGAGAAATGGAATTGCCCTCAAATTCTCACTAGTATGCAGGAGCGAGACTTATGACTCGCGTAGATTTTCAGTGAGCACGGCGCACCAAGGCAGAGAGTGGCAGGTGCTTGCGGCAGGCGGCAGAGTGTCAACACGTCGCCTCGCAAGCCCGGGTCGCCTCTAGTACCTCTACTGGAAACACCTCTAATTTTAATTAGAGGTAAATTTACCTCTACGACAATATACCTCTAATAATATTGCTGCGAAAATACCTCTACAAGATTTACCTCTACGGTTAGGAGAAAAGCACAGAGTTGGGAATTTACCTCTAAAAAGTTTTACGAGTAAAAACTCTCCTACTGTGTTTTACATGTAAACCTTGACGCGGCGTAATCACGGCTACGTCAGTTACCTCTCTACACTTGAGATGAAAATTGCGTAGTTCGGGAAAGGCGTGCAACGGTCACCCGGCGAGAGCCTTTCACCGGCGACGACCTCAATGTCGAGTGCGGATTTGTTTTGATTTATTTTTTACCTACTTAATCCATCCACTGTCCTTTGCCTCGGGCAACTGAAAAAGACAAAGCTCCTTCGAAAAAAAAAACTTGTGATCGGTATTCGAACTTGTGCCCACCCAGTGCTCCTGACGGTGCCGATGAGGATACCAAAGTCGCCACACGGCTGGTCTGTCCGAGCAATGAGAGCAGGCGTACTGATGACGCCACCGGTACAAGGTTCGTCGGCGACTACAGCTCTTCGCAGCGTCACCCCTTGTACCATGGCGTCGTAGCCGTGCCGGCTTAGTGATGATCCGAGGCCCGAAGAACCCGGGTTCAAATCTTGCTATAAAACAAAAATTTTTCCGAGGACAGCAGCCTGGAGTGGAATTCAAACCCCCCATTTCAACGGAGCTCACCCGTGGAATCGCCGACGGTCTAGTGGTCTTAGTACCACGAAAGCCGCGGGGTGTCATGAGACTCGGCACATGGGGCCTGGGGTTCAATTCCCAGGTAGGTGCTTCACTGGCAGCGAAAGCGAGTTGTCAGGAAGTTCCGTCCCATGCCACGGGGGGTGGTCCTTCGTGGGGAAGTGAGGCCTATGAATCTGGCTCCTTAGTAAACAGCTTTTCCATGACCTGTGCGGGAGCGGGTCAGTACAGGTCTAACCAACCGTACGCTTACTCTTCCGCAAAAACTTCTCTTTCTGCTTTTCTCCCCCTCTATCGTCCTGCCTTGCCTCTACCTCCCACTGACCGGTCATGCGGTCCGGTGGTGCCCAGTCGTTGGTCTGAAATGCTACCTACGGCTTCAAGGCGCTGTTTAAATAGGGTAGTACGGCGGGCCTGACAGGCCGCCAGCCTTAAGCGGGGACTCTCCCCGAAGCGGAGAGGACTTCTCGTGCCCGCGGGGTGGCGGTCGCCTGGAACACACCGGATCCCATCAGAACTCCGAAGTTAAGCAGGCGGGGCTCGCAGGTTGCGAGTTAGGTAGGGGCCTACCAATTTTTCATTTTTTTTTTTTTTAAATAGCTCTTGAAAAAAAAAATAAAAAAAATTGAGGTGTGCTCCGACCATGATACCCATTCCTTCTCCACTTTACCCGTGTAAACAAGGTCAGAAAAAAGCAAGGCACTCTTTAGGATTTTGAGGAAATCATCAGGTCGGACAATCGAGCTCACGCGTATTTAACTTAACACGCTCCAGGGCCACGGCCACGGAGAGGTAAAGCCGGTCACCTTACCCCGCGGGTACTCGCGGGGTACTGGCCTGGACCGCGGCCACGGGTAATGGTGACAGCTGACACTGAGCTCATAATATATACACGTACTAGTAAAAATGTGCTGTATGCCAAGTGCGAGTTAGGGTGCGGCAGCTCAAAAACTTATCCGAAAAAAATTAACAAAAAAAAATCCTTCTTCTTTTTACCGAAAAAAACATGGGTGTCGAAAAAATTGGAAAAATAAGAAAACTCAAAATGTGTTGAAACACACTTTTTGCTACGTGTTCATGGTCCAGAACGGTGGCAAACGCTTTAAGAGAGGGGTGAAAAATGCGACATCTTCATAATTCACTGAAAAATTTAAGGTTTGCTCTGTCAAATTTCGATGTTTGTTAACATTTTGTATCGAATCTTGAAATTTCCACGATCCCAGCCCGTTTTACAACGTCTTTTGTTGAACGCATACTACCAGAAGCTGAAGGAACGTCATTAGACCGTTTTGTATCGTTTTTGTCATCAGAAACGCAGATTTCATGGAATCAACAATTTTTCCAACGTTTTCAAAATTTTCCGGAAAAAAAAATCGAATAGAAAATTTACTTCTTTTCCAAAAATTTTCTTTTTCCGTAAAAATACGAATCCTCGTGCGAATAAATGAGTGTACGTAATGAACAGTGTCGGTAAAACAGGGCGACGCCGGTGGCCGGGCTCAGCCCGCAACACACGCGTGTCTAGGCACGGCTGCCTATCTTAGGCATGGCTGGTGGACAACTTGGTTCACAGAACCTATTTCGACAACTGCGGCTCTCGCCGGGTGACCGTCTTTTCGCCTTTTCGAGCTGCGCAATTTTCATCTCAAGTGTAGAGCGGTAGCTGACGCATAGCCGTGATTACGCCGCGTCAAGGTTTACATGTAAAACACAGTAGGAGAGTTTTTACTCCTAAAACTTTTTAGAGGTAAATTCCCAACTCTGTGTTTTACTCCTAACCGTAGAGGTAAATCTTGTAGAGGTATTTTCGCAGCAATATTATTAGAGGTATATTGCAGTAGAGGTAAATTTACCTCTAATCAAAATTAGAGGTGTTTCCAGTAGAGGGATCGGGCCACCCCCCGCAAGCCCCTAGAGGTGCCTCACTGTCTCCAATCAGTGAACGCCCTTAAGCTCCAGTCTTTTTCCAATGACAATACAATCACTTCGTTTTATGTAAGACAGCTCTATATTACGTTAAACTCCACTAAAAACTAGTGTTTTAAAAAATAATAGAGAGAACACTGTAAATGTTTGAGAATTTTGACCCCAATCATGCTCGAAATCTCCATTAAGTGTACACTCATCCGAAGTGAGGTACCACTCGCATCAGACCGGCTTCTGAGAGGTGCGCTGGCAGGTGCTGTTCACCCAGCGCACCCACTGACCCCCATTTCCGACGCCCCTGGTACAAATCCTGCTAACCCTCACTAAGGCACCGAAAAAATTTCAAAGTTTTCAAGAATTGGAAAAAAATCAATTAACCTAACTTCAGTGTGGTCTCCTTCAGGGTATCTCCACGAGTTAGGATTCTTTCCATCAAAATTTCGTCCGTTTTGCTCTATCACCGCTTCGGCGATAGAGCCACCTCGACGACGCAAATTTACGAAAACACTACGTTGGGTATCTTGGCATTTTTGAGATATTTTGATCCGAAATTTGACCCTTTTGCCGAATGAATAACCGTTTAGGTGCTATCGGCGCGTTTCCGAAGCAGAATTAATGGAGGGCTGTTAATCTCGGTGGATCACTACCGTACAACCCATTACTGTTTCTGAAGACAATGCCCCTACGGACCGAAGGCTCAGTCATTCACAAGTTACGAAGACGTTTTGCATGATTTGGGGGTTGGGGCGAGGGTTTGGACCGAACGCAGCCGGCAGGCCAAGCACTGCAAACCCTGGAATCCAATTCCTCACTCAAAATGGGAGAGGACACTTTTCCATACTAAATTAGAGTGAGAATTTTTATCCTCACTCTTTTCGAGCGAGATATTTTTGAGTCTCGCTCTATTTGAGTAGGGATTTTTTAACCTCTCTTTATTTGAGCACGAATTCTCACTTTATTTGGGCGAGGTCTCAAAATTCTTTCTCATAAAGGGCGAGGAAAAAATTCTTACTCTCCAGAGAGTAATAAAATTGCCCTCAAATTCTCACTCGTATGGGGCGAGAAATTATGACTCGTAGATTTTCAGTGCAGGCACGCCCCCTGCCAAACGGAGTTGCCAGCGTAGCAAAGTGTAGAAAAGCGGAGCTGACCTCGTTTGGCGGAGGATGGCAAAGAGAGGGCCATCGTCAGCGTGGAGGTTCCCAACGAGGGCCTCGTCCCACTAAGGCACAGGTACAGGTAGGGAGCTGAACTCCCTGCAGTTTTGAGTTCGGACGTGTGCGAAAAAAACTGATTCCTGTCAATGCGAGTGGTTCCAACTGAGAGACTATTTCACTTACAGTGAAATCACCCAACATTAACTGAAAAAATGCCGACAGGGGCTGTCGGCTACTCCCAAACAGAAATAAGTTTCCTTCATTGGTCCCTCCGAAGGGTCTCAGCCGAAGTCCCTCCCACACTCTAACAGTCTTACAAACACGACCTCGATCGAATTCCCCTGAAAGTAGGCAACCCGCTACATTTGCCCCCTCCTCCGGGCCGTGCTGGATCCGCCACTGCTTCTGGGGGATTTCCGAGCGACGGAAATACCCATTTTGCCCCTATTTCTTGAAGGGTCAAGTGGGGAACAAATGAGGGACACTACAGGGATAAATTTTTCTGTTCGGGCTAGATCCACCTGAAGGTAGGCAATTTGAGCTACAGAACCCCAGAATGTAGGTAACTTTCGATACATCGCCCCTCCTCACCGCCACCCTTATTACGTGCCTGCTCCAAGCTCATCCTACGTCGCCAGGCCTAAGTTATATCCTTGAGTGGGAGAGAAGTCTGGTAGAGCCGAGGGAGGCTATGGGGGAGGGAAGAACCACACTGGGGTGACCTGGGGACGAGCGAGCCTACACTCTAAAAATCTTACGAACAAATTGTGTTTGTATTACGAACGTCGACGTTCATATTATGAATCTTTTGTTCATATTACGAACAATTGCTGCGCTGTCATAATACAAACAAAATTTGTCCCTAATGGAAGCGAAACTCCCAAATCGGTCCCAGTTTAGTTCCAAAATTGTCCCTTGCTTTTTGAGGGACTTAAATAGGATTCGGGATTTTGCAAAATCCCCTTTTAATCCCACTTTTTTGGAATCCCTCCGAAGTCCCTTTTTGCTCTCACGTGCATTTTTAGGGCATGTTCCAAAAATGGTGAAGGAAGCTTCCTAGACAATTTTTAACATGTCAGGCGTCATCACATGGTCGGGAAGTACCCTGTAGAAGAGTACCATGTATACTGCGCGACAACCAAAGATGAGCGGACTACCTGCCTCGGCCTCCTCGACCCTCGCTCGACACTCGCTCGGGACCCGTCTCGGGTGTCGCATGTGGGCCACCCCCGCACAGCAGGGTGCGTGGCGGAGCGTGGCGGCAAGAATTTGGGCCTCTGACTGAAGCTCACCAACCGTACAATTGCGGTCCAAATTTGAGTCCAACGTGAAAAATTAGTTCAGATTTGAAATGGCCGACCTCAAAAACCATACAATTAAAAAAAACGGTAGTTGTACGAGCATTTTGACCTGCTGAGTGTATCACTGAAGACTTCTGGTGCAATTAAAAAATGTCAAATATTCACGTCACATTGTTTGGGGGCAAACAATTTTCAATGTGACGTGAATATTTGACATTTTTTAAGTGCACCAGAAGTCTTCAGTGATACACTCAGCAGGTCAAAATGCTCGTACAACTACCGTTTTTTTTAATTGTATGGTTTTTGAGGTCGGCCATTTCAAATCTGAACTAATTTTTCACGTTGGACTCAAATTTGGACCGCAATTGTACGGTTGGTGAGCTTCAGTCAGAGGCCCAAATTCTTGCCGCCACGCTCCGCCACGCACCCTGCTGTGCGGGGGTGGCCCACATGCGACACCCGAGACGGGTCCCGAGCGAGTGTCGAGCGAGGGTCGAGGAGGCCGAGGCAGGTAGTCCGCTCATCTTTGGTTGTCGCGCAGTATAGGAAGGTGCGTCATCGCATAGGAACTTGAAGCTAGGCCCTATCAGTTGCCACTGCCGAAACATGTATTGGACTCCAGTTCGGATTCTACAGGGATTTGGGCGTTTACCTGCCAGAATCCCAAGTCCCAGTTTTGGCCCGTTTTGGAACATATCTGGCATTTGGAATTTGGGACTCGTAAGGGATTTGGACTTTGGGATTAAAAAGGGAGTTTCTTTTCTATTAGGGGTTTGTATTACGAATCTTTTTGATTGTAATACAAACATTTTTGTTCGTATTATGAACGACTTTTAGGATCAGTATAGTACGAAGGTGCTATCAGTTTCATTGTAACATACTGATCCCATAGGTTGTTCATAATACGAAAAAATTCGTTTGTATTACAAACAAAAAGATTCGTAATACAAACAAATTTTGTTTGTATTATGACAGCGCAACAATTGTTCGTAATATGAACAAAAGATTCATAATATGAACGTCAACGTTCGTAAGATTTTAAGAGTGTAGGCGCTGCCGATCCAACACGGAGCGAAAGAGAAACCTCGAAAGTCTGCGTTCAAACAAGCTCTGCTTCAGTGAACTGCACCAGAAAGAGATGACCACTTGAAATTCGCGCGGGACCACCGTACCGCCCTTTCGAAACCTACACTGTCAGATAAATCGTACCAAAGTACACTAAAGGTACGATAATTTACTGGTCAAGTCCTTGCCTTGGCTAGTATGGTCTTTTGAGGTACGAAGTATACCAGATTTATCTTGTGATTACTGTACTTAGTACCTCAAAAGACCGTACTAGCCAAGTACAATCAGAGCAGGCAAGGACTTGACCAGTAAATGATCGTACTTTAACGTGCTTTTTTCTGAAAGTGTACTTCGAGTTGCATTAACAAACGCTTAGTTGAGCGAACGAATTTCTCGTTCTCACAACCCAACGGGAGTTAGTTCTTCCTGCATCAACCTTTGTGTTATTTGGATCAATCAATGATTTTTCTCTTTTTACACTACACTGATAACAAAGGTGTTCAACTAGTGAGCTCATTAAAGTGTTGATAACTACGTTGCACGCTTGTAGGTGTTTGACGGGAAATTTGCATACTAAAAAGTGTCTAACAGTAAAGTTGAACACTTAGTGTTAAACTTGAGTGTTAAACGAGCAGGTTTGGACACCATAAATCGTTTAAATTTTCTGTTCGACACTTTTAAGTACGCAAATTTCCAGTCAACCCATGAAACTGTACAATTTAGTGAAAAACACTTCATTGTGCACGCCAGTTGAACTCTCTATTTTATTATCAGAGTAGGATTCCCGCTTTATCTGTCTTGACTGGAAAAGACTGCGGAAAAGTGATTGCTCGAAGTGACGAACCCTCGTCTTGTCTTGTCGTGGGTCCGGGGGCAGAGCCCGACCGGGCAGAAAGCTGTTATAAACTTGGCTTGGACGATTAGCCCGTAGCCGGGCGCCTGCCGGCCACCAGCCGAGCCCAGCAGCGGCCCTGTCGACTCAGCCTCCGAGATCGAGTGTGGAATGTAGCAAGAGAGAACCGGGGTGAGGGGGCAGCGCGGGACAGATAAGCTCGAGATTCAGCGTCATGTCCCGCACGACGTCTGCATCAGCAGCCTACTCGGTATACATAGCGCGTGTATGCCGGCCGAGTTATCCCATATGTATGCTATGCTCCCACGAGTTCAAAAGGGAAGCAGGGCCCCTATTCCTCTCCCTTCTCATCGTCGGGCTCACCCATGCTTCGTTATTTCTCATAGTGCGCGGGCCTGTCGGGGCGGGGTCTGTGCGTGCGTGCCCCGACGCTTGATGAGGCCTTCCCTGCCCTTCCGCGCCCCAGAGACCACCGCGCCCGCTGGGTTGACCTACGGCCCGGCGCTATCGGCTCATCACTCATCCCGAGTAACTAGGCGCTGTTCAGCCTGGCTCGGCTCAGCTCGGTTCGGCTTGCTGTGGTTGCGGGGCCCTCCTGGCCCACTGCGGGCGGGAGCGGGTGGAGCATTCGCAGGCGAAAGGGAAACTAGTGGCAGAGCGCCGTGCGGGCCAGGCAGACTCAAGGCGCTTGACAAAGGCGTCTTGATTGGCTAATAAGTGGTCGAATTAGGGGCCCCCTCTGGGCCAATGCCCAGCCTCGCCATGCCCCGCCCCGTTCCGCGCCGCCCGGACCATTAAGACGAAAGGCACATCGGGTTGGGCCATCTGGCCGCATCTGTCTTTATCTGGCTGCTGCGTTGCAGCGGCGTTGTGCCTGGGTCCAGAAGGTCCGGCGGGCCCGACACCCACCGCGGCAGGGACAGATCCGAAGGGTCTACCACAGGTCTACCACAAGGGGGACTGACTCCTATAATACTCCGTACACGGACCTATAATACACTTATAATACCTTATAATACCTATAATACCCATAATACCTATAATCCATAATACCGCGCTCTTTACATTTGATTATATCGCCCATGCAATTAAAAGATCACATATTTCGAACTGGATGCATTGCAGTAATGTTGGGAATTCGCGCTCGGGTTTGTAGGTGACCCGAACGAAAACAAACCACACGAAAACCGCCGAACGAAGCCAAGGCATTCCCCGGGAATACGTTTGGAAAGACTGGGCTTGTCTTCCCTCTCCCTCCTCCAGGCAGGGTGAGAGTGAGAAGCCACCGAAGACGTAGAACGTCTCCAGGCCGATTTGAACGGGGTCCGACCCCTATACCCCCTCATATTTTAACCAAATTAAGCTTGATTGACTAGTGGTGACTCAAAACCATGCCCAATTTTTGAGGGATTTTTTGGACTTAATTTGTCTGAGTTAGAGACAGTGTCCATTTTAACCACACTGTAAATTCCTTACAAAGAGCAGTCTTCATATTACGAAGAACTCGGTTTGTAGCGTACAAAGGATTTGGAACCGCCATATTACAAACTAATTTTCTTCATAATACGAACACGAAGCTATTTGTAGTACAAACAAGGTTTCATATTACAAACCGAAAAGTATTCGTAATACAAAGAATTTGTTCGATTTCAAATCCTTTGTACGTTACGAAGAGAGGTTCTTCGTAAGAGACTAAGAGTGCACTTTGTAATGGCTTTTAAAAGTTTTCATTGTCAAAAGGAGATAAATTTGTATGACAGTAAGTTCTAGGGGTTGATACCAACTAAAACAGGTATAAGGATAATGTTTAGCCCCATAGACCGTACTTTGACCAAATCTGTTCAAAAAAATGTGGATCTTTTATAACAAATATCTTTAAAAAATAGTTTGAGCAGCTTCCACATCACTATAAATCTTTATATTTTGGGCTCAAAATCAAGTACTAACGGCACACAACAATATACAAAAAATTTGTGACGGGTATTTTTAAAATAAGGGAAACTTTCCAGAAAGCGTATTACTGCAAAATTACAGACATGTTAAGAAGACGCAGAAATTTATCGACACTGCTGTATCTTTGTTACCCCTCCTCGGAACCCTAACATATATGTACGGGCATATATGCCCGTTTAAGGCTGGAATTTTCCAGTAAAAATAACGGTGTCCTCGGCTTTTGAATACAATCGCTGAGATAGAAGATTTTGAATAAATAAATTTAATGCGTTGTCCATCACGTTGCGTCGTGTGACATGTGAACATGTCAGATCAAGAATAACGCGAAGCGAGTCACATGTGTTTTTACTGCGTTTTTAACAAAAACAATCGTTTTTAGGCTCGAAGGAGCCTGAAAGTTTTGTCGCCGGATCGGATTTCTTAGGCACGTAGTAGCTTTATTGTTTTGTATATCTATATTTTTTAGGCACAAGGTAGCCTTGTAGTTTCGTCAAAGGATCCAATTTTTTTTTTTTTAAACAGGGCCCCCTTACCTAAACTCAGATTTTTCTAAACGATTTTGATGAGACTTGGCTAAGAGGTAGTTCACTGCTGAAGCGACCAAAAATTCTATAGTAATTTTCCACTTGTTACGGTAAAGCAGCGTGGAAAGGGGAGCCGAGCCGAGTCGGCATTGTTGCAAGGTGCTCGACTCCTCGGCGCGGTGCGCAGGGGAGGAGGACCGTGGCCAGGGACCTGATGATTCAATTATGCACAGTAGTTCAAAAACTAAAAACTGAAAGAACACGTCAGAATAAAAATGTCAATTCAGTGTTCAAGCGTACATTGTACAACGAGGCTGTACAATCGAAAAATTATAAGCTGATCGGACAACTCCTTACACCGCACATAGAGTTCATTCATTTCGAAAATCTTGAGACTCAGAGAAAAAATTACATATTTAATTAACCTACCGCGGCTACTTTGAACGTCTACTGATCCTCGGCAGGCAGGAGCCACCATGACAAGACAACGGCTGGCAGTAGATGGAGCGCGCTGGTTTGTTTGTCCACTAGCAGAGCTAATAGGGGTTGGTCATGATCGTAATCAATTGGTGAATTTTGAGAGTGATAATTTTATCAGTTTTGCCGGTTTGTTGACGAAAGTTCGTAGATGAAGTGCAGGTTTTGCAAACATGCTCGTTGGCCAGGGTCTACTTGCTCACTCATATCATAAGTCTAGCTATTTTAGCCATTGCAGATTACACAAACACGAAACATTTTAGATTACTTTTGAATTTAATCTAAATCTACATTTTTTTGGCTTTATATGAATTCAGGATACTTTCTCTCTCACTGTTTCTCTTCCAGAGAGCCGCGAGAGAGGTGGAAGGCGCTAAAAGGGAAGGTGTGAGAAAGGGAGGAATAAAGATGTGTGGTAAGGTTCATGCGAGTCGGGGGAGGGGGAAGTGCGAAGGTGAGAAAAGTCGTGAAGATGAGGGGAAGGGTCGGCAGGCGTGTCGCGGAGCGCGTAGTGCCTAACTCGGCCGCCGCTCCCTGCGGGACACCGCCGTGCGCTGTGGCGGGCGCAGAGGACCCTCGGGCACCCCGTAATGGGCTTAGTTTACACATACACGCCATGCAGGCGTAGGCGGGGCCTCAAGCGCCATTATGAGCATAAGCCCGGAGAAATTTGGCGAGAGCGCGCTCGGGAATCGCATCACGTGATGATGGGTGTAGCGGTGGCATGGCCCGCGCCGGCCACTCGGTAGAAACGAGTTGGAATATCCCAGTGAATCCCAGGAGTTTTGCCTGGAAAACCCAGGACATTCCCTGGGAAAGTTGATGCCTCCTGGGAATGTGCAAATTCCTCTGGGAAACCCAGGACTCGTTTTTTAGAAGGCTCCGTTTCATCTATGCCCAGTTCATCTAATGTCGTTCCAGTTCATCTAAATACTTTTCATCTAAAATTACACTTTTCATCCAAGCCAAAAATGTTTGAAGTTCATCTCAAGTCATTTTTCATTATAAAAAAATAAAAATAAAAAAAATTGTGTCTTTATCACAGTATGAAAAGTATCGTCATATGCTTCTTGATTCTCGATGCTTGAGCTCATTTAAATTCTGATGAGTCAGAGGAATGCTACACTCTAAATGTCAAGGGATTATTTTTGTCCATTCCTCGCACACCATTTTCGAGACCACTGTGGAAAATATTTCCGTAGATGTACAATATATTTTGTAATTCACTATGTACAACATATCTCGTACGTGTACGACTTTACACTTTTCGCCTTTGTTGGCTCACCAATCGATTCTGAGTTGATACGTATAGTTATTATAAAAAATTTACAATATGAATCGTAACTGTACAAGACCTCTCATGGAAAATTTTCCCGTACCGGTACAAGAATTTCTCACAGTGACTGCTTCCCCCTCGACGTCTCACGTAACAGGTTGCGGTGCTTTTCTCGCACTATGCAATGTAAAGGAGCTTTCTGCTACGAAACGCCAGGGAGCTTGCGCCCCTTGGCTACATACTTAGTTCACCTAAGCATTGACTTAGCGGTTAAGTGAAAAGATATGCGGCGAACGAGGCAAAGTACTTGCCCATACGATCACATTTTGGCAAGATTTCTCGAATAAGACACACTGGAAACCCAAGTCTGTGAATGTCGCACACTGTTAAAAAAATGATGGAAAATTCACAGCACCTGTGTTGTGAAAAAAGTTGCCAGAACTCTTCGTTAAATTACAACAGTCCTCTGTATTTAAACAAGAACTCTTCGGGAAATTGCAACTGTCCCCTGTATTTAAACCAGAACTCTTCGGGAAATTACAACTGGCCTCTGTATTTTAATCACAATTCTTCGGGAAATTACAACTGTCCTCTGTATTTAAAATAGACTGGCTTCAAAAATATGGTGGACTGTCAGACAAAATGTTTCACTTTGAGGCAGCAAAAGTGTCCCTTTCTGATCACAGAGAAGTGTTGGGATTTCACAATCGTTCCGTCACTGTAATTTTAAAGGAAACACATGTTGCCTTAAATCGGCGACACATAAATGTGTTTCCTTTTTTCGGTAACACATAAATGTGTGACCTTTTTCGGCGACAATTTTGTTTCCAAAACCTCCGTGTGTTACCGAAACGAACACGCATGTGACCTTTTTCGGTAACACACGGAGGTTTCGGAAACAAAATTGTCACCGAAAAAGGTCACACATTTATGTGTCGCCGAAAAAAGGGTCACAAAAAGGGGATGTTTCCTTTTTTGATGTGTCGCCACAAAAGGTCACAAATTTGTCACCTTTTGAGTTACAGTGGTATCGAGGAAGTGCTGGGAGATCACAATAAATTTTTAACAGTGCACACGTGTAGGTGTGCGAGGATTCATTCGTGTGCGTGGCCACTTAAACGTGTGAATTTTCCTATGATATTCACACGTTTCACACGTTTTTTTTTCTTTTTTTTCGGAAATTGTCATTTTTTTTTTTACGGGGTCAATTTTCAAGGTAGGAAGCTGGAATTTGAACTCGACCGATCTTTTCCCCTTCGGTAAAAATTGCAGCGTGATATCTCGACTCGTTTTCGAGTTATCGTGCGCACAGACAAACATGGAACCTTTTTAGAATTCAAGTGGAGTAAAAGGCTTCGCTGTCCTTCAGGCAATGGAAAATGAGTTTAGACGAACTAGTAATCACATTTTAGATGAAAAAGTGACACATTTCATCTAAATTTTACTGCCCAAGTTCTTCTAAAGTCAATTATCACCTCAAGCCTTGAAGAGCGTCAATAAGATGTTCAAGCTCCAAAATAGGTGCCATAGTGTAGTGTCCCAAAACTGAACAATAAAGGCGACCTACACGCGATTCAGAGCCGGCCTGTATGTAAACACCATGCGCCGCCTATGCAGTGCCCCCGTCCTGGCCACGGTCTCGCTAGTTCGCGCGCCGGCCGCGCGAGCGCTGCGCGAGCCGTTTGAAACGCCAATAGGAGGGCGGCTGTGGTCCGTGCCCCGCGCCCCGTGCCCCGTTCCGGCTAGCGTTGTCCATATTCAGGCTACCGGCAACTCATAGATTTAAAGCATGGACGCTACAGAACTCGGCTTCCGTCTGCAGCCGCACCGTGCGCAGCCCTATGGCACCAGTAGACTTATGCTCCAATGGCTGGTTCACTACCCATAAAGCAAGGGCCCGCACGCGCGCGTCGCCACGCCCGAGCCGCACAATAGGGCCACTATGCTCCGTGTAATGCGCCTCATCGGCTATATGCTTGAAAGAACCAATGCTTTCTTAATTGGTTCAAATATTGGTCCCAGGTGCAAAATACGCACAAGTCGAGGTCTATCGCACTCTCGCGGTGCCCTTTAAAAAAAAAAATGAAATTCGCAGGACAATTTTGACTGTTGGCGGTCAAAAGCGTCAAAAGTTCTTTTGTTAGTTCGAGCGTTAATCCAAGCGTGTGCTAGCTCAATAGTTCAAAAATTTGAGGCGAGTAAGCTTGTGCCAAAGTTGTGAGCATCAGCCTCGCGCTGCGTTCGCCGTATAGGTACCACCTCGTCGCACGCCACATCCATACAGCCCTCTGATATCGTCTGTCTGGTCTGTCTCTATCGCACTCATCAGTCTTTGTAAAAGCTTTAACAGTAAAAGTTTATTTAGCATACAATGCTTCAGAAACAGCAGCGCTTAACTGTCGTAAAGTTAATAAAAGTATAAACATTAAATCATCGTCAGTTAAAGTTTTCAAAGTAAAAGTTGTCCAGTGTTTGATCGCTGAAAAGTGAAAGTTGAAAACAGAGTTCTGAATTTTAAAGCAATAAGTATAAGTCATCTGCTCTCACGTTAGCGTTAGCGTTAACGCATTTTTTTACTTTTACAAAAATTAAAGTTGTTATATTTTTTAAAAATTTTCTAGGGGTCCAAAAAATCTGGTACTTGTCAGAGTATGTCCAGGGCAGCCAGGGAACATACTCAGCGAGTTTCATCAAAACCCGAGACATCAAAATCGGGGCTCCAGGTGACTTGAGAAAGAATTGCCCTACTGCCGCCGTCGTCCGTCGTGCTCTCGACACTGTGGCGCCTGTGTGGGGCGGGGCGGGGCGGGGCGGGGCGGGGCGGGGCGGGGCGGGGCGGGGCGGGGCGGGGCGGGGCGGGGCGGGGCGGGGCGGGGCGGGGCGGGGCGGGGCGGGGCGGGGCGTGGCGGGGCGGGGCGGGGCGGGGAGGGCTGCGCCGTATTATGCCTGACCGCTGACCACAGCCTGCCCTGCTCGCCAGGTGCGGCCCCGCCCCGCGCCCCGCCACACTGTGGCCATACAGCCGGGCCGGCCCGCCGGACTCCCATCGCTTCGATTCCTCTTCCTCTTCCCCCGCCCCTCCCACCTCATCCTGATCTGTTGTCCTCTCAACCACTCGGTATTGGAAGGGCTGATCGGGACTCACTCGCCTCTCCCTCCACTGGTCGTGGAGGGCCTATATCTGGCGCATCGCTCCAGGTCGATGCCTGTGTAGGAAGCGTACGTACGCCGTACGGTGTCCCCGGGGGGAGGGGGGGATGGGCTCAGGGGTGGGGAAGGGACGCAGCCTGGCGCAGCCGCCGCTGTGCTGCTCTGTGGGGATGATTTGTGTTCGCGCGCGCGCGCGTGTGTGTGGTGACGCGTTGCCTGAGGGTACAGGAAGGGGTGGATGGAGGGGACTGGGAACTCGCATTTCCTACCATGCATACTGGTTCGGCTCTCTGGACCTCTGGACTGTGTGGCGCCGATCTCGCACGTTGCCTGCACCGGTGACTCGGTCGGATTGGGAGGGGGTTGGGGGGGAGCAGGCGGATCTAGCCGACTGCTATGGGTGGGGCAAAGCTGTACTTTTTGGCAACATTCAGGCGGAATTGTAACTCATTTTGCTTACTCTATCAGGCGGTTATGTTCGGACCTTGTGGAGGGGAGCAAAAACCCCTTCGCCTCCCCCCCCCCCCCCGGTATTTGCGCCTGGGGGCGTTGTTCTGCTGCAGTGCCGCGCCGCGCTTAGCCTCCCGAGGGAGAGGACAATCATACCCCCCTCAGTCCCCTCCCAGTCGTGGCCGCTGCGAGTGACCGCGCAACCCGTGTTCTAGCCGTAGATCTCTCCGCTCACCGCGGCCGCGTCATCTCCGTCCGCGACCCCACATCCCCGTCCCGCCGTCCCGCCTCGTCAGCCGCCCCCGGACGGACGCTATCATGGGCGGGGCAGCCGGTCCGGCCCGAGGGGTCGGCAACTCCCCTTAGCCCTGTACGAGGGAGTATACGTATATACTGGAAAAATAACAAAGGTGTGACTTAACACCTTTACAGGGGCGTTAAAGGTTTAACGCCTTGAGGAAGGCATTAAAATGTCGTAGAGGTATTGGGTATCGGGCCGCCCAATACAGAGGCGTGCGAAGTAATATACGTGTTGGTGACCCCTCGGTCCGACCGCGTTGAGCCAAGCCAGTGAGCAGAGCGGAGTATAGACGAGCAGTGGCGAACACAGCCGCTGTGAGCAGAGCAGAGCGGGACGGAACGCAGCCAGTGATTTCCAATTCCGTAATAAACGGGGAATGGGTGGCTGTGTGTTGCGGGGGGTGGGTTTGTGGCCGGTGAATCAACGGCACGCGCCGGCGTGACCTGTCTGTGTGCGGCGCACGGGAACGGAGCGAATTGGGAGGGATGAGGTGGGGAGGGTGGAGCGTGGCGGGGCGTGGCGGGGCGTGGCGGTGCGGGGCGGGCGCTGACGTCCAGTGGGCCGTATGATCTCTTCACTAGCAGCACCAGCGCGCACACTGGAAAAACAAAGGTAGGACGAGAAGGGTTTTAATGCCTTTACCAAGGCATTAAAAATTAGCACCCCTGCAAAGGCATTAAAACTGCCCAAAGGTGTTAAATTTTAATGCCTTTGGACAATTTCGTGCCTTTACAAAGGCATTAAAATTTAACACCCCTAGAAAGGAATTAAGTCCTACCTTTGTTTTTCCAGTGCACTGGTGACCACAGCGAGCGGAGCGATGGGTGTCGTGTGGTATGAACATGTAGAGGCTGGCCTGGAGAGGCTGAGGAATTGATTATTTATTTTCGATTTGATTTGGACTTAAATATTTAGACAATTTGTTTCGATTCGGGGAAATTTTTTGAGATTTTATTCGATTTGAAGGCAGAAACCTTTATTCGCACAGATCGCGAAGGGAGGCAGGGCAGAGTGAGCCGAGGGGTCTCACTTTCAGAAAAAAGCACGTTAAGGTACGATCATTTACTGGTCAAGTCCTTGCCTGCTCTGGTTGTACTTTGCTAGTACGGTCTTTTGAGGTACGAAGTACAGTAATCTTAAGATAAATCTGGTGTACTTCGTACCTCAAAAGACCGTACTAGCCAAGTACACTCAGAGCAGGCAAGGACTTGACCAGAAAATTATTGTACCTTTTGTGTACTTTGGTACGTTTTTCTGACAGTGATATATTTCTTGCATATTACCACAATTTTGCCTCTACATTAATCATATATCGCTGTATTACTACATATATTTACTTAACATTTTATATTACATCCATGGTAATATACACATACTAGGGCAGTTGATGACCCCTCCAGCTAGTATCGAGCAGCCCCCGCGTGCTGCACACCAGAGAGACTCGAGTCCCTCGCGAATTGTTGGAGTCCATATATGGAGCCTCTCTGGACACTCCACTCGCCCTCGGCCGGCATGCGGCATTGCGGCATGGCGAGCCCCATGGCCACCACCCCGCCGCGCCGGCAGCAACGCCACTGCTCCACCCGACTGTCCCGCTAACAGGCGGGAGACTGTAAAAGTTTGAACGTCCGGTTAACAAGTCGTTTTGGACGCGCGTCCAGATTAAAAGGGAAACGGCCGCGCGAAACGCCCAGCAGGTTGGGTTATATTCCCTTTTACTGCGACTAATAAAAGGAGAGCGCTGCGGTGGGGCGCGGCGACCATAACACAGGCCCGCTGGTCCTGTGGCTTTGGGGGGGCCTTCCTGCGCTGGCGCCGCTGGCGGCCCAACCTGAGCGGAGGATAGAGGGAGAGAGTGGAATGCTCCTCAAAAAGATAAACCTCCCATAAACTATCAGATATTTTCAACGCTTGACGTGATTTCCGAGCGGGCCGCGCCGCCGCGAACCGCAGCCATATAGCCAACCTGCCTACTATCTGCTCGGCTAACCGTGGCGCAGATGAACTAGCCACAGCCTCACAGCGTGAGGGTTATGAAAAATAAACGCGCTTCATGTCCACACGCTCAGATATCTTTAACTTTCTTACTGCAATGTGTAAGGACAATGAAATTTATCTACAGACATTTTTAGCTAAAGACTAAAACGTCAAGATCTAGAAATTAAAATGACGTAGTGTATGGACTAAAATGTTTATTTTAGAGTAGTACACTTTTTTGGTTTTAAAATAAAGAAAACAGAACTACCATAGAATAAACATTTTTGTCCATGTAGATGACATTTTTCTGTTTTTCTCTCTAGAAAATGAGCTCTGTCAACAAAAAAGTTTACTTTGAAGACAAATTTCATCACAAACCTATCGATATTCTAGTAGTGAAAATAGTCCATTTCAAGTTTGAGAGTGCATATATCGCGCTTGCCCACACGCGCATTGCGATCGGGGATGGGTCATTTCGCGTGCTTCATATATACGGCTGAAAGCACCAGGTACACGCTCAGATCTCTAACTGACTTTTTTCACTGTAGCACTGTGAGAAATCCTTGTACCGGTACGGGAAAATTTTCCATGAGAGGTCTTGTATAATTACGATTCATATTGTAAACTTTTTATAACTATGCGTATCACCTAGAATCGATTGGTGAGCCAACAAAGTCGTAACGTGTAAAGTCGTACATGTACGAGGTATGTTGTACTTAGTGAATTACAAAATATATTGTACATCTAAATATTTTTCACAGTGAGTGTGTAAGGACAATGAAATTTGTCTACAGATCATAGATATCCGTTTACAGACATATTTAGCTAGAGACAAAAACGTCAAGATCTAGAAATTAAAATGACGTAATGTATGGACTTAAATGTTTATTTTAGGGTAGTACAGTTTTCTTGTTTTAAAATAAAGAAAACTGTACTACCATAGAATAAACATTTTTGTCTATTTAGATGACATTTTTATATGTAACTCCGACTTTTTTTTTTCTCACTAGAAAATGAGCTCTGTCAACAAAAAAATTTACTTTGAAGACAAATTTCATCATACCCCTATGGATATTCCACTTTATAATGAAAATAGTCCTTTTCAAGTCTGAGCGTGTACTCTGGAAAACAAAGTGTGTACAAGTATTCATTATTTCGTGCATACCTCTAAGTATTCAGCATATAATGTCTACATGCCCATGTATGCAGTAAGTTAGTAGTATGTACATGCCTATGTACAGACCATTTACTGAATACCTTGGCATGTTCACATGAAAAATCCACTGTTAAAAAAATGTCAGGAATTCACAGCACGGCTGTTGTGAAAAAAAAAGTGCCAGAACTCTTCGTTAAATTACAACATTCCTCTGTATTTAAATCAGGACTCTTCGTGAAATTACAACTGTCTTCTGTATTTTAACTAGAACTCTTCGGGAAATTACAACAGTCCTCTGTTTTTTTTTTTTTTTTTTTTTTTTTTAAAGGCTGGCTGAGAAAAAAAAAAAAAAAAAAAAAAAAAAAAAAAGGTCGACTGGCCGACATAATATTTCACTTTGAGGCAGCGAAAGGGTCCTTTTTTTATTACAGAGAAGTGTCGGGACGACACAATCGTTCCGTATCGAGGAAGTGCTGGGAAATCACGCTGAATTTTTAATAGTGTCGCTCGCGGGAATTAGGTGTGTAACACTGAGGGAGCCACCACTCCCGTAATCCCGAGGGGGTATCGACGCCTCCGTGCAACAATAGCCTATCTGTTTCGCTGCCCCGAAAGACTAGCCTATCTGTTTCGCTACCCCAAAAGACTAGCCTAACTGACTTTTTGGGTTGTATTGAGTTAAACACGCTATCCCATGGTTTTCAACACGGTGAATCTTTTTCATTTTATAGAATTTTTTGTTAAAAATCGGAAAACATGTCAATTTTAAAAATATGAAAGTATCCTATCTCGATACCTACAAGGAAGACACACGTAGTTTTGGCACCCAAGGCAAGACTAACGTAGTTCAGGGACCCGAGGCAAAACTCACGTACTTCTGGACCCCTCGGAAAGACTCACGTACTTTCTTCGTTATAAGATAGGAACTACGTGAGTCTTTCCGAGGGGTCCAGAAGTACGTGAGTTTTGCCTCGGGTCCCAGAACTACGTTAGTCTTGCCTCGGGCCCCAGAACTACGTGTGTCTTCCTTGTAGGTATCGATCTGCACTGTGTGGCGCGGAGTCCATGCAACAGTATCCTATCTGCTAGGCTGCTCGCCAGGGCGCGACCATCTCTATACTATCCTATCTGCTCAAGGAGCCTTGTGTGGCCAGACTTGGCGATTTGTCGCCAAGTTAGCGACTTTTTGTCCGGTTTGCCGACAGTTTGGCGACAAGCGACTTTTTTTGGCGACTTCCGTTAAAAGTTTAAGTGGCTATTTTCTTGGCGATTTTGATGCCATACAAGCACCGCTGTCTGGTCGTGGGCACGTTGGGCACCGGCCGCGGCACACCCTGATCATGTGGTCTCTTCCACGAGACGCGATCCCCCCCCCCCCCTCTTCCCCTCCTTTCCCCTATTTTACCGGCGGTGTAACTTAAGTCGAGGTAGGCACACCCACTCGACGCCCATGCCGAATGTGTTGCCTACCTGCCTGATTCTCAGGCGTTGACCGCGGATGGGTCAGAGACCATAAAAAAATATTTCCTTTTTGGATCGACAGGCGCGCGTGAGCTTTAAAACCCTAGGAACGCTCGACCACGACCACGGTGCGGACCGTGCGTATGTTCGTGGATGGTCGAGCCCGACCCTGTTGGTAAGAGTACGACTGGTGCTACTTCGGGGGCATCAGCCAGGGCGCTTCGTACACTGACTTTGTTTGAATAAATCTCGTACTTGAATTGCGAAGCACAACGAAAGTGCCCGGAGGCACATAACTAGTGAAGGGCTCATCCGTTTCGCCTGCAACTTGCACCAAAACGTACAGGAATGTGTGCTGACTGCGATGCGACGTCGTTTTTCTTTATAACTACCCGCTACGAATTGTCTTAACGGTTAAAATCTTTCAGATAAGTTTTCTCGTAACGCGTCCGAAGCTAGATAGGCTAGTCTTTTGGGGTAGCGAAACAGATAGGCTAGTCTTTCGGGGCAGCGAAACGGATAGGCTAGTCTTTCGGGGCAGCGAAACAGATAGGCTATTGTTGCACGGAGGCGTCGGTATGCACTCCCAAAAATCGTGACCCGACTATTACGAAATGAGGTAATACGCTGTAAAAGAATTCTATTACGTCTATTACGCCTACTACATTCCATTACGTGTATTACGGGTTTATTACGAGACTATTACGCGCCTATTACGCCTATTACTCCTATTACGCCACTATTACAGGCATATTACGTGAGTATTACAGGCGTATTACGCTTGAGAAGAGCACGCCAAACATCCCCTAGGGTGACTGTCAATACCATTAGAATAGCAGAAAAGTTTGGAGGAGCAGTTTCTATCTGTTCTTGTTTTTCTTTTTCTGTGACCATTTTCGAAACATTTTTGCACCAGTTTTATTTAAATCTGACACTTTTTGTTTCCGTAGTCAAACATCCAAACTGGATCATTAACATTTTGAGGAAAGTACTCGGTGGGCGTACCTGAAACTGATACCGACTCAAACTATTCTATATATCTATTATCAAAATGGCGAGTACGGCATGGACTAAAATGTAACTTGCAAAACATTACACTTTTAAATGAAAGAAATTTTCCTTGAAAAAGTCCAAAGAAAATTCTAAACAAAAAACCACTGTGGCTGGTTGTACCACCGACTCTGGCTTGACTTGACTTGACTTGATAAACCGAGTCACAAATGACCCCGTAAATATTCCGTCATCGAGACGTGTCGGAGACGGTATTACACTGTAAGAAAAAACTACAATTTTTTACCGTTTTTTTCGAAGTACAATAAAATATTGAACTAAAATTGTACCCGGTATAGGGTAAATTAGTGATGTACGGCAACGAAAACCGTAAATTCAAAACCGTTGTTTAGTTGTATGAGGTACGCTTTTTCTCATAGTGTACGCGGCTATTGCTCGGATATTACGCACTATTACGCGGACATTACGCACTATTACGCCGATATTACGCGGACATTACGCACTATTACGCCGATATTACGTGGATATTACGCAATATTACGGCGATATTACGTGAATATTACGCACTATTACGCGGCCATTACGTCTATTACGCAGGCATTACGTGTAATACATGTATTACAAAGTATTACGTGTATTACGCGATTATTACACCTCTATTACTGGACGTCTGACCCGACTATTACGCAAGTGCACACCCCCTCGCGTAATCCTGTGTTGTATACAATTGTAAGTGTAATCCCTGCGTAATCCGTGTGATTCCGAACCAAATTTTGAAGAACTATCACGAAAGTTCACCTAATTATTTTATTTTATGGTTTTAGCCCTAGAAATTCATGTGTATTCCCACAAAATTCATTTGTAATCCCTATAATCACGTAATCCTGTGTCCATCCTAAATCGCCCCTTGGTGCACATCCCAAGGTATTCAGCAAATAGTGTTCACGTCGGCATATACTACACTCTAGTTATTGCATACATGGGCACGTCACGTACACATTATTTGCTGAAAACTTCGAAGTCTGCAATGAATAATTAATACTTGGACACACTTAATAATGCTCCAGAGAAACCGTCGGTAGCCAAGCAGCTTCCTAGATTTTATTTTTTTCTTATTAAAAAAAAAGCGCGGATTCATTGTCTTGGTGGTGGAAAACAGTAAAAGTGCGAGCGCAGCGCGCGTTCTGATATTTATTTCCGTCGCGATTTTTCGACCGACACTTTAAATCACGTTGAGGCTCGCGCTTTGCGCTCTTACTTCCCACCGGCCAGGCTGGGGCAAAAAGTACGAAAACAACAAAACGTCAACAGCAAACGTCCGAGGAAATAAGAGAATACCAACTGCATGAGGCGTGCGGTCGCCCCCCCCCCTCCCCACTCCACGCCTCCCCCCCCCCTGCCCTACTCCCCGCCAAGCCTCACCCCCCCCCTCAACCAACTCTATGCATAAGGCGCGAACCCAGGATTTCGGTTGGGAGGGGTCATCGCCACCAAAAGGGGAGGGGGGGGGGGGGGTAAAAAAACGTGTTTCTACATATAAAAAAATATTGTATTATTTGTGTATACAACATACAACACGTCTTAAATTATAAAACCAACACTCCTAGGCGCAGTGCCTATATCCGTCCGATTATGAGTCGACAGAGGGAAAAAATATACCTCTGCGGGGTCTTTAGTCATGATCCCCCCTCTGTGTACGCGCCTGCTATGCACGACCCTCTCAGCCCCAAGCTAGTCCAACCCAAAGCCAGCCCCGCCCCGTCCCACTCTGCCCCACACCACCTCGGTCGCGTTCTGGTCGTTTTGGCAGACGAGTTAGGTCAGTTCGAACACGTTCCAGCCGTTACGAAGCGCGCGGTGGTTTGGGTAGCGAGCCGGTTGTGATTGGGGGAGGGGGGGGGGGGCGGTAGTGGTGCTGCGGAGTGCAGAGCACAGGCAACTGGGACGGGGGTGAGATTGGACCGGGCCTGAGGACAGCGCAACCAACGGTGCTTGTCGGGTCGCTACCAAGATAGAGGAAAGGCTCTCTGGCTTGATTATCAGCGCACCGCCCTCTCTCCCCCTCCCCTCTTTCCACTACACAGCGCCCGCCCGCCGTGACGCAGACCGGGTCAGGGAGAGGGGGGGAAGAAAAGCTGTTTCTAGGAACATACCACACTGCAAAAAAAAATCAATCTTTGATACGAAGCTTATCACGCCGTTCCGTACCCCACTTTTCGGAAAGGGAGTACGGAAATTTACCGTACCTGGCCCTGGCCACCGTACCTACCATTTTTACATGGGCTGGCATAGGGAGAGTGGTACGGAACGCCGTTAACAGTCCGTACCCAAAACGGAGACCGCCGGAGAAAAATTATCGGTAACTTTTCCGTACCTTGGCACCGTACCCACTTTCTTTTTAACATTGGCCCTTATATAAAGAGGGTACGGATCCGAATGTACGGAGACACCGTAATCTAAATAAACGGTATATTTCCGTATGGGCGGCCGTGATTTTTTTTCTTACAGTGAATGCAAGGTGACTATAGGATTTTGTGTAGGAACAAATCACATTATTTTTCTCTTGATTTTCCAAATCTTTGCTGCTTTCCTTTTTTAAATATCTCTTGAAAAAAAATTATACACGATTTCAGGAAATCCTGGTATGCACGAAGTTCGTTAATCGTTTAGTTTGACAAAATACTTCGGTGGATGATCTATTTAGAAATTTACTTATATGTTTCCAGCCTTTAGTGGAATCGGCAGGAACTACATCGAGCTCTGCCGCCTCCCGTGGACGACACTCAAAATTAAATTATTTTTTTAGGCAACGAAGTTGCCTTCTAAGATCAGTCGAAACGTTAGTCAGCTGTTCTACATTGCCCCTATGGGACAAAAAAATCTGGCCCAAGGGATTTTGATAAAATTTACAGGAGTTATAGAATTGTATATTCTAAGTTTAATTTCGAAGTTTTATCAAAATCGCTCTAACAGAAATTTTGGAAATTTGATTTGAAGTTCTGGTTGCTCGACTCGTCAGCGGAGCAAAAGAGAAACCTCCAAAGTCTGCGTTCAAACAAAGCTCTGCTTCAGTTAACTGAGCCAGAAAGAGATGACACCACTGAAATTCGCACGTGACCACCGTACCGCCCTTTCGAAACCTACTTCATTTTTACCAAAAGAAAACAGACCGCCAACCTCAGAGTCAGTCCTCAGCTCATGTTTTCAGTAATAGATAAAAAAAATACGATTTCACGAAATCCTGGTAGACAACGGAGTTTCTATAACTAAAATAAAATATTGTGAGTGTTGAATAAGACTGTAAGAAGACCGACTGGTTTTGTTTAGATTACGATAGTCAAGATAGTGGCTAAATAATTCTAAGTTTGAATTGATAAGGCGGGTTTCAAGTACTGAATACTCTCCGACAGTTCGGCCGACATTTAATCGACAGGAGCTGGAGAAAAGAAAGCTCTCCCTCTGACGGCAAAAATTGGGCGGCGAGGTCACGGCCGGAGGAGAACGTCAACAATAACCTTCCCTCCACCGCGCGCACGGCGCACGGGAGGGGTGAACCGGGGCCCTACCTAGTACCGCTGGTAAGCGAAGGACCAGCGGGCAAGCGCGCCGCGGCCGCGACGGGGGTGCGCTCTATTGGGAAAACGCGGAGTTAAGGCGTTGTTTACACAAAATGGTACACGGAAATGTACACTAGCTTAAGGCAATGCCTTCTGGGCTGAGTGCTAACGATCTTACTCTAGCATGGAGTCAAGCCACGAACTCCCGTGGCTTGACTCCATTCTGTTTAATAATGCAATAATGTTATAATTTTCAGTTTTGAAATATGTTTAATACGCAATGTACAATAAACATTCGTCCCCTTTTTATTTTATTTTTTCCTATTTACAATACTTTCTGAACCGAAAATATGACGTCAAGCACTGCTAGAACTTCCCCGCAGTTCTTCCTTCTGCCGAACTAACCAAACGATGATTTACAGGTAAAACACTACTCCGCTGTTCACATTTTCTCAAATGTCAATACTTTGTATGACATTTCATACGATAGTTGATGAGGAAAATAATTGACAAAGCTTAAAACGTATCTGTATAAAATTTATTTTCTTCACATGGCACTCTTTTAATACATTTTAAATCATCTGTAAATGTTAGAAAGAAAATTTTTGCAAAGGTGGTACCAATGCGAATCAGAGAAGTGCAGGCCCCAGTTGGTAGCTATGGCCTCGTGTCTGAATCTGAATAGATATCTTGGTCTGTTCTTAAGAGGCACTCAGCCAATCATTTCAAGAATTCTGCTCACCAGATCGAAGTCAAACTTACCAAACCGTTTTCCGCAGGTATAAAACTACTATTTACGCATTCAGTTCGCCTTGTCAACGTTTCGATAACTTTAAAAAATGATTTAAAGTCGCGAGGTGGGCACATCAGCCACCGGCAATGGCGGACATGCTTGGCCTGCTTTCGCGTTGTTGACACAACATGCCAACCAAATAAAATGAAAAAAATCACTGCTCTCATAACGTTACGATTGGAACTCATTCTTTGAGGCACACATTTAGTTGGCAGAACCGGGGCAAGTTTCAGTAAAACTGAAGTAGTTTTAAAGAAGGCAGTACGGTGGTCACGTGCGAATTTCAGTGATGTTATCTCATTCTTGCGCTCGAAACTAAAGGCTGGCTTTGTTTGAACGCAGACTTTAGAGGTTTCTCTTTCGCTCCGTGTTGGCTCGTCTCGGCCTACCCCCTCCACGAAAAAATATCCCCTTCCCCTGTTCATTTTGCCTGACGAGTCGAGCATTACCATAGAAACTCGAATTTCAATTCAAATTTACAAAATTTCTGCAATACAGATTTCAACTAGACTTCAGAATCGAATGTACTAGATTACATTCTAAATGTATGCTTAATATCATCGAATTCCCTTCAGCAGATTTTTTTCTGTCGTAAGGGGCCATATGAAACAAAACACGCACGTTTTCCAGCGATTTTAGAAGGCAACTCCGTTGCCTAATTAGTCTGCCTCTGTGTTCCCTGTCAATGCGTAGAGGCTCCCATCATTGTTTGGTAAAGGCCTGCAACATCATTTTACGCGTCGTTACTAAATTTAAAACTAGCAAAATATATTTTGGGTTGGTTTGAGTGGACACCAAGGCGGCGTTGTTTATAGCTGGCCCGCTCGGCGCCATGTTTGTGTCTTAAATGTGAGGCGGATAAAATTCACGATTTGGGCTCTAACAGAGAGTTTTGACCTAATATTTTTAATTTCTATTTCATTTAATGGTAAGTGTGAGTCAAATGTGAAGTGGAACCCTTTAATTCTTGACTGGTGGTTTGATTCAGTGGTTGTCAAGGCGCGTTGTTGACAGCTGGCCCACAGCAGCGCGATTACGGAGTTCGCTCGCTCGCTCGCTCGCTCGCTCGCTCGCCCGCGTCCCGCCCGGACTCTGAAATTCGCACAGGCAAACTTCAGCAGCGCTTCAAACCTCTCAAACAACTTAATAATAACTTTGTGGATAAAACTTTGACAACCACTTCGCTCCGGCGACGTCTGCTTTCTGTGCGCGGCGCGCGTGGAGGGAGGCGGTGGCGAGCGAGCGAGCGAGCTCACTCGCGCGAGTGAGCTCCCTAATCGCGCTGCTGGGCGACATTATGTGCGCCCGATGTCTGGCGAATAAAATTCATGATTTGGCTATCACCAATAGTTCTGGCTTTATATTATTAAATTCTTTTTGACTTTGAGGTAAGTGTTCAAACCAAGGGGGGCGTTTAACGCGTTAGCGTTAGAATTTTTTTAATTTTATTTCTTGATGATGGCCCCTTATGGCCGCAGCCGATCTTGCCCAAGCGATAAACGTTTACAAGGCGAATTGAATGCGTTAATAGTTGTTGTATACCTGCAGAAAACGTTTTGGTAAGTTTGACTTCAATCTGGTGAGCAGAATTCTTGAAATGGTGTACATTTACGTGTATCTTTTGCGTAAATCACTTTTGTTTCTTCGTATTGAACCTCCGTGAAACTTTGCAAAACGATTTCTGCAGGTCTGTAACTGCTATTTTCACATTCATTTCGGCTGTGTAACATTTCATTTAGCTAAACTAAATAGTTAAAGTCGCTTGGTGCGTTAGTGGCGCCTTGACGCGATTTAAGTCGCGAGGTGGACGCGTTAGCCGTGACCCGCAGATCCATCGGCCTTGTTTTGTTGAGTGCAGGTCCCAGCAGCGCGATTAGAGAGTTCGCTCGCTCGCTCGCTCGCCCGCGCCCCCGCCCGGCCTCTGAAATTCGCACAGGCAAACTTCAGCAGCGCTTCAAACCTCTCAATCAACTTAATAATAACTTTGTGGATAAAACTTTGACAACCACTTCGCTCCGGCGACGTCTGCTTTCTGTGCGCGGCGCGCGTGGAGGGAGGCGGTGGCGAGCGAGCGAGCGAGCTCACTCGCGCGAGTGAGCTCTCTAATCGCGCCGCAGCCTAGAACCACGAAAGGAGTAGGACTGGGGACTGCGCACTCCCACCTCAAACGCGCTCGGTTCTGTTTATAAGGCGGCGGCGCCTCCTCCAGCCGACTGCGAATAGTGCCAGTTCCGAAGGCGAGCCAAGCCGAATCGGCATTGTCGCAGGTGCTCGCCCGCTCGGACCCTCGCTGCCCTTCTGCGCGGCGCGCAGGGGAGGAGGACCGGAGGACCGTGACTGGAGGGGGGGGGGACGTGTTGATTCAACTCATGCACAATAGTTAAAAATTTTCTTTTGGGAGAACACGTTAGAACAAAAATGTGAAAGCAGTGTTCTTATATTCGTTGCACTACGCACCCTTACCCTTACTTCAAAAATCAAGCTGATCGGACAAATTTTACTGAGAGACTAACTTCTAAAGCATTTGAGCTAGAGAGCTCACCTTTTGCATTTGATCCGCTATAGTGACGCTGATCAAACCGTGAGATAAAACAAATTCAATAATATAATCCAAAAGGCTGGAAATTTTAAAGTCAATATTTCTACGCATAAAACATTCGCCCAAGTATTTTTGTGAAACTAAAAGAAATCGTATTTTTTTTCTTTTTTTTCCTTTCTCATTTGGCATCCGTTTCATTTCCTCAATTTTTCACTTAATCGCGCGACTGGTTGATCGTTCGGCGTCACTAGCACCGAGGGAGAATGCTCAATGGAAAAACTTGTACAGACTACTCGGTATTACACGGTACTACAGCAGTATAACACACAATCTTTGATCAACTAAGGGCATATTTTGGTGTTTTTCGGTGTTACATTACGGTCAAGGATCTTCAGTTTGAACTTAATTGTAAAACTGTACTCAAACTGCATTGATACTATTGAAAACTATAGTTTAACTGTAGAAAAAGTACCAGTTATTTCGGACAACTGTAGTTTTGTACAGTTGTTAAACTTTAGTTTCGGACACCTCAGTTTGCCCACTGCATGTTTAACTGCAGTTAGAGTGCTCATCCTTCATTACGTGGTATACCACGCAATACATGGATCAGGTGGAGGAAAAGTCCAAAGGAGACTTACAGAGTGTAAATGTACAACCAACAGTTTTGCGGGTTTGCGTACCCCCCCCACCCCCCCTCCCTATGGCGCCCTGGCCCCTTTCAGCCAGGGTTAAGTATTACACACCCCCAAAACTAAAATAACACATTCAAAGCTCTTAATTGTGATCTCACCCTGTGTCCGCAGGACAGCGCTGCTGCAGTCATGACGGCGCCCTGCAGTCTGGCTGCCGCCCTGTTGCTGCTGGCGGCGAGCCTGGCTGCGGCGGGGGTCGCTGGCACCACGCTGCCGGCCACAGCCGCGCCGGCCGCCACCAGCGCCCCGGCCAGCCTCGCCGCCTCCACCCCAACTACCTCCACCGCCACGGCCCCCGGTCAGTCGCCGCCCCCAGCCCCAGACCCACAGGTCCCCGCCCCCGGCGGCAGTGGCGCGGGGCACACCCCCAAGCACTGCCCCCATCGCTGCGTCTGCTTCAAGACGACGGTGCGCTGTATGTTCCTGCAGCTGGACCACGTGCCCAGGGTGCCCGCGGACACCACCATCCTGTAAGTACACCTGCTCTGCTGCAGTTCGGCTCGCAGGGCGGCGCTAAGCCTTAGTGCGCCCCCCCCCCCCCCCCCTCATCGTGTGACGGGCGACTCTATGTTTCTCTTTGCATCGGTAGCTACGGGCAATGCGATGCAATAGAGTGCAATCCGTCTATAGAATCCTACCAAAGTACAAAGAAGACTTGGCGTACAGGGATACTTTCGTCAATGGGATAGGGGTTCGCCATGACTTGACTTGACAAACCGAGGTGCACACTAAATGTTTATGGACTGTTCTCTGGTTAATTTTGAGAATGACCCGAGCTAGGAACAAATTTGCTTATATGGACACTTAGTCCACAATTATGGGCAAATTTTGTGAGCAATTGGACACAATTTTAATTCGTCCATAGTTGGTAACGTTTAAAAATATATCCATCAAAGCAAAAGAGTGGGAAATGTCCATATAGACTTTTAGAGTGTGCACATGTGTTGTCATCGGTTCTCATGGTACGCTAATTTGAAGTCAGTCCTCAGTCGAGTGTAATTTGAAACTGCGAGCGAAGCGAGCTAGAATCCAAGGAAAAGTTTTGCTTTTTTCAACTTACTTTCAGCTTAAGTTTAAGTTATTAACGTTATAGTCGTTCATAACTTATAATTTATGCCAACGTTCTCCCCCTTCCTATGCCTCCTGCTTGCGACAAAGTGTGTGTGTGTGTGTTTGTGGGGGGGAGGGGGGAGCTGTGCCTATGTGTGTGCAACGGACATGCACGCTCTAACGCATGATTAGCTGCTGCGAGGTGTTATACTTCATGAGTTCTACAAATCTGAAACACCTGGAAAGCTCTGGAAAACAAAGTTGGCATGGGGTGGTCAATTCGTCAACGAAAGTCATGGATATTGCATACAGATACAGTTACAGTCAAATGCCCTAATTTCGGACTTGTGCCCTAATTTCGGACAATTTGCAGAAAAGTGCTTATTTCAACCTATCTCTGTCACCTTTTGAGGTATTCAAAATCCAGAAACGGCATCGTCAAGTTTGCAGTATAGAGTACCATATTTCGTCAAGTCGGTTGAAGTACCTTTAAATTTTTACAGCACACAGGAATTTAAAGTTAAAAAAAGCATATAGAACAAAATTGCTGTTGTTAAATAAGCTCCCCCAAAAACCGGGGCTCATGTAGGTGTGAGCTGCCCCATGGGTGGTCCTTTAACGAATGAATGTATGGTATTTTGGCTACAGAACTACGTAAAAATTTATGTTGTAATTCAAACCGTTTTTTGGTACGGGACGATTTATGAAAGTGCTACAATTTCGGACACTTTTTCTTATGGGCCAAATACATGGAGATTTTTTAAGTGCGTCCTACAGAAATATTATGAAAATGTGTTTTGTTGCAAATTTAATTTTAAACAAGATTTGTTTTAAAGTTTCCAACGATATCTCTGCTAGTTTAGGCGAAATAGTGTGCTGAAGTTGCTTCCTTTGTAGGGCTATAGACGGCTATAGAGCCTAAAGTAGTACAGATATCGTTGCAGACCATAAAAACAAAATTATTTAAAATTAAAATTGCAACTAAAAACGTTTTCATAAAATTTCATTCTACAGCGAAACTAGCCATTTAGAGCACGTGTCCGAAGTTAGGGCACTTTCGTCCCTAATTTCGGACACTCTCTCGAAGGCTGCTGTAGCTACACACATTTAGATAGAAATTCGGCATGGGTGTCATCCGACGTGTCTGGAGCCACAGTTTTTCCAATCGCAACAGATTTTTCAAAATCCATCATGCCTACACGTAAGAAAGGAAAAACCGCTAAATTTGTCCGAAATTAGGGCACTTGACTGTATGGAGAAACTCGGGTGATGGGTATGGGACATTTCAATCGTGCCGCCGCGCTTGCCGTGACCCCTGCTCGGAATGCACCGGCCGACGGGCGAAGCATAACGTCTATACAGAAAATTATACCGGGGACTTTTAAAACGTTTATGCTGAAAATGTCAGGGAAATGCCAGGAGGCAAAATATAGGAACATGGCAGGCGCGGCGGAACGGGGCACGGGGGGCGTTGCCGCTACAACCCCAAAAGGGGGGCGCCGAAGGCGGCCCCTGGCTTGCCCCACCCCTCGCTCGAAAACGTTCCGCCGCGCCTGGAACATGGGAACCCTATTACACGGTTGCGCCTGTGCATCACCCTGCCGGCCCACTTTGCCATCGCCCTAGACTAGATCGTGCGCGAGAAATGTTGAGAGGAGACTCTTGGTCCGAGCAGCACAAGTTTGACATGCACGTATCCCGGGGACGGCTCACTAGTAAAACTAAGACGTAGTCTTACGCCCCGTTTTCAAGCGTACAGAGATTACGCTTGAAATCAAGCGTAATGGGTCTATCCGCTCCTATTCGTCCTATCTAAATGTATGGGAGAATTTCTTTCGTACGCTTGATTTCAAGCGTAACGTCTTCAAGCGTAACTGTATGCTTCATTCAAGCGTACAGTTACGCCTTAGTTTTACCAGTGCTGTACGGGACAGCGCAGTGGCAGGGGCACACGGTGTGTGGCAGGCGTGTCAATGACTTGGTCATTTGCAAGTTTGTTGCTGCAGGGCGTAGAGGGGCGGGGTGTTGAGGGAAGGTCTGCTGCTGCACGAGCGGGCGCAGAGCGGCGTTATATGGCTGTAAGGCAGCGGGAGGACTACACACTGCATGGCTATGGACTTTTTTTTTTTGAAGACAAACTGGAAACATATTTGAGCGTTTCCAGGCTGGTGACAAATTTGTTGACAATAATCGACAATTTGTCCATAATGTTGGACAAATTGAATACAGTTTGACACAAATAAAATTTGTCTATAGGTTTGGTGACGCACAAAAATAAGGGCAGCCTGTTTGCAAAATTGCGTGCAATCTGTCCGCAAAAAAGTCCATCGGACAATTTTGTTGACAGCTATGAACAAATTTCTCTATAATAGCTGTTCTTAAAATTGTACACCATCTTTTTGGTAACAATGAACTGTGGACAGAAAAAGTGCACAGAAAAAGTGGATAAGACCTTTAGAGTGTACCAACTTGTGCGTGAGCGTGGTGACGGCGTGACCGACCCCGCTCTCGACGTGCTCGCTGGCACTCCCCCCACGCAAATGCACGTACCTTTCTACGGCACGCGCTGCTGCAGCACCGCTTATATATCTCCCCCCCCCCTCCTGCCCCGCCAGTGAGCTGCTCTGGCAGGGGGCAGGACCTGCGGCAGGACCAGAGCCAGGCTGGGCTGGGCACGGGGCCAGGTCCCGCCGCCTAGCACCTCTGCACCACTCAGCGCCTGCGTTCTCCTCTTCTCTCTCTTACCCGGCTCTTTTTCCCTCCCCTCTTCCACTATGCATCTCCCCCTTCCCAAGCGTCCATTACGTTTAGTACGGAAAACTTTTCACGACGGCGCCTTGCTGTGGTGCGGCGCGAGAGCCGCCCCGAGCCCCTGGGGCCCTGCTGGCCCTGCTGCTGCTTGCGTGGGGCTGGAGATATCGCACGTTGTGTTGGTACACGGCACACCGCCTAATGTGATCCTTCGAGAGGGAAGGTTTGGGGTTGGGGAGGGGAGTGGAGAGAGGCACGGAAAAAGAAGACTTGTCAAGCGAATCCCTCCGCTGCTGCCTGGCAGGAGGGCGACGCGCGGCTTGAGGTGGCGGTGGCGTGGCGTGGCGCGCTCCGCCTGCCTCGCGGGCGAGTGATGGTCCGCCACGCTCCGCCCTCCTTGCCCTCCTCCAAACACCCCTCTCCTTGCGACCCTTTCCTCCCCGCCATACCATGCGCACTCTGGTGTGAAACCGCGCTGAATAACCGCTTACTCCTTCCTATCTATTTTCCCGCGCTGCACGGGTGCTGCGTGTTTCCGAGTTGTTTATAATCGACTCCCCGTCGCAGTTTTCGCCACGGGCCGCGTGAGCCACGGGTACCCTGAAAAAAGGAAAATCATTCTCGGTTCCGGAGCCTGTCCCGGCGTTCCGTACCCCAAATTTTCGGAGAGGGTGTACGGAAATTTACCGTATCTGTCCACCGTATACCTACCACTTTTATGCGGGCTCCAGAATTGGGAAGGGGATACTGAACGCCATTACACGCAGTCCGTACCCCGTACCCCAAACGGAAAACCGCCGGAAATAAAATAGTGGTAATTTTTTTCCGTACCTCGGCACCGTGCCCACATCTTGTTTATACGGAAGCTCTTAACCCTTTAAGTCACAGAATTTTTCCCGGTAATTTTTTATGACTTTTATGGTCTAGTTCGACTATTTGGCACCCAAGGAACTCATTTTTGCCGGTCCCGAGGTTGTACGATGCTCGGTTCGGGATTTACGGAACGTTGTACCCGTACTACGTTATGACTTCAGGGCAAAAAATGACCTTTTTTTAAAGTTTTTATTTTGGAAACTGTTTTGAGTCACGATCATGAGTGGTGATGAGGTGATGCCTGGCAGGAAAGGGCAATGACGTGCGATGTCGTTCTGCCCTCATTTTGTGCAAAAAACCGCCTAAAATGGGCCAAAAACGCGTCATTGCTAGGTAAACAAGACTTTTCACCGCCTGAACGTGCCGCACGTCCATTTCGGGGAACAAAGTCATATGGAAAAAGTGTCGGGGAATCTGTTCCTGCCGTCCAAACCCTGCTGGCCCGATCTTTATAGCGCTGGTAGCTGAAAAATGTGAACGTTGTAAATATACAACACTTGTGACTTCCGGTACAACAGAAAACCTTTGCAACGTAATTTGACAGGTCTATGCCTGGATACTAAATAAAAGTGGACCACATCATAGTTGACATGCTCCACAACATATATTTGACTCAACTAACTGTTTCCTGAGCGTCTGTGAAATGAAGCAAGTCTGTATAGAGTGAATGTTGTAAATGTACAACATTTGTGACTTCGGGGCAGCTGAAAATGATAGAATGGAAGTAAAATTATGAAAGGTATTTCGACGTTTTGGACGAGTTTCTGGGTCCACCCTCCCCACTCCTATCGCCGGCGCGAGCGCGAACTGATCGGTTAGCCCCTGGTATGTAGGCAATCTGTGGCACTACACACAGTCCTACAGTCACGAATGTTGTACCCCTACTACATTCGAAATATCGAGATAAATAGGCACGTAGGCACCCAGAAAACTAAATTTTGTTCCCAAATCACTCTTTAGTAGACAGACAATCAGATTTGAGTCCCCAGAATCTGTAAAGTTCGTAATCGGCTTGAAACTGCAGCTCAAAGTTAAAGAATACCAGCAAATATTTTGCTCTCTGCCCACCTAGGCCTAAAGGCCGAATCGTACATAGATGTGTGAAGCAACACACTTTTCAAGTGCGAAATGACTTCAAACCTAAAGATACACAGTGTGGAACCGAAAAAAATAGCCAGGCAACAGAATCTCACTCACCTCCGATAGGCGCGAAAAAAGCTCGAAAAGTGATACCCTGACGTCATAACGTAGTATATATACAACGTTCAGGTTATCATGCGCCCCAGTGGTGCCACACGTACCAGACCATGGTGGTATGTAACTCTTCACGTTTTTTGAACCTACTACAAGAATTTCACGCCATGTTTGAATCTTAGCACAGCTTGAACGGACCGAAATAACCGATAATATACAGGTCTGCATGCGACTTTACGAGAGGTCGACTTTGGAGCTATGTTGGCAGCACTGTACGTATCCGAGGAGCCCGGCGGGTGGTTTCAAACGATGTAAGGCAGTAGTTGTACGTGTTTAGGGCAACAAAAGTCGATTGCGAGCGAAATTAGCCTCTTAAGACACATTTTTACTGAACGTTGTTCGGGTACAACAAGTGACTTAAAGGGTTAAGGGAAGAGGGTACGGAACCGAATGTACGGAGACATAACGAAATGTAAATGAACGGTATATTTCAGTATGGGCGACCGTGATTTTTTTTTTTTTTTTTTTTTTTTTTTTTTTTTTTTACAGTGTATACTTCGTGAAATCCAATCGCTATACCGAAACCCACACCCACAACCTTCCCTTCCTAAATCTATTTCCAGCTTTTATCATTCTGAATATCTTTTCCTGGTGGCGTTGTCCTCTGCAGCAGCGCTCTCCCCTCCCCTCCGCCCTCTCCACCTCTCACTTTACCCATTCATTTCGGTCCTTTTACATCTTTTTGCACCTCTGGCTCGTCTCCCCTATTCTCCTCCTCCTCCCCCTATCTGCCCCAGTGTCTTTTTCAGCCTCCGCAGCCACAATGTCTGCGGTGGAGCATTTTTTGTCTCCTCTGCCCCGCGCTCCCTCCCACACCTTTCCTCCCCCCCTCCCCCCCCCACCTCTCTCTCTCACTCCCGCCGCTAACTTACCACCGCGCCTTACCGCCTGATGGCCTCTTTATCTTTTCTTATTTCGGCTCGCCCTGGCCGGCCCTGTCCCTGACCCGGGCCTATAGTGGGCAGGCCACCTCACCGCACCACCAGCCCTGCGCAGCCAGCGCTGCGCTCAGCAGCACGGGGAACTTTTCGGGGGGACTTTGAATTTTCGCCCAAGTGAGTTGCTGCACCCACTTGGCCCTCTCGGAGCTCTAGAACAGCCGCGCTTCTCCGCGCTTAGCCCCGCAAGCTGCCCCTCCCGCAGCACGCCGCTTTCCGCTTCGACACTGAAGCGGATGACGCTGCCTCCACTCTCCCCGCCGCCACCCACACAAACCCCTTTTTTGGGCGCCCCTCCAAGCGGCGGCGGCCGTCCCTTTGGCCACCCCCAGGTAAAAGCTTCGTCGCTCCGCTATTTATTCGTTGAAATCGGCCTCTTGCGTCTCCTCCCTCCCGTCCCGTTCACCGTCCCCACGGCCCCCACAGCCCCACGGCCCCCACAGCCCCTCCAGGTCCACCCTGCTCGAGACCCCGCAGTGTGTTGCGGTCACCGGCGCCTCACACAACCCGAGGGGATCGGCACTCGACCCCATCGCCACGCGCCGGGGAGCAGATCCACCTCGGCAGGGTGCGATCGGGAGATCGATCTTCCTCTCTCCCCGAATGGGCCTGCTGGCCTGGCGCTCCTAATCCTATAAACGCCCGGATAGGCAGTATTCCGATTTGCCTCATTGGACTGGCGGAGGAATTTTTATACCTATCCCAAAAGCCCCATTCATTATGCGTGGAACATGAGCGTGGCCAGGTCAGACAGCAGCGGTCTAATTCAATTTAAAAGTGGTTAACGCTTTCCGAAAGATTAAAGTCCATCTTTCCGCTGGACTACCGCCGCGGTGCGGAGGGAAATTTGTATAAAGAAAAATTGGAGCAAAACGAACATTCGAGAATCGCGAAAAGAGTGGATAAAACGCAGTGGGGAGCACAAAGAGGAGGCGATAAAAGGGAGAGGACGATAGGGTGGTTGCGGAGTGGGCAGGATGAGAAGGGGAAGGGGGGACGCAGTGGGGAGGGGGCGCTGTCGAAATGCTGGCGCGCTTAATCAACGTGTAAGGGATGAATAATGCACCGCGTGATATCGCAGCAGGGTTGCCTCCGGAGGACACGCCCATTCAGCGAGGTGGGGGAGGGGGGGGGGGCAGCGGGGTCTGGCTGTGGCGGTGTGCTTGCTTGTGGCCCAGGCAACCATACAATGTTTCATCTTCACCGCTCCGCCGCGAAATCCAATGACATCTCTTGAAGTATTGAAATAATATGCGCTCTTCCCACTCTCTACTGACTATGGCTCGCCCCTCTCTCGTTTGCTCTCCCCCCCCCCTCCCTCTCTCTCTCTCTCTCTCTCTCTCTCTCTCTCTCTCTCTCTCTCTCTCTCTCTCTCTCTCTCTCTCTCTCTGTAATCCTCCTGATTACAGTATCTAGGTTTACCCTGCCCGCCTAGAGCCCTGCTAACTTTGCGCGGCCTGCGGCGCGATGCCCCCAAGCGAAAGAGTCCGAAGTGTGCGGGCCCCATCCGAAAGAGTCCGATCTGTTTCGCTGTCCTTTCAACAAAGTCCGATGTTTTTCGATCCCGTTCGACAAAGTTCGATGTGTTTGGTTATAAGATAAGACATTGGACTTATTTGTCGAACTGGAGCAAAACACATCGAACTTAACCACTTTGAAAAATCACGTACGAGGATTATAATCAGTTACGATTATAGTGATTATGACTATTTGAGTTTATCTTCGACATATTTACTGATTATTGGCTAATAATCATGCGAGGGGGAAATAACCAATGAATTTGGTGTACAAATTTCGTGAATTGGATGTGAATTGCCCACTGTTAAAAATTCTGGACCCAAACTACAGGAGAGGTACGGAAGCACCGTTTTATTCCACCACAGTACGTTCTGTACCTTGAAAGTACAGTGAGTACTGTAGACCGGCCTGACCAACTACGGAAGGTTCTGTACCCATTGTGCCGTAAAAGTTTGAGGCGTGTCAAAATATTGTCGTCGGTTGTATGGACAAAACAGTCACTGGAAGTACGGAGACTCCTGTACTCATCAGGAACGGACGTTCCGTAGCATCATAAAACAGCGCAGACCTGGTAAAAAATTGACAGGACAATGCTGTGGAAATTACTGTAGAAATTTTTAACAGTGCAACATTTGCACATTACTCGCCGAAATTCGGCAATACTCACGAATACTCGGCAGTACTCACAATTATTAGCCTTTTCTCAAAATTTAGTCGTGATTACACTTCTTGAGGGAGTGGAACACCCCTCGTCCTCAGCACTGCAACCGACTGCAACCCATCGCGGTTTTCTGGTTTTTAAACGGACACGTGTGTGATGTTAGCGGACACAAATTGGACGTATTTACTTTCACTACATTTAACGCAATGCGCGTGGAATGCATGGCCGCGGCGGAAGCCGGCGCTCAGCGGAATTTCCCCGCACGCAAAGTGCTGCATCAGCAAAGGGATTGCATTCATCAGACTCATTTTCATCCATTTTCCTGGAACACTTCGACACTGTGCTACGTCGGTGTCGGTGCCAGATCCGCGTGTTGACGCTTGTGGTGGGCGTGTGTGTGGATGTTCACTGCCGGGGGGCGCGGCGGGTCGTTGTCGGGCGGGGGGCGCCTGTCTGGCTTGTGCACGCTGCCTCGCCTGACCGCTCGAACAGGACAGTCAGCCGGTTGGACAAGGGCGTGGTCTGGTCCCTGTGCGGCGGGCGCCGGGGCGGCGCCGGGGCCAGGGCAGGCCGTTTTGCATACGTGGTCAAGGCCGTGCGGCCCCGGTCGCCGTGCCTCTCATGTCGTTCCGACCCTGTAGGCTGATTCCGCACATCGGTCAAGGGGAGGTGGACGCGGTCCTCTCTCTCCCACCCAATGGCAGCGCCTCATTAGTGCGACAAGCAAAGGGTCGTCAACTCTGCTTGACCGTGTACGGAGGAATATGGAATATTACAGGTATTATTGGTAATCCCACACAAAAAATAGACGTCTATAATACGTATAAAAGACGTCTTTCCTTAGATGCAGAAGAGTCTACTAGACGTCTTTTGTAGTCTACCGGTAGACATCTATGACACGTATAATGTCCTAATTTGCGACGTATATTAGACGTCTTTTTATATACATCTACTAGATGTATACTCATAGATATAAATATACACCAAAAAATATAAATTTGGGGGAGTTGAACCCAGCATCTTCTTGGTAACTGTCTATCGCTTTATCCATTACGCTATGCGCTCAACTTCAGGAGTGGACTGTTAGGATGCTATATCTTCCAAGGTAGGTCTAACTGTGATCTAAAATATGTCTATGTCTATAGACATCTATCATTCCGTCTGCCCATAGACTAGGCAGATTTTCTCATCTATATATGTCTATTATATGTCTACTAATAGATGTAGACAAGATAGACATTTCGTAGATTATCTATAGATGTCTACTTTCGGTCAATACGTAGACGTCTCTTCGTAGTTAAATTTAAGACTAATTTTAGATATCTAAATTACGTCTCCTTGTGGATATAGACTTGCTAGACACAAGGTAGACCATCTATAGACAACTATAGACGTCTATCGACGTTTTTAGACCGAACATAGACGGTCTACCGCGATCTATAGACGTCTATTTTTTGTGTGGGATATTACACCAATTTTACAAAGCTAACGTCATGGTCCTCGGAAAATGGGTAATATCAACGTAATATTACCTGTAATATGGGTAATATCAATGTAATATTTGAGGTAATATCATCTCGTGTTCGGAGGAATATCGGAGTTGACGACCCTCAGGCGACAAGGACGGAGGTACGAAAGTCCGAATCAGTCTACTGCTGGCGCCGCGGCGCGCCGGTGTGTTGAAGTGCGGGTCACCCCCACGACACCTCGCACCCCTGCCCGATCCGGACCGGCCAGGGCCTGCCGTCTGACTCCAAAGGTCCCTCTCTCGCATCCATCCTTGTCGCACTGATGGGGCACCGCCACCCCCAAAATAGGGCACCACCATAGGTGCGACAAGGATAAAGGCATGAATGCGATCTTCGGAATCAGACGGCTGGGCCAAGCAGGCCGTCCCCCGGGACCCTCCCGACCCGTAAACGCAGCAGTACACCGCAGTTCTTCACCGTCCGAATCCCTAAAGCTTAGTAAAAGTCGGAGCGGAGGGTCTTTTGCCATCAGTTACCTCGACCCGTGCCGGCCCGTCCCCGCGCCCGGCCGACTGGACACGTTGGGCGTCCATCTTCCTCCACCTGCGAGAGCGACGCGCGTGCCGTGTCTCTCCTACCAGCCGACTGATTCCGAGTATCGCTCTGGTACCCAGTGGCGGTCATCGCATGAAGCCGGGGTGGCAGCTGCCACCGCGGCTTTTGGAAAAAGGAGGTATAGGTTTGGGGTCCGAGGAGGTAGGTGAGAGAAAGGAGGAGGGAGAAGAAAGGGAAGAGAGGGAGGGAAAGAGAGAGAGAGAGAGAGAGAGAGAGAGAGAGAGAGAGAGAGAGAGAGAGAGAGAGAGAGAGAGAGAGAAAGGAGAAAGAGAAAAGAAAGAGAGGAGAGGAGAAAGGAAAAAGAAAAGAGGGGAAAGGGGTAAGTTTAAGAAAAGGAGGAAGGGTTTTGGACTAGGACGAGGGGCCCACAACTCTGGAATTCAGGGGTACAAGACCACCAAAATCTTTGGAAATCATATTGAGATCTCATTGAAATCAGTGAAATCTTTGAAATCAGTGAAATCACTTTGAATTCACGTGAAATCACATTGAATTCACATGAAATCACATTGAATTAACATTAAATCACATTTAAAAAGCGTCTCGGGAAACTCACTCAAATCGGTGTGGGGAGAGGAGGGGGGCGATGTGCACTGGAGGTATAAATAATAGTCCTACGCCAATCCACTTCCACAAATCTGGTTTGTGAGGGAATATTAATTTATTAACTGGAGCAATAAAACATAGTGAAAGTGCTAGACGACCAAGATTCTTTAAAATACCTCCTTGTTACGGCACAGTTGAAGTGAAATTCTCAAAATCGTGCAAAAAATACGGGGATTCCCAAGAAAATACACGCACAGCTGATCCAAATTACTCTCTCAATTACATATGATTAAATAGGATTTTTACTAAATTATTGTGAATTATTTCGATTTATTCCAAATTATTGGAAATTAACTTGCAACTGCGCAAAATTATCACAATTATTTTAATTAATTTTTTAAAAAAATTCAGAAGCAAATTTTGCTCTGCAATTGAAAGGGTGGCGTGAAAACATGGAAAATTTTTGCGGCAGTAAACCTCCCGAAGGAGGTTGCGGTTCCCGCCAGGCACAGGGCTTTTACCCCCTGTGGCAGCCAACTGCTTCGGTGTTCCATGGGAACCGGCGCTTTGCTGACTGCGATCCTATCGCGCAATTCGACAGATCTGATCCCCGTACCACCATTGGCCTACCCCTAGAGGTACGAGCGGTGTCAAGAGCGTTAGACTTCCTGATCCCAGTTTCAGAGGCCTTACCTCAGAGGGGTACGCGGGATTCGAACCCACAACCCCGAGTGCCGACACGTAGCCAGAACGGGAAGCGACCCAACGCCCAGAGCCACCGAGCCAACGGCGGTGAGACGTGTTTAACTTCTATTTGACCTGCCACACTGTAAAAAATAGTTGTCAGGAGACAAGAGTTTGCACGACTAGCACCTTGTTCTCGAACAAAGGAGTTGTTTTTAGTATTCCACTTAAAAATATCTGTATGTTCTTACCGTATGGCCCCATACAAGAAACTGATGTGTATGGAACGGTATGGATGTGTTGTAACGTGACAACAAAATTGTTGTTAACTTTTTAACTAACACATTTTGTCGGAGAACAGTGAAGTTTGTAATTAAAAACCTTTCTGCGCAGTAATGAGACCAAAACCCCTTTTTTGAAAAAAAGAAATTTTTTGAACTCTTAACTTTTGACAAAAAGTTTGTTTTTTAACAACAAATGTTGTTTAAAAAGTTAACAACACTTTTGCTGTTAATCAACAACAAAAATTTTTACAGTGCATCCAGCTGCGGCCAAAGGGAATGTCAAGCGCGAAAAAAACTTTCCCGAGTGGGAGTCGAACTTCGAACCACTCAGTTCGGTGTTGCGCGCTCTACCAACTGAGTCACGACGCCACGATAACTGTGCAGTGCGACGGGTTCGAGTTGTATTTGCCCTGTCCTCCTGGTCCTCAGGTCCACATTTCGTGTACAGACATATCTTGATTTTTCGCATGTTGAAAATTCGGATAAGTGTAATAACCTAACCTGAGCGGCTCCTGGCCCGGTTTTGATGCCGGTTAAATAGATTTTGTAGTGATTGCACCGAAAAATTAAAGCTAAATGCACGCTGAGTGCGATAGGCGCCGCCAATAACCAAATGAAAGCCCCTACCAACACAGAATTGCTTCAAATGAAGCTAAATAGCGGTGAATACGCTTGATGCTGCGTCGGGCAGCCAAAACACGAGTTGTCTGCTTTGTTTAGGGACGGCACTACGCCACGCCACCTCCTACGCGCTACCTTCTTTTCTTCCTCCTCTCAAGCAACCTGGCCATCCCCCTACGTTACGATTTGAAATTATTATCTTAGGTTGGCAGAAGTGCGCCGCAGTCGACTATTCGTTCGGTAAAAATGAAGTAGGTTTCGAAAGGGCGGTGGCGGTATGGTGGTCACGTGCGAATTTCAGTGGTGTCATCTCTTTCTTGAGCGTTTCACTGAAGCAGAGCTTTGTTTGAACGCAGACTTTAGAGGTTTCTCTTTCGCTCCGTGTTGGCTCGACTCCGCCTAGCCCCACCACGAAAAACTATCCCCTTCTCCAAGTGATTTAAGCTGACAAGTCGAGCATTACCATAGCAACTGAAATTTCAATTCAAATTTACAGAAAATCTGTAGTTTAAATTTCAATGAAACTTTAAGAGTGAGTATACAAGTTTACATACTATAACTGCAGTAAGTAATATTATAAAAATCGTTGGAGCGGATTTTTTCCTCCCGTAAGGGGCCATACAAAACAATTGACAGACGTTTCAAAGCGATTTTAGAAGGCAACTCCGTTGCCTAAAAAGTTACGGGGTCTTATAAAAAGACATGAGATATTCAAGAAATATAAAGTAAAAGTGCGCAGAAGAGAATGCCCGATTTGGCCGTCCCTCGTCGATAATTTGCGGTGAAGCGCTGAATCGTCTAGGTTTTGAAAACAAGCAGCCGGCCGCTAGCTTACGAGAAAAATGTCTATGATAAAGGTCGTAAATTCACGATATCAAACTGTAGCACTCTAATTGTATTTATTACTGTTTAATGAATTGTTTTCCGATAGTTTAAAAAAATAGAAGGACACTACTTGATATCAACTTGTCTTTCTTAAAAGCAACAAACACTCAGGTAATGAAATGCACTACTGATCGAACATTTGCTGCATCGTTTTTAAATTACTATTTGAATTACGAAAGATTTCTAGAATTTACTGAAAGACTTTTGGCACTGCTGTTGAACACTCCAAGCCTTTTTCGAATGAGAAAACTTGCGGTCTCGTTTTCCTCGCCTCCTGAGTCCCCCTCCTCTCCTCCCTCCTCAACCTCTTTCTCCTCACACCCATTTTAATTACGTTCTAAAGTCAAGGTTCTGCAGAGCTTATACTACGCCCCCGTTGTGGTGTGGGGCGGGGCTGGGCGGGGCGCGGCGGCGGCCTCGTCCGGAGTTTTCGCGTCCTCGCCCGGCGGCACTGTGAGAAAAACCGTACCTCATACAACTAAACAACGGTTTTGAATTAACGGTTTACGGTTTTCGTTGCCGTACATCACTAATTTACCCTATACCGGGTACAATATTTTATTGTACTTCGAAATAACGGTAAAAAATTGTAGTTAAATTGTAGACTTTTCTCACAGTGGGGGGCGCTGGGGCATGTCCTCTAGCCTTGCAGGGCGCTGCCGGCTGCCGGCTGTACCCGGGCCGAGCCGGGTGTGGCAGAGGGTGGGGGGTGGGACGGGACGGCTCTTTGAGGTGAAGCCTGGCATACACTGCAAAACCTGGGTGTTACCTGAGAGCACAACTTGGTCTCTTGCCTCCAAAAATGGAACGCCTTGGGTCGTTTTGCCTCAGCCAGGCGCGTTTTAAGAGAGGGGTGGAGGGTGGGGGGGGTGGGGTGGGGCTCTAGACAGCCACCTGAAAGGTAGGCAAATTGTGTAGCGATAAAGCTGTGCGCCCTGGTCGAATTTTGGCGTTATTGGAGACACGTTTTTTTTCACACTAATAGGTATTTTTGCGTCCTAAAGGCCCAAAATGGAAATGATTCCGAGTACACTTTTAGTTAAAGTTTCTCACACAGATTCCCCGTTGCGAATATTCGAATACGAGTGACGCTCTCATGGCGTTCGCGTGGTGGCAATCGTCGTTTGTTTATTATATTGGGCGAAGGCTAACCTCACAGTGCACATTGGCTGGCAAGATGGCTCCCAGTGCCGTATGGTGTTATTTCAGAACGATTAAAAAGGGGAAAAAGTTCAACGTTTGAAGTGCCATAAGGTTTTAAATTTTAACCAAAGCACGTCAGCGCTCATCGCCCATCTTGCGACGGTTGACAAAATCACTGTTGCGACGCAAAAGAGAAAGAGACCAGCCGACAGCCGACGTTCGGGGATTCACAGAGGATGAAGACGACCCCGATGATCCTGGCTCTCCCTCTGTGTCGTCCACTCAGGTAAGATAATTAAATTATGCTGCGACCAGCTCAAAGCACTTTCTGCTTAGGGGGCTTAGTGGAGAAAATTTGAGCCACTAGTGTCTCGCCTCGACCACACGAGTTTGAATTGAAACCCGCGGCCGCGGGGGAGGGGAGGAAAGTGATGGTGATATTGTTCTTAGAATACGGTACGCCGTCATCTCCTCGACGAAGCTTAGCCTCGTTACACTGGGCAGGATGGGGCCTCCGAACACTCACTGTCTCAAATCCCCAGCGTTGGGTGTGCCTGTTTTCTTAAAAAAATAACTATTTTTAAATTAACTCCGTCAGCCAGTAGGCAAACGCCGGTGGCCGTGTTGGCGTAACTTCCCCACTCTCACCCCCACAAGCCAGCCCTAGCCGCCGCCCCAGTGTTTCTCCGGGGCCCATGGACAAATACCTTAACAGAGCCGCATCATTCTCCTGTAAGCACAGCTCATTGATCGCTCGCATTGCCGCGCTCAAACATTTTACTAAATGCCATTTTAATGCCATTGCAGCCGGTGGTGAGAGGGATATAACAGTGACCAACGCCCTGGTCTCTATGATTGCAAAGGACGACATGCCGCTGTCGACCACCTCCAAAGAGGGATTTCGCTTGTTTTACAGCAAACTGCAGCCACTGTACAAGTTGCCATCCATCCCTACAGTGACCAAAAAAATTGAAATGGCCTACGAGGAGCTACGCGCTAAGTTTGCCAAAGATACACTGTGAGAAAAAACTACAATTTAACTACAATTTTTTACCGTTATTTCGAAGTACAATAAAAAATTGTTCTAAAATTGTACCCGGTATAGGGTAAACTCTAAAATACTAGGGACAATTTTTGTTCCTAATTGAGCACGAATCCGTGCATACGCAACATGTGTACGATTTTGTTCCTAATAATGGAGTAAAACTGCACAATAGAGCACTTTTACTTTTTTATTTAGGAAAGAAATCGTACACATGTTGCGTATGCACGGAGTCGTCCTCAACACTGTTAAAAAATTATTGTGATTTCCCAGCACTTCCTCGATACGGCACAATTGTGAAATCCCAACACTTCTCCGTAATCAGAAAATGACCCTTTAGCTGCCTCGAAGTGAAATATTTTTGAAGCCAGTCTATTTTAAATACAGAGGACAGTTGGAATTTCCTGAAAAGTTGTGATTAAAATACAGAGACCAGTCGTAATTTCCCGAAGAGTTCTGTTTAAAATACAGAGGACACTTGTAATTTCCCGAAGTGTTTTGGTTTAAATATAGAGGACAGTTATAATTTCCCGAAGAGTTCTGATTTAAATACAGAGGACTGTTGTAATTTAACGAAGAGTTCGGGCAACTTTTTTCACAACGGAGGTGATGTGAATTTCCGACTTTTTTTTTTAACAGTGAATTAGGAACAAAATTATTGTCCCTAGTATTTTAGTGTGCTCATTTGGGTGTCACTGTCCACTATCCCCAAGGTATGAACTAGTGCTGTGCGAATGGTTCGAAATCGAATCGACTCTGCCCGGATTCGATTCGATTCGGTACCGAATCAGTTATGATTCGGCATTGAAAGGTTCGAAATTTCGAATCAACTAAGATTCGCCACCGGATCTTAAAGTTTTAGAACATGCTTTCCAACAAGAAGAGGGTGAAAGCGCGCCTTTGAAAAGATGTGTGGGCCTACTAGACTTTATTTTAAAGCAAAATTTTAATTAATTTTTTTTTTAGTAAATCTAATTTGTTGGGGGTCAAAATTGGATTCAATTCGCATTCAATTCGCACGCGAATTATATGGAGGATTCGATTCGAAATTACTTGGTCGGATTCGATTTGACGGAGATTTGAAGAAATTCGATTCGATTCGGACCCAAAAACCTCGATTCACACAGCAGTAGTATGAACACATTGGAAACACAAGTGTGTGGAAAAATTTACATATTTGAGTGTCTCTGCGGACGAATGAACTTCGCACACTTACCAGTGTGCAACATTCACACACTTGTGTTTTCAGATTTATTTATTATTTCGACACCTTAGACTGAAAGGCACGCAGTTCAGCTGCGCGATCCGAAAGGCACGCAGTTCAGCCGCCCATTCCAAGACTAACGCAGTTCAGCCGTGCGGTCCGAAAGACACGCAGTTTACCGCTCCAGACATAGGAACTGCGTGAGTCTTGGATTGAGCTGCTGAACTGCGTGTCTTTCGGAGCGCGCGGCTGAACTGCGTTAGTCTTGGAACGGGCGGCTGGACTGCGTGCCTTTCAGTCTAAGGTGTCGATTTATTTATTAGTAGCAACGTGCGCGGATATGTAATTTTTCTCCCTTTCTGTCCAGGAACTGGCATGATTTCTGTGGAGGTTTGTGCTATAGGCCAATTGAAACCAGGTGCACCAAGCCACATCTGCGGACTCTTTTGAAAGAGGTGTGCGCGACATGGTCCATAAGGCTCCTTCGTGCCTAAAAATCTGATCCTGAGACAAAACCATATGGCTACTTCATGCCTAAAAATACGAAAAAGTATCTATGCTAACTGTCTAATGGTGCCAAAGTGGGCCGCACGCGTCTGCCTGAGAGAGGTGAGTGTGCAAACGGGGAGCTTTGCGGCTCCAAGAGGGGCCCCAGCTGAAAATTCCGGTCGGAATATTTCCGACCGTATTTCTTTCGGCCGGAGATTTTCCGGCCGTAACTATTCCGCCCGTAAATTGGAACACTTTCCGGCCGTAGTTTTTGACGCCGCTTTCCGGCCGTAGTTTTTGACGCCGCTTTCCGGCCGTAGTTTCTGACGCCGGCCGGAAGAGGTTCCGGCCGGAGGGTGTTCTGGCCGGACTTTGTGAAAAGTCCTCTGGGCACCACCTGAGCGGTGTCCAACAGGCCTCTAAAGAGCATGTCCCCCGGGTAAAGTTTGTGCGCTGAGCACGATAGTGATGTTTAAAATGCCCTATCTAGAGCCGTTCTCTTAGTAGCCCTATGGTCAAAAAAGGAAATATTTTTTTATCTCATGCATAAGTACAGTTTCCTGTCAACATGTGACACACGAAGCGATTTTCCCCTGTGACTCTTAATTTAGGTGCCACAAGTCACTTACAGTTGGCCGAAAAACGTACGGCCGGAAAAGAAGGCTCCGGCCGTTAACCGTATCGATTCCGACCGTAAACCGGAACCCCTCCGACCGGAAAAGGCTTGACTACGGTCGGAAACTCTGACTCCGACCGGAACAACGGGGATACGGTCGGAAATCGTGACAGATTCCGGCCGGAGTGCCAAATTACGGCCGGAAAGATGGAATACGGTCGGAAATCGTATACATTTACAGCCGGAGTGCCACTTTCCGGCCGGAAACCTGGCCGGAATTTTCACCTGGGGCAGATCGACTGCCTGGAGTGCTTGACCCCGCCACGGCCACGCCGCAACCCACTCCACCTCACCCGTGGCTAGAGAGAGATCCAGGCCGCTTTGGGGGTGAAACAAACACTTGCGTCATCTACCCCCCTTTCTATATTCCTATCTCCTTCACGTATTAGCGAAATTTAATTCTTAATCTTTTTATTGGCTCTGTCCGGGCCACGACGCGACGGGGTGGTGTCCTTTTGATTCCTCTCCGCCCGGCCCCTCCCCCCTCCCCTCCCCAACTCTCCCCGCCCCGCTCCTCCCAATCCATTTTCATCACAAGCCCGTCCGCCCTCCACACCCGCTCACCCGCTCCTTCCATCACCGCCCCCCGAACGGCACACCTCCTCCGACACACACGAGGGGTGGCTCATGAAGGCCGGCGATCAACATGGGTAGTATACTGTGATCGGAAAAATATTTGTAACCTATTGTTAAGTACCGATAGACTGAGATTTGGTTGCCAGGGTTACCGATAAGCACCATAAACTGCCCCGTAAATCATGGCATCAACCATCCACTGAACCCCAGCCCGCTCCAACCCTTTCCAGCCCCAGCCCGCCACGGCACGCTACGGTCCTCCACGCACCACTGACCCCATGGATGGACGGACAAAGGCCCCGCCCGACGTGGCAGAGCGCAACCCCCTCCCCCTCTCCCCTCCCTCTTTGAGTCCCCCTGGGGGAGTCCATCAACTAACTGTGCTCAACTGTGGGGGCTAGAGCACGACTAGCGGCCTGGCGGGCGAGGGGGTGTAGGATAAGCCCGTCTTCGGTCTCAGCGTATATATCCATACGCCCGCCCCACTCCACCCCGCCTCGCGCAGGCGCACGGCTCTCAGTTTGCACACCATGGAGAACACATACATCGCTTTCGAAATTCGCAAGTCAAACAATCTCCACGGCGACACGTCGACTACCAGGGGTGCGGAGGTCGAGTGGATGCGAGGAGCACGGTGGCAGCGCATGCCGCTTAGTCACGCACCGGCGTGTCAGTGCACTCTCAGGCTGTCATGCTTGGCTCAATACGGGCTGGAAATGTGCATCAGGCGCGGATCTAGCAGCAATTCGTGCGACTGCGACAGAATCCCACCTGTCTAGGCGAGAGCCAGCGAGACGCAAAGGGGGTTTCGGACGCAGCTTCCCCCCTCCCCCCCCCCACTCCTTTTGCGTCACGCTTGCTCTCGCTTGAGAGGTGGGATTCTGTCGCAGTCAGAGCTCGGACGCAGCGGGGCTGGATCCGCCCATGGAAATGTGATATTCATAATATTTCCAGTGAAGCCAAACGAGCGAGCAGCAGCACGATGCTCGCTAAAACGCGATGTGGGCGTGAAAAAGAGCTGCCGGGCAGTTCGAGTGTGTCACTACCACCGCTCGTTTTCGGATGCATGTCAGCACCGGCTCCCGCGCTCTCAGGAAGGCTCTTGGTCGAGCCGCTGAGGAGCTACTCTTCACCATACATGTCTGTGCGCGAAGGTGTTCGGGCCTGCAGTGACCATGGAATTTAAATACAATCGCGCTGAGATAGAAAATATGCCAGTAAAAATTTAAACATTTTTGTTTTTCCAGTGTTACGTCCTGGCAATAAGCGTCGCGGTCAAAAATCCCCACACTGTTAAAAATACTCGTAAGTTTACGACACTTTTTGAGAACATTAATGTCGTTTTTAAACAGCACTTTCAAGTTACGACTTATGTCGTGCGTGAACGACGAAGAGATCGCTAAGTTTTATAGCGAATCAGTTCGTTTTCAAACGAATAAAGTCCTAAATGTACTTGATCGTAAATTCCCCTTACAGCCCCGAAAAGTACGCCGTCAGGTCGCGAACAGTGCGCGCAAAGTACGTCCCTTTGAAAAGGCCGACGAATTCAGAGGGACCTAGGTTGCCATCAGTACGAGGGGCACACTAAACCCTTATGCACTTTGTTGTGCATATACATGCAGGATTCTAAGCAACCATAAGTATGCACACTTTTTATGCATAATTATGTACAAATTGTGCATAACTATGCACAAATTGTACATAGTTATGCATAAAATTGTGCATATTCTTATGGTTGCTTAAAATCCTGCATGTTTATGCACAACAAAATGCATAAGGGTTTAGTGTGGGGCCTCAACTCACCCAAAATTTGTACACATGATTTCAAGATTTCACATGATTTCACATGACTACACCTCTTATAATTGAAAGAAATAATTCTTAAAGTAAATACAAGCGTATTTTGAGCTTTATGAGCCCAAAATGTGCACTCAAATCTATGTGTTCGGCAATAGATATTCACATTTTTACTCGTTCTTTACCTTTTCCACATCTCCCTTAACATAGAGGTGAAAGAACGAGTATTGTGCTCAGTGCGGTGTAAGTTAGACCCCATTTTCAGCGAAGAAATGGTAATACTTACGGCTATGTCTATGTAAGCAAATTGTAGCTTTTTATCCAGTAATGAGTCAATAATAGAGGTTTTTTTCGAGTTACTAAGCAAAATTTTTAGAAATAGGCTATTTTAGAGCCGGACGGGAAGAAGTAAACTGGAAGAACAAAAAGCGCTCTGCGCATGCCCGGGCGGCGTGGTGGGGGGCGCGCGGGGCCGGAGTGGGGACCTCGGGCGCCCCCCACCACGCCGCCCGGGCATGCGCAGAGCGCTTTTGTTCTTCCAGTTTACTTCTTCCCGTCCGGCTCTGAAATAGCCTATTAAGAATCTAAATTTTGAACAGAGACGCTCGACTGCTCGCCGCGAGACCACTTTTATCCCGTACGCATTACGACTTAATTACGGACAAACATACAACCAAACTACACTATTTACCAAATAAAGTAATCGCGAAACGTATCAACAATTTTCAACATTCTGCAGTTTCTAATTAAAAAGTAAACATTGCATTCATTCGTGTTTATCAACATTGAGAGTATCAATATCAACACAACCGATATAGGTTGTGCGCATGCGCGAGTAGAGCAACGCCTTCTATTGAGATATTCTGTAATCATTTAAAGTTTGTCTCTAAAAGAAAACAAATGCCGCGAAAGGTTTGAACGTGGAAAGTGGAAAGCCGTGACTGACAACAATGTGTCGTGTGTTATGGACTCACTATCCTGCTGTTGACTTACCATTTCTAGTTGAAAGCTAACATTATTAACGTTAAGGGTAAAGAGGTAAAGAACGAGGTTTTCTTTTTGTATCAAACGTGTTTGATGCGCTTACAATCTACTTGTTTGACAATGATTTCGAAGATATCAGCGATTGTGTACACATGATTTCAGGAGTTGAGGCCCCCTCGCATCAGTACCCAAACGCCCACGCGCCCGGAGTAGTAGGTCGCCATCTATACTCGCGCTGCGGAGCCAGCTTACCCCATTGAGGGAGACTAGCGCGCTTTCAGTACGCAGCACGACTACTCCTTGGCTCACTAGTACGCCTTCAGGGCGCTTTGACGAGTACGAGTGCGCTTGCGCTTAGTGTGTGCGGTCTTGGAGACAGAGGTGAGAAACGGTACCGCCCGGTCCCAACAATCCGGGACTGCTCGAATGCGGTCCGGTCCCGGTCCCGGTCTCTTAATCCGGTCCGGTACCGGTCCGGTACTGACCGCACTGGGACCGGAGTGCCGGCCGGGACCGCATAGGGAGGAGGGCGGAGGAGGGTGCAGGAGAGGGGGCAGGCGGGGGACGCTGTCCGGTACTAATCCGGTCCCTTTGCCGACGTCTGCGCTGCCTAGGCAAGCCGGCCGAGAGCCACACAGGTCTGTCTGCGTGCTCGGGCGAGCGGACAGCGCCGGATCTCGGGACCGGGCGGTACCGTTTCTCACCTCTGCTTGGAGAGCGCGCGCCCTAGGTTGCCTCCAGGGGCAAGTCCCGGGCGCATTTGGCGCCCCCCTCCCGGCGTTTTGGCGCCCCCTTCCCAAAAATCGAATTTCCGGCGAATTAAGCTGCAAAACAGCACTAAAAGTGTGATTTTTTTTATATTTTTTTTGAAGAACTATTGTTTGATTTTGGTTGTTTTGGGCAAAATAGAAGTGAAATGCTTTTCCTCCTCTGAGTAAGGAGGGGAAACGGTTAACAGAAACTCAAACATTGATTAGTGCGTCTGCTTGCTGCAAAAGTGGGCGAGAAGGTTGTATCAAATAAGAAAGAGACAACGAAACGCAGGGGGACAAAACAGGAAAGAAGGTGTGGCGTCTAAGTACGAGCAGAGCCTGAATGCCACTTCACTGCAAGTTTGTTTCAGAGTGTAGGGTGAACGCCCCCTCCTCACCCTCCCCCCTGTGAGAAGGAGAAAGAGGACAAAACGAAACAAACGCGTCCAGCACACTACCCGGACCCGAACATACTGCCTCGTTTTGAAGAGCAAGAGGTGAAGGTCCAACGTAGTATCTATGTCTATGAACCCCCATTGCTGCACCGTAAGCAATAAGCCCTCGCCCCGGCGGCGCCCCTATGAGCCCTTGCCCCCGTAGCGCCCACCACCCCACCACGGGAGCCCTCGCCCCGCAGGTGCCTCCCAAGACCGGTAGCCCTCGCCCCCACTGTAACTCAAAAGGTGACAAATTTGTGTTTTTTTGTGGCGACACATCGAAAAAGGAAACATCCTCTTTTTGTTTCCCTTTTTTCGGAAACACATAAATGTGTGACCTTTTTCGGCGACAATTTTGTTTCCAAAACCTCCGTGTGTTACCGAAACAGAGACGCATGTGGCCTTTTTCGGTGACACTCGGAGGTTTTGGCGACAAAATTGACGCCGATAAATGAAACTTATTTATGTGTTTCCTTTAAAATGACAGTGCCGGGGGCGCCCCCATAGGCAGGCGCCCTCCTACGAGAAGCCCCCTCCACCCCCCATCCCCTTACAACCCCCTTGCTGACCTAAGGGCGTTCTTAAATCTCACAACCGTTTCTTAAATCTCACAACCAGTTATGAATTCTCATAACACATGTTGTGAATTTTCACAACAATGAAACCTGAATGTTATGAAAATTAACAACAAAAGTGTAATGAATTTTAATAACATTTTTAACAGTGCTGTTCCGCCGCGCCTGAATTTCAAAACGTAAGTGTGCACAATTTTACTGTTTTGTTTGTAATTATGAACAAAAATTATACGCAAGAGCAGCATGCACATAGAAGTTCATCACTAAGTATAACTGAATTAAAAAATTGTACATAAGAATTTAGTGTGTACCGAATGAATGCAGCACGGCGTAGTATATTTAAAATCAGCCAGGCGTCTCCGGCCCGAAGGCTGCCGCCCCCGGCCGCGCCGCCCCTGGCTGCGCCCTGGGCCTGCGGTCCCCTCCCCAGCGCAGTACCCCTCCCCCCTCCCCTACCGGCCCCCATGCGTAAGCGCGACCTAGGACGCCATAAGTACTCGCCGAGGGAGCGTACCAGGGCGCTTTCTGTACGCTTCATGCCGCACTAATGCTGGACGACCTAATACGCCAGGAGTGCGCATTTTAAGACGCTCCCGGACTGTTGCCGCACTACTACTCCGAATCGCCAAGCGTACTTTAGGCATACTGTTCGCGATCTGATGGCGCACTCTCTGGGGCTGTAAGGCGTCCTTCCGCAGGGTGTCACTTAGATACCACTTTATTCGTAAATTGACAAATTTGGTCTTAAATGTGCGACTTCGGTCGTAATTGAACGATTTTGATCGTACAGTTACGACAACAAATCGTGAGTAAATGACCAGAATCGTCACATTTTACGAACATTTTAGGCCTTCAATGCTAGAAAAATTTACGACAATGTCGTAGCAGGCGCAGTTTAAGGGGGGGGGGCGATCGCCCCCCCCCTTTTCAGCCACTAGATAGCAGCCTGGAAAGTAGGCAAATAGCGCCACAAAACCACTGTATGTAGGCAACCTGGGGTGCGCCCCCCTTGCGCCCCATCCCCCCCCTTCCAGTTGGACCTTAAACCGCGCCTGTGTCGAAGAGGAATGATTTTTTTATCATGAGGGTACGACCAAATCGTTCCAAAACGATTGCAGTCGCTATAAAAATTAGTGACTTATTTGTCATTAAATTACGACAAAATTTCTAACAGTGGCAGCCAAGTTGTTTGCACGGTCAACGCAGATGTCATAACTCTATCTTCCCCTCCCCCTCTCTTTCTCTCTGTCCCCCCCCCCCCCCCGGCTCATACTTGCTCCCCCTTTACATTTTACCTTTTGCGCCTGGCCCCACGACACTAACTGTATGCCCCCCAGCGATCCACGCCCAGCCCGACCCCGACCCACCTCGGGCGTCCATGGTGCCGCCTGCCCCGCCCTCCCATTGTACCACGTGACATTTCGGAGGCCACAGCATGCTACGGACTCCTGGGCCCGGGGACAGCAGGAAAAAAAAAAGAGAGATACATGTTTCAATCAACAGCGTTTTTCCTTTTTGCTTGTTTTTGGCATTCTCATTGCGCTACGCTTGGCACGTGTGAATGTGTAATATGGAGACTGAAAGAGAGACTCAGAACGGACTGTCTAGCCGTGTCCTGGGAGGAGGAGATAGCAGCGGCAGACGACACTTCTTGATTGCCGACATAAGATCAATCATTAAATTGGCCCGAGCAGCGGGGCCAGACAGCCCCCCCTCCCCCCCCCCCCGGGCCCCACACACTCGCGCGCACTCACAAACATTCTAAGTGAGACCATTAGGTTAAGGGAAGACAAGCAAGCGACTCCATCAGTGCCGCTCACTGCACTGCCGCAGGGGCGGTCCCCCCCCCCCTCCCCAATTGCATTCATGATTGATGCCATGGACAGGCCTTTGGACGGCTCTTATGCTTCTGATTAGCCACGACAGCGAAACATGCAGTAAAAGCAGTCTGGCCACACGCAGCAGCGACCTGTCATTCATCGCAGTTGGCTCCCCTGTTTTTCGGCTGTCATCGAATGGCAATCCGTTTATGACCGGCGCGCTTACACGCCTCCAATTGGTTGGTAGACAGCGGTGCTAAGAATGGAATATATGATAATCTGTCGCCTATGCGTCCCTCCCTTTAAAAAAAAAAAAATACGATTTCAGGAAATCCTGGTAGGCACGAAGTTAATTATTGTTTTTGTTTCACTAAATTCTTCCTTAGAAGATGGTTTATATAGAAATTTAATTTTAAAATTCTAGCCTCATGGGTCATGTTACTAAATTTCTTTTATCTCAAGGTCACTAGTAGCGGGTCACATGCCAAATTTTAGCTTTCTAGCTGAAACGATTTAGAAGTTAGTCTCTCAGTAAAAATCAAGCGATCAGCTTGATTTTTGAACTGTAGGCTCGTTGTGCAATGGGCATTCGAACACCGCTTTTACATTTTTATTCTAACGTGTCGTTCGAAATTTTATTTTTTGAACTACTGTGCATGAGTAGAATCAACAAGTCCCCGGCCCCGCCGGACCTCATCCCCTGCGCGCCGCGCCGAGGGGTCGAGCAGTCGCGACAATGGCGTCTCGGCTCGGCTCCCCTTTCCACGCTGTTTTCCCGAGACAAGTCGAGTATTACCATAGAAACGGAGATTTTAGATCGAAATTTCTCAAAATTGGTCGCTAACTTTGGGCTGGCACTTCAGCAGTGAACCAAGGAGATCGAGTTCTACCTCTCTGCCAAGTCTCATCAAAATCCTATAGAAAAATCAGGATTTAGGTAAGGGGCCGTGCTAATAAAAAAAAAAATCGTATCCTGACACAAAACCATAAGGCTACTTCGTGCCTAAAAAAAAAAATACGATTTCAGGAAATCCTGGTAGGCACGAAGTTCGTTAATGCTTTAGTTTCACTAAATACTTCGGTAGAAGATGGTTTACATAGAAATTTACTTTAAAAATTCTAGCCTTATGGGTCATGTTATTGAATTTGTTTTATATCAGGGTCACTAGTTCAGCGGGTCACATGCAAAATTTTAGCTTTCTAGCTCAATCGATTTAGAAGTTCGTCTCTCAGTAAAAATTGTCCGATCAGCTTGATTTTTGAACTGTACGCTCGTTGTGCAATGGGCATTCAAACACCGCTTTTACATTTTTATTCTAACATGTCGTTCGAAGTTTTATTTTTTGAACTACTGTGCATGAGTAGAATCAACAAGTCCCCGGCCCCGCCGGTCCTCATCCCCTGCGCGGCGCGCCGAGGGGTCGAGGAGCCGCGACAATGGCGACTCGGCTCGGCTCCCCTTTCCACGCTGTTTTCCCGAGACAAGTCGAGTATTACCATAGAAACAGAGATTTTAGATCGAAATTTCTCAAAATTGGTCGCTAAGTTTGGGCTGGCACTTCAGCAGTGAACTAAGGAGATCGAGTTCTACCTCTCTGCCAAGTCTCATCAAAATCCTATAGAAAAATCTGGATTTAGGTAAGGGGCCGTGCTAATAATAAAAAAAAATACGATTTCACGAAATCCTGGTAGGCACGAAGTTCGTTTATGTTTTTGTTTCACAAAATACTTCGGTGGATGATGGTCGTTTATGTAGAAATTTAATTGAAAATTTCTAGCCTTATGAATCATGTTATTGAATTGGCTTTATCTCAGAGTCACTAGTACAGCGAGTCACATGCCAAATTTTAGATTTCTAGCTCAAACGATTTAGAAGTTAGTCTAGTCTTTCAGTAAAAATTGTCCGATCAGCTTGATTTTTGAACTGTAGGCTCGTTGTGCAATGGGCATTCGAACATTGCTTTAGCATATTTATTCTAACGTGTCGTTCGAAATTTTATTTTTTGAACTACCGTCCATGAGTTGAATCAACAGCCCCCATTCCCTTTTTCCACCCAGCTACGGTTCTCCCGTGCGCGCCGGGCAGGGCAGAGGGGCCGCGCGGGCCGAGGGGCCGACAATGCCGATTCGGCTTGACTCGCCATCGGAACTGGCACTATTCGCAGTCGGCTGGAGGAGGCGCCGCCGCCTTATAGACAGAACGGGTGGCGTTTGAGGTGGGAGAGCCCAGACCTCCCTTCTATAGTTCTAGGCTGGGACGGCTGGGACCTCCACTCAACAAAAGAAGGCTGGGGGAGGCGCCGCCGCCTTAAACAGAACGGAGCGCTTTTGAGGTGGGAGTGCCCAGTCCTATCCCTTTCGTGGTTCTAGGCTGGGCTGGGACCTCGCTCCATTCAACAAAAGAAGGCCGGTGGCTCGGCGGCTCGCTCACGCGTCTTCCTCGCGACTTAACTCGCGTCCACTACCGAGAGATGGCGCCACTGGCGCACGAAGCGAATTTAACTATCTATTTTACCCGAACGAAATGTTATACAGCCGAAATGACTGTGAAAACAGGAGTTTCAGACCCACGGAAATCGTTTCCCAAAGAAGTTCAATGGATTCGTAAAATTATTCCCGTAAATGTACACCATTTCAAGAATTCTGCTCACCAGATTAAAGTCAAACTTCCCAAACAGTTTTTTGCAGGTGCAAAACCACTGTAAACGCATTCAGTTCGCCATGTCAACGTTCCGATAACTTTACACAATGATTTAAAGTCGCGAGGTGGGACCCTCTCAGCCCCCGGCCGTGGCGGCCATGGTTGAAAGAGGGCCGGCGGGGCCGGTGACACAGCGCCTCACGCGTCCGCCTCAAACCAACCTAGAATATATTTGGCAAGTTTTTAATTTAGTGACGACGTTAAGTTATGTTGCAGGCCTTTAGCACACAGGTATGGGAGGCACTACACATTCACAAGGAACGCAGAGGCAGACTTGGTGAGAGCCAGCCCCCCAGCGGGCCAGCTGTCAACAACCCGCCTTGACAACCACTAAATCGAACCACCAGCCAAGAATTAAAGGGTCCTAGTTTCACATTTGCCACACACTTACCATTAAATGAAATAGAAATTAAAAATATTTGGTCAAAACGCTCTGTGAGAGCCCAAATCGTGAATTTTATCCGCCTCATATTTAAGACACAAACATGGCGCCGAGCGGGCCAGCTATAAACAACGCCGCCTTGGTGTCCACTCAAACCAACTCAAAATATATTTTGCTAGTTTTAAATTTAGTAACCACGTAAAATGATGTTGCAGGCCTTTAGTAAACAACTGTGGAAGCATCCACGCAATACCACGGAACACAAGGGTAGACTTATTTGTATCTTTTAATGAAAACATGAGCTGAGGATTCACTCTGAGGTTGGCGGTATTGTCACAAGCCCCGCCCACGGCGAAATTACAGTCCCAGCCAACAATCAGGAATCACGGCGGCCAGCTAGTGGTCACGTTTGAAAGTCTCCTGGTGGTGAACCCTTTAACATGGCGTGAATCTGCAACGATTCTGACGTGACCACTCCTTGCGTTGACACTTTTGGATATCGAGGTACAAAGCAACAGGCGACCGTTTTCATTGGCTGGATTTTCGCGCGAAATAATGTTATTGGTAAGAGCCGACTCGGCTCCATGACGAGTCGAGTATTACCATAGAAACAAAGATTTTAAATCGAAATTTCTCAAAATTGGCCGCTAACTTTGGGCTGGCATTTCAGCAGTGAAATAAGGGAATTAAGTTGTACCTCTCTGCCAAGTCTTATCGAAATCGTATAGAAAAATCTGGATTTAGGTAAGGGGCCACACTGATAAAAAAAAATAAAAAATAATCGGATCCTGAGACGAAACCATAAGGCTACTTCGTGCCTAAAAAAAAAAATCGCATCCTGACACAAAACCATAAGGCTACTTCGTGCCTAAAAAAAACAGACCACGCGACCGTGACCAAAAAGTTCCGGAGCGCCGGAACTTGAAAGCAGATGATACGTATGGTAGATGTCCCAACGCGTCGCCGGCCGCAGGGAAGCGGGGCGCTGTCGCGCTGGGCACAGAGGGGGAAGGCGCGAGGCGGGAGGGTACCGGCCCGGCCGCACGGCGGCCTGAGAGGTGGCGTGGAGTAGTCGCGTGGTCGGGGCGCGCGCGGAGCGCGCCGCCGCCGCCGCGCGACATTTTCCCCCCTGTATAATACTAGTAGAAATCGGAGATTTGGGGCTGAGCAAGGGCCCTACCGGGCGTATTAATAGGAGAAAAAAAAATTTCTTTTTTTGGACCTAAGGTAGAGACCTATGCTGGTGTATTATTAGGAGAACAGTTAACTGGAATAAAAAGAAACCAACAATAAATTAGAGGGTGGCCTTGCCGGCGGAACGCGCTATAATAGCACAATTTTAATTTAACATAATTAACTCATAACAAATTCTTTATTTCAAACGAAAACGAGTTGCAATTCAGTCACACCTCTGCTTCTAGCGTCCGGCTAAATTCTACTATATAGGCCTCCTTGTTTAAAGTTGACCAGGGAAACCAGCCTACGCACAATTAAGCAAACCAAACCCAACATAACTTTAGCCATTAATGTACTATCAACCTCTTATTTCGAACTTTTACCAAAAGTCACAACTTCTTTTTAAGCTACCAGGGGGCGGCAGCCCCGGCTGGGTCCCCGCTGAAGGGAGTTAGATACTACACTTCCGCGGATGGGGTAAACCATGGGAAAAAATTTAAGTAACAAGGTGGCAGTAAAGTGGATGTTGACATTTTAAGTGGCAACTTGCCACTCAAACCCTGGAAAAAATTTTAAGTGGCAAAGTAGCACTAGAAGGGATTTTGACATTTTAAATGGCAACTTGCCACTTAAAATGTCGAAATCCATTTTAATACCGACCACTTTGCCACCTAAAATATTTCCCAGGGAAGTGTACTATCGACTGCCACTGAGGTATTTTCCGAATTAGAAGAACAGGAAAAGTATCGTCTGCTCCCGGACCATCACAAAGCCTCGACCAAAATCAGAGGGGCTTCTCTCCTGGCCCGGTCCATAGAGCACTTCTCTGATTGGTCGAGGCTTTATGATAGTCCGGGAACGGCAATATTCCTCCTGTTCTTCTAATTCGGAAAATACCTCATTTTCTAATTTTTACTAAAAATCACATATAATTTTTTTTTTTTGAACTATACCAGGGGGCTGCCGCCCCCTGGATCCCGCTGAGGGGAGGTCGATAAGGAGGTCGATACTGCACTTCCGCGGATGGGGCAAAGTGTACTATCAACCTCAAATTTTCTAATTTTCAGCAAACAAAAAAAAATTCGAAACATTACCAGGGGGCTGCCGCTTGTTGGACCCCCGCTAAAATCTGGCTTAATCACTCCTTTCGTCTTCATGAGTTTTCGCATAAACACATTATGCGTGAGGTAGATATTTCCAACAAGACTGTTGTCGACTGGTTCACTTTTCGCAGAGAGATATTTGAGAAAATCATGTTGTTTTTATGACTTGAGTGTCCCTTCAAGTTAATAATTATATCTCCCACAAGGAAGGCGAAGTTTGCACTAATACTATTGAAGGAATGTGGGGTCTAAAGGCATACTTCTGCAACAACTATATATTTTATAATTTCCCCCAAAAAGCAAAAATTAATACAAGTACTATTCACAGAAAAATCACTACAAAGTAAACAAAACAAGAGTACAAAAATTACTAATCTGCTTCAGCAGTTTTAGTTTCTGAATCAACTCCATCAGAACACTCCAGCTTATACACCTCCTTTATTTTCTCCAGAAATGTAACTCTTTGATCACCGTAACCTAACCACCTCCTCCTAATCATAAATTCAGCTAAGTATGAGTCGAACATGGCTTTCTGCCTATTATATCTTGAAAAACTTCACTTCACAAGAGCCCACATTCCTTCTATAGTATTTATGCAAACTTTGCCTTCCTTGAAAGTGACATAATGATTAACTTGGATATGCCTAAACCCGTGCAGGCCAAGGGTGGCATATGCTTTCGATGAGTCTAAGTAGATGGTAGTTCCGGGCAGCACATTCTTTTAAATGAGTGGAATCAAAGTACGGGCATCCCGTTTAACAACTTTTGCCAAAAAAACACTTGTTTGAGGGTCATTCTCTGTCAGATCACCACAAAGTCCAAAATGATGGTTTTCAGATTGAGTTGGAAGTGGTTAAATATCATTTGGGACCACCCCAAGGACCCATATGTCAGAGGAAATTTTTTTTAAAAATTATGGTTTGGGATTATTGGAGGTCAAAGTTTGGTGTTCGACCAATCCGTCTCAAGTTATGAGTGCTACCTAATATCCTATATGAAACACAATACCAACTCTAGTCATGGTGTTTTACATTCAGTTTTTTATACTGATTCAAATGATCCATGGTTGGATTGGATCGTGAAAATTTTTTCTTGGCTCTATTTAGTAAAATCCCGTTAAAATGTTGTATAATTTCACTGTTTCAACTCTAGCAGAAATACGTCATACGTACAAAAATTCCAAACCATGCTTTTTTTAAAAGCTAATGATGGGTCGAACATCCACACCAAGTGACATGTTGGCCCCGGAGAATTTAGTCCCTTCGCCTTAGACTTTAAGGTTTGGAACTACTATGAAAAGACCGTAAAGAGTGACAATTAACTTCACTTGGTCTATATCTTACTAAAATCAGTAAAGTGACACATCTCCTAAATATTTAACTATTTTTCAACACATTAGTCATAAAATGATATTATGAATGAAATTAAAAGCATTTTATACAGACCTAAATTAACAGTGATGTCCCCAAACCTACCAAAGCAAGTGTCCAAGCAATATATCATAGCAATAAGAAAAGCTTCCCAAGAAAGGAGAGCTTGCTACTAACCTCCAGACTAAAACAACAGGTTGACAGATTTTCCTCTATCTTAATAGTCATCAGTCTTTATTCGATCCCTTCACATTTTAGCCGTTTTCCAAAAAGTAAAAAGAGGTAATCGCGGCTCGGGGACATGGAAAATTAACAATGTCAGAGAAATATGTACACGGGACAGGGACAATAATAAAAGCATGTTTACAACAGCCTATAGCAGCAGAAAACAAAAGTCACAGCCCTCGCACCTATACGATGAAGCTAGCGCTTTTCTTCTCGTCCTGTCTCTCTCGCACTTATGGGCTACATCATATTGGTGCGAGGGCTGTGACTTTTGTTTTCTGCTGCTATAGGCTGTTGTAAACATGCATTTATTATTGTCCCTGTCCCGTGTACATAATTCTCTGACATTGTTAATTTTCCATGTCCCCGAGCCGTGATTACCTCTTTTTACTTTTTGGAAAACGGCTAAAATGTGAAGGGATCGAATAAAGACTGATGACTATTAAGATAGAGGAAAATCTGTCAACCTGTTGTTTTAATCTGGAGGTTAGTAGCAAGCTCTCCTTTCTTGGGAAGCTTTTCTTATTGCTATGATATATTGCTTGGACACTTGCTTTGGTAGGTTTGGGGACATCACTGTTAATTTAGGTCTGTATAAAATGCTTTTAATTTCATTCATAATATCATTTTATGACTAATGTGTTGAAAAATAGTTAAATATTTAGGAGATGTGTCACTTTACTGATTTTAGTAAGATATAGACCAAGTGAAGTTAATTGTCACTCTTTACGGTCTTTTCATAGTAGTTCCAAACCTTAAAGTCTAAGGCGAAGGGACTAAATTCTCCGGGGCCAACATGTCACTTGGTGTGGATGTTCGACCCATCATTAGCTTTTAAAAAAAGCATGGTTTGGAATTTTTGTACGTATGACGTATTTCTGCTAGAGTTGAAACAGTGAAATTATACAACATTTTAATGGGATTTTACTAAACAGAGCCAAGAAAAATTTTTCACGATCCAATCCAACCATGGATCATTTGAATCAGTATAAAAAACTGAATGTAAAACACCATGACTAGAGTTGGTATTGTGTTTCATATAGGATATTAGGTATCACTCATAACTTGAGACAGATTGGTCAAACACCAAACTTTGACCTCCTATAACTCCCAAACCAAAATTTTTTAAAAAAAATTCCTTTGACATATGGGTCCTTGGGGTGGTCCCAAATGATATTTAACCACTTCCAACTCAATCTGAAAACCATCATTTTGGACCTTGTGATGATCTGACAGAGAATGACCCTTGAGCCCTGCTCAGCACCACTAAAAACCCACTGCTGGCATACACTCTTCTTCCCCTTATTATGCTTTCTCTTATTAAACAATGATTCATCAATCTCGACAGTCTTCTCAGGCCCACCTATGCGGCCTCATGTTGCCTGATCATAATTTTAACACACACCTCTCTGCAAAAACTAATCCAGTCCACAACAGTCTTCTTGGATGTATCCACATCCCGCATGATGTGATCTTGGAAGAACTTATAAACCCACATATAAATAATTAGTATGATTTTACGCAGGGGCATTTTGGACTCAGCAAACCATGAACAGACGCGTACACTTCGCATACTTTGACACTTGTTGCAGCGCCAAACAAATCCATCCTGGGCCCGATTCTTTGCACCTAGCACCATGGGCCGCACATACTTCAGGAACAACCCAAATAACTAACCCCAAACAAGCCTCTAAAACAACAAGGAGGTCGATAGTAAAAGTCCACCCATGTCATTACATCCTACATCAATCACAACAGCATTTCCATTTGGTTGATCCAAAACAGAACGATACTCTGCCTTAGCCACATTAGAAACTGATGGTTTTAAATTTAAACAATTTCAAATATAGAATAAATACATAATCACCAATCCACCAATACAATCACGTACAATATTAATGTTTGGTTCGACAAACAGTTCGGGCACAGAACCAAGTTTCAATCTTATCTTCATTATGTTACCAGAATTAAAATGGTCTGAACAAAAAAGGTCATGGGACGCTATAGCCGCTTCATGAATATTAAGATTAATACAGATCCATTCGATCCACTTCTTCCTATCCGGCTGTTTCGCTAACCTACAAAAAAATTACTTGACGTAAAATAAAAGCAATGATTACTTCAATCCGACAATAGAAATAACCAAACCAATTTACAATTGATTCGTACGATACAGTACACTCACCCACAAAAATGATTAACCTGCCCATCTTGTTTACGACACACAAAACACCGACATCTCATATTTCCTCCAAAACTTTATTCTACGCGACAGAACAGTTCTCAGCAGACGACTACACGTTTTCCCGCGGCATTTAACTCAAATTACACAGAATGCCAACATCACAACGACAAAACACAATATCCACTAAGTTCTTGTTTCCTTCTAAAATTAAATTAGAATGCAAACAGCAGGTTTCTTATGTAATGAATAATAAGAAATAGAATGGATGACATTCAAATTCAGTCTAAATTCAATAAGAAAAAATTTAGTTTTATTTAGTTGAGGTTGGCAACATGCCCACGTGTAAATGCCCATGAACCAAGAAAGTTTGCCGTCCGGATCAGTACCACGAATCGTCACGTATGGCTTCGCAAATTAGATTAGATTAGATTAGATTAAGTTTAAAATTAGATTAAATTAGATTGCTCAGCCAATTATGCCACTCTCGCTCTGCCGTTTGCTGTCTGCTCGCTGCGCTGCTCTCTGCAGGCTGCTCGCTGTATGACAGTACAAGCAGGCTGATACATTCGTATCATCTGCTAAAAATGCCCTGGGCCGTTTTGGGCGAATCCGGGAATCAACGTGCCCGGTGCGTGCAGAGCGCGTGCTCAGCCTGGGCACAGCCTGTATGTGCATTGCACTGCGATTGAGGGCACCACTCGTGCAGGGCCTGCGCATTGCCTGGGCGGATCCGGGCAGCGTCGGGGCTTGCGTTGCCCGTGGCCACCTGGGCCAGGGCGAATCTAGGCCCTCTACGCACGCGTGCTGCTCGCGTTTGTCCGGGCCCGGGCGCCAAATCGCACCACGCACGCGTGCTGCCCGCTTCTGCTCGCGGGCCCGGGCCAGGCGGCGCCGCACAACGCTTTCTGCCCTTAACGATGTAACGGCGTTATAACGCTTACGTTAACGTTAATTAACGTTATCGTTAACTTGATGAAATTTTAAGTGCCTGTAACCTCGGTCGATGGTGACTCCATCCACATCAATTCTTGGATGGCTTGGAATTTTCTTTAACATTTTATGGTCGCCTATGATAATAGCCTGAGTTTTTTTTTGAGTTAATTGATAGATTATTCGCCTAAGCGCGTACACAGACAACCGCTCAGCTTCGAGATTTATGCTATGCACCGCGTTCTCAATACAGCAGTCTGCTTTAAAATATAAATAATTCTGAAGGTCATTGGCGTACAAATGGTAAAAAGGGTTCTCAAAAGCAGATCTAATATCATTTACATACAAAGAGTAGAGTAGCGGTCCCAGGACTGACCCTTGGGGTACACCAAATGAGAGGGGTATGAGGCTAGAGATATCAGGCTCATTCACAACTTGCCGCATTCTACCGGTAACTTAGCTACCGCGACAGAGCGGGGGATGACAAACCAAATAACCTTAGCTGAGATAACAACAGCTCATGGTGCACTGGTTGAAACTCATTACTCAAGTCATACAACACAAGAATGGTAAGAAACTTTCTGTCGATAGCCTATCTGAAATCACCAGTAACCTTTAAAAGTGCCGTAGTAGTACTGTGATTTGCTTTAAAACCAGATTGCAATGGGTTAAATATGGCATATTTATTCTGTGGAGAAATTAAGTGTACAATCTTTTCTAGGATTTTACCTAGTACACATAGTGGGCTTATGGGTCCAAATTTGTGAACTGCAGAGGCACCGTTATATTTTTAATTTAGGCAAGGGTTTAACATTTGCAATCTTCCAAGTATCGGAAAGAGCACTGCTTTGCAGTGAATAATCAAACTAATACAGCAGGCCAGGAGAGAATTCAACAAGACATAGCTTAAGTACATCAACTCCGATGTAAACCTTGCCGCCACTCCCAGCCTCGCTCCCAGCCCTGCGAGCCCTGCTAGCAGCCCTCGGGGCAGCCCGTCTGGTTCCCCACCCACCCCGCTCCGGTCCGTCCCAATCTGCTCGCCACTCGCTGCCCAACCGACCCTCCCCGGCATGTCCCATAGCGCCCGAGGCGAGCAGAGGCAGTGAGCGGAGCCCACCACACCATCCCCATTTCATGTTCAATATCTCGTTCGTTAAGACGCGTCCTGGTGCGGGCAACACGCTTAACCCTTATGCATTTTGTTGTGCATAAACATGCAGGATTTTAAGCAACCGTAACTATGCACATTTTTTATGCATAGTTATGTACAAATTGTGCATAACTATGCACAAATTGTTCATAGTTATGCATAAAATTGTGCATATTCTTATGGTTGTTTCAAATCCTGCATGTTTTTGCACATCAAAACGCATAAGGACACTGTTATCTGAAGAGCGATAATTTGTTGCAATAATTCCTCAAAGCAATACACACAAAATATCGCTCCAGGGAGAGCAATAAGAGAGTTATTGCACGAAAAGTGCATGAGTTAATGCATTTTTACGCAATCATGATTGCTCAAAATAAGCGACAATTTGCGTTTAATGCGGCAAACGAGCGATAATTCATTTAATGCTGCAAATGGTATGAGAATTATCACTTTTGAGAGTGATATTAAATACTAATAAAGAGCGATAATTTTTTATCCCTCCCAAAGGAGAAATAACTATTTATTGCACTCCAATCGTATTTTCGCTGAGCGAAGCGAAGCTATCCCCTGCATCGGGACAAGGAGTGTAGCCGGTCGTGAGTCTGTCCGTCCGTCTGTGTGTGCGTCCTAGCCTCTTCTCCTCTGAAACTACAACAGGTGTCGTTAAAAGAGATAGTGTCCCGTGATCTACTAATTACGGCGCAACTTAATCTGACCATGATTTTCTGATCGATTGAGTTTGAAATATTGGAACGAATTATTTGAATTGGAAGTTTCAATATTAGTATGTTGGCTGCACCTGCCGTGTTTGGCTGGCGCCATCTAGCGGCAGAGCGCGGAACTAACATCAGCCGCCCAGCCAAGCCGAATCCCACCTCAGTTTTTTACAGCATTCAAACAAGTGATTAAATGATCATTAATAGTCTTTTTCACGTAATATGCAGTCTAAAATCGCTTTTAAGGTTGCGGATGTCGCTGCACGAAGTTTAAAGTGTCGTCATTGTGTAGAAGTGTGGGTTCGAATGATTTGTTGTTTGTTTTCGTCTGTGGCTTGGGGAGGAGTGAGATGGGTAGTGCCTCAAAATACTTTTTATCGCGTTGGATATATGGAATGAACGTCACGGACTACTGACATGATAGCCAGTATCGATGCAACTTGGTTGTGTTCTTCCTAGGTGAGTGAGTGACATAACCTAACAACATAGACAATTTGTCTACAGTGAAGCTGTGAAATTGTTTGGTGAACATTAGAGTATGGTCTGAGTATTGAAATCAGGTAACCCCATGGCCTGAAAAGTGAGAGTTACTAAGAGCAGAATCATTTCCTTATATTTATTTTAATTTAGTTTTGAATCCTTACTTGGTTCCCCAGCGCATTGATTTGTTATTGCGCCACCAAGTTAACCCCAGCTGAACAAATTCTTTAGTGCGGAGTGGATGTTTGATTGTATTAGTGGAAGTGTGCCCATTTTGGACATACGGCAATAGACATTTGTAATAAAAAAGAATAATAAGTTTGTAAATCGTAAACTGAATATTTGGTGTCTCATTATTCTACTAAAGATAATAAATAAAAGTGTGGTTTGAGTATTTAAATCTTACTACTCTTACACCTAGCAAGAAATAAGAAAAGAGTTTGGGTTTTACGTTGGTAAATTTTGTAGCATTTGGTACCTAACACACTCCGTATTTCCCAGTGATACGATTTCTGATTGAGCTAAATCGTTTGCTTACCTAAACTTACTCATTGATCTGTTATGCCTAACAATTATGATTAAAAAGAGGTTACTCCACTAAGTTATTGATAGAGAAAAAAATGTTTTGAAAACATGGTTATTTTAATAATATTTGACTCTCACAAATATTAGGGGCTATACTGTGGAAAGGATTAGGGTGAGAGACCGTACTAGCAATATATTAGTTATGCCAGGAGTGTTTACATTAAAACAGTCTTTCTAAAACATTGAAGTACATACTTATTATTAATATATAGCCATATAACCATTGAAATGGCTCACTTGTTTTAATTCTATCATTAATAGCTGACATTCATTTCAAAATAGATACGCCTCATCATTTAAAGGTTCTGCTGAGTCTTTGTGAATGTCTGGATTGTATTTAAAGTTGCTGGTCTCTGTTACCATATTTCTTGCAATGTCTTTTTAAATAATATTTTAAGTAATATTTTAAGTGACCCATTTCTGCCTTACCATGGATTCATGTGAGTTGGCAAACTTACTTCAGAAGGATGAGGAATGAGAGGAGGGGGAGGGTGTACTGTCAGCATGTGATGCAGGTGCATTCTCTCTGAACATGTAAATGATACTGATGTTAGTATTGTAATTTACAGCCTTTAAATATTTTTTTTTCTTCTTGTTGTGGCTAACCTGTTTTTATTCTTCTTTTCATTGTAATCAGCACTTTCATTTGTTTTAGTCTATATAAGTTTTGTCAAATGCGATTAAAGTCATTCTTCGGTATATTCCTACTACAAGCTTTGAGTTTCTCTTCAGTCAACCCTCGCCATCAAGTATTAACAGGTTATGGGCCCCAGACCACGTTGCTGCTGACTTGAAGAGACCTCGTGTGTTATCCGAAGATTCACATTTACCAGAATTCTAACCTTTGAAGAACACGTGGAGCTGAGGAATTTTCGCCCACGATGCCTGACCAGGAGCCACCCCAGAATCCGCCAGGAGCTACCAGGTGTGTCATTGCTAGTGCTTTCAACTTGAACGAGAAGCAGAAGTTAACCGGTAGTGAGAATTTTGCTAGCTGGAAGTTTTTAATGAAAGGGGCTCTGGTCAGTGAAGGTTTATGGAAGACTGTTCTGGGGGAAGAGCAAGATGCGGACAAGAACGATAAAGCATTTTATAAGTTGGTTTTTAACATTGACAGTTCTTTGCATCCACTGCTCATCAATAAGGAAAGCGCGAATGAAGCGTGGAAGTTGCTTGAGAAGAATTTTGGTAACAGTAACTCCAAGTGCAGAATGGAATATTACCAGAGACTTTTCACAGCTAAGCTTGACAGATACAACAGTATCACTGATTATCTGAACGATATTACTGCACTTCAAGAGAAGCTAGTTGCACAGCAGAAGGGTTTAGACGATGAAGTCATTGCCTATATTATGTTGTTTGGTTTGCCTCCAGAGTATGAGCCACTGAGAATAACCTTGTCATCAGTTAGTGACTGTATCACCACAGACATAGTAAGGCAGAGGTTGTCAAATTGTAAGTTATCTGTTGACTCAAGTGATTCTGCTTTGTTGACCAGGCAGCAGCAAGCAAGTACCAGCAACAAGAAGCCGCCACAGAAGTCGCAGTATGCTTGTCATTTCTGCAAAGAAGTTGGACACTTCAAGAATGACTGCAAGAAGTTCAAGGCGTGGAGAAAGAAGAGAGAACTTTTGAACACTGGAAATCAGAAAGGTAAAACTGAACCTCCCGCTAAAGCTAATCTTGTTGAAACTTCTGCTCCAGAGCCGGAACGCTGTATGATGGCTATCACAGGCGGTGAGCCTGAGCGTGCGACTACTGAGATGGCATTATCGGCAGAAGCTCAGAAGGAAGATTGGTATGTTGACTCCGGTGCGACGAAGACTATGTGCACCGACAGAAGCAAGTTTGTCTCTCTGGAAGATTACAGTCAAGATGTAATTGTGGCCAACAAGCAAAGGATTCCCTGCATCGGGAAAGGAACGGTAAAGGTGAATTTTGGTAACGGAAATGTTCAAATTCAGGATACCTTGTATGTTCCAGGACTGTCAGCAAACCTTATATCTGTATCAGCCATAACCAAACGAGGAATGATGGTTATGTTCGATGAGGGTTGTTGTCAGATTGTCAACAAGCGCACTAAAGAAGAGTGGATTCGTGCTAGGGAGCGGAATGGCCTGTTTGTAGCACGAGTTGTTGAGCATGAACAAAGTCCTGCTGAGTTCACCGCTCTACTTGTCACTCAAGATATTTGGCACAAAAGGCTCGGACATGTTGGTCTTGATGGCATGAAGCAGCTCAAGGACAAGATTGGTGGACTGGAAGACTTGGCCATAGCAGACTGTGAGGTGTGCATTCAAGGAAAGATGGTCAGAGCTCCTTTTCCCACAAGTGAGTCTGAGAGAGCAGCACAACCATTGGCGTTAGTTCATGCTGATGTGGTTGGACCAGCTGATGTGTCAACATTTGGAGGTGCGTTGTATGTCATTAATTTTGTAGATGATTTTAGTCGAAAGACTTTTTCCTATTTGGTTCCCCGCAAGTCTGATACCTTTGCAAGATTCAAGGATTTTAAAGAGTTTGCAGAGAACCAGTCAGGTCACAAGATTAAAGTCCTGAGGACGGACAATGGAGGAGAATTCACTAGCAAGGAATTTGAATCATTCCTGAAAGGGAATGGAATTTTGCATCAAACTTCCTGTTCATATACTCCTCAACAGAATGGCAGAGCTGAGAGGTGCAACAGGTCCATTATATCAATGGCAAGATGCTTACTCTTGGACTCAGGTTTGGATCGTAAGTTTTGGGGCGAGGCTGTTGTGACTGCCTGCTATTTGAAGAATAGATGTCCATCAGCTCCTCTAAATGGGAAATGTCCTGAAGAAGTGTGGCTTGGGAAGAGTATTAATCTTGATCATCTCAGAGTTTTTGGCAGCATGGCGTATGTTCTCATTCCAAAGGAGAAAAGGAAGAGTAAATTTGAAGCCATTGGAAAGAAGATGCTATTCATCGGCTACTCAACTACTCAAAAGGCATGGCGATTTATGGACCCTGAGGACAAGTCAAGAGTCATTGTTTCAAGAGATGCGAAATTTCTTGAAACCAGTCGTCACCAAGAAACAGTTCCAAGTAAGAATGACGATTTTCCAATAATTTGCATTGAAATTGATTCCAGTGCCGAGCAAGATGGAGAGCAAATTGTAAACCAGCAGCAGCCTGAAGGGGACGTGGAACAAAGACTTCAAGTTATTCCTGACCCTCCTGTCCGTAGATCAGAAAGAATCAAGAAGTTGAACCAAGACGACATTTATGAGTACAACTTCTTCACGGAAGCCAGGTCAGTTAGTGATCCGGTAACTCTTACTGAAGCTCTGAGCAGGTCCGATTCATCATTTTGGCGTAATGCTTGTAAAGAAGAGATTGAATGTCTGAACAAGAATGAAACATGGACATTGGTTGATAGGCCAGTGGACAAGAAGACAATTTCAACAAAATGGGTATTTAAGCTAAAGCATGACGCTGCTGGAAAACCTGTCAGGTACAAAGCTCGCTTAGTGGCACGAGGATTCGATCAAAGGTATGGTGTCGATTACTATGATACTTATTCACCTACAGTTAATCAGACCAGTGTGAAGCTTTTGTTTGCCTTGGCCGCTGAACATAGTTGGGATGTTCAACATGTGGACATTACTGCTGCATTTATTCAAGGAAAGCTGGAAGAGGAGATTTATATTGAGCAGCCGGAAGGTTTTGAAGATAAAACAAATAGAGTATGCCTCCTCTCCAGATCCATTTATGGCTTGAAGCAAGCAGCAAGAACTTGGCACAAAACCTTGAGTAATGTGCTGTTGGAATGTGGCTTTCAGAAGTCAGAAGTTGATCATTGCATTTATTTCAAAGACAAAGGTGATGAACTTATTGTGCTGGCAATTTATGTTGATGACATATTGATTTTCTCCAGGTCTCAAGCAGCCATTGCTGAACTGAAGGCACAGTTGTCTGGAAGATTTGACATTTGGGACCTTGGACCAATCCAAAGCTATCTTGGCATCAGAGTGAACCAGGATAAGGAAAAGGGAACGATCACCCTTGATCAAGACGCTTACATCAAGGAAACTTTGGAGATTTTTGGGATGGCCGACTGCAACTCACAAGTCACGCCACTTTGCACGTCTCAGCGGCTGCAGAAACCTGAAAAACCTCTACCTGAAAACAGTAAGCCATATCGCCAATTATTGGGTCGTCTGATGTATGTTGCAGTCTCCACTCGGCCTGACATCGTTCATGCCTGCTCCGTGATGAGTCAATTCAGCAAGAGTTATGCTGAGGAACACTGGACAGCCCTGAGGCGGATCCTACGCTATCTCAAAGGCACCAGCAGCTGGAAACTCCAATACTCAAAGTCAGGTGGGAAACTTGAATTCTATTGTGACTCTGATTGGGGAAATTGCCTCGTTGACAGGAGATCATACACTGGATACGTCGTAACCATTGGAGGCAGCGCCATCAGCTGGGAATCAAAGAAGCAGCGGAGTGTGTCGCTGAGCACCACCCAGGCCGAACTGATTTCAATGACCGAAGTTGGGAAGGAAGCAATCTTCGTGACATCTCTCATCAAAGAATTCCTCCCTTCAATGGCAGCACCCGCCCAGTTGTTTTGCGATAACAAAGGGGCACTTGGATGTGTGGGCAAGGATGCTCTCAACCGTCGAATGAGGTTTGTGGACATCAAGTACCATTTTCTTCGAGAACTTGAGGAAGAGCAAGTCATTTGTATTGAGCACATCAACACTTTGGACAATGTTTCTGATGTATTCACTAAAAGTTTGCCTGGACCCAGACATTTGGAACTCTGTTCTAAAATTGGATTGTTAGTGTAATGACAATTATTTCTGTGATCACTTAAGACTGAGTATTTATTTTCTCTCTTGTTAGTTATTAGTTTTTTTGTGTGTAACTTTAGCTAGTCACGTTTTTTTTTTAAATTTGTTTCTTTTAAGTCATGTAATTTATGTACGCTTACTCTTGATATATATATTTTTGTGAGTGCAAATGTTTTGTGTACTAATCATTGTGCTGATTTTCTTTGTATGCTATCAATGTATGCAACTTTTCATTGTGTTTTAATGTGTAAAGTCTGTATATTATGAAGGGGTGTTAGTATTGTAATTTACAGCCTTTAAATATTTTTTTTTCTTCTTGTTGTGGCTAACCTGTTTTTATTCTTCTTTTCATTGTAATCAGCACTTTCATTTGTTTTAGTCTATATAAGTTTTGTCAAATGCGATTAAAGTCATTCTTCGGTATATTCCTACTACAAGCTTTGAGTTTCTCTTCAGTCAACCCTCGCCATCAAGTATTAACAACTGAGCCCCTGATCTGAGATGGCTGGGGGTAAAATGGAGGGAGGGGGGGGGGCACCACTCGAATTTCGACGCTACCTGGCCAGCGCCTACCTGCAGGCCGGGGGGTGGGTGGCGGCGGCCAGCGTATGCCGTTGCTCGAATTGCGCCGCGCAAGGAGGATGTCCCTCTCCTCCCCCTCTGTCCTCTATCCCCCCTCCCCACTTGTGCCGTGATTGACTGACCGGACTGACTGACTGGCTGACTGACTGACTGACTGACTGACTGACTGACTGACCGGACTGACTGACCGGACTGACTGACTGACTGACTGACCTTTTGGTTGCTTACCAAAACGGCGGTTGTGTACATTTCTTTTAAATCTCAATTCGCTCAGCAACTACGTGCCTGCCGCACGTACTCCTAGTTTTATTGCATTTAGAATTACAGTGGATTTAGTGTGAAGGCGCGCAGCAATGGCGTGAGCGGTAGAAACGAGCGAGCGCAACGGCTCGTACATGAGGTGAGAGGGAGATGGAGCTGTTCGAACGTCTCACTTCCTCAAAACCTAAGGAGTTTTCCTCAAAGTATCCGATGTCCTCAAAGTTTTCCCTTTTTCCTCCAGAAAAAAAAAAACAAAAAAAAAAAATACGATTTCACGAAATCCTGGTAGACAACGGAGTTTCTATAACTATGGTAAAATTTTTGTGAGTGTATAATAAGACTGTAAGAAAACGCAGTAGTTTTGTTTAGTTTACAATAGTCAAGATAGTGACTAAATAATTTTAAGTTCGATTTGATGAGGCGGGTTTCAGGCAATGAATACTCTCCGGCAGTTAGGCCGTCATCTAAACGCCAGGAAAAAGGGAGAAAAGAAGCTCTCCTTCTGACGGCAAAAAATGGGCGGCGAGGTCACGGCCGGAGCGGAACGTCAACAATACCGTCCCCTCCACCGGGCGCGCTGAAGGGGCGAACCGGGGCCCTAACTAATACGGCTGATACGCCCAGGACATCGCGGGCAAGCGCGCGATGAATTCTGCTCACCAGATTGAAGTCAAACTTACCAAACCGTTTTCTGCAGGTAAAAAAGTACTATTTACGCATTCAGTTCGCCTTGTCAACGTTTCGATAACTTTATACAATGATTTAAAGTCGCGAGGTGGGAGCCTCAGCTCTCGGCCGAGGCGGCCATGGTTGAAAGACGGCCGGCGACACAGCGCACGCGCGTCCACCTCAAACAAACCTTGTTTACACAACGTGCCAACCTAGAAAACATGAAAAGGATCACTAATCCCCCTACGTTACGATTTGAAATTATTATCTTAGGTTGGCAGAAGTGCGCCGCAGTCGACTATTCGTTCGGTAAAAATGAAGTAGGTTTCGAAAGGGCGGTGGCGGTATGGTGGTCACGTGCGAATTTCAGTGGTGTCATCTCTTTCTTGAGCGTTTCACTGAAGCAGAGCTTTGTTTGAACGCAGACTTTAGAGGTTTCTCTTTCGCTCCGTGTTGGCTCGACTCCGCCTAGCCCCACCACGAAAAACTATCCCCTTCTCCAAGTGATTTAAGCTGACAAGTCGAGCATTACCATAGCAACTGAAATTTCAATTCAAATTTACAGAAAATCTGTAGTTTAAATTTCAATGAAACTTTAAGAGTGAGTATACAAGTTTACATACTATAACTGCAGTAAGTAATATTATAAAAATCGTTGGAGCGGATTTTTTCCTCCCGTAAGGGGCCATACAAAACAATTGACAGACGTTTCAAAGCGATTTTAGAAGGCAACTCCGTTGCCTAAAAAGTTACGGGGTCTTATAAAAAGACATGAGATATTCAAGAAATATAAAGTAAAAGTGCGCAGAAGAGAATGCCCGATTTGGCCGTCCCTCGTCGATAATTTGCCGTGAAGCGCTGAATCGTCTAGGTTTTGAAAACAAGCAGCCGGCCGCTAGCTTACGAGAAAAATGTCTATGATAAAGGTCGTAAATTCACGATATCAAACTGTAGCACTCTAATTGTATTTATTACTGTTTAATGAATTGTTTTCCGATAGTTTAAAAAAATAGAAGGACACTACTTGATATCAACTTGTCTTTCTTAAAAGCAACAAACACTCAGGTAATGAAATGCACTACTGATCGAACATTTGCTGCATCGTTTTTAAATTACTATTTGAATTACGAAAGATTTCTAGAATTTACTGAAAGACTTTTGGCACTGCTGTTGAACACTCCAAGCCTTTTTCGAATGAGAAAACTTGCGGTCTCGTTTTCCTCGCCTCCTGAGTCCCCCTCCTCTCCTCCCTCCTCAACCTCTTTCTCCTCACACCCATTTTAATTACGTTCTAAAGTCAAGGTTCTGCAGAGCTTATACTACGCCCCCGTTGTGGTGTGGGGCGGGGCTGGGCGGGGCGCGGCGGCGGCCTCGTCCGGAGTTTTCGCGTCCTCGCCCGGCGGCACTGTGAGAAAAACCGTACCTCATACAACTAAACAACGGTTTTGAATTAACGGTTTACGGTTTTCGTTGCCGTACATCACTAATTTACCCTATACCGGGTACAATATTTTATTGTACTTCGAAATAACGGTAAAAAATTGTAGTTAAATTGTAGACTTTTCTCACAGTGGGGGCGCTGGGGCATGTCCTCTAGCCTTGCAGGGCGCTGCCGGCTGCCGGCTGTACCCGGGCCGAGCCGGGTGTGGCAGAGGGTGGGGGGTGGGACGGGACGGCTCTTTGAGGTGAAGCCTGGCATACACTGCAAAACCTGGGTGTTACCTGAGAGCACAACTTGGTCTCTTGCCTCCAAAAATGGAACGCCTTGGGTCGTTTTGCCTCAGCCAGGCGCGTTTTAAGAGAGGGGTGGAGGGTGGGGGGGTGGGGTGGGGCTCTAGACAGCCACCTGAAAGGTAGGCAAATTGTGTAGCGATAAAGCTGTGCGCCCTGGTCGAATTTTGGCGTTATTGGAGACACGTTTTTTTTCACACTAATAGGTATTTTTGCGTCCTAAAGGCCCAAAATGGAAATGATTCCGAGTACACTTTTAGTTAAAGTTTCTCACACAGATTCCCCGTTGCGAATATTCGAATACGAGTGACGCTCTCATGGCGTTCGCGTGGTGGCAATCGTCGTTTGTTTATTATATTGGGCGAAGGCTAACCTCACAGTGCACATTGGCTGGCAAGATGGCTCCCAGTGCCGTATGGTGTTATTTCAGAACGATTAAAAAGGGGAAAAAGTTCAACGTTTGAAGTGCCATAAGGTTTTAAATTTTAACCAAAGCACGTCAGCGCTCATCGCCCATCTTGCGACGGTTGACAAAATCACTGTTGCGACGCAAAAGAGAAAGAGACCAGCCGACAGCCGACGTTCGGGGATTCACAGAGGATGAAGACGACCCCGATGATCCTGGCTCTCCCTCTGTGTCGTCCACTCAGGTAAGATAATTAAATTATGCTGCGACCAGCTCAAAGCACTTTCTGCTTAGGGGGCTTAGTGGAGAAAATTTGAGCCACTAGTGTCTCGCCTCGACCACACGAGTTTGAATTGAAACCCGCGGCCGCGGGGGAGGGGAGGAAAGTGATGGTGATATTGTTCTTAGAATACGGTACGCCGTCATCTCCTCGACGAAGCTTAGCCTCGTTACACTGGGCAGGATGGGGCCTCCGAACACTCACTGTCTCAAATCCCCAGCGTTGGGTGTGCCTGTTTTCTTAAAAAAATAACTATTTTTAAATTAACTCCGTCAGCCAGTAGGCAAACGCCGGTGGCCGTGTTGGCGTAACTTCCCCACTCTCACCCCCACAAGCCAGCCCTAGCCGCCGCCCCAGTGTTTCTCCGGGGCCCATGGACAAATACCTTAACAGAGCCGCATCATTCTCCTGTAAGCACAGCTCATTGATCGCTCGCATTGCCGCGCTCAAACATTTTACTAAATGCCATTTTAATGCCATTGCAGCCGGTGGTGAGAGGGATATAACAGTGACCAACGCCCTGGTCTCTATGATTGCAAAGGACGACATGCCGCTGTCGACCACCTCCAAAGAGGGATTTCGCTTGTTTTACAGCAAACTGCAGCCACTGTACAAGTTGCCATCCATCCCTACAGTGACCAAAAAAATTGAAATGGCCTACGAGGAGCTACGCGCTAAGTTTGCCAAAGATACACTGTGAGAAAAAACTACAATTTAACTACAATTTTTTACCGTTATTTCGAAGTACAATAAAAAATTGTTCTAAAATTGTACCCGGTATAGGGTAAACTCTAAAATACTAGGGACAATTTTTGTTCCTAATTGAGCACGAATCCGTGCATACGCAACATGTGTACGATTTTGTTCCTAATAATGGAGTAAAACTGCACAATAGAGCACTTTTACTTTTTTATTTAGGAAAGAAATCGTACACAACTTTCTGTCGATAGCCTATCTGAAATCACCAGTAACCTTTAAAAGTGCCGTAGTAGTACTGTGATTTGCTTTAAAACCAGATTGCAATGGGTTAAATATGGCATATTTATTCTGTGGAGAAATTAAGTGTACAATCTTTTCTAGGATTTTACCTAGTACACATAGTGGGCTTATGGGTCCAAATTTGTGAACTGCAGAGGCACCGTTATATTTTTAATTTAGGCAAGGGTTTAACATTTGCAATCTTCCAAGTATCGGAAAGAGCACTGCTTTGCAGTGAATAATCAAACTAATACAGCAGGCCAGGAGAGAATTCAACAAGACATAGCTTAAGTACATCAACTCCGATGTAAACCTTGCCGCCACTCCCAGCCTCGCTCCCAGCCCTGCGAGCCCTGCTAGCAGCCCTCGGGGCAGCCCGTCTGGTTCCCCACCCACCCCGCTCCGGTCCGTCCCAATCTGCTCGCCACTCGCTGCCCAACCGACCCTCCCCGGCATGTCCCATAGCGCCCGAGGCGAGCAGAGGCAGTGAGCGGAGCCCACCACACCATCCCCATTTCATGTTCAATATCTCGTTCGTTAAGACGCGTCCTGGTGCGGGCAACACGCTTAACCCTTATGCATTTTGTTGTGCATAAACATGCAGGATTTTAAGCAACCGTAACTATGCACATTTTTTATGCATAGTTATGTACAAATTGTGCATAACTATGCACAAATTGTTCATAGTTATGCATAAAATTGTGCATATTCTTATGGTTGTTTCAAATCCTGCATGTTTTTGCACATCAAAACGCATAAGGACACTGTTATCTGAAGAGCGATAATTTGTTGCAATAATTCCTCAAAGCAATACACACAAAATATCGCTCCAGGGAGAGCAATAAGAGAGTTATTGCACGAAAAGTGCATGAGTTAATGCATTTTTACGCAATCATGATTGCTCAAAATAAGCGACAATTTGCGTTTAATGCGGCAAACGAGCGATAATTCATTTAATGCTGCAAATGGTATGAGAATTATCACTTTTGAGAGTGATATTAAATACTAATAAAGAGCGATAATTTTTTATCCCTCCCAAAGGAGAAATAACTATTTATTGCACTCCAATCGTATTTTCGCTGAGCGAAGCGAAGCTATCCCCTGCATCGGGACAAGGAGTGTAGCCGGTCGTGAGTCTGTCCGTCCGTCTGTGTGTGCGTCCTAGCCTCTTCTCCTCTGAAACTACAACAGGTGTCGTTAAAAGAGATAGTGTCCCGTGATCTACTAATTACGGCGCAACTTAATCTGACCATGATTTTCTGATCGATTGAGTTTGAAATATTGGAACGAATTATTTGAATTGGAAGTTTCAATATTAGTATGTTGGCTGCACCTGCCGTGTTTGGCTGGCGCCATCTAGCGGCAGAGCGCGGAACTAACATCAGCCGCCCAGCCAAGCCGAATCCCACCTCAGTTTTTTACAGCATTCAAACAAGTGATTAAATGATCATTAATAGTCTTTTTCACGTAATATGCAGTCTAAAATCGCTTTTAAGGTTGCGGATGTCGCTGCACGAAGTTTAAAGTGTCGTCATTGTGTAGAAGTGTGGGTTCGAATGATTTGTTGTTTGTTTTCGTCTGTGGCTTGGGGAGGAGTGAGATGGGTAGTGCCTCAAAATACTTTTTATCGCGTTGGATATATGGAATGAACGTCACGGACTACTGACATGATAGCCAGTATCGATGCAACTTGGTTGTGTTCTTCCTAGGTGAGTGAGTGACATAACCTAACAACATAGACAATTTGTCTACAGTGAAGCTGTGAAATTGTTTGGTGAACATTAGAGTATGGTCTGAGTATTGAAATCAGGTAACCCCATGGCCTGAAAAGTGAGAGTTACTAAGAGCAGAATCATTTCCTTATATTTATTTTAATTTAGTTTTGAATCCTTACTTGGTTCCCCAGCGCATTGATTTGTTATTGCGCCACCAAGTTAACCCCAGCTGAACAAATTCTTTAGTGCGGAGTGGATGTTTGATTGTATTAGTGGAAGTGTGCCCATTTTGGACATACGGCAATAGACATTTGTAATAAAAAAGAATAATAAGTTTGTAAATCGTAAACTGAATATTTGGTGTCTCATTATTCTACTAAAGATAATAAATAAAAGTGTGGTTTGAGTATTTAAATCTTACTACTCTTACACCTAGCAAGAAATAAGAAAAGAGTTTGGGTTTTACGTTGGTAAATTTTGTAGCATTTGGTACCTAACACACTCCGTATTTCCCAGTGATACGATTTCTGATTGAGCTAAATCGTTTGCTTACCTAAACTTACTCATTGATCTGTTATGCCTAACAATTATGATTAAAAAGAGGTTACTCCACTAAGTTATTGATAGAGAAAAAAATGTTTTGAAAACATGGTTATTTTAATAATATTTGACTCTCACAAATATTAGGGGCTATACTGTGGAAAGGATTAGGGTGAGAGACCGTACTAGCAATATATTAGTTATGCCAGGAGTGTTTACATTAAAACAGTCTTTCTAAAACATTGAAGTACATACTTATTATTAATATATAGCCATATAACCATTGAAATGGCTCACTTGTTTTAATTCTATCATTAATAGCTGACATTCATTTCAAAATAGATACGCCTCATCATTTAAAGGTTCTGCTGAGTCTTTGTGAATGTCTGGATTGTATTTAAAGTTGCTGGTCTCTGTTACCATATTTCTTGCAATGTCTTTTTAAATAATATTTTAAGTAATATTTTAAGTGACCCATTTCTGCCTTACCATGGATTCATGTGAGTTGGCAAACTTACTTCAGAAGGATGAGGAATGAGAGGAGGGGGAGGGTGTACTGTCAGCATGTGATGCAGGTGCATTCTCTCTGAACATGTAAATGATACTGATGTTAGTATTGTAATTTACAGCCTTTAAATATTTTTTTTTCTTCTTGTTGTGGCTAACCTGTTTTTATTCTTCTTTTCATTGTAATCAGCACTTTCATTTGTTTTAGTCTATATAAGTTTTGTCAAATGCGATTAAAGTCATTCTTCGGTATATTCCTACTACAAGCTTTGAGTTTCTCTTCAGTCAACCCTCGCCATCAAGTATTAACAGGTTATGGGCCCCAGACCACGTTGCTGCTGACTTGAAGAGACCTCGTGTGTTATCCGAAGATTCACATTTACCAGAATTCTAACCTTTGAAGAACACGTGGAGCTGAGGAATTTTCGCCCACGATGCCTGACCAGGAGCCACCCCAGAATCCGCCAGGAGCTACCAGGTGTGTCATTGCTAGTGCTTTCAACTTGAACGAGAAGCAGAAGTTAACCGGTAGTGAGAATTTTGCTAGCTGGAAGTTTTTAATGAAAGGGGCTCTGGTCAGTGAAGGTTTATGGAAGACTGTTCTGGGGGAAGAGCAAGATGCGGACAAGAACGATAAAGCATTTTATAAGTTGGTTTTTAACATTGACAGTTCTTTGCATCCACTGCTCATCAATAAGGAAAGCGCGAATGAAGCGTGGAAGTTGCTTGAGAAGAATTTTGGTAACAGTAACTCCAAGTGCAGAATGGAATATTACCAGAGACTTTTCACAGCTAAGCTTGACAGATACAACAGTATCACTGATTATCTGAACGATATTACTGCACTTCAAGAGAAGCTAGTTGCACAGCAGAAGGGTTTAGACGATGAAGTCATTGCCTATATTATGTTGTTTGGTTTGCCTCCAGAGTATGAGCCACTGAGAATAACCTTGTCATCAGTTAGTGACTGTATCACCACAGACATAGTAAGGCAGAGGTTGTCAAATTGTAAGTTATCTGTTGACTCAAGTGATTCTGCTTTGTTGACCAGGCAGCAGCAAGCAAGTACCAGCAACAAGAAGCCGCCACAGAAGTCGCAGTATGCTTGTCATTTCTGCAAAGAAGTTGGACACTTCAAGAATGACTGCAAGAAGTTCAAGGCGTGGAGAAAGAAGAGAGAACTTTTGAACACTGGAAATCAGAAAGGTAAAACTGAACCTCCCGCTAAAGCTAATCTTGTTGAAACTTCTGCTCCAGAGCCGGAACGCTGTATGATGGCTATCACAGGCGGTGAGCCTGAGCGTGCGACTACTGAGATGGCATTATCGGCAGAAGCTCAGAAGGAAGATTGGTATGTTGACTCCGGTGCGACGAAGACTATGTGCACCGACAGAAGCAAGTTTGTCTCTCTGGAAGATTACAGTCAAGATGTAATTGTGGCCAACAAGCAAAGGATTCCCTGCATCGGGAAAGGAACGGTAAAGGTGAATTTTGGTAACGGAAATGTTCAAATTCAGGATACCTTGTATGTTCCAGGACTGTCAGCAAACCTTATATCTGTATCAGCCATAACCAAACGAGGAATGATGGTTATGTTCGATGAGGGTTGTTGTCAGATTGTCAACAAGCGCACTAAAGAAGAGTGGATTCGTGCTAGGGAGCGGAATGGCCTGTTTGTAGCACGAGTTGTTGAGCATGAACAAAGTCCTGCTGAGTTCACCGCTCTACTTGTCACTCAAGATATTTGGCACAAAAGGCTCGGACATGTTGGTCTTGATGGCATGAAGCAGCTCAAGGACAAGATTGGTGGACTGGAAGACTTGGCCATAGCAGACTGTGAGGTGTGCATTCAAGGAAAGATGGTCAGAGCTCCTTTTCCCACAAGTGAGTCTGAGAGAGCAGCACAACCATTGGCGTTAGTTCATGCTGATGTGGTTGGACCAGCTGATGTGTCAACATTTGGAGGTGCGTTGTATGTCATTAATTTTGTAGATGATTTTAGTCGAAAGACTTTTTCCTATTTGGTTCCCCGCAAGTCTGATACCTTTGCAAGATTCAAGGATTTTAAAGAGTTTGCAGAGAACCAGTCAGGTCACAAGATTAAAGTCCTGAGGACGGACAATGGAGGAGAATTCACTAGCAAGGAATTTGAATCATTCCTGAAAGGGAATGGAATTTTGCATCAAACTTCCTGTTCATATACTCCTCAACAGAATGGCAGAGCTGAGAGGTGCAACAGGTCCATTATATCAATGGCAAGATGCTTACTCTTGGACTCAGGTTTGGATCGTAAGTTTTGGGGCGAGGCTGTTGTGACTGCCTGCTATTTGAAGAATAGATGTCCATCAGCTCCTCTAAATGGGAAATGTCCTGAAGAAGTGTGGCTTGGGAAGAGTATTAATCTTGATCATCTCAGAGTTTTTGGCAGCATGGCGTATGTTCTCATTCCAAAGGAGAAAAGGAAGAGTAAATTTGAAGCCATTGGAAAGAAGATGCTATTCATCGGCTACTCAACTACTCAAAAGGCATGGCGATTTATGGACCCTGAGGACAAGTCAAGAGTCATTGTTTCAAGAGATGCGAAATTTCTTGAAACCAGTCGTCACCAAGAAACAGTTCCAAGTAAGAATGACGATTTTCCAATAATTTGCATTGAAATTGATTCCAGTGCCGAGCAAGATGGAGAGCAAATTGTAAACCAGCAGCAGCCTGAAGGGGACGTGGAACAAAGACTTCAAGTTATTCCTGACCCTCCTGTCCGTAGATCAGAAAGAATCAAGAAGTTGAACCAAGACGACATTTATGAGTACAACTTCTTCACGGAAGCCAGGTCAGTTAGTGATCCGGTAACTCTTACTGAAGCTCTGAGCAGGTCCGATTCATCATTTTGGCGTAATGCTTGTAAAGAAGAGATTGAATGTCTGAACAAGAATGAAACATGGACATTGGTTGATAGGCCAGTGGACAAGAAGACAATTTCAACAAAATGGGTATTTAAGCTAAAGCATGACGCTGCTGGAAAACCTGTCAGGTACAAAGCTCGCTTAGTGGCACGAGGATTCGATCAAAGGTATGGTGTCGATTACTATGATACTTATTCACCTACAGTTAATCAGACCAGTGTGAAGCTTTTGTTTGCCTTGGCCGCTGAACATAGTTGGGATGTTCAACATGTGGACATTACTGCTGCATTTATTCAAGGAAAGCTGGAAGAGGAGATTTATATTGAGCAGCCGGAAGGTTTTGAAGATAAAACAAATAGAGTATGCCTCCTCTCCAGATCCATTTATGGCTTGAAGCAAGCAGCAAGAACTTGGCACAAAACCTTGAGTAATGTGCTGTTGGAATGTGGCTTTCAGAAGTCAGAAGTTGATCATTGCATTTATTTCAAAGACAAAGGTGATGAACTTATTGTGCTGGCAATTTATGTTGATGACATATTGATTTTCTCCAGGTCTCAAGCAGCCATTGCTGAACTGAAGGCACAGTTGTCTGGAAGATTTGACATTTGGGACCTTGGACCAATCCAAAGCTATCTTGGCATCAGAGTGAACCAGGATAAGGAAAAGGGAACGATCACCCTTGATCAAGACGCTTACATCAAGGAAACTTTGGAGATTTTTGGGATGGCCGACTGCAACTCACAAGTCACGCCACTTTGCACGTCTCAGCGGCTGCAGAAACCTGAAAAACCTCTACCTGAAAACAGTAAGCCATATCGCCAATTATTGGGTCGTCTGATGTATGTTGCAGTCTCCACTCGGCCTGACATCGTTCATGCCTGCTCCGTGATGAGTCAATTCAGCAAGAGTTATGCTGAGGAACACTGGACAGCCCTGAGGCGGATCCTACGCTATCTCAAAGGCACCAGCAGCTGGAAACTCCAATACTCAAAGTCAGGTGGGAAACTTGAATTCTATTGTGACTCTGATTGGGGAAATTGCCTCGTTGACAGGAGATCATACACTGGATACGTCGTAACCATTGGAGGCAGCGCCATCAGCTGGGAATCAAAGAAGCAGCGGAGTGTGTCGCTGAGCACCACCCAGGCCGAACTGATTTCAATGACCGAAGTTGGGAAGGAAGCAATCTTCGTGACATCTCTCATCAAAGAATTCCTCCCTTCAATGGCAGCACCCGCCCAGTTGTTTTGCGATAACAAAGGGGCACTTGGATGTGTGGGCAAGGATGCTCTCAACCGTCGAATGAGGTTTGTGGACATCAAGTACCATTTTCTTCGAGAACTTGAGGAAGAGCAAGTCATTTGTATTGAGCACATCAACACTTTGGACAATGTTTCTGATGTATTCACTAAAAGTTTGCCTGGACCCAGACATTTGGAACTCTGTTCTAAAATTGGATTGTTAGTGTAATGACAATTATTTCTGTGATCACTTAAGACTGAGTATTTATTTTCTCTCTTGTTAGTTATTAGTTTTTTTGTGTGTAACTTTAGCTAGTCACGTTTTTTTTTTAAATTTGTTTCTTTTAAGTCATGTAATTTATGTACGCTTACTCTTGATATATATATTTTTTGTGAGTGCAAATGTTTTGTGTACTAATCATTGTGCTGATTTTCTTTGTATGCTATCAATGTATGCAACTTTTCATTGTGTTTTAATGTGTAAAGTCTGTATATTATGAAGGGGTGTTAGTATTGTAATTTACAGCCTTTAAATATTTTTTTTTCTTCTTGTTGTGGCTAACCTGTTTTTATTCTTCTTTTCATTGTAATCAGCACTTTCATTTGTTTTAGTCTATATAAGTTTTGTCAAATGCGATTAAAGTCATTCTTCGGTATATTCCTACTACAAGCTTTGAGTTTCTCTTCAGTCAACCCTCGCCATCAAGTATTAACAACTGAGCCCCTGATCTGAGATGGCTGGGGGTAAAATGGAGGGAGGGGGGGGGGGCACCACTCGAATTTCGACGCTACCTGGCCAGCGCCTACCTGCAGGCCGGGGGTGGGTGGGGCGGCGGCCAGCGTATGCCGTTGCTCGAATTGCGCCGCGCAAGGAGGATGTCCCTCTCCTCCCCCTCTGTCCTCTATCCCCCCTCCCCACTTGTGCCGTGATTGACTGACCGGACTGACTGACTGGCTGACTGACTGACTGACTGACTGACTGACTGACTGACCGGACTGACTGACCGGACTGACTGACTGACTGACTGACCTTTTGGTTGCTTACCAAAACGGCGGTTGTGTACATTTCTTTTAAATCTCAATTCGCTCAGCAACTACGTGCCTGCCGCACGTACTCCTAGTTTTATTGCATTTAGAATTACAGTGGATTTAGTGTGAAGGCGCGCAGCAATGGCGTGAGCGGTAGAAACGAGCGAGCGCAACGGCTCGTACATGAGGTGAGAGGGAGATGGAGCTGTTCGAACGTCTCACTTCCTCAAAACCTAAGGAGTTTTCCTCAAAGTATCCGATGTCCTCAAAGTTTTCCCTTTTTCCTCCAGAAAAAAAAACAAAAAAAAAAAATACGATTTCACGAAATCCTGGTAGACAACGGAGTTTCTATAACTATGGTAAAATTTTTGTGAGTGTATAATAAGACTGTAAGAAAACGCAGTAGTTTTGTTTAGTTTACAATAGTCAAGATAGTGACTAAATAATTTTAAGTTCGATTTGATGAGGCGGGTTTCAGGCAATGAATACTCTCCGGCAGTTAGGCCGTCATCTAAACGCCAGGAAAAAGGGAGAAAAGAAGCTCTCCTTCTGACGGCAAAAAATGGGCGGCGAGGTCACGGCCGGAGCGGAACGTCAACAATACCGTCCCCTCCACCGGGCGCGCTGAAGGGGCGAACCGGGGCCCTAACTAATACGGCTGATACGCCCAGGACATCGCGGGCAAGCGCGCGATGAATTCTGCTCACCAGATTGAAGTCAAACTTACCAAACCGTTTTCTGCAGGTAAAAAAGTACTATTTACGCATTCAGTTCGCCTTGTCAACGTTTCGATAACTTTATACAATGATTTAAAGTCGCGAGGTGGGAGCCTCAGCTCTCGGCCGAGGCGGCCATGGTTGAAAGACGGCCGGCGACACAGCGCACGCGCGTCCACCTCAAACAAACCTTGTTTACACAACGTGCCAACCTAGAAAACATGAAAAGGATCACTAATCCCCCTACGTTACGATTTGAAATTATTATCTTAGGTTGGCAGAAGTGCGCCGCAGTCGACTGTTCGTTCGGTAAAAATGAAGTAGGTTTCGAAAGGGCGGTATGGTGGTCACGTGCGAATTTCAGTGGTGTCATCTCTTTCTTGAGCGTTTCACCGAAGCAGAGCTTTGTTTGAACGCAGACTTTAGAGGTTTCTCTTTCGCTCCGTGTTGGCTCGACTCCGCCTAGCCCCACCACGAAAAACTATCCCCTTCTCCAGGTGATTTCAGCTGACAAGTCGAGCATTACCATAGCAACTGAAATTTCAATTCAAATTTACAGAAAATCTGTAGTTTAAATTTCTATTAAACTTTCAGAGTGAGTATACAAGTTTACATACTATAACTGTAGGTAATATTATAAAAATCGTTGGAGCGGATTTTTTTCTCCCGTAAGGGGCCATATAAAACAATTGACAGACGTTTCAAAGCGATTTTAGAAGGCAACTCCGTTGCCTAAAAAAATACAGACATTGTTTTTACCGTGTTGCGGCCGGCCAAGGCAACGACATGACCCGACAAAGTCAACGCAGGGAGCAAACAGAATGTAACGAACCTGTTACATAAACTCAAGATGCCCGTCCGACCATTAGATGCACGCCGAGGGGGGAAACGACTTAGGCAATTCGACTGACATCCGTCAGGTAATCTGGCAGGGTGTAATCCGGAGAAATTCCAAGTAATCCGGTGTAATCCCGGGAAATTTTAGGGTAATCCGGGGTAATCCGAGGAAAAAAGCACCGTTATCCGGAGGACACTCCAGAGGTAATCCGAGGTAATTCGGGGTAGTCCGTAATCCGGCTGACACGAAAATTGACAGTCGTTTCGCCCTCGATGCACGCCCAACCAGCGAAGACGCGATACACGGCACTGAGAACGAGATTCTGTGGCATCTCAGTAATAGGCGGGCCGAGACTGTTTGCCACTTCGTACGTCTGTCTGTACATCTGTCCCGCGTGGTTGACCTTTCTCCGCCCCGCCCACTTCTCCCTACTCCCGCCCCGGACCCTATTCAAAATTCTGGATTGCTATGAGCGGGCGCTTTGCCCCTGCTCATCCCCTCCATCGCCCCCACCCGCCGAGCTCTTGGCATGACCGTGATGTATCAGGCTCAGGTCGCAGCTGCTGCATGAGACTAGAGAGTCTGGACACGAAAGTCTTCCCTGCCAGAACCCTACACTCGCCTACTTTGCGCCACTTATCGACACTTCGCATGCATCTCTTGAGAAAAACCAAGTTATTTTCTGAGACTAGAAGGTCCAAGCTAACTAACGGACACGAACTCTTTATCAAAAGCCACTCGGTAATTTAAATAAAAATTCCCAAAGAAACCAACAAGCTTCTCGCGCGGGTGCCGCTCTGGAGAGGCGGCGCCTTCTCCGCGAGTATTTTCAGCGTTCCGAGATTCTTCTTGTTCTTTTTGCCTCGTCTTCTCAGCCTGTCATGGCAGCCGACAGCCGAATGTTTTGAATCATTTATCATTCCGAGCTTGCGTTTTGTGTTGTTTTCGTGAAAAATAGGTACGTCTTCCCTGGAGATCGTTAAAACGTTGTTCTGTAAATTAAGAAGCTGTCGTTTTCGTGTCGTGATACCACGTAACGGCTGTAGAAATAAGGAAGGTGCTGTTCCCTAACCTGGTCCATGTGTTAACAGGCAATAAAATATGCACGGCGATCGTGCCATATTGTTGAATTTACACGTAAAAGGTTTAAGGAATCATTTCTGTATAATTTAAGGTCATGTCACAATTGATCTCACCTTGTTTCAGCACAAACATGAGCATAAGCCCATCCCTCCTACCCTCCTCCGTAAGAAAGCAAAACATTCGGCTGCCATGACAGGCTGAGAAGACAAAGTTTTCTACGTAATACAGTGTAAAACGGAACACTCTGCAAAAGTTTTCTTGGAGTAAATACCCCCCTTGCCGAATAATAAAATCGACACCTTAAACTAAAAGACACGCATTTCAGACGCGCGTTTCAAAGGTCACGCAGTTCAGCAGCCCGCTTCAAAACCCACGCAGTTCAGCAGCCCGCCGTTTCAAAGCCCACGCAATTCCTGTATCCTTATCGCAAAACTACGTGGGTTTTGAAACGGACGGCTCAAACTGCGTGGGTTTTGAAGCAGGCGGATCAACTGCGTGGGCTTTGAAACGGGTTGCTGAACTACGTGAGTTTTAAAGCGCGCGTTACGTGTGTTTTACTTTAAGATGCCGAACTGTTGACTTCCACTCTTGTTTGGTGCGAGCAGCTTCACTAGTGCACGGTAAAAACGGTTCCTTGGTGTCCAAGGACCATCGGACCGATTCAAGGACGGAGATAGGAAGATTTCATGCAGCCGTCCTTGAATCGGTCCGATGGTCCTTGGACACCAAGGAACCATTTTTACCGAGTGTGTGCCTTTCGACATTTCAACGATCTGCACGCGGAAACCCAAGTATTGGAATCACTGCAATGTGTCAGTTTAAAATTCCTTTCGCACTCTTGAACGATCCGCAATTTTGCAAATGGGCTAAATCAGCACTGTTAAAAATGTTTGAAATTTCATTACGCAATCAACATTAATTTTAATAAAGTTGTCATGAAATTTAATGACACTCTTAATTTAAGAACAATGTTATTAACTTAAACGGCAATTTCATTACACGTCATTGAAATTTCATTACACGCCCATTTTCATAACCCATGTTATGAAATTTTCATTACATGTTTATTAAACAAATGGGGAACGCTCTCCCCCCAGCGGCGGCATCATACCACGTTACAGCTCGGCTCCTCTCAGGTAGTCCTCGTGGCCGAGTGGTCTAAGGCGAGGGGTTCCCAACCCAATGGTTCGGGTTCAACTCCCGGTAAGGTACGGGAAACTTGTAAGGATATTGTCCTTAAAATCCGTTAGTGCGTTGAGGAGCCAAACATGAAAGAGCTAAAGTCAGAGAAATTTCTTTTCAAAAGTTGCAATTATTTTAATGACATGTGTTATGAAATTTCATTACAAAATTGTAATGAAGATTTAATAACATTGTAATGAAATTGTAATGAAAATAGCTTCATATAAATGTTATTAAAATGTAATGAAATTTTTTTAACAGTGAGTGAACGAAACACAACCGGGTTTTCAAAGTGGCCGGGGCAGTGTACCACCCCTCTCCTACTCAGCACCTCGTAGCAGCCGAGCCAAAGACGGCCTCCTCCTCGCATAAGCGGAGGCCTGCCGCGCCGCGCCGCCCCGCCTTGCCCTGTGCTGCCTAACCCGCGCTCTTCAACCCACTCAAATGTTATTCATAGAAATTCCAGCATGGCCTCGCCTAGAGGCTCCGCCCCGCCCTGCCCCACCCTGTTGTGCCCTGCCCTGCCACTTCCAGGTCGCCATTAGAGGCCAGGCTGCTCTCCTCCCCCGTACCCTCCTGCAAATAGCTGGAACTACCTGAAAGGGATCAATCATCCCTTCCTGAAGGCGCGGCGGCACTGTGCAACCGCTTCACACTTGTGAGTGTGCAACTTCCAGTCTAACTCGTACAAGTGTAAAAATCTGCAGTTGTGCATTTGCAAGTGTCAAACTCGCCAGCTACACAGTTATAAGTGTTCAACTTGAGAGCTGTGCACTTTCTAGTGTTCAACAAGGGAAGTGCTGCACGCGGCAGTTGAATACTTGCAAGTGCACAGCTGTTGAGTCGAACACTTCTTACAAGTGTGCAACTGGCGAGTTTGACACTTGTAATTGCACAACTGTCAAGTCCGTGTGAAGCCTGACCCGGTCCTCTGGGTAAGGACATAGGGCGATCGTTTCGAAGTGCAGCAATAATTGGTGTTTACAATTCTGGAAAGATGAGTGAGAGGCTGTCCGGCGGGTCAACCACACTATAAAAAAAATCACGGTCGCCCATACGGAAATATACCGTTTATTTAGATTACGGTGTCTCCGTAGATTCGGTTCCGTACCCTCTTTCCATAAGAGCCCATGTACCAAAAAAATGATAAAATACGATTTCACGAACCCTGATAGGCTCGAAGTACGTTAATGTTTTAGTTTCACAAAATACAAAGGCCAATGGTTTATGCGTAGAAATATTGACTTAAAAATTTCCAGACACGGTTTGGTCAGCGTCACTAGTATAGCGGATCAAATGCAAAAGTTGAGATCTCTAGCTCAAAGGATTTAGAAGTTAGTCTCTCAGTAAAAATTGTCCGATCAGCTTGATTTTTGAAGCAAGGGCGCGTGCTGCAACGAATATTAGAACACTGTTTTCATATTTTTGTACCAACGTGTTATTCCAAATTTCCTGCTTTTTTTGAACTTCTGTGCGTGGGTTGAATCAACAGGTCCCCCCCCCCCCCCTTCCCCCAGTCACGGTCCTCTTCCCCTACGCGCCGCGCAGAGGAGCAGAGGGGCAGAGGGGCCAAGCGGGCGAGCACCTGCAACAATGCCGATTCGGCTTGGCTAATGGCTATCGCCTTCGGAACTGGCACTATCCGCATGCAGTCGGCTGGGGGAGGCGCCGCCGCCTTATAAACAGAACGGAATGCGCTTGAGGTTGGAGTGCGCAGTCCTCCCTTCTATGGTTCTAGGCTGGTACCTCCACTCAACAAAAGAAAGCCGGTGGATCTGCGGCTCACGCGTCCACCTCGCGACTTAACTCTCGTCAAGGCACCACTAACGCACCGAACGACTTTAACTATTTAGTTTAGCTGAATGAAATTTTACAAAGCCGAAATGAATGTGAAAATACTCTGGAAACTCAGGTGTGAGACAGTCTCACACCAAATGGTGTGAGGCAAAATACCTCACACCAAACGGTGTGAGGCAAACATACCTCACACCAAATGGTGTGAGACTCGTTGTGCCTCACACCAAATGGTGTGAGACTCGTTGTGCCTCACACCAAATGGAGTGATACTTCCCCATACCAAATGGTGTGAGGCACAGAGGGTCTCACACCATTTGGTGTGAGGCACAACGAGTCTCACACCATTTGGTGCGAGGTATGTTTGCCTCACACCGTTTGGTGTGAGGTATTTTGCCTCACACCATTTGGTGTGAGACTGTCTCACACCTGAGTTTCCAGAGTAGCAGTTGCAGACCTGCAGAAACCGTTTTGCAAAGTTTCACGGAGGTTCAATACGTAGGAACAAATGTGATTTACGCCAAAGATACACGTAAATTTACACTATTTCAGGAATTCTGCTCATCAGATTGAAGTCAAACTTACCAAAACGTTTTCTCCATGTATAAATCTACTATTCAAGAATTCAATTCGCCTTGTAAACGTTTCGATGACTTAACACAATGATTTTAAAGGCTTTCACGACATAATGTCCATGGCTGAGGATGACCATGCGACAAAATGTCCATGCAAAAAATATGTCCACATACACAATGTCCATATTAGGAAATGTCCAGATAAATTTTCTCCACAGTCAAAAATGTCCAGATTTATTATCGTCCCGAAGAATACAGATCAGCGCCTCTCCTCGCCATACCTTGCCCCACTCTAGCGCAGCACACCATCAGCGCCTCTCCTCGCCATACCTTGCCCCACTCTAGCGCAGCACACCATCAGCGCCTCTCCTCGCCATACCTTGCCCCACTCTAGCGCAGCCCACCATCAGCGCCTCTCCTCGCCATACCTTGCCCCACTCTAGCGCAGCCCACCATCAGCGCCTCTCACCCTTCTACCCCATCCCACCCAGTCTATCGCAAGCCTTACTATTACGATCGGGGAACGAAATTGCCTTCCGAATTGCATTTGCGGTGGGAGGCTCGGCTGGTAATACACGTGTAAACCGTCGGGGTGGGCGGGGCGGGGCTGGGTGGCGGTAGTGTGACAGTATACGCTTTGCGCCACGCGCGGTGTTCATATATTCAGCATCCCACTATCGCTGCCTGTCCTTACACAATAAACAATATCCATTAATTTGCATACCTCACCGCGTTGAACCCCCACGATCTAGGTGTTTTTATATTAGAAATTTTCGCCCTTCACCTCGCGGCCACGAAGACTACCTGATCTGAAATCGGATGAAATGCCGCTTTGTGGCCCAAGGCCACCTTTCCCAATTTTGTAAGAATTTTGTACACTCTCAGACCACCATGGACATTTTTGAAATAACTTATAGACGTTTATAAACCAGCATAGTATGAAAAACTTGTCTTATACGTATACGTAAAGAAAATTTTCTCCATAATTTTATCGACTTTTCGAAAAATTGGGCATAATTATACCAAAAATTCCCGACGTATGCAGAGAAAAAAAAAGTTCAAACGCTAACGCGTTAAACGGCCACCAAACTAGCCACAGAATGAGAAAGAACTTACGTCAGAACTATTTGTGAGAATCTCATCACGAATTTTATGATTTTATCCGCTAAACAGAAGTCCCAAAAATTTAGCTATTTTTTTATTTTACTTTTTCTTCCTTTTTAGCCCGCCCTTCTGCTTTGAAAAAGCTTTAGAGCGGGCTTATGCAATCGATGCGGGATTGTCTGTCTGTCTGTCCCGTCTGTCTGTCTGTCTGTGCCACTAGATGGAGATGAGATAGAGGCTTGAAATTTTAAGGGTATCTTGGGGGACCCTCCTGGACTCTGAAACGGAGAGTGCCAATCCTGCCAAACCTTATTAAGGCACTGAAAAAAATTATTAAAGTTTTCACGGAATGAAAAAAAAATTGTTACATGAAATTTTATGGTTTCCTTACGGGTATTCCGACGAATTAGCGGCCCATGGACCAAAATTTCGTCCGTTTCACTCTATCTCTAACCGTTTCGGCGCTACAGCCACATCAAAGACCCAATTATCACAAAACATCATGATGTGTGTCGTGGCATGGGTTTTGCGTAATTTTGCGGCCCTTTGACCAAAATTTCGTCCGTTTTGCTCTATCTCTTACCGTTTTGGCGCTACCTCCAAACTAAAGACCCAAAGATCAAAAAACATCATGATGTGTGTCGTGGCATGGGTTTTGCGTAATTTTGCGGCCTTTTGACCAAAATTTCGTCCGTTTAGCTCTATCTCTTACCGTTTTGGCGCTTCAGCCAAACTAAAGACCCAAATATCAAAAAACATCATGATGGGTGTTGTGGCATGGGATTTGCGTTATTTTAAGGCCCTTTGGGTCAAAATTTCGTCCGTTTTGCTCCATCTTGTACTGTTTAGGCGCTACAGCCACGTCGACGACCCAAATATCATAAAACATTGGTTGTTTAGACGAATCAGGGACAATAGGGATGCAAATAAGTTGTGTTCATGAAATGCAAGGAGCCGCTGTGAGCGAAATGAAACCCAGCATCAAAACAATGTGTTTGCATATTGGTAGGCTGCCTTTTTTAGGCAACGGAGTTGCCTTCTAAAATCGCTGGAAAACGTGCGTGTTTTGTTTCATATGGCCCCTTACGACAGAAAAAAATCTGCTGAAGGGAATTCGATGATATTAAGCATACATTTAGAATGTAATCTAGTACATTCGATTCTGAAGTCTAGTTGAAATCTGTATTGCAGAAATTTTGTAAATTTGAATTGAAATTCGAGTTTCTATGGTAATGCTCGACTCGTCAGGCAAAATGAACAGGGGAAGGGGATATTTTTTCGTGGAGGGGGTAGGCCGAGACGAGCCAACACGGAGCGAAAGAGAAAACTCTAAAGTCTGCGTTCAAACAAAGCCAGCCTTTAGTTTCGAGCGCAAGAATGAGATAACACCACTGAAATTCGCACGTGCCCAAAGAGGAATAAAGGTGGAAGAAACGTGGATTCCACGTGGATATGTGACGTGGTATCGACGTGGAAGAACCACGTCACATCCACGTGGATTTGACACCTTTTTCCACGATATTTCCACGTGGAAATCACGTGGATTCAACGTGCTCCCAAGGAAAACGCCGAAGTCACGATGACGTCACAGTGACATAACTTCGAAGTCATCTCGTGACGTCACGCATGACGTCACAAGTCTGAAATTTGTGACGTCCTTCTGACATCACAATGAGGTCACAGTGACGAATTTGTGACCATGCCCAAAAATGCTTAGATTAGACCTTTCCAAGGAAAAGTAGAGTTACAAAGATGACCCACATATTGGAACAAAATTATGCTTTATTCAAATGCTCAAAATTGAATGTACAGGAACAAAAGATATATAAGAATTGAGCTTACACATACATAAGAGTCACAAGGAGTAAATGTACATTTTCAAGTTCTAGGAACAAACCTAGAAATATATTTAAGAATGTTTCTAATCACAAGGTTTCATTAGCACAATCACATTTTGGAAAGTAAAAAACTAGGCTACTTGAATGGTTTGGGAAATAATCACAATCAAAAAGGTGTCAGCACAAGTTTTTGTGTACACCACTGGAAAGTAAAAAGCTAAGGATATAAGTCACATTTAAGGTAGGAGACTAGTCTTCATGTTTGTGAGATCACTCTTACCCTAATCTTACAGGCATATAAATGAAAAGAAAACACAAAGTATGAGAAAAAAGAATGACTCAACACTATGAATCAAAACACCCTTGTCACTACGAACAATTAAGATTAGATATTAAGCAAAATTAAAGTAAACATAAGGGTATGACAACTAAGAAGATTTGCAGTCTTTGCATATGAACTTTAACATTACAAATATCACAAAGGTATGACACAAATTTTTATGTTAAATATATTAAAACCAGAAACAATGGTTTTAAACAGAGGAATAAAAAGAACAACACGAATAAGGCAGCTCCATTACAAATATCACAAAGATATGACACAAATTTTTATGGTAAATATATTAAAACTAGAAACAATCAGAGGAATCAAAAGAACAACACAAATTAGGCAGCTCCAGGACCAAGTTGATCTCCATCATCGGACTCAATTCCTTCTCCTAGTGTAGAATCTTTATCAGTTAGTATCTTATCTACTGAGTCCTTGTCCTTCCTTTGGGAGGCGGTGTTAAACCACCGTTTAGCTGCTAGGGTAGCAGCAGAGAGATCAGACTTCTTAAATTTTTTCAATAAGGCACCTGAAAGCAGTCATCAGATAAAAAATACATTTGAAAAATGTCACTTCTATCTAACCCCATTAACATTCTCCAAATATTTAAAATACAAATTTTAAAAAGTTAATTAGAATTGATTAGATTTTAAGGTACAACATGTACTTACAGTATACAACTTGTTGAAGTAGAGTGTTGTCAAAAGCTATTTTCAGTCCATACGTTCCTTCCCAACTGATTCCTTTCTGAAGGTTGGTTGAAAGCAAAACACGATTGCCGAGAAGGTGTCTAGTAGCATCTGCTTCGTCGTTTCTACCTTGCATTTTACCAACCAAGTATGAGCACTGTAAAATACACAAAAATAAGTTTTACATTTAGGCAATGCTATAAGCAACAGAACCCCATTTCACTTTGAAACTTACAACTCGGCTAAATGCTGTTTCTTCTCGGAGGAAGTCCTCAAACTTCATGAAGTCATCATTAGTTCTAAGAGGTAGAGGTGGAAGGTCATGAGGCCTGATCAACATTTCCTCCTCCGGGGCAATATTAGCTAAAATTCTCTGCTGATTCATCGTCAGCACATCCACCTTGCTGGAAATTTCTTGCAGCATTTTCAGCATAACTCTCATGTCGACATTTGGGACTGTAAAGAAAACTCAACAGTTAGTGCAGTACAGTGAAATAATTAGCAGAGCAGTTGAGAAATATGTTTATTACTTAACTTAATACTTACCACTTTTAGGCTGAGATTCACTGACTGGCGTCTTGGGCTTCCAAACCTTCTTCAAATCCATGGAACGACCACTAGACTTATTATCAAGTGCAAATGATTCATTGAAATTCCTCTTCACAGAACGACTAGAGTGATTGCGATTCTCTGAAGGTGGCACATAATCAACCTCCCTAGTAGCGCCAATGCACGTACATCGCGCATTTCTGGAGCATTCACCTGCATTGCGCATTACAGATGCAGAATGAATGCGCGCCTTTTGAAATGCGTCTCAAATGCGCTTGAAGTAATGTGCTTTACCTGCGCATTGTATGCGCCCTACCAGCTTTGCGGAAATGCGCATTTCTATTGCGTTGCCGTAGCGGTTAATTATGCGTATAAAATGCGCCTGATTACCGCCATCCGCCAGTAGTGTTTTTGAATGTGACCGGCAGAGGGCGTGGTGCAAAACGCATTGTGAATGTGAATGTGAAACACGTACCCGCCTCCTGCCTAGATTGTTGTTTGCCAGTCAGTATATGGTCGTACTTCATAAAAATCCAAATATAATAATATACTACAAGATAAATTTAATATGTCATACCCAGTAAGTTATTTTAAAATGTTCACGGTGGTGTCGATGTCATTGTAGGAGTTGGAGTAGGCTGGGAAAGATAACTTTTACTTTTATTGGTTCGAGTGTCCTAATATAACCTATCCTTTGTGGACTCATTAATTCCTATGGTGTACATTTTGTTGGGATGTAGCACACATCTTACTCATCAACAAAGCGGGGTCATTTTCATGGTTGGATCCTGAAGGTGGGGAGATACCCATGGAAACTTCCAATTTTGTCTGGTATAAATAATATACAAACAAGTAACTTGTAAAGTAACAAGTAAATTGAGTGATGTTGCAAGTATGAATTAAAAGCAGTGATAATAGTGTTTTTAAATTAATTATGTTTATGGTTTTCATTAAACTGCAAAGTACAGAGCACCTTGGGGTACCATTGCTTGCTCTTTTCTTTCTAAAATGAGCCCTTTTCCTGGTTTATGAGCCAAACAGTTGCGTCGAAAAGCTGCGCACAAAATGTTTGAGAAAAATGTTTTAAAAACTAGGACATTTCAAATTCAAACTATTTTGAATGATTCCTTAGGCATATCTGATGTTTTATAAATTAGCAGGATAATAGGAAGATATAGATAAACCTCACTTGCAACTTGATCACCTGCTGTTGAAGAGTTTTTCCTGAATTATTTATTAGTCAAAATTGTCAGTTTCTATGGGTCTATCCCACCTGAAGAAATACATGTACAGCATGATTGACCGTCGTAGTCATTTGCTAAAAACTATGGGACATGTATATAGCTAAGACTTGTGCTGAAACATTTCTGCTGTGAAGCGGAACAAGGGGTTAAGTCCAAAACCCATACTTTTCAGGAAATTGAAAAAACTATTTGCACGTAACTTTCCATAAATGTTATAATAATATTAAAATACATTCTCATGTAGGATATTACTCCCTTTATGATTTTTTCAGTGTCATGCTTGTACGCTGAGACACAGGACTTGACTCCTTTTACCATCAACGACATAACAAAGCAAGTCAACTTGACTCTTTTTACTTGTTGAGACTTTAGAGTTAAGTCATTGAAAACTTGGAAAAAAGAGTTAAGTCTGCTTAACTTTGTTGATGAGAAGATGCAAAAAGAGTCAAGTCGTCTTGCCTCCTTGTGCCATTCTGAAAAAAGGAGCTAAGTCGTTCTACGCTAATATGTCATTTTTTACTCTTTTTGAATCATTAAGTGAATCGAAGAAAAAATATGAAGGCAATAGTAGTGAATCCTCATAAATAATTTTCTGGTTCAACACTAAGGTATACAATACAACAGACAACAAGTCTATACTCAAAATTAAATGCAAAGGATACTCCGAAAGCTTCACAGAAAATAAAGAAATATTAGAACTCTTTCCGTCAACTTCTAATCTGGACTCAGTTCTATAGTGCCGCTACAGAATAAAAGAAATATGCTAGCTATTTTTTTGTGCAAAAGGGGATAAGTTGACATAGCTTTTTTAAAATCTCAATCAAATAGAGTCAAGTCCACTTAACTCATTTTGTTCAGTTGAAATTTGTAAGACTTTTGAGATAAGTCGACTTATCTCCTTTTGCTGCGAACAAATGTTCTTTAAAAAGGGGGTATGTCAACTTGTCTCCTATTACCAACCCTTATATCTCCCAACCTATGGGGTACTTTGCTGTAATATTTTGAGGGTAGAAGCAGCCTATGATTGACTATAACATGGCATAAAAATCTCATTTTGGGGCTAAGTCAACTTATCCCTTGTTCCGCTTCACAGCAGATTTGTATTCCTTTAAAATATTGAGACAGCCCTGTATAGTCAGCTGTTCCCTGTTAGTATGATAACAGGGGTTTCATAGGTACACAGCTAACACAATACCAAAATGATGAATACCGTTAGAGGCAGTAATGATTTTAATCCAAAGGTTTTTAAAGTCATAATATAATAAAATAACTGACATATGTGCTAGTATATACAATTTTTAAAACATTATTGAATATTTACTGCTAGTCCTTATAGACTGGACCTCTCTAATAACTATATCCACACCAATCCACAATGGGGGAAATTCAACATTTAAATATGTTTTAATACAAATTATATCCTATGATGATTTGCATATGACTATTGAAATAAAAATTAATGGTACAGTAGTGATTTCTTAAAATTATTTTCCAATATTTAGTAAAATAAAATTATGGAAATTACACTGCTACTTCGCCTGAAGTCTCAGGCGCCTGCAAGATGAATATTGTAGTTGGTTTACTCAGCTGAGTACAAAAAATATGGAGAGAAAAAGATTCCTGTAGACTTGAGCTCAACAACGGGACTAATTGATTCACTAACCCCAGCAACCTAGGTAGCACAAGTAGTAAAACCGCATTAGTGGAACACTAATATATTTGCGCATTTTATGCGTGGGCTCACGCTTTTTGCGCATTTTATACGCATCCTCAACGCATTTAAAACACATTTTATGCGCATTCAACGCGCGTTTGAGATGTAGTATATAATGTAGTAATGAAGTCGAGGGGTGGACGAATAGTGTACTACAGGTGTACTCCCCGTACTACGGGTGTACTCCCCTTATTGCAGGTGTTCTCCCCGTACGCCGGGTGTACTCCACGTACTCTGGGTGTACTCCACGTACTCTGGGTGTACTCCCCGTACTCCGCGTACTCTGGGTGTGCTCCACGTACTCTGAGTGTACTCCCCGTACTCCGCGTACTCCGGGTGTACTCCTACGTACAACAAAAATCCAAAATCTATGTCGTCCATCACTCGGATGAAGTTTTCTTACCTGCAAATATTAACCATTTAGATTGTCGCATGTAACATTTATTTACTTGAACAGTCATTGAAGTCGAGTTGAAGCATATCCCCAGCAACCTGGGTAGTACATGTAGTGAAACCGCATTAGTGGAACGCTAACCAAAACTATTTGCGCATTTTATGCGTTGGTTCACTCTTTTTTCCGCATTTTATACGCATCTTCAACGCATTTAAAACACCTTTTATGCGCATTCAACGCGCGTTTCAGTGTCAGTCGTAGAGGTGCGGATGCAGTTTGCTCACAGAGGTGGAGGGGCTTGTCTTCAAGCCTAGGCCTAGGGCCGTGTCCACAAATGTTTTGCTAAAGGCAGGGCTTTGTCCTGCAGCCGACGTCAGACGGAAATCGTGGAAAATCGTTTGCTGAGCGAAGCGAAGCACTCTGTTGGGGATTTGGGCAGAGAAAATGCCCGTATGCCTTTAGTTAAGCAGAGGTATCTTTCTATTACTATTTATCCCATCTTAAAATTTAAATGTACATACGCATGCATAAGCTGACCATATATAGAGGTATATAGGGAGAGGTATATAGGGAGAGGTATATAGGGAGAGGTATATAGGGAGAGGTATATAGGGAGAGGTATATAGGGAGAGGTATATAGGGAGAGGTATATAGGGAGAGGTATGTAGGGAGAGGTATGTAGGGAGAGGTATGTAGGGAGAGGTATGTAGGGAGAGGTATGTAGGGAGAGGTATGTAGGGAGAGGTGTATAGGGAAGAAATCTGCTCAGGAACCAAGCCGAAGGCTTGCCTGGCTAGTAATATTTATTCGTTATTGTTTAGTTTTTCTTGCAGTGATGTCGCGAATCCTATCCGCTGGGTATATACGAAGAAGAGCCTGGTTGCTGGCTCGTCACGAAATAGAAGGTGATGCACTAGATCAGGCCCGTGCACCCCTCCAAAACCTCGATGACCAGGGAGTTGTCCCAGTACCCGCACCACAAATAGTAGAAGAACCTCCTGCAGAAGAGGGTAGTGGCCATGACAGGAACAGTGCTACTGAGAGTGACGACGGTGATAGTGATAGTCGCTCCGCTGGTGCTGAGTGTGACAATAATTACGGCGAAAGTGACAACAACAACGGGGGCGATAGTGATCATCCTAGTGGTAGTGATGGTGTCAGTGAGGACAGTGATGATGTTGATGATGATGATGATGATGATTATGATACCGATGACGATGACGATAGCGGCCACAGTGACAATGGTGGAAGTGAAAGTGACGAAGAAAATAATTTGGCCTACAGGTTGGCGAAATGGAGCATTCAAAACTATATCACCCTAGAGGCAACCACTGCCCTGCTTGGAATTTTAAGGGATGCACACCCAGAACTCCCTAAAACCGCCGAAAGTTTAAGAAACACTTCAAAGAGGCGCCTAATTGTGAAGGAAATTGGAAATGGACAGTATGTGCACTTTGGGTTTGGTTTCCTCTTTAATAATGTAGATGTGACACGTGTTGGAGGCAGAGTGCTAGAAGTAGATTTTGGATCAGATGGACTGTCCACCATTTTTAAAAGCACGGGAACAGAGTGTTGGCCTATTCTAGCAAGATGTGTTGCAGGTGGAGTTGTCAAGCCTGTTGTTGTGGGGGTTTTTTATGGACACGGCAAACCTGAACCTCTTGCTGACTACCTGCAAGACCTCATTGATGATGCTCGAGAACTTTCTGTTAATGGTGTTCTTATTGGTAATGTAAGATTTCAGGTGTCTATACGGTACTTTGTTTGTGATGCCGTTGCCAGGGCATATTTTCGATGTTGTAAAGGGCATACTGCTATAAATGGTTGTGAAAAATGCGAACAAGAGGGGTATAGAGTTGGGAATATCACTGTCTTTCAAACTGTTTCGGGTAGACTAAGGACTGATGATTCTTTTCGAGAGCAATCTGATGCTGATCATCATAATGGAGTTTCTCCACTTTTGGATCTTGGAATTGGTATGGTAACCTCATTTCCTTTAGATGGAATGCACATGCTTGATTTGGGTGTTATGAAAAGATTTACCGAATTTATTCTTGTGAAAGGCAATTTGAACATAAGATTGTCACCTCTCAACCGCCATTTGTTTGACACTTTCTTGATTGAAGTTGGCCCCTTTTTGCCATGTGAGTTTAAACGCAAAAGTCGCTCCCTACAATTCATGTGTAGGTATAAAGCTGTGGAATGGCGCCTTCTTCTGCTCTATCTTGGAATTGTTATTTTTTCTAGAATTCTTCACCCAGAATTGTACAAGTGCTTCCTCTTATTGCACGCTGCTTGCTTCATCATGAACAATGATTTTCTTATTCACAATTTTCTACACCTTAGTCAAGTCTATCTTGAAAATTTTGTTGCATTTAGCCCGCAAATTCTTGGGCCTACCTTTGTTGTGTATAATGTTCACAATTTATTGCATTTAGCTTCTGACGTTCGCTTGTATGGCAACTTAGAGTCATTCAGTGCATACCCCTTTGAGAATGAACTGCAGTACATAAAAAAACTTGTTAAAAGTGCCCCACTGCCTTTACAACAAATTTGCAAGAGACTAATTGAGCGAAACAAATTCAACGTCAAGCGGAGAAACAAAAATGTTCGTGGCTTTCAAATGCCGCATGAAAACGGACCAGTAGGAAATCTAGTCAACGTGGTACGACAGTTCAGAAAATATGAGAGTCAAGATTTCACGCTGAGAAGTCGTAGACCTGACAACTGTGTCACTTTCCGTAATGGCCAAATTGGGCTAATTCGAAATATTGTGGAGTGTGTTGAAGATGGTTTGTCCTCATTCCACGTTGTTGTGCGAGTTTTCTCATCCTGTGAAAGTCTGTACGACTACCCTCTTGAATCCAGTCTCCTGGGTATCTTTAAAGTTTCAAATCTAGATCGAAATTATTATGTTTTCAATTTTGACGATATCAAGCACAAATGCTTGCTTATCCCTACTCAGGGATCCAATGCGTGCATCCCTCTCCTCCATCTTTTACAATAAAGGGTAAGTGCCATGTGCTTATTCTGTGCGTCATCCAGTTTATATAAGATAGTTCATCTTTAATCATAGTTCGGGCTTAGAGTAGAGTCTTAAGTCTCTTGAATGTGCATGTCGGATTTGGGTGTCACTAGTATTTTGGGTTAGGGCAGTCTTTTTAAAGGGATACTGAAAGGACGTAGAGATAGTATTATAAAGGCAGATGTCGCTCCTATTTTATCAAATTATAAATATTTGTTTTTGTATTAGGTAGGATCACGATTATTGGCTCTTTTGCAGGGTACATTTTGCATTGTGGATTTCACGATGCCTGATGGCAGCCTCGAAACTTCCCTTGTTCCCGAGTCATGGCTCTCAAACGCAGGAACAGCTTGTGCCTGGCCTCCTCATTACAAAGATTCACTTCTTAAAAATCCACCACATCCGAAGTGGAAAACCTATCCAGTAGTTCTCAGAGGACAGTACAGTGAGTATTAATACTTAAAAAAAAAAAAGTGCGCTTTACTGAATAGATCAAAGACGCTTAACTTCATTCGTGGGATTTTGTCATTATAGGTGATTATGAAAAGGCTAGGAAACTGCTACCCAAGGCTGAGGCGGACAGCAATATAGAGTCAGCCAATCAAGAGCAGGATGAAGTCGATGGCAGTCGGAGAAAACGTCGGTGCCCCAGGAAGCCTCTTCGATACATGACTAGTACAGACTCAGACAATCCGAAGCAAATCCCACGTAAGTTAACTCTCTACCCGGTTTAACAGAATACTCGCGGAAGAGATGCGTCCTGCCAAGGGGAGCGATGCTTTGCGTTTTGTCTATATTCAGGTGGATTGTAGTACATATTGCTATCGGGTGCACGTGAGCAGTCAGCGCGCCCAGCGCCCTCCTGTCCACGGCGGGTTGCCTCTCGAGGGGCGCGGAGATCCTCCGCGGTAACATTTGCGCTTCGCACGGACCTATATGTCCCGCGATCAGCTCCGCGACCCGCAATATGGGGTGCTGCGGCCACCGTCGCAGGCCGCGCAGGAGACTGCAAGAGCCTTAAGCAGATTATTGTACAGACTGCGGGGCTGATTGGAGGAGGGGGTGGGGCTGGACCGTGGTGACACAACCTCTGGAAGGGCCTTTGCACCTCGCGCGCGGAGCGAGAGAGCCCGCGGAAGGCCCTCGCAGCGGTGCGAAGGGCGCGTCGACTGCGCCCGCGGAGTAGAGGGTCGGCAACACTCTTAACTAACCCATGTATTCTGTTACACTCGGTACATTTCTTATATATTCAGAGGCATTCTTTTTATTTCCCATAACAATAAATATTTGTTACAGCAAAGCCTACTCACGGTGAGAAGAGGAAACACCCACAAGTGGTCCCGTCAGCCCCAAAATCACTTCCCACCCCCGCCCTGAAACAATTGAGAACTGTTCCCTCTTCTCAACCCACTCCCTCCTCCTCTAAATCCACTCCCTCCTCCTCTAAATCCACTCCCTCCTCCTCTAAATCCACTCCCTCCTCCTCTAAATCCACTCCCTCCTGTTCCAAAGCCACTCGCTCCTCCTCTAAATCCACTCCCTCCTCTTCTCAACCCACCACCTCCTCTCCTCAACCCACTCCCTCCTCTTCTCAACCCACCCCCTCCTCTTCTCAATCCACTCCCTCCTGTTCCAAAGCCACTCGCTCCTCTTCTCAACCTACTCCCTCAGCCCCAACTATTAACAAAGGAACCATTGCCTCTCAATCGAATGACAAGCTAATGGTCCATTCAGCCCCTCACTCACTTCCCGCCCCCGCCCCCAAACCATTCAGAAGTGGAAATGATATTTTTTCTTCTTCTAAACCCACTCCCTCTGCTCCAAACAATCAAATGGAATACACTGTAATTGCCCCCACAGATGGGATCTTCGAAAGTTCTTTTGCAACTCAGCAATCTGGGTTCCATGGTAATACTTCATAAATTGAAAGGTAAATGTTGTTACAGGCACACATAACTAACTGTTTTGTTGATTTTTAGCACCACCATCTTCATCTCAGAGAATAGAACTGCTTCTGCATAATAACGGTAACATGCAATATCTGCGAAGGGGTGAGGACAAACACCGCGGCGATTCAGATAGTAGCGGTGATCAGGACAATGCTGATCCGGAAATGGACTATGAACATGATACGGATTTGCTAGAAGAGCAGCATAGTATGACTTTCAATGATGAAACACCCACTACAATTATTGGTGGCAGTGAAGTCGGTGATACGGATTTGCTAGAAGAGCAGCATAGTATGACTTTCAATGATGAAACACCCACTACAATTGGTGGCAGTGAAGTCGGTGATAGAACTAGCCAGCCCCCTAAAAGTCACGCAAAAGCACAAAAGCCCATGCCAACATCTGTTGAGGTACAGGATGAAGGTACGTATTATCTTTATACTGAATTGGACCAAATCACTGCAGGAATTTCCCTTCTAAAAGTACAATATTTTGTAATTTATGATCAAAAGTTGCTGTAAAGTTTGTTTCTAAATTTACGACATGTCGCGACATGTATTGAAAATTTGCATATTTTTGTAATATTACGATGGGCCACATCCAAATCATTCTTTGTACAAAATTTTATTACCAAAAATCTCATTTCAGCTCCGAATAAGAAGTCAGAATGCAACTGCTCGAAGGTTTTGGTAAAGCTGAATCAAATTATTTTGACTCAAAGAAACCAAGGTCTGATGCTACAGAGGCTCATGGCGCATAGCGGCCTGGCAGCCGAAGCAGCAACTCCCAAGCCAGACGGATGGCCTTCGCACCTCCCTCTTCCAGACAAGGACGCTTTCTTTCAGTTCGAGCTGTTCTTGTCCAACAATAATAATTATGAATATGCCGTAAGTTCCTCAACCCCACTGACTTCAGTAACAGTAACTCAGTAACTAACAGTAACTCAAATTGTTGATTTCAGGTCAGCTATCTAGTGACTTCAACAGCTTGCCCATCACCTGAAGAGAATACAAGAGCAGTTCTGAAGGCATTGATTTCACGTGCCTTAAAGCAGCACTTAAACTGGAAGGGTACTGATAAAAAGTTTGGACTGTCAACCAGAAAAATGGGAGAATTGGTAATTGGTAAGCAGTTATTCCGTTAATTGTTCTTATTATTTCCATGCATTCAGTTATGCATAGCTTTATACGAGCACCTCTTCAAGAGGGAATTCAAGCTCTGCCGAAAATGGTGTACAAGTGATTACGCGATTACGCCCCTCCTTACGCATTTTCCTATCGTTTTGGTTATTTTACTGGTTAACATACAATATTGGCGAAGCCAATAAACAAAATTAAAAATAAATAAATAAGGCTTCGCCTATGCGTCCAGTGAGTCGGCAAGCGTCGGGGTCAGGATGATACATGATGGTGTTGCCAACCTTACAATGCTATTTATTTATTTTTAATTGAAAAGGAAAACATCACGAAGCAAATAGCACTTTAGATGATATACATCAATTTTTATTAATGAATATTTTTAAAATAAAATAGGCGAAGCCGATGTACCCAAAAGGTACAGCCTAGTACGATTATTACAGTTGATATTACGACTAGAGTACAAGTGATTACGCAGCAGCTCATTACTGTAATTGTTTCTAGACGCAGTTCGCCGCAGGCATAAGGACTTCCCTAAGAAGTCCATAGCTCACATTACCAGTGTGTGGTTGAGGAACAACCTGCTCAAAAAGGCCCCTATTCGGGATGATAGCGACCTGGATGCAGAAGACAGCGATGAATGATTTTTTGTTTTTTTTTCTTTTGTTCTATTTTTTCTGTTGGTAGATGAGTAAATAATTTGCTGAGTACATTCATACCACGTTCCTTTATATTTCACCCATTGATATTCCCACTCTATGTGCACATCACATGTGTCAGCATATCAACGCCTTTCAGGCATAAAGATCAGTGTTATATTGCTCAGTAAACAATTAATATTCAAGGTGCATTTAAAACACGCGTAACATATTCAATAGGATATGCGCTTTAAAAAACGCATTTGTTGTGCCTTTAATGCGCATAATGTAAATATGTTGAAAATGCGCATATCATGCGCAATAAACGCGCAACTTGCGTACACATATGCAATGCGCTTTAACGCTGCATGTAATGCGCGACGCCGCTATGCATCTGCAATGCACTTTTAATGCGCATTTCATGTGTGACTTACTACCGCATAGGAGATGCGCTTCAAATGCGCACTTGACGCGCAATGTGTATGCACATTTTTACCGCGCCTTACATGCGTTTAAAATGTATTACCTTTTATACGCATTTTAATGCGCATTGGCAATGTGCATCTAATGCAGAAATTAATGCGCCATAATTGCGCGATGTACGTGCATTGGCGCTACTAGGGGCTGGTCCTCTGGACGGTCTCTACGTCTCCTTCTTTTCTCTTCCCATGATGGTGAAGGGGGAGCGCTTTCCGGAGTTGAATGCTATATTCAATTAAGAAGAGTCCGTTTCCACGCCTGCGCTGGTGTGGATCCTGCGCCTGCCGAGGCGTGGCTCCACACCTCCGAGGGAGTGGGTTGCCATTCGGGAGGAGGTAGTGGGGGTACTCGTGACTGACTCGGCTACTGCTCGGCTCCCTGGTCGGCTTCGTCTTAGGCTTCGTAACTGTTTGATCTTATCCGTTCGGCCCATTCCCGCCAAGACAGCCGCTGCTTGCTTTTGCGAAAGTATTAGACTTCATGATTTTATCATCATGGTTCAGTATGACCTTATTGATCCCGAATCCGGCAATTACTGGAGGGTAAACATCAGCCAAGTGGAGGCCAATTTCTACGATTTGTGTAAGTATTTTCGCTTCCTTCTTTACTTTTTGGTTGAGGCGTTGTGAGGTTAGGTAGCTGGTTTGATTGCTACCCTGGCCATCGAATCGAGTGGTTATTATATTAGTGCACTTTTAGATAACAACCATCGAGCCCGTGCAATCAAAGAGCTGAAGGACAGGAAAGTCCCGCATACTGGGAAATGGGACTTGTCCATGGTGACCTCAAACACTCAAGCAAATTCTCCTGTGCCTCAGGGTGAGTAAACTGCCGAATTTCAGTGCTTTCTGTTCGGTTTTAATTGGTTTCATCATTTAATTTTTTTTTAGTTTCAGGGAAGAAAACTGTTAAAAATGGTAATCCAAAGATACGTTGGCCAGGAAACACTTCCACATTGTTCATTAATTTATGTCTCCCATACCGCAAGTGGCTGCGCTGCAAAACTGTTGCACCATTTGTGTGGGAAGAGATCTCTGCAAAGCTACTGAACAAGCACAACTTGAGATACAATGGTGAACAATGTCATGCTAAAATGAAATCCCTGAAGCGAACGTTCCGTGAGGCAAAGGGAGGTCAGCACAGTGGTGATAAATGGCCTCATTATTGGGTAATGACATATATTTATGACGAGCCCATTGTACCAGGAGAGTTGAGCCTTACTTCTGAAGGTTGGTTATGCCTTGTTAATTTGTAAACTTGTGAATTGATTTTCCGTTAATTACTAATACATTTCACCTCTGAAGCAGTGCTTGGTATGACCAGTTCTAATTCCACATCAACAAATATTATGTCAAGCACTGTTGTCTCATCTCGTAAGTTGTTCAGATTGAGCTGTCCTCTTTGCAGCGGTCTCTAACGCAGTATTGCCCCCAGAGGAAAGTCCCATTCTGAGTGCTGGAGCATCAGGTATGAATTCGGACAACACTGCAGTTTCTTTTGCAGTATTGAGACCCGTGGACAGTCCCATTTTAGGAGCTGTTGCATCAGGTGGGAATTCATGCATTAGCGCTGTCTAAGGATGGGGAAAGTGTGACACTAATGCTGGCATTGCTGCATTTTTTCCTTCAGGTTATGAATACATTCAATTCAATGATGATGATAATGGTGATGCTTCTATCGTGCCAACTGCAGAGCCAAGTACGTGAGGAGCTCTGAAGTAGTTACGAGTTTGGTGTTAAATGACTGTCCTAATATTTTTCCCTTTACAGCTTTAGGAATTTTGAAGGATATATCTAATCTAGTTTCTAATGAGGGCCATATTAGTGTTCCAATTGAGAATAGACCAGGAATGAAAGTAATTGCTGAGATACCCCTGATTTCAGACCTGTCAGGTATGTTTCAGGTCTCTCCCTCTTATCTCTATCAGAAGTGTGCGGATCCATGCTGTATCCCTTGATTTGAATGTCACCAGGTCCCACTTCTGAAGCAGCAGAACATCTTTCAATCCCAGATGATGGAGATGTCCCTGATATTTTGATGAAAGAATTCCCAGAGACCCAGGGAATGACAGAAGCCCCAATGACCCCGACAAAAAAAAAGGCCAAAGGTCCTGCCTTCTTAACAAGTGAGTATTTTTGATTTATGTCATATTGCTGAAGTACTGCTTTATGCCTTCATTGAGCTAATTATTGTAATTGGTTGTCTTAGATTCACCACAGAGACATTCCCCTCAAACTACACCTAGAAGAAAGAAAGCAAATAAGCCTCCCAAGTCTGCTTTGCAGTTGGATCCGGAAGATACTGCAGCATTTGTTGCCAAGTGCTTGGCTAGAAAAGCAGATTTACAAAAAGAAAGGATCAATGTGCAGGTGTGGAAGGACATAAGTGATGAGCTTGGAGACAAGTTTGATTGGCACCTGTGCCGCGCGAAATTTATGCAAATGGACGAGTCATTCAAAAACACATTCCTCCCCTTGGAAGGCAAGATGGGTTCTACAGAGTGGCCTTACTACAAGTCATTCTGTGACATATATGATATTCCAGAAAATTACTATTCTGTTGTGAAAATTGTCGACTTGGGTGAGGAGGGTGTTGACGAGAATGATGATGAGGAGGAGAAGGCTGCTAATGAAAATGATGGTGCGTATCCATCTTTGCTGTGAACATCTAATCTGAAATGCTCCATTTCCACTTTTCTATAATATTTTTTTTTTTCTCAGGTCCTAGCAAATTGTGGAGTGCAGACGCCATGGCTCTGCTTCTTTCCTTGTACAAAACAAGACAACATTCATTTGAATCAAGCACATCACACTTACGGTACACATTTTTGTATGCCCAAATATCAGCAGCCATGAAGGAGGCCGGTTATTCTCTTTCTATGAAGCAATGCAAGAGTAAGATGGATGCCTTAAAAAGTAAATTCCGTAAAGAATTTGATCTTAGCAGCAAAACGGGTGCCAGTCCAAGCTCCTGGCCTCTTTATGAGAAAATGCTTGAGATGTTTGAAGGCAGTGCCTCGTTGGTGCCACCCTATGCACTTTCAGCTGGAAGAGCGCTGGTATTCTCTGAAAAGGGCCAGGCTGAAAATTCTGCTGTGTCTGCAACTGGAACAAGGACACGTCCCACTCTGAAGACAAAGGCGAAGACAGACATACAAATGAAGAAACCTATTTATAAGAGCTGGAGTCAGCAAATGCATGACAGAAATGTTCGTCAGCGAGAAGATTTACTGAAAGAAGTTCAAATTATGAATAAAAACTTTGAAGAAGGAAATAAAGATAGGAAGCTCTTTTTCCAAGCTATAATGAAGAAATTACAGTAAATTTTGCTCTAAGATAAGATATTAAAGGTAATCAGTACTGTATTTCTTAGAACTGGACAAGCATTCCAATATTGATATCACCTTATTTCTTTTGTTTTCTGGTTGATGCAAACGGTGCAGTACTGATCTGAATTCAGTTTTGTAAATTACCATCTCCGATTGTGTTGTTCATATGCATGGACTATGCATATGAAAGATAGCAGCATAGAACTTCTGAGATTTATGTACCAATGTTATGTTACCTTTTTTAGTTTAAGATTCTAGGTACAATGCTATTTTTTTGTTATTCTGTAGAAGATAAGTTTCTTCCATGCTGCTGTCTGTGTTGACTACATGTTTCAATAATTGTTGAGGTTCTAGTGCAATCCTGTACCAAAGACTTACTGAATAGAATAGTGAAATGTTTTGTTTCAGACACTCACATTGCTGGGAAGTAGTGTGTAATTTGTCATTTTTTTTTGTGTGTTGGTTTATTTTTGCTGTTAATCCTTGTGTTTAATGCCAAAGGCTAAAAATAAACATAAATGATACCAACTTCTGATTTTATTTCTGAAAAAGTTGCCTCTATATTTTACACCTGCAAATGTTAAAAGCCATGAAGGGACAATAATTTTAAACATCTAATACTTTTTAAGTCTCACCTTAGATCAGTAATTTCCATGTACACCTTGTGGTTAGTAACAAAGAATAGTCTGAATACAGGCATATGAAGAATCTTCAATTGGTTACAAAATTATAATTTTCAAAAATGAAATCTTTCAGTACTGTCTTTAAACAATTTACTTGTAACATTAAAGTGAAAGGGGAAAACTAGCAAAGACTAATGATTAATGAAATACATAATGCCAAGGCAAATTTACGTACCGTAATGGTCTGAATAAGAGCCTCCCCGGCATATAAGCCTCCCCCTACTTTTAGAGCCTCATTTGGAAGTAAAAGGTCCATATAAACCCATACAAAAAAGGCCTCTCACAGAAGCCCCCCCTTTGTTTTTAGGCTAAATTAAGGAGGCTTATATTCAGACCATTACGGTAATAGGGATGACTGTTTTATTTAAAGTAAATGAATTCAGAGATGATTCCGAGAAAACTAAATACATTTATGAAATGGAATGTTACTGCTGTTTTATATCTTTTTCATTGTCATGAGTACTATAAACTAAGGACAAAAAGGAATGCTAGATATTGTCTACTTTCATCATAAGTCCCCATCTATTTCATCGTCATCTTCTCTTTCCTCTTCCTCAGGTAGAGGCAACAAATGATCAGTGTAAAACAGTCTCTTCTCCTCGCCTCTCGCTTCTGCAGCATCCTGCAGCACACGTTCAGCTTCAGGCACATCATCTATCAGCTGCTCATCGATAGCTCCAACTAACATCTCATTGTCATTAATGGGGCGAGCTAACTCGGCCTCCTGCAAAAAAGAAAAAAATTGTAGTATTAGGACAAAAGCAATGATACTGTGACAAGAAGCACTGTTGGAACACGATGAAAAGTCCACTTACATCTATCATTTGTTCGCCTTCACGGATCAGAAAGTTATGTAAAACAAATGATGCTGTTACATGCTCCACGAGGTTCCTGGGATTCCTCACATGTAAGAACTTCAGTCTGCGCCACTTTCCCTTAGCCTTTGCAAATGCATTCTCTACTCTGACCCTACATTGAGACAGTTTCTTGTTAAAATTGAGCTGCCTCTCAGTTAGGTGGCCATTGTTGGCATAGGGAGCCATCATCTGCAAAGGAAAAAAATACGAAGAATGTTAAAGAAATATTAACAATAAATTTTATTACTACGGGCACGGAGACAAATGAATACTTACAAAAGAGGTCACTACATAGGCACCATCTCCAACAAGATGCTCATCTGGTCCAATGACCAATCCCGGAGGTGAATGGAGTAGGTCATGGTGAAGGGGGCTTCTGGTGAACACTCGTCTATCATTCATGCTTCACTGGTAAAACTAAGGCGTAAGGTTATGCCTGTCCTCAAGCGTACAATCTTGAAGCGTACTGCTCTGCTTGGATTGAAGCGTACATTGAGCTACGCTTCAAAAAGGGCGTATAGATTCAAGAGAGCATCTTGATACGCTTGAAAAGAAGCGTATACAGAAAAGAAACACAATACGCTTGAAAAGTGGCGTACACTAAGCATTAATTATATTAAATGCCTAATTGCCATGTAGAAAGATAAGGCGAAATTTTCATGGCAAGGAAAGCAAGCTAAATATCTATAATCAGTTTAAACACTAGGTAGTATATTCCCGAAAAGATAATACAACTTACAATGTAATCAGTCGTTGCATATTCATTTAGCACAAAGGAAAGCTGGTATGCCAACTCTCAAACGTAGGACCACGAACATGTTGATGAGTACTTTATCTTATATAACCGGCCAAAGCATAACTCATAAATATAATAGAACTACAACTATGTATCTTGGGTAAATTAAGATAGAATTCCAAAGGGACTTAACAGAGTTTGTAGACAAGTAGTCCAGGGCCATAGACAACACACAAGGAGATTTTATATCTAAAGTATATTTACTTACAGTGAAGCCACGACTGAACACTGTGGCCAGCTGGTGTGGGCTGTACACTGAAGTAGTTTTTTTTTTCTTATTGTACCTGGTCTACTGGGGCTCTTTCTGTTGTTTGGTCACAGACAGCCCAGTCCTAAATCCACCCAGCACCATGATGCAGATGGAACTCTTGGTTTCAGCTCTTCTCTCATGACTTTCCTAACAAGTTTATGAGAAAACTGTGATTGTCCACTGAAAGCTTTTTTTGAGAACCACACTAAACACACTTCCGAACCGGGTGACATTGTCGAAATCTTGGTGAAAAGGATGAAAATAATGCAATCTAAACAAAGTTACATCGAACACATGCCTGACTAGTCGCGCCATCTTGACCTATTCGCCCTACCAACCCGAGTGCAAATAAGAAACTTGTTGTTTTTAGCACACGACGTACTCGTCTGCTGGTCTCGGGGCGGGTTGTGGTGTTTTTATAGGCGCTGTCCAATGTTGTCTACGCCGGTTCCTAGCAGTGCTCCTTTGAAGGAAAGTAATAATGGCGTGCTCCAAGGGCAGACTTCAAGATATTTGCAGATGGTTAAGCCATCACGGTTTTATTTTGACGGAGGCGGAGGAGTCACGGATTATTTGCGAGTGCGAGGACTCAGGCTCTCTCTACCTGAACCTGACCGAACGGAGGGAGCCGAGCCGAGCCGAGCGCGCCGAGCCCTGCCGAGCGATTCCGGAGATCCCTTTCATATCTCTGTCTTCGTCGCACTCATGGAGCTCTGCCATGGCCAGCGGGCCAGCGCAGCGTAGGGCACGAGGGCACGGCTGTGGGTGCAACAAGGACGGAGAGATGAGAGCGATCTTCTGAATCTGAATCAGTCGTCAGCCCTGACGGCCCTGACCTACCCCCCGACCAACGTCAACGTTGTTTACGTGCTCGCTCGCCGCTCTCTCGGTCGCAAGTGAGTCCCGCGATTTGTCGTATTTTTCTCTGAATGCAAAGCTGTTTTAGTGTTACGCAATGCACTGCTTGATTCTTTCTTCCCCTTTGCTTGCGTGCCGTGTTCTCTTTTGGCTTTGTCACGTTTTCTTTCGCACTTTTTCGTTGAATTCGATTCCGATTTCGAGCTACCTAACCCCGTTCTGATGGCATAAAGAGCTTTTCGGTAATTTTTGTCTCTTTATTCTTGCTCTGGTGTAATGTGCTGCATTTTCTTGTTGTAGGAATAAAAAGAGAATTGTGTAGTCACCGCAGCGGAGGATAGACAACTTTCTTCCCAACAACGGGTTATAGTTCAGCTGCAGCAACATGGATACAGACTAACTAGGTACAGGGTAAGTTCTTGGCCAGCCTAAATATCATAGTTGACATATGAGTGTTGATTCTGTCTTCTCTTGGGCTAGGAAGTGCATTTTGTAATGTTTATTAATTTGGTGTTGTCACATATACGGGAAATTTTCAGTTTAGACTTAACAATGACTGGTGGACGTATATATTCAATGATGTTAAGACAAATAGGTCCATAATCCAGTCCCTCTCTAGAGGCTTTCCTGAGTAGCTTCTACATTTTTCTGCAAAGCTAATGATGATAAATGACAGCACTCAATTTTTTGAATTAAAAAGAAGCTTCATTCACCATTTTTATTAGTGTTATATTCTGTCTGAGTCTTTCTCTCGATCATCCTCTTTCATCGAAGATGACTAGTTTTAAGGAGTTTACCATTTATGTTGCAGCAAGTGCGCTGATCCCAGAAGTCAGATCCCTCACTGACTAGGCCTTAGAAGAATTTAGCTTCATAGTTTTACTGCATGCTGAATCGGCTCTCTGTTCATCGTTGCACCCCTGCTTGGTGAAATAACTATGGTCTTCGAACTGCAGCAGCTTCTCAGAGTAAGTTTGAATTTGCAATACCTGTCATTTAATTTTTCTTCTCCGGCTTCAGTTTTGCTTTTTCATCTCTGGCAAATAGGGGCGATCATTGTATGTTCAAAGTAGGGCAGTAACGTGTGGGAGGTTGGGATTCTAAACAGGTGGTAAGAGGAAGGGAAAAAGAGAAAGGAAAGAACAGAGAAAGAGAAAAGCAAGTTGAGAAAGAGAGAGGGAGTGTGTGTGTGTGTGTGTTTAATGGGTGGTTTTTGTCAAAACGGGTGGGAGGTGAAAACCATTACCCTAAACACAATGAGCGCCCCTGGTTTCATGTAGTTTAAGTTACTCTTGAGACTACGGGAAAGAAAATCACCTTCACCTTTTAGTTTTGATTCTCAAAGGACACCTTGAATAAAAAATGTTTTGTATTTTTCATAATGGTCAATATTAATGTAACTATTTAAGATTGTAATTTTGCTGTGTGGCAATTTAAAGCTGTTAATTTTATTTCCTGTTTTTTCTCTCTTTCTAGGATGAAGCTGTGGTGTTTTGAGCCCTTTCATTCTCCCCTGTTAGAAGACGGACTCCCAGCCCGTGACTGCAGTTTGTTGTAATTGGTTGGTGCATCCAATAGAGATCCCTTTCAGGACAGCTGTTATGCACATTGATTCCATTACATTTAGGCTATGATGCTTCAGGTTTGAAAGAGCAAGTTGGTGTGAAAGTCATTGATAGAAAAATATTAAGGTAAATTTATAGCAATTTAGTACCTACATATTTTGATAAGTAATCTGATTGTTTAGATTAACTTAGAGTGTTTAAATAAACTTTTTAATAAACATTACTTTGAAGGTAGATTGTCATTCTTATTGTATTGATGGCAAGCCTCAACTGAATTACTACAGTGTCTAACAATCTTGAGGACTGGAGTGGTTGCCCAAACTTTATAAAATATCAAGTATCATGTCTATTTAGAAATAAAAACAAAGTTTGTGTTTTGACTCAATTCAAAAGATTTAATTTGATCACTTTACACAGAATGAGCTAAATGTTATAAATATTTCAAAATAAGAACCATGTTCAAATAATTCATCAAAAAATTTAAGTAATTTTTGTTCACTGGAAACCTGAACTGTGAACTAAAATGAACTGACAGTAATACACTGCTATGTCATAAATAAGTTGATATTTTAAAGTAAGTAGAAAGTTCATAGCTTAAAAATATTCTTTGGTCACTTGAAACCTACAAATAATAATTAGTTACAAATTGAATGCATCTTGCAATTTTAAAGTGTTTCTATGAAATTCATTTCAATCTTATCACTTTTTAATCAAGGACATAAGTCTGTCATATTGGACCTGGGTCCTACCATATTTGGAAGGCTGAGCTTTCCCTGTTACTAACTTCTCTAATGCTCTCATAAATTGTTGATATGGAGGAGGATACTCAGCATTCAAAGTAACATAAGCTGCAAGCAGCATCAGCATTATCTTGTCTACAGTTGGCTTATGGAGGGAGGAAACAAGATTGTTGGCCATAAGAAGGTTGGCGCTTCTGACTTCATATAGACCAGTCACAAAGTCCTGCCTCCTCAGCACAACAATGAATGGAGCTTGAATATCAGAAGAATTCATCTCGTTTAGGCTTTGCCTTTCTTCCTATTAAGGATGAAGAAAGTCAGTAATGCAATGTGATTGCAAACGTTTTACAAGTTTTGAATTGCAAGTAACTTACATCCTTAACTATAAATACAGCTTTTAAACCTTTTTTCACTGCTTTCGATATGAAAAACTCATGTACTTTCATTATGGAGTTTAAAATATTATTTTCAGAGTCCGTACCAGTCCCAAAATGATCTCCTATCAGAACCATGTTCGCAGAAAATATTTTTTCACATTCCTCTACAGTAACCTGAATAGTGTTGAGATAATCATAAATCATCTGCAAGGAACACAAACACATGGAATTACAAACTTTCCAAAATTATGTGAACACTTCAGTCAAATAGTTTTGTTCTTTACCAATTCAGGCACTTTTAAATAAGGATAGCGTTCCAAGAGCTCTTGGGGTGTCATTGTTGTTCGCTCAACCTTTCTGTGCCGGAGAGACTGTTCTATTAAAGATTTGATAGCTATCCTGTCACAATTCCCGCTTCTAAGCTCCATAGCTGCAGCTTCTGCTTCAGCATCTAATGGGTTCCTGCTGTTTGTACTGGTCTCGGTACCGGTGCTGTCAAAAAGAAAACAGATATAATAAATTTCTACTTTATTTAGGTATATTTTTGTTATTAAGGAAGGAGACTTACTCTTCTTCATCTTCATTGGAACTTTCTGTGACTGCCTGAGTGCACTTTTTTTTCTTATTCTTTCTCTCTGCGCTGAAAGACTTTTGCAGCCCTATCTTGAATGATTCCTGAAGAGAAGAATGCAAAAATCAGAGTAGAGAAACATTCCTTTGATTCAATGACTTAAAAAGAAGAGAGTCTCAGTTTATTCACCCAATACATGGCCTGTTCAGTTTTGAGGTTTGGATAGGCATCACAGACTTCAGTAGCATATTTTGTCCATTCCTTTCTCGTTAAATATTCATTTCCACCCGTTTGTCTTCTGATGTGATCTTTGCAGTCTTGATAAATTGGTGCAATGTTCATATGAATCCTTTTTTTTGATAATTCTTGCAGACTTTTTTCACCAAAGATGGGTAAACCATGCACCATTTGATCAAATGTCCTAGGCGTCTGTAAAATTTTAAGGGAATGCCTGTTTTTTTTTTTTTTTTTTTTTTTACAGTGATACTTAACTGCGATTATATACTTTACCATTGTGTCTTACCCTATCAGAAATTCGACCTCCACATCTTCTTCCTGATGAAGTAGATGGAACACTACTGGTTTGTAGTGCCCTATTTGTTTCTATGGTATTGGAAACGGAAGAAGCAGGAGAATGTGGTGAGGTGCTGCTCTGAGCTACAGGACGCCGTGTTGGAGTTCTTGGTGGTGATACCTCCCTGTAGTTCCTCTTAGGTACAGACCTTGAAGAAGTTCCTGTGATTTAAAAAAATAGACAGCAGATACAATTATTGTTGTTTTATAAATGCAGGATGAAGCCTAATCTAATCTAAGAAATCCTTACGGTTCATAATTTTACTCACTTATTTCTCCATGCTCAACGGGTTTATCAATCTGAGATTTTCTTTGTGAAGGCCTTACTTCATTACCATTACCATCACACATAAAGTATGGTTTTGATATTGGATTTGCTAGTACAAAAGAGAAAGGAAAATTATGGCAAATGGTGGGTCAACTGGTAAAAGATACAGAGAGGAAATGCAACTTACAATTCTCTGACATGTACTCATATCTTTCCTTCATGATCCTGAACTTAAGTCTCTCAATCAATGGAATCTCATTCCACTGCTCAGGAGTGAAGTATTTAGACACATCAGACCAGTCTTCTTCACTGGAAACATGAAAGTTATGATAAGGAAATTTGAAAGTAAAGTTAGAGGGCCTGATTAAAGATTTATAATTTTCTTCTTTACTTGGATAACAATTAAAGGAATGCATGAAGAAATTTCAAACCATGATGCCCCTTGGCTGTTTTAAATGGAAATACTCACACTTCCTGCTCTGTTGTACTGGCAGCATTATCACCATAAAAACTTTGATCGAATACTTCAGGACGGCCACTGTTTTCATTACTACCTGTAGCATCTGTTTCCTATCGAATAAGCAAGCCATTGAAATGAATGTCAAGTGAAATGAACCAAACTTAGTGTTTCGAGATCGGCGAGGCCTACCTCCTGCGAGTTATTCCATCTTTGAAGCATTTGTTTTACAGGTGCCATAGTCACGATTAATAAGTTTTAAACTGCTACAGTAAAATAAATCCCAGTAAGTTCCAAATCTCTACAATCGGACTCGGCTCGCAGAGATTGAAGATGCAACGATGGGTAAAGGCATCAATTCAAACCGCCAAACTTGCTCTGTAAGACTACCAACATATGAATTTGAATTTTGTCCCGACAAACTTGTGCTTTGAAAGGAAAATTGGTTTCCACGCCGAGACTTGAGCCATCAATAGTTACACCGCGTATCTTTCATATTATGTCTAGAAAGTATCCTTACAATTTTCAATTTCACGATGAGGTGCAAGCTGCGTGTTGTAGGTACTCTTTCTCTGTCCTGGCTCTTTACCGCTCTTTACCTCTTTACTCTTTTGTTTGCCCCCTCCCCTCCCCCCGCCCCATCCCCCTACCAACATCTGATCTGCTGACTGACTCACACGGACCACGCAAGTGCACGCACCACACGCACGGACGGGACGGAACGGAACATGCCCAACCCCGGGGGGCTGTTCAGTAGCTATGCTGTGCGGTGCTGTGCCGTGCTGTGCCGTGCTGTGCCGTGCTACCAATAACCCCCTCTCTTCCAAGCGCGGGCTCTCAGCACAGCAGGCTGATTCCGCAAGGCGATTTCGTCGCTCTGTCCTAGTCACACTCATGGGGCGACGCCATAAGGAGCAAGAGGGAGGACACCTGAGAGGCTACTCTAACCAATTTGCGGAATCAGTCCACAGGTGGATGGGGCGGGGATTGTTCTTTATTGGCCGCTCAGCTCAGAAAAAGACGGAAAAGTTACGTACAACAGCAAATAAATGTCGAAGGATATCTCGCCTGCCTGCAGAGAGCCCGCGCTTGGAAGGGAGGGGGTTATAGGTAGCACCGCACAGCACGGCACAGCACGGCACAGCACCGCACAGCATAGCTACTGAACAGCCCCCAACATGCCCAGCTGCTCATAACAGAGCAAGAGCAAGTAACTTCTTAAGGGAGCATGAACATTGAACATGCGTCGTTCGTATACGAGATATAGCGTGCATTTCTGCCCTGCCTCATGTGTGTCTGAATTTAAGGTGCGTGTTGTGCGACGAAAGCAAGGGCACAAACCCATGTCCAGTTTTGATTGTCCAGTTTTGATTAAAAACTGTCAAATGTTTCAGAATTGATCCCACAATGCCAAATGTCTAATAGCGACGATGAGATCATTGATCTGGCTGAAGAATCTGGAGGAAATGAGGAGTATGATCTTTCTGATGAAGATCTCCTTATTGATGATGCATCGGATGAATCAGGTGAGTCGAAAATCAGAATATACTTTGGTGAAGCCAATACAGTTCTTGTGATTTCAAAGTTGTATTGCCTGCCTATTATTTTTAATTTTACATCAGTCAGAAACATTATTTACCTTCACATATATTTTCTGTCTTTCAAATTATTTATTGTCCTCCCCTGTCAATTAATATTTGTTTTTGGTCTTCAGGTAAATCACACGAACATGCTGTGAGAATTCAGGAACGAGCTGCTGAGTTTCTGACATACATTAAACAGGAATGTGTTACTACTCAAGTCACGATTGACAACATTGTGAAGGGGGTTGATGACCTGTTTCGTCTATACAATCAATTTCTTAAGGTATGCACTTAATTTTGTAATTCATATCTCTTGTACTGTTTCTTTGTCTCCTGCTTTTTGACATTTTACTTATTTTTCTTCATTTTGTTTCTTAAGGCTCGCATATTTGAGCTTTCAGACTCAGACTTCATTCAGAAGAAAGATATAGCAGAACTCTTCTCATATATTAATCAACAGACAATCTTCGAGGGAGTTCAAACGCAATACAAATTACAACGGTATCAAAAAGCCAAGTGGGACGCTTTGGTTCCTCGAAAAGTTGTATTTGCATGGAAAAGAGTACTGCTTCATGGTAAAGTTCGGCAAGTTCCTTCCCAGTTTGCCTATTATGTGGACTTCTTAGAGCAGCTGGAATCTATTCTTCAATGTGAGGATATCTTAAATTGTGTGGACAACCCCAAACCTCCATCAGATGAATTCAGAAGTGCTTTGGATGGTTACATATACCAAAACCATCCAGTTGCACAGAAGCACCCAAATGCCCTAGGAATAATTTTGTACCTGGATGATATCAAGGCAGGAGATTCTTTGTCATCTTTTTCAAATCTTGGATTGAGAAACTTTTTGTGGTCCTTAGCCAATATCTATCCAGAACTCAGATCATCCGTGCGAGCTATCCAGCTTCTTGCTCTCTCCAAAGCAAGTGATGCTAAGAATGTCAAGAATGAGCCCATCCTCAAAAATTTTATTCATGGCATTAACAGACTAAGCAGTGAAGAGGGAGTGACTTTTAACATCAAGGGTGTCCCAAGAGTTTTCCATGGTTTTCTGTTATTTGTAATAGGGGATTACCCTGCCCTTGCAAACATCGGTGGCTTCAAGGAATCTGCTGCATTTGCATGGAGGTTCTGCCGACAATGCATGGTGACTCAAGAGGAAAAGAGTGAAAAGTACGAAGAATCTCAAGTCGTCTTGCGTACTGATGTTATGCACAAACAGCAGCTTGATGCCATGGAAGGGACTAGCATTGTTATGGAAGATGAAACAGAAGAGACTGAACAACATGAAAAACCCACGGTTAAGTATGGAATTAACTTCAGAAGTCCTCTGCTTCAAGTGAACCATTTTCAAGTTACCCAATGTCTTCCTCAGGACATAATGCACCTGTTTTTGGAGGGCATTTTGGAAACAGAGTGTAGATTTCTCCTCGATCATGCTGTATCATCAAGGAAAATCTCTCTCAAAGAAGTTAATCTGTATCTGAATGACTTGCCAACTGAAAGACCTTCTCCAATTGAACCTCAACATCTGAAGAATGGCCTCCGCCAAACATCCTCTCAGATTCTTATGTTGAGTGTTCATCTGCCATTTCTTTTGGGAAAGCACTGTGAGACTGATCGCCTTCGCAACTTCATTCTATTGCTGAAGGTATTAAGTATGTGCTTGTGTTCTGTGCTAAAATTGGATCACGTATCTCTTTTGAAAAGAATGATTAAGGAGTACTTGGTAAACTTCAATCTCCTGTACCCTGGCAAATTCACTGCAAAACATCATTTCTTAATCCATCTTCCAACGCAGATAATTTTATTTTCTATACCGACAGAACAGTGGGCAATGAGGTTTGAGGCGTTTCATGCCACCTTAAAGAGATTAGCCAAAGTTCTTCACAATGCCAAGAATTTGTCATTTTCCTTAATCACCCGAATGTCTTCTCTTCAGGCCTACAAGATCTACATGAACAAGGCTAACTACCTCACCCACTCAGTAATAAAGCCTCAGATCAAGCGGAAGATGAAATTGTCTCAAGATCCACATCACCATAAGATGGTAACTTGTCTCAAACTAGTAGAAGATTGTGAAGCTGAGCAATTATTAAGTTTAAAGTGGTATGGACCCATCTTCGCTCCCGGTGACACTATTTTAGTTACTCCTCGATCAGCTTGCATCCCGCTTCCAAAGTTTGCCACTGTGGTTGATATTTTCCTCATACAGGAAAAGTTTGTTGTTCTGTGCAGAGAACTAAAGACAATTGCTTATTGTGAAGATCTGAACGCATATGAAGTTAAGTGTGAACAGGGAGCTGGTACAGAAGCTATGGACATAACAGAAAACTGTAATTTGTTGAAACTCATGATTATTAAGAGTGGAGGTAAAGATTATGTCATTCTTCGCCAGAATAGTCAACCACATTTTGACTGAGTGCTACTTTTATTAATTTTTTAAGAACAGTTTCCGTTCATTGTTGTGCTGAGGAGGCAGGACTTTGTGACTGGTCTATATGAAGTCAGAAGCGCCAACCTTCTTATGGCCAACAATCTTGTTTCCTCCCTCCATAAGCCAACTGTAGACAAGATGATGCTGCTTGCAGCTTATGTTACTTTGAATGCTGAGTATCCTCCTCCATATCAACAATTTATGAGGGCATTAGAGAAGTTAGTAACAGGGAAAGCTCAGCCTTCCAAATATGGTAGGACCCAGGTCCAATATGACAGACTTATGTCCTTGATTAAAAAGTGATAAGATTGAAATGAATTTCATAGAAACACTTTAAAATTGCAAGATGCATTCAATTTGTAACTAATTATTATTTGTAGGTTTCAAGTGACCAAAGAATATTTTTAAGCTATGAACTTTCTACTTACTTTAAAATATCAACTTATTTATGACATAGCAGTGTATTACTGTCAGTTCATTTTAGTTCACAGTTCAGGTTTCCAGTGAACAAAAATTACTTAAATTTTTTGATGAATTATTTGAACATGGTTCTTATTTTGAAATATTTATAACATTTAGCTCATTCTGTGTAAAGTGATCAAATTAAATCTTTTGAATTGAGTCAAAACACAAACTTTGTTTTTATTTCTAAATAGACATGATACTTGATATTTTATAAAGTTTGGGCAACCACTCCAGTCCTCAAGATTGTTAGACACTGTAGTAATTCAGTTGAGGCTTGCCATCAATACAATAAGAATGACAATCTACCTTCAAAGTAATGTTTATTAAAAAGTTTATTTAAACACTCTAAGTTAATCTAAACAATCAGATTACTTATCAAAATATGTAGGTACTAAATTGCTATAAATTTACCTTAATATTTTTCTATCAATGACTTTCACACCAACTTGCTCTTTCAAACCTGAAGCATCATAGCCTAAATGTAATGGAATCAATGTGCATAACAGCTGTCCTGAAAGGGATCTCTATTGGATGCACCAACCAATTACAACAAACTGCAGTCACGGGCTGGGAGTCCGTCTTCTAACAGGGGAGAATGAAAGGGCTCAAAACACCACAGCTTCATCCTAGAAAGAGAGAAAAAACAGGAAATAAAATTAACAGCTTTAAATTGCCACACAGCAAAATTACAATCTTAAATAGTTACATTAATATTGACCATTATGAAAAATACAAAACATTTTTTATTCAAGGTGTCCTTTGAGAATCAAAACTAAAAGGTGAAGGTGATTTTCTTTCCCGTAGTCTCAAGAGTAACTTAAACTACATGAAACCAGGGGCGCTCATTGTGTTTAGGGTAATGGTTTTCACCTCCCACCCGTTTTGACAAAAACCACCCATTAAACACACACACACACACACTCCCTCTCTCTTTCTCAACTTGCTTTTCTCTTTCTCTGTTCTTTCCTTTCTCTTTTTCCCTTCCTCTTACCACCTGTTTAGAATCCCAACCTCCCACACGTTACTGCCCTACTTTGAACATACAATGATCGCCCCTATTTGCCAGAGATGAAAAAGCAAAACTGAAGCCGGAGAAGAACAATTAAATGACAGGTATTGCAAATTCAAACTTACTCTGAGAAGCTGCTGCAGTTCGAAGACCATAGTTATTTCACCAAGCAGGGGTGCAACGATGAACAGAGAGCCGATTCAGCATGCAGTAAAACTATGAAGCTAAATTCTTCTAAGGCCTAGTCAGTGAGGGATCTGACTTCTGGGATCAGCGCACTTGCTGCAACATAAATGGTAAACTCCTTAAAACTAGTCATCTTCGATGAAAGAGGATGATCGAGAGAAAGACTCAGACAGAATATAACACTAATAAAAATGGTGAATGAAGCTTCTTTTTAATTCAAAAAATTGAGTGCTGTCATTTATCATCATTAGCTTTGCAGAAAAATGTAGAAGCTACTCAGGAAAGCCTCTAGAGAGGGACTGGATTATGGACCTATTTGTCTTAACATCATTGAATATATACGTCCACCAGTCATTGTTAAGTCTAAACTGAAAATTTCCCGTATATGTGACAACACCAAATTAATAAACATTACAAAATGCACTTCCTAGCCCAAGAGAAGACAGAATCAACACTCATATGTCAACTATGATATTTAGGCTGGCCAAGAACTTACCCTGTACCTAGTTAGTCTGTATCCATGTTGCTGCAGCTGAACTATAACCCGTTGTTGGGAAGAAAGTTGTCTATCCTCCGCTGCGGTGACTACACAATTCTCTTTTTATTCCTACAACAAGAAAATGCAGCACATTACACCAGAGCAAGAATAAAGAGACAAAAATTACCGAAAAGCTCTTTATGCCATCAGAACGGGGTTAGGTAGCTCGAAATCGGAATCGAATTCAACGAAAAAGTGCGAAAGAAAACGTGACAAAGCCAAAAGAGAACACGGCACGCAAGCAAAGGGGAAGAAAGAATCAAGCAGTGCATTGCGTAACACTAAAACAGCTTTGCATTCAGAGAAAAATACGACAAATCGCGGGACTCACTTGCGACCGAGAGAGCGGCGAGCGAGCACGTAAACAACGTTGACGTTGGTCGGGGGGTAGGTCAGGGCCGTCAGGGCTGACGACTGATTCAGATTCAGAAGATCGCTCTCATCTCTCCGTCCTTGTTGCACCCACAGCCGTGCCCTCGTGCCCTACGCTGCGCTGGCCCGCTGGCCATGGCAGAGCTCCATGAGTGCGACGAAGACAGAGATATGAAAGGGATCTCCGGAATCGCTCGGCAGGGCTCGGCGCGCTCGGCTCGGCTCGGCTCCCTCCGTTCGGTCAGGTTCGGGTAGAGAGAGCCTGAGTCCTCGCACTCGCAAATAATCCGTGACTCCTCCGCCTCCGTCAAAATAAAACCATGATGGCTTAACCATCTGCAAATATCTTGAAGTCTGCCCTTGGAGCACGCCATTATTACTTTCCTTCAAAGGAGCACTGCTAGGAACCGGCGTAGACAACATTGGACAGCGCCTATAAAAACACCACAACCCGCCCCGAGACCAGCAGACGAGTACGTCGTGTGCTAAAAACAACAAGTTTCTTATTTGCACTCGGGTTGGTAGGGCGAATAGGTCAAGATGGCGCGACTAGTCAGGCATGTGTTCGATGTAACTTTGTTTAGATTGCATTATTTTCATCCTTTTCACCAAGATTTCGACAATGTCACCCGGTTCGGAAGTGTGTTTAGTGTGGTTCTCAAAAAAAGCTTTCAGTGGACAATCACAGTTTTCTCATAAACTTGTTAGGAAAGTCATGAGAGAAGAGCTGAAACCAAGAGTTCCATCTGCACCATGGTGCTGGGTGGATTTAGGACTGGGCTGCCTGTGACCAAACAACAGAAAGAGCCCCAGTAGACCAGGTACAATAAGAAAAAAAAAAACTACTTCAGTGTACAGCCCACACCAGCTGGCCACAGTGTTCAGTCGTGGCTTCACTGTAAGTAAATATACTTTAGATATAAAATCTCCTTGTGTGTTGTCTATGGCCCTGGACTACTTGTCTACAAACTCTGTTAAGTCCCTTTGGAATTCTATCTTAATTTACCCAAGATACATAGTTGTAGTTCTACTATATTTATGAGTTATACTTTGGCGGGTTTTATAAGATAAAGTACTCATCAACATGTTCGTGGTCCTACGCTTGAGAATTGGCATACCAGCTTTCCTACGCTTGAAATCAAGCATACTTGCAATACGCTTGAAGCAGGGCGTATTAAATATATATTCAGCTTGAGTACGCTTGAAAACAAGCGTTCTTCATCCTACGCTTGAAGGAAGGCAGAGCTCAGCTCAGTACGCTTGAAACAAGCCTAACCTTACGCCTTAGTTTTACCAGTGTTCCTACTTCACCTACATGAAGGTGGCGAACAAGGAGATTGTGATCGACAACAGCCTGAACATTTATACTGTAGGAGTGGTGCCTATTGATGTACTGGCGTGCATCCTCCAGTGGAGCCGTGATGTTGATGTGAGTGCAGTCAATACAGCCAATAACACCTGGGAAATGAGTGGCCCTCTCAAATGTCTGGCTGATATGGGTCCTTTCCACTGCATCTGGCCACTTAATATATGTTGCTGCTAGCTCTGTGAGAGCTAGAATCACGTATGAGTAGAAGTAATAAAGAGTACTCGGTGTTACTCCAAAGCGTAGAGCAACACTTCGAAAACAATCAGGCGTGGCCATTAGCCAAACAACCATGAGCATTATGTCCGGAAATGGTCGCCTTTGCCGAATCACTCTGTTCTTCTCAACAAGATGATTGAAAACAACTTCACAGAGTTCCTAAAACACAAGGGAAGAGCTCTCAATACTCTATCTCCACCACACAACACAATCACATATAAATATTATTACGTACCTCAAACATCACTCTTGACATTCTAAAATGAAGTTTAAAACACACATCACCAAACATATGATATTCATTGATGTTAACTTCTACAGGTTGCCACACATTACCAACAAGGTCATCTAGAAAAAAAAATTACACGAATCAAACATTTCGAACTACAACAGTAATAACAGTGACAATTTATGGTAAATTGAGGACTTGCCAAATCCTTCTCCCTCTTCCAGCTCCATCAGTTCAGCAGCAGCTAACCTCGCTGCCGCCATGACCATCTCTTCATGCTGAGCCTGCTCGTCTTCAAGGACTGCGAGTAGCAAGGGAAGAATGTCACGCACATTCTCCATGTTACCCATTCTATTTATGAATTGCTATCACAAGCTTCGTCCTAAAGATCCTCCCGCAACGCAAATTTCATCTAGGCTAGTTTACCCGGATTACCGGCGGGGGCAGGGGGCGCGGGACGGGAATGCTCCGAGTCGGAGTCGGAGTTTGTCGGAGTCGAGCGAATCGTAAGACCGAACCGAACGACCGAGCACGGAGCCGAGCAGTAGCCGAGTCAGTCACGAGTACCCCCACTACCTCCTCCCGAATGGCGACCCACTCCCTCGGAGGTGTGGAGCCACGCCTCGGCAGGCGCAGGATCCACACCAGCGCAGGCGTGGAAACGGACTCTTCTTAATTGAATATAGCAGAAATCTTTTCTGTAGCTGCAATGAACAGGTTTTAGAATTAAAAAAGGACCAGGTACCATGTGCTGGATAAATCATATGAGAGACAGTCTTACCATCTGTTAAGTTACCATCATCATCATCATCATCATTAATGACCACTTCTGCATTTTTACCTGAGCCTTTACTTGAGTATGAAAGCATCGTGGCTGTAAAATAAATTTTTTCATTAAAAAAAAAGTGTTGAAAATTAATAGTTAAGCAATAGGTGATAAGAAAGTGACTCACATTTTAAAGGAGAGTTTGGGATAAGAGAGGAGGATGCCCCATCTGGATTACGAACAAAATGGAAAGGTCAGACTTTGAAAAGATAGGGGAAAAGAATAATAGATACTTACTTTTAGAACCTTGACTCAAAAAGGACTTCCCAAACGACTGTGAAGGAAAGGGACCTGCAGACAAAAGTAAAAAATAATTAACAATGTCAAAGCAAAACAACTAATCTTAAAAGTGCAATAAAAAAATTTTTAACACACTCTTTGAAGGAATAGTTTCGTTTGATGAGGTACGCTGTCTGGGTGAAGAATTAGAGGGAACTGCAAAAGAAAAAGAAAGTAATGAGAAAATTACATAACCAAAGTAGAGTAGATTCACATCAGCTAGAAAGAAAAACAACAATACCTTTGGACTGCTGTAAAGTCACAGTTGAAGATGCAGAATTTTTAACAACTTTTGTATTTTTATCCTTGTTAAGGAGAGACCTCAACTTCAGCTGGAGGTCTTTTGCTTTTGGAGAATCGTTGACAGGTGCTGCTTTTGACTTTTTAGACAGTACAGGAGTATCGCTATCAGAGCTGCTCTCAAGGAACTTAGCCGGCCTCTTTCTCTTCCTTGGTTTGGAGGTGTCAGTGGCAGAGGACGGGTCCTCCCCAGTATCAATTGCTTTATTGCACTTCTTGCTGGCAACATTATACTTATCTAGAACATATAAAAAGTAAGATAGAATAAATAAAATTGAAGACAAAAATGTGACTTGTTTGATGTAATATAGCGGTAGGTGTGTTCAATTGGAATCGAATTCAATTCAACACAACCTTCAAATTTTAAAGGAAAGAAAAGACTTACCGTGGCTGTTGAAATATTTGATATTAAAAGTTCTCCATGTGGTAGGGTCAGGGGTCTGAAGAGTCATCGCAAACCTTTGAGCTCTGCTTTCATCCTCCAATGGTGGGTAGTAGCATGTCAATTTCAAATCATCTTTGATCCATTTCGACGGGATAACTTCTAGGTGAGAAGGGTCACCATCTTTCAGTGGTAGGAATTCCACCACAGAGAACTGCAATAGGAAGTTACAAAATTCAAACAAATAATAATCTTTTAGTAGAACCAGATTAAATTATTGAACATCTCTACACAACAGAAGGAATTTCAGGCTACCTAATAAAAAAGGTTTAATGAAGTTTTGTGTACTCCAAGAGAGGAACACACAAATAGCTTTCCCCATCAGGTTCAGGCAGAAGGACACACTTCTGTGAAATTTTAGACACACTCCAATACTTTTTAGCAGCTTGTAAATTCTTAACTTTAAGTATGCCAAGTCTCGAAGATTCAATAGGATATGTGTAGTAATCCTCCTGGTCTTCAAATAAATACCCAGAGACTATAATTTTACCATCAGCAGCACAATGAATAATGTTTGAGAGAATACAAACATCACCATCAACGGTCTTGAAGGCAGAATCTGCCACAGTGGGAGATAAGGTGAACCCTAACAACACAATTTTTCTGTACTGATCGCCACAATACTGCTCCTCTACCTTTTTGTCTGCAGCTCTCTGACTTTTCAGAGTTACTTTTCCCATATCAAGCCCTTTTCGGTCCTTCTGCAGTAGCCAACCTTTGCACTCTCTATCTCTGTTCCGAAGCTGCTGCAGGGGATGGTGGGTTGATCTTAAAGCGCGTTTAATGCTACCAAGGTAGTTTTCAAATTTGTATGCTGAGAAACTGTCAGCCTCACCATGCAGACGGCACTCATCGACTAAGTGGGTTAGTGAGTGTACATTATAGACTGGAAATGATGCATCAAACACTTCAACTGATAAAGTAACAAACTCATTCAGCATCAATTCAGCAGCTTCCAGCATTCTTTCTTCCTTGACAAGCTTTGGGCTGGATAAAATGTACATGCCGCAATGCAAGAGGAGAAAGTGTTTATATGTATTTCGAGGAATATTCCCTTTCAAAATTCTGATGCCATCATACAACAACATTCTTCTCCATTCCGTACTCTTGAGAAAATGGACATAGTGAAGGGAGCGAGGCCGCCTATTGAAATCGCTAGGAATTGAGGGAGCTATGTCATAGATAGCGTTATCAATTGCAGTCTTTGCAGCAGCAGTTATTTTACCATTGGGCCTGAACCGAGGTTGACGAATACCAGCTTCCTGATTCTGGTTACGGATGTGCAGTTCCTCAGCTGTCTCCTTCCGATGCAACTCACCCAAGAGATAAAAAAACCACCTCTTAAATACCCCGCCATGCACTAAGTGCATTACATCAAGTCGGAACTGGGAAACCATTTTTATTCCTAGGTCCCTCTCCAAAGGCGAAGTACCATTATGGTGGCCTGGCTGATCTCTTCTAGCAAAAGATTCATCTGTCCGAGGTTCGCCTTCATCATCAACACCAACAAATACAGTTCTGTTGTATTTCCGTACACCAACAATGGTACATTTTTCACATGCTACTTTAGAGCAATGTCCAGTGCAACATTTGACAAGTGCTCGTGCGGGTGCATCTAGTATGAAGTTGTCCAGTTTAAAAGGGAATGGAGTGTTAGCAAATTCAAAGCCATTATCTTGAAGATTGTTGGACTCTTGAATAAATTTCTGCATGAAAATTTCTAAATCAGAAGGATGACCAACTCCACAATAGCAAGCAATTATAAATGGAGTTCTTTGACCTTTCAAGCAACCTAATATAGGCCAAAAAGAAATTTGAGAGCTCTTGAACAGGTCCAGACCATCAATATTTATGTCAACCACAATTTCATCATGGGCTAACAGATATTCTGCCGTCAACCTTTCCCTAAGGTTTTCAGCTATCCCTTTATACCAGAACAAACCCTCTCCGATGTTAACAAAACCCTCGTCCTGAATGGGACATTTCAAGAGAACTTTGTGGCACTTCGTCAACTGAGGGAACAATACGTTGAGCCCAGCCAAAAGCTCGTCCACTTTTTTAAATGAAACACCCCGTTGTGCCCACTTGGAAAGAAAGTTTGTGAGATAGGTAACATCGTCAATGGCAGGTTGAGCTGGATTGCAGGCTTCTCCAAGTTCTCCTTCGTGCTCACTGGGCTCACCTCCATCAACAACCTCCCAATTATCTGATGTCGAGCGAACTTCACAGGAGTGAGAACTCGCAGGAGAACCTTGTGGAGGTGGAGAATTGCATGGTGACGGCGAGGAAGGGGGCATTGCACTGCTAGAGCTGCTTGACCTGCTGGGGCTAGAGCCGGCCGGCTCTGATAGGTTATGAACCTCCTCTAGCCTTGCTCGAACCGTCTCGAGACGTATTCGTTTCTCAAGACTTTGTCTGTTACGGGCATTAATTGTCCGTTTCCCCAACTGGAAAATGCGATCAATGATAGGAATTCATGAAGTGGGAAAAGAAACTGAGTGAATCTAACCCCTACCTATATTAACCTAGCCACGAGTCAGATACATAACTTAACTCGGATCCATTACCTCCAGGAGATATATTACATCATACGCACCAATTTTAAGTCGTCTCTCGGCATGTTTAAATATCCGATTCTTCTCGATTAAAATTATGCAGCTGCCATAGAAAACGTGCTTCGCAAGCCTGCACCGGATACCGGATAAAGTGCGGATACGTTACGGGCGGAACCTCAACATGGCGTCCATGTAGAATCCAAAACAAAAAATGCTGCCAACTGACAAACACAACCAAGGGTTGACGAATTCATTTATTAGCAATGGGTTTTGTTTTGTTTTCTCAGAGAAAAGTAAGAAATACGTAGTTTGAGTCAAAAAACTTAGTCGCGGACTTTCTTTATTCTTACGATTAACGAACATAATAATATCATTTTGACTTATACGGGTGTGGCTTCCGTTTAAGCGCGGAATTTAAAGAAGCCAACAATTTCCAAAAAGACTAACTTGCATATTATGTGTTTTAGCACCTTTGATGATAATATGTCGTGCATAACTTAAAAATTCTGTAATTAAAGTTTTGAAACCTTTCTCCTAAAGCCAAAGTAAACTTTTATACCGCGAAGTAGGACGGTGACATCACTGTGACATCACTGTGACGTCACAGTAATATATACTTGCAATAAGTGTTAAAAACCATTAAAATGAGGCAAAATTCGACTGCGTACATCGTATGTTGACACCTTTAAATAGTTACAAGCAAATAAAGAAAAGTCAGGAAATCGTCACTGAGAGGTCACGGAAAATGACGTGACACGCCGGTGACGACCAATTAGTCATTGTGAGGTCACCGTGACGTAATCGTGACTTCGGCGTTTTCCTTGGGCTGGCAACGAAAATTAATTTTTTATTTTACCTCATGTGGAGCTGAACCCACAACCTTTGGGTTAGAAGTCTAGTACCTTATCCACTACCCTACGTCGACGGCGTTGGAGGAGGCATGTCAGCTACCGATCCAATTCCGAAGCTCACCTTATTGGCCTGCAAGTATCCGTTTAGCGTAGGGCGTTGCGCGTTGTATGTTATGAAACTGACCCTTTAAATATGGATTCTACGTATCTAGAACAAATTTTAAATACTGTTCAAGAACGCAAATATATGTTTGAACACTGTTTTAACGTTGAGCGCAAAACGTTGAAACGTGGATTCCACGTGGATTCCACGTGGATTCGGCGTGGATTGATTCCACTTTATTCCGACGCGTTTCAACGTTATCTCGTAAAACGCGATGATCAGGACAATATTATATATCTTCTTGTGTAAGCTGAACAGTTACGCCCAAAGTTACAAAAGATGGTGGATTTTCGCAAAATGGTGGAAATGACGTAGAATCCACGTGATATCCACGAACATTAATTTAACTTCAAAAACGCCTTAATACACATGCCCCTCTTGACCAATACGATCAGCATACTATTTAAAATCGTTTAGCAGCAGAATAAAGAAAAAATATTTGAGGTGGAAAAATAGTTGAAATCTCGTTGACACATCCACGTCCACGAAATTTCCACGAATCCACGTTGAATCCACGTGGAATCCACGTGACGTTCCTCTTTGGGGTGACCACCGTACTGCCTTCTTTAAAACTACTTCAGTTTTACTGAAACTTGCCCCGGTTCTGCCAACTAAATGTGTGCCTCAAAGAATGAGTTCCAATCGTAACGTTATGAGAGCAGTGATTTTTTTCATTTTATTTGGTTGGCATGTTGTGTCAACAACGCGAAAGCAGGCCAAGCATGTCCGCCATTGCCGGTGGCTGATGTGCCCACCTCGCGACTTTAAATCATTTTTTAAAGTTATCGAAACGTTGACAAGGCGAACTGAATGCGTAAATAGTAGTTTTATACCTGCGGAAAACGGTTTGGTATTTTTGACTTCGATCTGGTGAGCAGAATTCTTGAAATGATGTACATTTACGTGTACCATTTTGTGTAAACAACGCCTTAACTTCGCGTTTTCCCAATAGAGCGCACCCCCGTCGCGGCCGCGGCGCGCTTGCCCGCTGGTCCTTCGCGTACAAGCGGTATTAGGTAGGGCCCCGGTTCGCCCCTTCCGTGCGCCCGGTAGAGGGGAGGTTATTGTTAACGTTCTCCTCCGGTCGTGACCTCGCCGCCCAATTTTTGCCGTCAGAAGGAGAGCTTTCTTTTCTCCTGCTCCTGTCGATTAAATGTCGGCCGAGCTGTCGGAGAGTATTCATTACTTGAAACCCGCCTTATCAATTCAAACTTAAAATTAATTAGCCACTATCTTGACTATCGTAAACTAAACAAAACCAGTCGGTCTTCTTACAGTCTTATTCAACACTCACAATATTTTATTTTAGTTATAGTAACTCCGTTGTCTACCAGGATTTCGTGAAATCGTATTTTTTTTTTTTTGTTCTTTTCGCTTACCTCGGCTCTTTGCATTTTATATGAACTGTGTGATTTTAAATTAAATTTTGATTTAAATTTTTACATTACTTTTGTATAAAGAATTAAATCCACTTTTTACATATTTTGGGCAGTGCAAACCCGGCCTACCCCTAGGCCAGCTTCTACCCTCTGCGCCCAGCCCTAGCCCAGCCGCACCCCCCACACCCGCGGTCCTACCCCTAGCATATCCAGCACCCCCACCCCCCTACACCCCTAGATGCCTTTACGAAAAGCGAAGCTAAAGCGTACTGCAAACGAACATTTGGCGTACTGAAAACGAACACCCAGCGCACTGAAAGCGTACCACAGGAAAAGCATCCTGGTCTCGAGGCGTACTGCTGGCGAACAAGAAGCGACGCAAGTGCGTCACTCCGAAAGCGAGCTCTGTTCGCTCTGGATTCGTCAAAGCGCGCGGATTGACACATCCACGCACCTTTTGTGAACTAGGCGAACTTGGGGCGACCTGGGTCGGCGAACCTGCGCGAACCACTGGCGAACTGGTGGAGAGGGTCGCAGCAAGTACGTTTTAGGTTTGTCACGACGTGCTGAAAGCAATCTAGTTGCGAACAATAAATTTTGCGTCGGGAATATTACATTTCAATAACCAGGTACACTGCTGCGGCTTGTGGTTTTATCAGAGGAGAGCTACGGCTCTCTGGCGCCCATGTAAAATAAAAATCTCTAATTTCCCACGCCACTCTATCGGGACAGTCCAAGTTGCTAGCTTGGGGCATATATTTTCAAACCAAAATCTTACACGCTTTGCTGTTATATAGCGGCCATCTTTAAGAGCCGTGGGTTGTGTTGCCGGGTCACTTTAGCACCCCTTAGAACCGTCTGGTGGCGTCGGACAGCTCTTGCCTGATGGTTGGCTGCTAAGAGCCATAAAGTCTGCTCTACATATGCTGAATTCGATTGGCCAACGAACGGTTGGCCAACTCTACATTCGTGTGTTGGCTTGGGTCATGGACCAATTGAGGTATGGGAGATGTGGTCGGGAGGGGTTGGGGAGGGGGGTTGCGACAGCTGGTCTCGCGAGATGTACTGATGCCCAGTCCAAAAATCCCATGGACACGATGGAATTCCATGATCTCTTTTCCATGGATAGAGGTCTGTTTTCCATGTAAGGTGCATCATATTCCATGTGGTGTCTGTTTCCATGGGCGTTCTACCATGGAAAGGTGTTTTCCTTGGAACAAGATTCCATGGAATAACGCTTTCCATGTGAGGACTCCAACGAAAATTTCTTACCATGGGTAAAGGCTCCATAGAAAAATGCTTGCCATGCGAGAGGACTTCATGGAACGGTTGTCTTTCCATGGGGTGACCTATCCCATTGGGCACTTGCCTATCTTTACCATGGAAACAATTTCCCATTAAAATTAAATTTCATTCAAATCTGAGAACTTTTTTTTTGGCAACTCGAAAACGGCTTGAGCTAGGCAAAAACGGACACCAGATTTGGCTCCGCCTCGATTCCGACACCCTATAATCGAATTTCGTTTATTTCGATGTCTTCCCTTTGTCGTTTTGTGGACTTAAACATATTGGTTTTACTCCATGGAGTTAGTTGTAGTGCTCTATTCCATGGAGACGGTCAGCTGCCAAGGAACCTTATTTCCATGGAAAGTACCTCACATGGAAGTGGGCAAAAACTACATGGAAAGTTATCCTCCATGGGGAAATGTCTCCCATGACATTCCTTGATGTCCCATGGCTCATGGGAACGATCATTGGATTTCTGGACTGGATGGGGGGAGGTGGGCTGGGTTTGAGGTTAGGGCTCGTTCAGCACGGCTCAAAGTTTGGAGAGAAATTACATTCTGGGTTTCATTTACTGTTAGCACTGCAAATGCAAGAGCGAGATGTCTCATCAAAAAGGAGCGAGATTTTTCCTCTTGCCCCATTTAATTGAGAGTTTAGGAACCCTCGCTCTTATTGAGAAAGAATTTTTAACATCACTCAAATTAAGTGAGGTAAAGGAAAATAATCCTCTCTCAAAAAGAGCGAGGTTTCCCAATCCTCACTCAAAGAGGGCGAGATTTTTGAGACTATTGCTCCATTGAGCGCGAAAACCAAACCTCGCTCTCAAAGAGTGAGAAAACTTCTCGCTCTCCTGACGGCGAGATTCCTCGCTCTGGTATTTACAGTGTGGGGTCATTTGCTTTCTTTAGAGAGTAAGCAAGATTTGGAGAGGTTGTTATGAGGTTCAGGCCTGAGGAGCCCCGACTGGCCCCAACATATTTGTTCCTCGTGGATTATCTGAGTTGTCTCCTCTTAAAGTAATTTACTTCACTGATGGCGTCACCTTAGTTTAACTATCTCTTGAAGTGCACGAAGTTTTTCCCTTACAGTTTGTAATAATTTGTGAGGTCTAGTTGAGGCGCTTTCACAGAGAGAGAGAGAGAGAGAGAGAGAGAGAGAGAGAGAGAGAGAGAGAGAGAGAGAGAGAGAGAGAGAGAGAGAGAGAGACAGAGAGAGAGAGACAGAGAGAGAGAGAGACAGAGAGAGATTGATTGATTGATTGATTTAATAGTTCTTAAGGTGGGGTACAAAAGGACTAGTGAGTCCCACTGGAGCACCACACCGCTCCACTCATATCAATATAACAAAATAACAAAATATAATAAAATAAAATAACAGAAGGCTAAAATACAGTAATAGAAAAAAAAGTGAACAATACATGCACAGTTAATTTATAAGTAGTTACTTAAAGCAATTTTATAGATGACATTTTTGAGTGATGAAGATGCGGATAAGTGTAAGTAGTTGTGAATGCGATATTTATTATGCAGGCGACAGGCTGTGACACAGAAAGAGTTCGAATATTTGTTTGTTCTATGGATCGGCATGACTAGTTTATCAGGGTGTCGTTCAGATGCTATGAACATTTCTCGCAGGTATGCAGGCCGGCAATTTTTCAGTATTTTCCAGATCAATGCGACAGTGGCAATTGCTCTTCTATCATTCGTTTTCAAGACTCCAAGTTTTACGTAGTGTGGCGTTATATGATCAAAGCGACTTGCTCCAGTGATGAGTCTGATGCAGGCATTTTCAGCTCGTTGAATTTTTTCATTTGTTGTCTTATTAATATCGCTAAGAATTACGGATCCGTAGTCAATAATTGGTACGATCAGGCTTTGGTAAATATGCTTCCTGATAGCGGGAGGCAAGCAGTCAAAGTTACGTCTGGCCTGTGCTAGAGAACCAAAGACTTTTCGAATGACATTAGTAGAGTGCTGTCTCCAGCTAAGAGTTGTGTCAAAGATCACACCCAACTTGTTGACTTCTTCGAAATAGGGTATAGTAATATTATTAATAAATACTTGAGGTACATTAAGATTCTTCAAGGCATTTACATACTGTGCCGAGCCGATTATAATGGGTTGGGTTTTAGTTATGTTCGGATGCAAGTTATGGCTTGTGATGTACTTCACCAAATTCTGCAGGTCTTCATTAACCATTTCGACTGTTTCTTCTACTTGCTTACTCGTGAAGTCCGCATATATTTGCGTATCATCGGCACTTTGTAAATTTTAAAACGCTGGAGATATCGAACAAATACAGAGTAAACAATAGCGGTCCCAGGACGCTTCCTTGGGGAACTCCAGTTTCCACCGATGCCCATTCCGATACGTAGTCATCCCCTGATTTTACTCGTTGTTTTCTGTTCGAGAGATACGCACTGAACCAATTAACCACAGAGATGGAGCATCCGAGTTTCTTTAGTTTCACTAGTAGGAGCTTGTGATTCACCCTATCAAATGCCTTGCTAAAATCAAGTAGCACTAAAAGTGTCATTTTTCTCTGATCAATGGATTTTCTGATGTCATCTGCAATTTTAACAAGAGCCATCATGGTACTACGGCATTTTCTGAAGCCTGATTGCATGGGGTTGAACAAATTATTTACTCAAGCATAGTCATAAAGCTGGTCATAAACTATTTCTTCTAAAACTTTTGCCAGGACACATAAGATGCTAACGGGCCTAAAGTCAGCGCATGTTGAAGGATTAGCCACCTTTGGAAGTGGCAGCACATTAGCGCACTTCCATGTACAGGGAAAGACTCCAGACTGTAGGCAATAGTTCATTATATGCTCAAGAGCGTATATTATAGCATCTAGGATCAGCTTAAGAAATGTAATCGTAACTCCGTCGACTCAAACTGCCCTCGATTTGATACCGAGAATTATTTTATGGATTTCGTGAGCAGGAACGAACTTGAAGTGAAATGCGCTATCGGAGTCATATTCTGTTCCGTATTTTTCTTCCACCTCTTCAGCCAGTTCCTGGTTTTCAACTCTAGACACATTCAAATAGTGCTTGTTCAATTCATCCGCTGAGACTGGGAAGTCACTTGCTAAGCTCAACTTGGTCCTACCAATTCCGAGGGAACGAATAGTAGCCCACAGCTTATTTGTGGAAGGATTATCTTTAAAAATATTATGGTAGTACCTTAACTTGGAGTTTCGTATTTCTTGCTTCGTTTTATTTCGCAATATTTTGAAAGTAGCATAGTCTTCAATAGTCTTACTTTTTATAGACTTTCGCCTAGCTTTATCTCTTGATTCCATTAGTTTTCTTATTACACCTGTTATCCATGGTACAGGGTCACTTTTAGATTTGAAAGTTTTGACTGGTGCGTGCTTGTCCAGTAGTTGGTTAAATAGATCATTAAATGTTGCTACTTTAGAGTCAATGTCATTACTCTGGTATACCTCCTGCCAAGCTATGTTATGAGCATCCTGCATCAAGGAGTTTAAATTGATATTTTTAAAGTCTCTATATTTTACTATAGCTTGCCCTTTGGTAATGGGACACTTAGGTCCATCACTGCATATAGCATATCATGATTCGAAAAACCCGGAGCAACACACTGTCCATGATTAATGACTTTTTCACTGAAGTTGGTGGCAATGACATCCAATGTAGAGTGACAGTGTTGTGTATGGTATGAGGGTGAATATGGGATGCATGTATGATCGCACAACTCAAACAGTGCACTTACAAGCTTTGACTCATAGGAGCCGCTGTTAAACCTTGCATTAAGATCGCCACAAATTATTGAGTAACTATAGTTAGGCAGATACAAATACATATCATCTAGGAAGATGTCAAGAAAACCAATCTTAGGAGGCCTGTACACACATGACACAAGTATTATCTCATTTCCACTCCTTACCTCAACGATAACATATTCAGGCTTGTAACTTTCTCCACTTGACTTACTTATGAGTGTTGCTGTCAGTTTAGTATTGACATACAGAGCCACACCTCCTCCTCCTCTCTCTGTTCTATTCACATGATAAATTTTATAGTTTGGTAGGTCAATCTTACTATTTACTTGAAAAAATGTCTCACTGACTGCAATAACGTCCACATCACTATTAGAAAATATTGCCTTAAATTCACTAAAATGTTCAGAGTTATTTAAATATTGCGCATTTCGACACCTTAGACTGAAAGGCACGCAGTCCAGCCGCCCGTTCAAAGACTAAAGCAGTTCAGCCGCGCGCTCCGAAAGACACGCAGTTCAGACGCTTAATCCAAGACTCACGCAGTTCCTATGTCTGGAGCGGTAAACTGCGTGTCTTTCGGACCGCACGGCTGAACTGCGTTAGTCTTGGAATGGGCGGCTGAACTGCGTGCCTTTCGGAACGCGCGGCTGAACTGCGTGCCTTTCAGTCTAAGGTGTCGATTTATGTGCACAAGTTTAAGGTTTTGTTTATAGTTTTCACACACTTGCTTCAGCCTCTGTTGCAATAAATCATTTTTCCACATTAACAAAGAAACGTTTTGCATTGAGTGTAGAATCTGAAAGAGAGATAAAAACGGCAAAACCAAGAAAAATTCAGTACACACATAACCTCACAGTATGATTACAAACTATTCATGTGTTTATTGTACTTAGTACATTACACAAAATAAGTAGGAAAAATAAATAAATAAATGATATCCCCACACTGCAGAACAAATAACAAAATGAACAGGTTATATACAAACAGAAAAGTGAAGAACAAAGATTAGTTTGTCTTCCAGTTGCAGGTTTCAGGTGGGCAACGGAGCAGAAGTTGTTTTAGTTCTTGATGAGTTCTAACATTTGCAGGGGTGGATAATCCAACATTGATCTTTATGACCCCATCTCGAGTCCAAACATTTTTCAGTCCTTAGCTGGTTATTGCTTCTTTCAGAATTTTCAGACGCCTCACAGTAAGGTCCTCTCGAACGGTTATCTTAGTGTGTTTCAATTCCTTCTTTGCACCAAACATTTTACCACGGGGTCCATAACCAACAAATTTAACAATAATAGGCCTTTGTTGGGAGTCCCTATTTCCAACACGATGTGACCTGTCAATGAGTGAGGGGTCCAAGACTACTCCCATTTTGCTTGCTACATCAACAACTATTGAGTCTGTATCGGTGTTGGGTGCTCGCGGCTGAGGTCCCGGGTGTGATAGTCAGTCAACACAAGGCGTGCTTGTCGCCGGAGCAGAGCTAGTCGTCCGCCACAGCTGGCCGTCGGAGAGTGTCTCCTCCGGTCAGACGGCTCAGCAAGCCGGAGGGGGGGGGGGGGGGGCGGAAGGCGTCGGCTGCTGTACCAGCAGCGCTCCACCTGCCTTGCTGCCGAAACTCTCTCTACGGCAAGCCGCGCGAGATTTGAACTCTTTCTCATAACCCGGGAAGCCCACGAATCATTTTTAACACGTTACACCTCTTCTGCCCTTTCGGGAACACCGAATATTCTTAGATTATTTCTTCTGCCATATTGCTCAAGTTCATCTAGTTTTGTTTCGACGAAGCTCTCTAATTGACGGATTTTGTCATCTTTGGCCTTCAACTCTATTTTCAGATCTGATATCTCCTTCGTTAGATTTCCTAAGGACCCGGCGATTGGCTTTAAAGCGTCCTGCACTGTTTTTGCGATAAGTGATTCCAGCTCTCCTATTTCCAATTCAGCTACTTTTTCATTCTGCTTTCCGGCCCTTGTTGATGCTTTGCCCCCAACCATGTTTGTTCACTCACTGCAGCCAACCTCCGTTGATAAATTCTTGAGTGCTCACACGGAAGGGAGATACTGGTGGGAACTTCGCTGCTGTGAACTAGGGTTGGCAATGCTGTGCTGTCACCACAATGTCTGCCGACTAACCTCTTCACACTGACCCACCGGTTTTTTAAGAGTCAATATTTTAAAATCACTTTCACATTGAGACTTCCCATCAACGTCGATCACAGTACAGGTCCTAAATTACAACCGGGGCACGCCGCTTGGTTTATCCTGGGTATCTACACCTCCAAAAAATCCAGATTTCTAACACTCAGTACAAACACGTCACTCCTCGATCTCCATCATCAGAGAGAGAGAGAGAGAGAGAGAGAGAGAGAGAGAGAGAGAGAGAGGGGGGGGGGAATCGGGATGAGGGGGTGAAAGAGAGAGAGAGTCTAGCGAACGGGCAACACTGCGCGAACTAATTATTCAGGGGCTTCGATAAGCTCTTTAGCGACAATTCAGTGTTGCGCGTCATCCTCTTCTCTTCGTATTCCTGGTTTATTAGGCTAGCAGGGATTCGCCTTTCGTAAGTCGATTGACAACACCTAGCGTTAAGCCGAGGGGTCCTCCACTCATCAAGAGGGTGTAAACAAAGAGTTTCGCGAGTATCGACGAGTTTCCGCGAGTATTCACGAGTTTGGGCGAGTACTCGTGAGTGTTGGCGAGTATCATGAGAGTTCTTCTTGATCTTTTTCCAGAGTATTGGCAAGTATTCGCTAGTAAACTCACGATTAATTTTTTTTTTCAGTGAGTATTTTAGAGGGGGTACCTCTCGCGTTAAGGTAAGTCCTCAAATTGAAAAGCACTGCTCTGCAGACACCACCGAGGTCACTATTCGTGACTGCGTATTGCGTGTGGGGCACAACGGGGCTGGGCGGGGCTGGGGGCTGGGGCTGGGGGCTGGGGCTGGGGGCTGGGACCGGGGCCGTGGCCGCTGCCAGATTCGGGTCCGCCCCTGGGCTGTGGTGAGCAAGGACAATATATAAGATGGACCCTGAATGCCTCCGATTCCGCGTGGCTTTACAAGCCTCTCGTCAGAGACCCGTTGACAGACCGACCGTCGCTTCGGCCGCGCTCGGGATAGCTTCGGCAGGCGTTCGGGCCATCCGTCAGCGGGGCCTCTCGTGCCCTCCTCCCCAGCCTAGTGGGATGGGGACCCCGGCGGGCCCGAAGCCGCTGCCGAAGCTGCCGAAGTCTCGCCGAATGCAGCCGAAGCGACGGTCGGTCTGTCAACGGAGGTATGACACGGGGGGTTGTAAAGCCACTACAGCGGGGATAGGCCATTCCGGGTCCATCTTATATATTGTCCTTGGTGGTGAGTGCGGTCCGCGCGCCGGTCATAGAGCTAGCAGGTAGCCGAGCCACAGCCCCGCTCCCTGCCACTCCAAACATGATCCCATCAGACTAGACTTGCCCTGAGGGAGGCACACCCCACCCACCACCCTCCCCCTCGCTGCAGACGCTCATATAGACCCTTTGATTTTCTTGCGATAGAATCAAACGCTGAGGCCAGCGCTGCGCCCTGCCGCGCCAGGCGCTGGGGACTTTCACTTTCAGCAAGTCTGAGTGATATGTCCCGGTCGCTCTTTGCCTTTTTTGGCCTGTGCGCCCCTCTTTTCAGTCCCCCCCCCCTGTCGAATAATTTTCGTTGTCATTATTTTTCTGGCCGCTAAGAGGAAATTCAGTAGGCGTCGTCCTGCTTTATCAAGTCTTTGTGGACGGAGTTTTCTGTTTTCATTCTCCCTTATTCCCCCTCTCCCCTTTGCGTCGCTCATTCCCTTCCATCTCACCGCCGGTCGTTCTCACAACAACGAGAGTAAGAGTCCCTTCTGGTGCCGGCTCGCTGGCTCCCACGTGGGCTTGGCTAAATCCTGGCCGCTCCTCTCTCTCTTTCCCTCCTGCCCCCCCCCCTCCCCCCCTTTCGCTCTTTCTCTCCTTCTCCCTCTCTCGTTCTCTGTCCTGCTTGGACCGCGGCCACTACTGAACTTCTGCCCTATCTGCCAGCCCTCTTTCACAGCAGCGCTCCTTCTCTTTGCTGACGGTCCCTGTGTAAAAAGATTCGACCAAACTGTTCGCGATAGCAAACAAAACACGAAGCACGAAAACTAGCAGCGGGAAAGGACGACACCCCAAGACACTCTCCTCTCTTGCCCTTATTCGGGTCGCTCGGTCCAGAAAATGAGAGCGCGTAATTCCGTTTAATAATGAAATAAAATATAATCAGAACATCATGGGGTTGCACGTCGGAGCGGATGGGAGTTCCTCCCGCCAGTCGTTCGAGGGGTCCACCACTCTGGTAATCTTCGGTACAGTTTGTCCGATAAGTACTGGTAATCACATCCCAAAACTTCCTCTTTTCGTTGTTCTTCATTCCGTTTTGTGTTTTCTCTCATTAAAATATGCAAAAAAATTTAATTAATTTAAAAAAAAACGTTAACGCTAACGCTAACGTGGAAGCAGATGACTTAAACTTTTCTCTTTGAACTAGCGTTTAGCGCGGGGCGTTTTGCGCGGGGCGTAGAGCGCCGGGCGTAGAGCGCCGGGCGTAGAGCGCAGGGCGTAGAGCGCAGGGCGTAGAGCGCAGGGCGTAGAGCGCAGGGCGTAGAGCGCAGGGCGTAGAGCGCAGGGCGTAGAGCGCAGGGCGTAGAGCGCCGGGCGTAGAGCGCGAGGCGTAGAGCGCGAGGCGTTGAGCGCGGGGCGTTGAGCGCGGGGCGTTGAGCGCGGGGCGTTGAGCGCGGGGCGTTGAGCGCGGGGCGTTGAGCGCGGGGCGTTGAGCGCGGGGCGCTGAGCGCGGGGCGTTGAGCGCGGGGCGTTGAGCGCGGGGACAGCAGGTGCCCCCCCCCCTCCCCGGCAAATACAGTAATATGTCGTATAAATGTAGATTACTATTACTTATAACCTCTACATTAGTACAATGTGAACAATTAATACTAAAAATGTGAGCAGGTTAAATGGTTCATGGCAAGTGGTAACAACGCATGGTAAAAATAACTTGATTTATTCAATATATTGACAATACTACATTTTCGCGCGCGCACACGCACACACACACACACATACACACACACACACACGTCACGCGCGCTCCTCTTTTATTCAGTCGGGCATAAGGTCCTGCAGGGCGGCGGCGTGACGAAAAAGGGCTAGGGGGAGGGCGGGGGGGGGGGAGGGGGGGGTCGCGAGATAGTTTGTGTGCCGACAGCCTAGTGTTTTTATTATGGGTCGTTAAACGACGGTCAGAAAATAGAGATGCGGGGGCGGCGTCGGGAGCCGGCTGGAGCAAGCAAAAGCGAGCAAGCACGCACGGGAAACTCAGCCGCCCTCCCGACTAATACTTTAGACTTTTCTGACTACGTTTGACGCTGATCAAGCTAACTTTACAACGCTTTACTTACTACGCTTTACTGACTACGCTTAACGCTAACCACGCTAACTTTACTTCAGTACAAGCTGCTGATACTACGTATCATCTGCTAAAAATTCTACCGAAAACTGCTGGCAATCGCCGGTAATCGTGTGTACGCTTCAGAACCGAGTGATTGACACCTTTGCTGTCGTTTCCCTCTAGCAGACGACGTGACGTTAACGCTCCTTGTTGTTACTGACCGCCGCGTCGCGTCGCCTTGCTGGCTCGCAGGCCAGCATAATGGCTGTTTGCGGTACGCTGTGTGCGTGCGTGCTCGTGTGTGGTCACACGCTCTGCTCAGCAATGCCGCTGTGTGCGTGCGTGCTCGTGTGGTCACACGCTCTGCTCAGCAATGCCGAGGGCTTGCCCTGTGCGTAGGATTTATGTGCTGCGGAAGTACAAACGATGTTGTGAAAAACTTCTAGCTTGGCGCTTCGAGACAAAACAAGGGGTAGGAGCGGAGCCGGCCAGATCCGTTTACCTCCCCCTCCACTTGCTTCTGCTGCTGCTACTGCTTAGTGGTCTCTCAGCACGGCCAAAGCTGCAGCCAGCCGCGGGCCACTCCTCTCGTGCTGGGCTGGCTCAGGAGGCGGGGCGTGGCGGGGCGGACTAAACACACCGCAGGCCCCCTTTATGAGGGTGCGGGAACCGCAAGTAATGCAGTGCCGTGATTCGCTTACTCGGGGCCCCGCCACAGGGATTTCATACTTCAAAGAGCAAAACAATTTTGCGTTGCGGTTGATAGTATTATTTTTCCGAAAGTCACAGTACGGCTAACTGGAATCTGATTCGAGTTGACCGGTTGATTTATCCGGGGCACGCAAAGCGCTTGCTCGGGCATGTCGTGTGGTCTGAGAGCTGCGCCAAGCCTCGGCCCGCCGGCATCAGCGCTGAGCTCCCCACGGGGCCCCACGGGGCTGGCCTCTCCTGCTCTGGCAAATTCCTTCTGCTGTTGGCTGGAAGTCGGGAGGAGAAAAGCAGAAATATTACTGTTTATTTTTTTAAGTTTTAATGTTTACCTTTATACTTTGTGCTGTCTTCACTGAACGCTTCACGATGTCGGTGGTTTGACGCAAAAGACTACTAGCAGCGGTCTCAGTCGGCCCAACTCGACGGGTGGCTGGCGGCCCCAGGGGCAGCGCAGTGGAGTGTGGGGTGGAGCTGGTCCGAGTCCGTAGGTGGAAGCTGAAAGAGAACGGGAGAGGGAGACAGGGATACTCCCTGTACGCAGGGAACGCCCGGAGAGAGACAGGTGCGGGTGGGGCAGGGTGGGGCTAGGGAGAGGGGAGAACTGCGTCCACCCTGGCCAACCAGTGAGTGCGAGTGAGAGCGATAGCCAGCCAGGCGGCTGGAGGGGAGCCAGCGCCCGGCGGCAGGCCGACTGTCTCTCTCACTCGCTCCTGTTAGGCTGCCTATGCACAAGGGTCTACCACTTTGAAAAATTGCGTACGAGGATTATAATCAGTCACGATTATATGGTGATTATCAATGATTATTTGAGTTTATCATTAACATATTTACCGATTATTGGCCAGTAATCACGAAACTTTTGGTCAAATTTGATAAAATATCTACATATTTGTCAAAATTGGTTAATTTTTGGAAATTGTACATGATTATGATGATAAGATTATCAATAATCATCTAGAGGAGTGTACGAGGATTATGGAAGTGGTAGACCCTTGCCTATACACGACCACGGTTCTCGCTCGCTCTCGGTGGCCGGCCTATCCTTGACCGGAAATACCGAGTATGAAAAATTAAACGCTGCGTTTCGGGCGGTCGCGGTTCTCTCCCACTCTAGGACTCTAGGTGGGGCCGCACAGCGCACAGCTGCTGGAACCACCATGTTAGTAAGAGAAGCAGCTCGGGTACAACCACATACTATTATGTGGATCAAATGCACAGCCTAAAGAATGTTCTGTTTCACTCAAAATATTTTCAACTCACGCACGAATACGCTCTTGTCACTTTTCATAGCAAAATGAGCTCCTCGCGATAGAGTACTTTTCTTAGAGGAAGAAATGACCTTATTTGGTTACTTGGTCTCAACCAGGCATTATTTAAACTTGGAAATAGCACAGTGCCCTCTGTCAGTGTGAGAAATTCTTGCACCGGTACGGGAAAATTTTCCATGAGAGGTGTTGTACAATTAAGATTCGTATTGTAAATTTTTTATAACTACCCTAATAAAAAACGAAGTCCCTCTGAGGTCCCTAATTCCAAATCCCTCCAGAGTCCCTAATTCCAAATCCCTCAAAGGTACCCAGCCCAGATGGTGCATTCTAGGGACTTGGGATTTCGCAGTCCCTGTCCACGGAATCCCATCTGAAGTCCCTCGAAAGTACCTCCTATGCCACTCTCCAGTCTCATCTGAAAGGGCTACAGAGCGCCTATCTGTCTCATTCAAATTTCAGTATGATATCATATGTTCATATATGTATTCAAAGTGTATCTACGGCCCCTCTGATGTCGCATGACGCGCTAAAAATGACCTAAAATGCGTTTTTCTACATGTTCTGTGAACCATGGAAAAATATGGATCGACAGAGAAAGGACTTCATAGAGATTCCACTCGAAAAGGACTTCGGAGGGATTTCAAAAACCGCAAAATCCCCTTTTAGTCCCCCCAAAATTTGAGGGACTACTTTGGACCTGTTTAGGGACAAAGTGGGGACTTCATTTTCTATTAGGGTATATGCGTATCAACTCAGAAACGATTGGTGAGCCAACAAAGTCGAAAAGGGTAAAGTCGTACATGTACGAGATATGTTGTACATAGTGAATTACAAAATAAATTGTTCATCTACGGAAATATTTTCGACAGTGGTTATGAACTTCCTTGTCTTCTCTGATTGTTTCAGGGATCTTCGCTTTAACAAGATTCGGGATATCCCAGCAAACACTTTTAAGGAGCTACGAAATCTCCACACACTGTAAGTATTTACCCCTTCCTCACACCCCTACACGGTAACACCAAGCAGCCCTGTGATTCCCAGGGTCGTTGGAAGCCAGGATATGCCCTGAAAATGGTTTCCAGGTCATCTCCTGGGAAGCCCAGAGTATACCATAAGTTTCCCAGGGCAGAGTCGGCGTTTCCAAGGGCAGATGCTACTGGGCTGGGCTGTGTGTCCTGCAGATAGAGTCAGTGCGGTGTGTATATTTGTGTGTTCAGAGGCGAGCAAGGAGCACGCACTTCGTGAGTCTTTTCGTATCTGCCAAAATTCTAGAGCGGTTAAGTATTTTGATATGGGACACTTGGGTTCAGACCGCGGTCCTCCCTCGCGACGCCGCGGGCTTTCTTTGCGAAACCGCGGGCAAAACTCACGGCTGAGGAGAGGAGCTCATCCTCCCTAGCTCCCCTCACCTGCAGCGGCCTGATGCAGCGTCCTCGGCGGTCGGCCTAATTTGCCGATTCTGCCGCACTCTGGCTCGCGCCGCAGAGCATTTCTGATTTCTGCCTACTCCGACAGCCGTTTTTATTCAAACTCCGGGCCTTACAGGGTTTTAAACTTGCACATGCTTGCCCGGCTCGCCCGGGTGCAATATCGATGATGGCGGTATCTCTCTCATCTCTATCTGCTTTCAGACTGCTTAACAACAACCACCTCGTCCGGCTACAAAACGGGATGTTCAACGGTCTCGGCGAGCTAAGATATATGTAAGTATGCAAGTTCCATTACAATAAATCCTCTCAAGCCCAAGGGGTATGACTCATACAATACTCCGTACATTGGCCTTTAATACACATATAATACCTTTATTATGTATTCCTTAAAATCCATAATACCACTATTAAGTTTTTATCATTACCCAAACAGTAAAAAGAAAGTGTCATATTATATAATATACTTTACAAATTGGTTCCTTAACGTGACCGAGGGGTCGTCAAATGCCTTTAGCCATGTACGGAGGAATATTGGTATTATCAGTAATATCAGAGTAATATTAGGGTAACATTGTAAAATATGGGTAATATTGTAGGTAATATGGGTAATATTGATGTAATATTGGCAAAAAAAAAAATTTGGGTAAAATTGATGTCATATGTATGTAATATCGGTAATGTTGAAGTAATATCGGGGTAATATCAGTCTCGTGTACGAAGGAATATCAGAGTTAACGACCCCTTGAATGTGACTGTATGATAATGATATTTGAAAGTCAAACGAACGGTACCCACACGATAACGACTAAGGTAAAGCCCATTGCATGCTCCTGAAATGCGCTCGGAAATTTTCCCCCTGAGCCGGTTCTCTATGAAAATAGAAAAGTTCAGAGTCTTCGAAAAATTCCGATGAAGTTTGAAACTATGATGTTTGGGAAAAATGGAACTGAATTATACATCTGTAAAGCTACCAAACCACTGATAACACTCCTATAATAGTCCCTTAGACATTAAGAATACCCAGTAGTGTTACAAACCCGTTTTAGGGTGCTTTACTGTACATTTCCACTTTTTCCAAAATATTTTCTATATTTGCAAACCAATGATATCTTATAGGACGTATTTCACGCATTTTTGTCTTCCTCGTGAAATTCTACGTCAAACGAACCTGCGCAGAGTTCTGATAAGGGGTCAAAAAAAGAAAAGCAAGTAAAACGGAACAAAATGCAATAAATTTTCGCCAACTTGAACAGAACCCCATCACATTTAGGCTCGTTTGATGCTGAATTTTGCGTAGCAGATAGCAAAAATAAGTCCTAAAATATAATTTTATCTAATGGGAAGGACATATTTTGAAAAAAAGAAGGAAAAAAACATTCAAAGTAATGCCTTGTTTTGTGCTTTAAGGCCTTTCTAAGGTTGGATATCCAATACCTTTAATATACCAGTGATGCACAATCCCGGCTTATGTACTTTTTTTACATAGCTACGTGAATCTATGTGCATGCATAAAAAATCTCACGGAGTTACGCATAAACAGAGCATAAATTTTGTTTAAAAAAAAAATCATACTAATGTAAGAAATCACTGATAAAACTAAAGCGTAGTTGTATGCCCTTTTCAAGAGTACAAAACCTTACGCCCTGTTTGAAGCGTACAACCCTACTCTAGGCAATTCCCTCACGCATTTAGATAGGAGGGAAGGAGCGCACGAACTCTTGTACGCTTGAGTAAGGGCATACGGACTCGTAAGCTTCAAGAAAGGCGTACAACTACGCTCTAGTTTTACCAGGGATTTTACGTTTGCTTCGCGTGCACGAACTCTCACGTGTACTGTAAATGTAGGAGTCGACTTCGTCACTCTATGGGAGAGCGGCTTTACTGTACCAAATTGTCATGCTCCTGGGAGATCGAGACGTATTGACATCGATCTATTAGCCATTTTTATGACGTTTTCGGCCCATTTTGGTATGGATTGAATTTATTTGGTCACAAACATTTTATTTTGCCGTTTGTTTGCAGGTTCCTGTACAAGAATCGCATTCGCGAGATCGACAGCAAAGTCTTCCGAGGGGTCCCCAAACTTGAGCAGCTGTAAGTACGCTCCGGGCTCGTCCTGGCCGCGCGCCACGGTCCTACCCACCCGTGTGACTGTCGTGCGGCCAACATACTACCAAAACAAGCTAAAAACACGACACTGTAACGAGTAAAAAACGTCAAAACTACGACAAATGCCAGATGCGTTTGCCGTAATTTTTGCCTTTTGTCCTTGTTTATACTGCAGGATGACTGGGACTTTTCACGCCAAAGAAACGACAAAATAACGTTAATATCGTCAGCTAGTGACAAAAATACAAGAGAGCGATGGAACCAGCGACCTGGGGTCCGTAAATTAGTGCTCGGACACGCTCGGCAAAAGCGCGTTTTTGAAGATTGTTTTAGACGGTCGACATGCTGTCTTAACGAGCTAGGCCCGCCCTTCCGCCAAACGTCAACCCTGGTCAGAGAGTCAGAAGTCTGATTTCAGAATCACATTAATGATGTCGGTAGTTTTAGTGGTATCAGTATTGTGACTTTGATATCGGTAACTGATATCGTTTAGGGGCTTTGATATCAGAAAGCTGACATATATTACTGACCTTTGTCAGTCTCCTGATTATAATATCAGTTACTGACATCATTTAGGAGCACTGATATCTTCAGGCTAGCATAGAATACTGACATTTGTCAGTCTTCTGATTAACAAAATGATACTGCTCATATCATGATCAGAAGACCATCACACAAAGTCATACATCTGACATCGTAGTCACCAGAACTGATGTAAGCAGATGTGATATCAGTCTACGTACCAGTCGAATTCAGCATGCTGTAAAATCTATAGTTATTGGAAAATTGAGCTGAAATTTGGTTTGTAGCACCTTTACTCAATTTTAGTCGGGCCATTTTAATTTCATCGAATTTGGAGAATTTTTTTGTGCTATCTCGTAAACGGCTGGAGCTAGGTGGAAACGGATATCAAATTCGGCTCCGCCTCGGTCCGAACGCCGGGAAAACATGTTCCACCTCATTGTTTGCTGTTTCAAACGATAGAAAACACAACACAAGTTGTAAAACTAGGCGTTGTTGATAGCTAGCCACTGTCAAAAATTACAACGGGAATTTTGACGGGATGGCCCGGAAATTTGTTACACTGTAAAAATTTTTGTTGTTGATTAACAGCAAAAGTGTTGTTAACTTTTTAAACAACATATGTTGTTTACAAACAAACTTTTTGTCAGAGGTCAAGAGCTCAAAAAATTTATTTCATTCAAAAAAAGTGTTTCTGTCTTGTTACTGCGCAGAAAGAATATTAATTACAAACTTCACTGTTCTCCAACAAAATGTGTTAGTTAAAAAGTTAACAACAGTTTTGTTGTCACGTTACAACATATCCATACCGATCCAGACACATCAGTTTCTTGTATGGGGCCTTATGGTAAGAATCTAAGGATATTTTTAAGTGTTATACTAAAAACAACTCCTTTGTTCGAGAACAAGGTGCTCATCGCGTAATCTCTCGTCTCCTGACAACTATTTTTTACAGTGTAGCCGGTTTTTAACCGTTTTTTTAATTTACGGGACGACCGTACCAGAAAAATACGGACCTTCCCGTACTTTGAAATTACGGACCGTCCCGTACACCAAAATCCTTTATTTTGTGTTTAAGGACCCCCGGAGACCTTTGACCCTTTGCATTTAGAGAAAGGTACGGAAATGCCCGTAACTTTCCACAACGGATTTCTCCCGAATTTTAGAAATACAGGCGGCCGTAAAAAAATATCACGGTGCGTCCCGTAGCACTTCCGTAATATGTTACGCTATTTTTAACAGTGGCCCGTTGGGCGCTATTTTGTGTGGCCAAATGCACATTTTAAGGGGCCGTTCATATACCACGTGGACACTTTGGGGGGAGGGGGGGAGACGAGAAAAGTCCACGAATGTCCATGGGAGGGGGAGGGGGGGTGTAGCGCCCTGTCCACGAGGAATTTTTTATTCCTTTTTTAGCAGATGATACGAAGGTATCAGCCTGCTTGTACTGTCATACAGCGAGCAGTATGCAGAGAGCAGCGCAGCCAGCAGAGAGCAACCGGCAGAGCGAGCAGCCAGTGTAGCATAAATTTTTACGTAAAACAGCGGGCTAGACTGGAGCTGGGCTGTCTGCTAGCCTCTCCAAGTACTTATCGCCAACTCTTCTTTAATGCCGAAATATTTGAAAATCTCTCGACACTTCAAGAAATTTGTAGCGCGAGTCAAAAACAGTGAACAAGGTGAAATACCATTTTCCTCGTAGACAGGGGGGGGAGGGGGGGGTATCGGATCATTTTCCACGGTTGTCCACAAGGAGGGGGGAGGGGGGCAAAAAGTGACTAAAAAGTGTCCACGTGGTATATGAACGGCCCCTAAGGTAAGTGAATGGAAAATGTAAGATTTGCACCCACTTTTGTATGATTGGTGGCTGCATTTAGTGCTCTTCCAGGCTGTGTTGTTGACGGCTGGTCAACATTTTTTAGGACTTCTGTTTAGCGGATAAAATTCGTGATGTGATTCTCACAAATAGTTCTGACTTAAGTTCTTTCTCATTCTGTGGCTAGTTTTAAAACCTAGGGGGCCGTTTAACGCGTTAGCGTTAGAATTTTTCTTTTTAGCGTACTTGTCCTGACTAACTATTGTACCTGCTTTGTCTAGTCTCAAAATTCCGAGCATATGTTTGCAACATGAAACTGCTTCATTATCAATGCTTGCACGTAGTTGACTCGGATATATTCGAGCAGACCTCACAGGAACTGGTTCAACCAGCGCGATTAATTTCTACTTCCATTAATTTCTAATTTTAAATAGATAACAGTGTATGGTAAACTTTCTATGCCGTTAAGTAATTTTCCTATACGTGCATAGTAATGCGTGCGTCCCACACATGTATAGTAAATTTCCGAGACATTTATGGTGGATCTACTATAGAGTTCGGTATTTTCCTATACACTCCTTGACATATGGTAAATTGCTCTACATTTGTAGGAATTTTCAGGTACCATACGACGTATAGGAAAAATCCCATACATGCGTATAGTTAAAATCCCAACATTTTTTACAGTGTAGTTCACTGCTGAAAGGCCAGCCCAAAGTCATCGACCAATTTTGATAAATTTCGACCTAAAATCCTTGTTTCTATTGTAATACTCGACTTGTCTCGGGAAAGCAGCGTGGAAAGGGGAGCCGAGTCGCCATTGTTGCGGCTGCTCGAGCCCTCGGCGCGGCGTGCAGGGGAGGAGGACCGGCGGGGCCGGGGACTTGTTGTTTCAACTCATGCACAGTAGTTAAAAAAAAAAAAAATCGAACGACACGTTAGAATAAAAATGTAAAAGCAGTGTTCGAATCGAGGGGTCCATCACTCGGCTCAGAAGCGTACACACGATTACTGATTATGATTACTTACAGTTCTCGGTAAGGTTTTCTGTAAACAACGTGGACTTTTTTGTAAAGTGTTGAATATTTCAATGAGGGAAAACCCAAAACAGCACGAAAAGCGACGAAAAGAAGAGTTTTGGGAACAAGATTACCAGTAGTTATCGGAGAACTTGTACACAGGATTACCAGAGTGGTGGACCCCTTGGTTCGAATGCCCATTGCACAACTAGCATACAGTTCAAAAATCAATCTGATCGGACAATTTTTACTGCGAGACTAACTTGTAAATCGTTTGAGCTAGACATCTAAAATTTGCCATTGTCACCCACTGTACTAGTTACTCTGAGATAAAGCAAATTCAATAACATGACCCATAAGGCTAGAAACTTTTAAGCAAATTTCTACATAAACCATCATATACCGAAGTGTTTAGTGAAACAAAAACATGAACGAACTTCGTGCCTACCAGGATTTCCTGTAATCGTATTTTTCGAATGTAAATTACTGCTTTGAATAACGGGCCTGTGGCCCGCTGACCTAATGTCGCCTCTCGCGGTCATAGGGTACATTTTGGCCTTCGGTCTGATTATCCTTTCATTTATTTTGACACACGCTAAATGTCTATGGACTTTTCTATGGACAATTTTGAGCATGACCAGAGCTGGTAACAAATTTGCGTACATATATGGACAATTTGTCCACAGTTATGGACACTTTTTGTGTACAATTGGACACAAATTTAATTTGTCCATAGTTGGTAACGTTTAAAAACGTTTGTAGACTGTCTGCAAAATTGCTGCCAAACAGTCCACTATTATGTCCATAAAGAAATTTTGTGAACAGCGACGAACAAATTTGTTCTTAGTTGTCAACAAAATTGTAGACAACACTTTTAGTAACAATTAAATTGCACTGTGAAAAATATGTACGGAAATTTCCGGCTAATTTTTTTCCGGACATTTCCGTACTTGATGAAAACGGAAACGTCCGTTCAGATGTCCGTAGTATATGGTTGTTTCTGCAGTACCGTACGAGAAAAATTAGATCACAGCTTGGAAGGATTCGTCCGTACCCATCATGGTACGGAACTTTTCCGTCATCGGTTCCGTACTAGGATTCTCATTTCTTACAGTGTGTCACTGAATCTGAGAACAAAAAAGTCTATAGGAAATGTCCATAGACTTTTAGAGTGCAGATTATGCCTGTTTATTTTACACATACTAATGTTGTGGGTTTGCCTATCCTAGGAGTTATGGCGCCTTGCCTTACGTGCAGATCCATGAGTATATACCGGGTGTCCGGGCTAAGACATAAACGGCAGTTGCCCGTTTAAAAATGGAAAGTTCCGGAATGCGTCCGAAGACGGGCTAGTCCATGGCTAACCCATGGGTTGCATACGCTGCTACACTCTAAATGTCTATGGACTTTTCCTGTGGACTTTTTTGTCCACAGTTTCAGTGACAAACACATTGTTACCAATAAGATGGTCTACAATTTTGTGAACAGCTAGAGACAAATTTGTTCATAGCTGTCAACAAAAAATCCTCTATGGACTTTTTTGCGTACATTTTGGACGCAATTTTGCAGACAGGCTGTCCATATTTCTGTGCGTTACCAAACTGATGGACAAATTTTATTTGTGTCCAGCTGTCTACAATTTGTTAAACATTATGGACAAATTTGTCGATAATCGTCAACAAATTTGTCACCAGCCTGGAAACGCTCAAATATATGTCCAACTTGTCCACAAAAAAGTCCATAGACATTTAGTGTGTAGGCGCTGGGAATGGAGCCTCGAGAGACTCTGAGTCTCTCTAATGGAGCCGAGCCGGCGGCAGCGGCAGTGGAGGGGGACCCCCTCTCCCCCCCCTCTCTCTCTCTCTCTCTCTCTCTCTCTTTATATATATATATATATATATATATATATATATATATATATATATATAATATATATATATATATATATATATATATATATATATATATATATATATATATATATATATACATATATAAACCTCTGAACTCCGGTAAGCAGCTGCCTTAAAACCTTTTGCTACCTAGCTCTGATGATATAGTGTACTTTATGATGTACAAGACTATTTAGTCTTATGTTCTATATTTTCAATAAAAAAAATATCAAAATATCAAATATCCAGCACCCGGCTGATGGAGGGAGCCGTGACAGGGAGTAGCGCGGCTCAGAGCCGAGCCAGGGCGAGGCGGGGCGAGGCGGGGTGGGGGTCGCTCCATCACACTTTCGCCATGTGTGCGAGTGAGACACACGTCGGCTGCTAGTGTTGTCCGCGGAGGAAGGCTCGCAATCTCGCGGGGGAGGCTCGCGGGCCCGCGCACAGTTCAAGAATCAAGTTGATTGGACAATTTTTACTGAGAGACTAACTTCGAAATCGTTTGAGCTAGAAAGCTGAAATTTGGCATGTGACCCGCTGAACTAGTGACCCTGAGATAGTACAAATTTAATAACAAGACCCATGAGGCTAGAAATTTTTAAATAAATTTCTATATACACTCTAAATGACCATGGACTTTTATTGTTACCAGCTCCTGGACTTTTTTAAGCATGCCTAAGCCGGATAAAATATTGTGTGTAGTTAGTTAAATTTTTGAAAATTTTGTAACTAGGGTAAAAGTACCAAACATGGATCAGGTACCAAACTTGGATCATTTCTGTATGGCGGGCTCTAACGGCTGATTGGGTCGACTGAATTAAAAATTTCAAAGTTCCTCAGGTAGACGACTACATATGCAACAATATGTGTATGTGACATTTTATTGTCTGCTCGCTCCTCTGCCCGCAAAACCTCTCCGAAAAACAGTCTGCACAACAGACCTCGTCAAAGCGCGCAAAAAGACAAGGCAAGATACATGGCTCTACTTATTTCCTATTTGTAAGAAAACTAACCGGAGGAAATACTTGGTACTCGATGAGAAGACACTTTAAGATATGCCTTTTAAGACTCTGAAGGTTTTGATCCTTTACCTTAAGTATTTTGAAAATGCGGGTAGGGGTAAAAACATAGAATTCGAACCGTCCTCAAGTAACTTCTTTAGTTTGCGCCTCAATATCAGTCATTAGAAATCGTTCATGCGTGATGCCACTTTGCACTTGGCAAAATATGACCAAAATAAAGGGATTGATGCAAACAAACAGCACAAATTTCTAATAGGAAACTTTTTACAAGCGTTTACATCTTCCATCGCGCCTTACGAGAGGTCCGGGTAGGCAACCTGGCGCACACATCAGATCTCGTTCCACTCTTAGCGCCTTAAGGATCACGTGACTGAGCAAGAAAATACAATAATTTCAAACGCGTATGTTTTAAGTTTATAGAACAGGTTTCAGGTAACATTTCTACCACCACTGTGAAAAATATCTTTGTAGATTTACGATAAATTTTGTAAATCATGATTTACGAAATATGTTGTAAATTTACGACGGATCTTTTTTGATCGTGAATGAATTTCAAGTCGATATGTAGTGCTTGTAATTTTACGATTTGCAATTGTAATTTTACAACTGCACTTCGTGGAAAATTTTCCCGTAAACTTACGACTATTTTTCACAGTGACGAATCGGAGGGTCTATGTCACGTGGTTAGTTCGGATATATAGAAAAGAATCGAATTTCTCGTTAAAGAAATGCCACTTTCCCAGGCCCTATATCAGCCCCGAAGATGCAAATGGGCGGAAGCAAGTTGTAATTTCATGAGCAGAATAGTGAGAGAAACACGTTGGTATGAGAAACTATTTATTTCGTAGACAGACGAGCCTGCAAAACGTATCCAAACAAGCCTCAGTTTTGATCCATGTTTGGGTCAGCGTCCAAACATGGATCACAACCCCTAAAAGGGGGAAGGGGTTGTTTTGGGATAAAACAAAAAAAGTTGCCTTCCCCTAACACTGTTGTGTATCACATATGTGAAGGACAACAGTCTAGCTTGGTGATCCATGTTTGGGTACCCCCACCCAAACATGGATCAAAATTGGAGGTCATTGAAATTCCCTATAACTCCGAAAGTATTGGAGCTAGGAACTTTATTCCCTCAGGATATCTTCCCTGGGGGTTCAAACTACACACTGATGGAAAAAAATTATGCTCATCACACCTTTATGGATCCCAAAACTGTGGTTTTCCGAAAAATGATCCATGTTTGGTACTTTTACCCTAGCTAGTAACAAAATTTTCATAAATGTAACTAACTATACACAATAATGTACCCGGCTTAGGCGTGCTTAAAAAAGTCCAGGAGCTGGTAACAATAAAAGTCCATCGTCATTTAGAGTGTAAACCATCATCTACCGAAGTATTTAGTGAAACAAAAACATTAACGAACTTCGTGCTTACCGGCGGGATTTCATGAAATCGTATTATTTTTCTTTATAGCAGACTTTGCAGTTATGACAATCTCAGTGTCATGACTGCTGATGCGCGGCACATGACGAAGCACATGTGGGCTATCTAATTAGGCGTCGCTGAGGCGAGAGCGACGAGAGCGAAGGCGACGAGAGTGCTGCGAAGACGAGTCAGGACGGGTGAAGGGGTGATGAACTGTTAATTTGCATCTGTTTCAAAGCGGGATATACCTGTTCCGACCGTCCTGACTCGTCCTCGCATCGCTCTCACCGTCTTCGCTCTCGTCGCTCTCACCTCAGCGACGCTTAGTTAGATAGCCCACTGCACGTCACTTGATACAAAACCACTTTGGCCGAGCGGCTTAAGGCGCTGGTTTCCGAACTACGCTGGTCGCCCAGGTCGACACCCTTTCGCGTCTATCTCATTTTTATGGCCAAGAGAAAATTTTGTGGTTTTTTCCACCTTACTAGCAGATACATTTTAGACAATTCAACATTCTAATTTCATTTAAATAAATGTGTCATGTCATTCTGCTTTTTCTCTCGTGTTGAACAATTGGAGAAGCATAATGCAGACCATTAGTTATATAGTCGGGGCGAAATGTGGCTCCATGTCGTGCCCACCATCTGTTGCTGCTGCGTGCTTCTGCCAGTGGTGGTAGCAGTAGCAGTTGTAGTGTGGCAACAATGGTCAAAAAGCACACTCACGACAGTGCGGACACGCGGGCGTGAGCATCTGCCCTCAGCCCAGGCTGGGCTGAACTCCTAACTGAATATAACACATGACACCACGAGAAATAACTGAGGATCAGCAGGAGAGGAGGCGGTGATGGGACCGTCAGGGAACCGCAAATTTGACCGAAGATAGCAGAGAGAGCAGAAGCGGAACCGTGATCGGGAACGCCGCAGAGCAGAGAGCCTAACCGAGGAGCGAAAAAAGAAACAACTACCATGTTACTCGAGGGGGAATTCACTTCCGTAATACACTGTACACCTGATCCATGTATTACGGTGTAATACCCGTAATGTAATACCGAAAAACACAAAAATATGCCCTTCATTGATCAAATGTTCTGCGTAATACAGCTGTAATACCGTGTAATACCGAGTAGTCTGTACAAGATTTTTCAATGTGCATTCCCCCTCGATGTTACTTTACCTTTCATACCTTCAAACACCCAAATTATTGTCACACAAAGCGCACCCTACACTCTAAATGCGAAGGGACATTTTATTGTCCCTTTAACTAGCTACAATGTGTTTGTCCATAGCGCTAGACAACAGGTTTCATGGACAAAAATGTGGCTTTTCATACACAAGTTGTGTAATTAGAAAGAAAAAAATGTCCCTCAAAAATATTGTGCCCCTCTGTTTGCAACAAATTTGTTTCAGAACTGTCAACGTATTTCAACGTCCATTCGCGTGGACAAATGCTTTATTCATAAAAAATGAAACAAATTTGTCTCGTCGGTGCACAAAATTGTGCAAAGCTGTACACAATTTGTCTGGTTTTGGAACAAATTTGCATCCTTTCTGGATGTGCACAGAAACGTTTCTACATTAGGAACAAAATTGTTCTTTCGCATTTAGAGTGTATAACAATGTCTCTTGCAGTATCATCTGATTTCAATTCCAATCTTGATTATATTTTCGTATTTTTGACGTGAAAAGTGTCGGTTTTACTGGCAAAAATACGTCAAACAAACGTCAAAACTACATCAAACCGCTTTTCACGTCCTTTTGGCGTATTCTTGTTCTAGATTTGCCACTTTTAGCCGTTTCCAAACGTCAAAAATACCACAAAAATTCTCCATCGGCAGACATTCGGGAATGCAGATCCAGGAGGTAGCGTACACGGATGCGCTTTAGCCTAGCGTATCCGAACATTGGTTATTGGTTCTCCGGACTGCAGGTCGCTGGTTTGCTACGAGCTCGCACTGTTGTCTTTTTATCACTAGCCATCGATTTTGACGTTCTTGTGTCGTTGTTTTGCCATGAAATATTCCAGTTCTTCTATAATATAATCGAGGAAGAAACATCGAAATTACGGCAAACGCTACTGTTGTAGTTTCGACGTGTTTTGCTCGTTACACACTGTGAGAAAAAACTACAGTTCAACTACATTTTTTTACCGTTATTTTGAAGTACAATAAAATATTGCACTAAAATTGTACCCGGTATAGGGTAAATTAGTGATGCACGGCAACGAAAACCGTAAACCGTTAATTCAAAACCGTTGTTTAGTTGTATGAGGCACGGTTTTTCTGACAGTGCAGTGTCTTTTTTTTCTTTTTTAAAACTTTACTTGTTAGTTGTTCGTAGTCGCACGCCTAACGCTTTCTCAGGCCGTACGGCGCCGTACGGCTCGTGCCAGATAGTTCTCCAACCTTCTCTAACGCCAGAGCCACGCAGGACATTTGATTCTGATTCTTCGAAATCTGCCAAAACTTTTGTGATGCCGCCATTTCCTTTCAGGGCTGTGATTGATGCGCAGAGACAATGAGCTGGGGCTGCAGTGGCCCCGATCTTTGCGGGCCTATCCGTCAACCAAGAGCAATCTTTACAATAAAGTTATTCCACAGCCGGAGCAGATGATCGAGGTGATCCCAACAACCACAATTATGTTCTGCTGATTGTTTTTAGGCAACGGAGTTGTCTTCCAAAATCGCTGGAAAAGTGCATGTTTTGTTTTATATGGCCCCTTACCGCAGAAAATGATCTGACGAAGCGAATTTGATAATATTAAGCATTGCTGTAGAATTTAATCTTCTTGTGCATTCGATTCTGAAGTCTAGTTGAGGTCTTCCCCGTGGCAATATTGTAAACTTGAATTGAAATTCAAATTTCAATGGTCATGCTCGTCTTGTCAGGCCAAATAAACAAGGGAAGGGAATTTTTTTTTTTTTTTTTTTTTGTGGAGGGGGTAGGCCGAGCCCGAGGGGGTATTTACTCCGAGAAAACTTGTACAGAGTACTCCGTATTACACTGTATTACGCGGTATTACACCGGTATTACATAAAAAATTTTGCAATCGTAGTTTTTTGGTATTACATTACGTGTAATACCGTGCAATACCCAGTCAGGTGTACAGGGTATTACAAAAGTGAAAACCCCCTCGGCCGAGCCCAGCCTCATTCTCGTCTGTCTTGCCGGAAGCCCTTCACTGGAAAAACTAACGTAACATGTGTCACGTTTCTTGCTGCACTCTTCGGAGAAAACGTTTCGTGCTGCATTCTCTTTGTGATGCCCCTATCCTTTTGCATGGAGAGGAATGCATCAGAAAACGTTTTCTCCAGAGAATGCAGGATAACATGTGACACAAGTAATATTTGTTTTTCCAGTGTTCCGTGACCTGCCGAGCACCCATCTTCCAGGCTAGAAACCAACCCCCCCCCCCCCAAAAAAAAAAAAAAATATTAATAATAATAAAGAGGACGCTTTATCATCTGAACATGTTGCATTTTTACCTTCTGCTTTCAGATATCTCCATTATAATGAGCTCGAAAAGATTGCCCCAGACACATATTCAGCTATGCCTTCGTTGGAACGGTTGTAAGTAGCAAAGGTGAAAACAGGGCTTCGTAACTCATCATAACGCGAGTCAACGTTAGTTACTTAACGTAACGAAACACGTGCTTTCTACAAAGTTTAAGTTACGGATTTTCAACATTGCTACAAATTGTTCAAGGATGACGTACAGATAATTTTGGCAAATGCGAATTTGTAACTTATTTCAAGAGGGCCTCAATAAAAGTTAAAAGTTATAACTTTAACTTCTAAACTAACATTAAAGCCAAATAAGTAAAAGTTACGGAGCCCTGGGGGAAAATGTATTAGTCATTAGAGGCGGAGACTTTTTGCTCACTGAAAATCGACGCTTGATCGTTATCCTATCATCTTTGGCCTCTTTTGTAAGTCTTATCATTTTTGTTTTTATTTGCTCTTGACAGCACAATATGTCACATACCATATAGTAGGAGCACTCACTATATTCTGCATGGGGCTTATCTGTGTAGCCGAGTACACGCGACCGCGCACCTCTGCTCCGCCTATGAATCGTCCTCCTTGGCGGTAGTTTGGTCGCTTCCAGTCGTACCCGTACCCAGTATGCGTACCGATACTCGGTACCTGTACCTGCTCACCAGCTCCAGGCCGTACTTCATAGCAGGCCCTGCCCCACAGGGCCCCATTCGACCCGCAAAAGTAAAGTGACAATGTTGGCTCAAATGCACTCGCCGCCTGCTTTTCAGATACCTCCATTTTAACAAGATAGACAGGATTCCAGGCCTGGCCTTCCTTGAATTGCGGAGCCTTGAACGACTGTGAGTCCCTATTGGCGCAGAAAGCCTTGTTGACAAGAGTTAATTGCATGTTCATTCAGCTCCTTGTTAACTGTTAATAATTATTTAGATCTTCAGAGAGCTGCGCTCTTTTCCACTCATTATGGTATATCTGGTTCTACTCTGTAAAGCTTTCTACGTAATCTGCTGAGGTGGTGTGTAATGGTTGCATGCCTCTCTGCATGGTTTTAGTTTTCAGATCACTTGCACGCTCAATAAGGTGTTGAAGCACTTCGTTGTACAGCATCTCAAAAGAAACTAGTTCATATACTTCATACTTCTATGTTCCACGGCACGGCAAGCTGCTGTGGAGAAGAGACTTTTTAACGTTCTCAAGTACTAGGATCTTGGTGACTTCTAATCAGATTTTGGTTCAGAGGCTCTACACTCTCAGACCGTTATATACATTTTTCTAAATAAAAATCTGTTAGGTCATAAGTTTTACACTTATGTAAAATTTTTAAAAAATCTGTTTGGTCGTAAGTTTTATACACTTATGTAAACTTTTTAACTATAGGAAATGATTTTTCTCCATATTTGTTTTGTGCACAGTTAAGCCATGTGTTTACAATTTCTGCAAATTTACAGACGAAGTAGTCTGTAGGTGTAGACAAATAGTCCAGACTTAAGCGAAAGTTTAAAAAGTTTACATAAGTCCATATTACGAAAACGTCGATTGCGGTATGAGAATGTAAACTGGACTTAATTTGGTGTTGGATGATGGTGGTGTTGGCTTCAGAAGTGCTGCTCATTACAGTCCTGGGTGGGAGACCGTGTCGCGGCACCTGATTGGCCGGCGCCCTGCCGGGTCACTGTATGCCGGCCTGCCTGCCAGTGGAGATGCCGCCCGGCTGAGTTTGAGCTTTTCTCCTTTCCAGGACTTCTCATTAACGCATGTAGTTAGGTGACTAGATGCTTGCTCGAAATATTATTCCTGCAGAATAACTCAGACTCGTCTGAGGCCCGACCCTCTTTCCCCGGCAGTGGCTCTGCAACTTCACAACATTTGGAAGTAAAAAGTCGTTTGCTTCTTGTTAGTGTTCACCGTGATTTCATTATTTCTTTTTTTCTTTACACGCTCGTAAATTCTATTTTAGACGGCTTGCTTTCGTGGTCGACTGCTCCTCCTTGACCTCAAAAGATTTTGTTTCCCCCTTTTCTTCCCCCTTTGATCCCTCGAGTCTCCGCACTGCCGCGAGCGCACCGCGTCGTATAAACATAATACGGGCCAGGGGGAAAAAGGGGTGGGGTGGGGTCCGCTCTGTGCTCAGGGCAGGATAACTTTACATTTTCTGGCCTGTCAAATGAGCTGTGCGAGCTATGCCAAGTTGGGAGTGAATAAGACGCCTAGCAGCATAAAGCTATAGGCGCGCGTTGACCCTGCGGAGCGCACTAATATGTGCGGCTCATGGAGCTGCGCTGGAGCTGCGCTGGAGCTGCGCTGGAGCTGCGCTGGAGCTGAGCTGCGCTGGAGCTGCGCTGGAGCTGCGCTGGAGCTGCGCTGGAGCTGCGCTGGAGCTGCGCTGGAGCTGCGCTGGAGCTGCGCTGGAGCTGCGCTGGAGCTGCGCTGGAGCTGCGCTGGAGCTGCGCTGGAGCTGCGCTGGAGCTGCGCTGGAGCTGCGCTGGAGCCGCGCTGGAGCTGCGCTGGAGCGTCTCTTTCCTCAGCCGAGCGGCAGCCCAAGCGTAGCTGCTGAGGGCTGCTGTATGGGTCCAAGTCCGGCCAGAGGCCAACAAATCTCTCAAAAAGCTTCTTCGCCTCTGATTCCACTGCGCTGACCCTGACGCCTGCAGGCAGTTGGACGGCGGCCGGTTGGCAGCTGGGCAGAAGTGTCCCCACTCTAGGACTCTACTGGGCAGCAGGCGGCCAGGGCCGCGATATGGGTCTGAACCGTATTTAAATTTGAAGCGGACAACCGTACCAGAAAATTACGGACCTTCCCGTAAACCAAAATCTCGTATTTTGTTTTTATTAGGCAACGGATTTGCCTTCTAAAATCGCTGGAAAACGTGCGTGTTTTGTTTCATATGGCCCCTTACGACAGAAAAAAAACTGCTGAAGGGAATTCGATAGTATTAAGCATACCTTTAGAATGTAATCTGGTACATTTGATTCTGATGTCCAGTTGAAATCTGTATTGCAGAAATTTTGTAAATTTGAAGTGAAATTCGAGTTTCTATGGTAATGCTCGACTCGTCAGGCAAAATGAACAGGGGAATAAGGGGATATTTTTTCGTGGAGGGGGTAGGCCGAGACGAGCCAACACGGAGCGAAAGAGAAACCTCTAAAGTCTGCGTTCAAACAAAGCCGGCCTTTAGTTTCGAGCGCAAGAATGAGATAGCACCACTGAAATTCGCACGTGACCACCGTACTGCCTTCTTTAAAACCACTTCAGTTTTACTGAAACTTGCCCCGGTTCTGCCAAACTAAATGTGTGCCTCAAAGAATGAGTTCAAATCGTAACGTTATGAGAGCAGTGATTTTTTCCATTTTATTTGGTTGGCATGTTGTGTCAACAACGCGAAAGCAGGCCAAGCAAGCATGTCCGCCATGGCCGGTGGCTGATGTGCCCACCTCGCGACTTTAAATCATTTTTTTAAAGTTATCGAAACGTTGACAATATATTCTACACATAACAAAACTACCGGTTTTTCTTTCATTAGTTTTACTACACCCTCACAATAATTTTACCCTAGTTATAAAAACTCCGTTGTCTGCCAGGATTTCGTGAAATCGTATTTTTTATGACTCCCGGAGCATTTTTGATGAAAACTAGTCTCTGAGCCCTTTGCATCGAAGTAGGAACGGGAACGCCCTTAATTTTCTACAACGAATTTCTCACGTATTAACACTCTCAGACCACTATCGACTTGTTCAGTATGAAATATCGAATTATATAAACTGTTTAACTTTAGACTGTCATTTATTTGTCTAACTATTTCGTCTGTAAATTTACAGAAATTGTGAACACAGCAAACCACGGAATCCAACTTCTCACCAAAATGGGAGAGGACACTTTTCCATACCAAATTAGAGTGAGAATTTTTAACCTCACTCTTTTCGAGCGAGATTTTTCTGAGCCTCGCTCTATTTGAGTAAGGATTTTTTAACCTCACTTAATTTGAGCATGAATTCTCACTTTATTTGGGCGAGGTCTCAAAATTCTTTCTCAAAAAGGGCGAGGAAAAAATTCTTACTCTCCAGAGAGTAATAAAATTGCCCTCAAATTCTCACTCGTATGGGGGCGAGAATTATGACTCGTAGATTTTCAGTGAAAATGTGGCACAACTGTAGACAAAAACTCTACAAATATTCTAGAGAGAAATCATTTTCTGTTAAAAGTTTATGTATCACTGTAAATGGGGGAATGATGCGGAATGATGCATGTCGATCACGAGAGGATAACGCACGTTATTATGTGATTTTTGTGAAGTATCATTATCATTTAAGTGAACTTCGGAAATTTATTTTCGATGACACCATTAGATTCCTCGTGAAATTTCCTTTTAAACGAGCATACATGTCATAGGGCTCCAACCCATGGTTTCGTGGCACGTCATTCTTATAATTGTCTTTTTACGGGCTCGAAACCCCATAACACGTATACTCATTTGAACGGAAATTTTACGAGGAATCCGATGGTGCCATCGAAACTAAATTTCAGAAGTTTGCTTAAACGATATTCCACAAAAACCACACAATAACGCGTGTTATCGTCTCGTGATCGACATGCATCATTCCCCCGTTTCCAGTGTAGGTCTATAGCCTATAAGTGAACAGTTTTTTGGAGAAAAATGTCTTTAACGGTCTGAGAGTGTAAGAGGAACGGACAGCTCATATAAAAACAAATTGAAAAAAAATTTCAATCGAGATTGTAAATGAAAGCAGATGATACTAAAATATAATTTTTAATTTTTGGATTTTTTTTTGCTGTGTTGCGCCTCGCGGACTGCGAGCCTTTGAGCCATTCATCAGTCCCCATAGGTACAATATACCCAAGGTACGCACTTGGTTTTTGAACTTGGGAGTAAAAGCTAGCTGCACCCCTTATTATGTCTTGCACTTCTGTGTATTAAGGCGACGTTACGAAAATGTACGTACGAATAATTTTATTTCAGCGCCTTCTGCACTCACTGGGTTTGGGTAGTCAGCCACAGTTACACATGTGTTTGGCGGGTCGACCCACCCAGGGTCTAGCACATACTGCTATAAATGTGTTACACTCGGGAGAGCCGCGAGCGTGGCGCCGCCGGGCGCCGCAAGGCAACAATAGGGGTAGGAGCGGCCTGGTCCCTGCCTCGGCCCCGCTGGCCCCACCTCCCCCTCCCGACCCCCTCGCCTGGCCCGCCTGGCTTCCCCCTCTCCAGGCCTGCACACGCGCCACACGCCGCACGCCGCGCGCGCCGCACTGTGACAACCCGGCCCGCTCTATACTATTGCGAGAGTACAAGACGATGAAACATCAGTTCCCTTTAGTTTCTTTTTATTTTATTTTTGCTAAGATGTATCATCTGCTAAAAATCCGTCGCGTTCCGTTGCTATTTCCGTAATTTGCTGCAAGTTTTTCACAGTGCGTATGGGGTATTTGGTGGGGTGGGGCAGCGGGGGGACGGGAGGTGGTTGGAAGTGGGGAGGGGGGGGGAGGGGGGGGGGACTCTGTCAGCAGGGTGGGTTGACAACATGAAAGGCCCGTTTTGGGGCGGCTCGGGTTTGGAGACGGATGGGAGGGGCAAGGCCTCGAAGTCCTCACGAAACAATAACACAGTACTATGATATCTAGCTTGCCTTGCTTCACGGGGCGCAGTGTAGGGATGAAAGGGGGGGGGGGGGCAGAAACTGAATAATACAGTAGGGAGTGTTGATTATATGCAGGCGGTAGAGGGGTTTCACTGCCCATACCGCTCGCTGTGTTTGAAGCGGGACCCCGTACAGCTGGCCGGGCTCTGCTAGCGGCCTGTACTTCTTGTTCATCGTCCGCGTCCGGGGCGCGTGCAGATACGAGCTTGGTGGCTGGAGGGAAGGGGAAGCAAAAGTATTCAAGAGACTGGCCGGGGTCGGGTTCAGGAAGATAAAGATCATGGGATCAGGTTTACGGAATTGGCCGCCTCGCGAGCTTACACACTAAAATACTAGGGACAATTTTTATTCCCAACTAAGCAGGAATCCGTGCATGCGTAACATGTGTACGACTTCCTATCTAATTACGGAGTAAAACTGCACAATAGTGCACTTCTACTCCTTTATTTAGGAAAGAAATCGTACACATGTTATCTATGCACGGATACTGCTTAATTAGGAACAAAATTTGTCCCTAGTATTTTAGTGTGAGTACCCTAAAAAGATTTTGAAAGCTTACGACGCGATGGGGAAAAAAGGTCGATACGTGGAGAAAAGGTTTGAGTTTGACTTTATGGTTTGGTCATCAAATACTTGCGCGGGGAGAGGGTTTTCATTTTTCCCTTCTTTTATTTGCAATTTGGAGTTAATCGCTGCTCGCCTTCGATTAGCGGAACATTTCTTTCTCTCGGCTTTCCTCTCGAGCTCGATTCCCGCATAAGGTTTTGCAAATTCTTCTTCTATTCTCAATTCAACATTTTTTAAGGTTCTTTCCTTTCTTTAAAAAAGGAATGTCATAATGCTTTTCCTGTGGTGTCTTTCAGATTCCTTCACAACAACAAGCTGCGCACAATACCGCCGAGTGCCTTCAGAAACCTGCAGTCGCTCAAGAGAATGTAAGTATTTTACAATTTCGACACTGTTTGCACTGGAAACCCTAGAGTGCGAATGCCCATTTGTGCACATAGTGGCCAAGTAGTGTGAATGTCCAAGGGAAATTCATACCCTTATGGCCTCGATTGTACGCCTGGGCATTCGCACATTAGCACACATCCAAGTGTACGACACTCGCGCTCTTGTGTTTCCAGTGTGCACCACATACCGCCAGAGTACTGCTCGCCCTAATCGATCTGCGACTATATATATCTCGCGTAGATGCATCTTTCGTCAACCATTCATCTTCACTCAATCTCGAATCACTGAGCGCAAGGCTCTGAGAAATGTTAGTCTTGCAAGCAAATCAAAATGTCTTCCACTGCGCCGCTGCAGCAGAATCAGCCGAGAGGGCTTTCTTTTCGAACAGGCAGTGACCGATCAGTCACTTTTCCAGTCATTTTCCAGTCACATCCAATCAAGAGAAATTAAGTAAATAAGGCCATGCACTGCCTTCAAATAACTAGAAATAGCGCAGGAATCATAAAGTAGTACGTGCTTTTTGTCGTCGGAAAATTTCCACCTCCCGTTCAGTCCCGCATTTCTTGTCAACTTCAGTCATTTTTCAGTCACTTCCAGTCATTTTCCAGTCATTTATGACTTCCAAACCCGTATCTGTATTGTGAGGCCCCCCTGCTCTGCTAGCGGTGTACGAGGGAGTATAGGGTGGCCAAGAAGGAGAGCAGAGAGTTGAATGAAGCAGCGCTAAATCCTGTCTCCTCGCCAGGCGCTGCTACTGCAGAACACTGCTGAACCTCCCCCACGCTGCTTTGCGCGCTCACGCAACACTCCTACTACCATCCCCATGATCCCTGCCCAGCCCGGCTCTATTTAGTCTTCGCTTACAAGCTTTACAAGCACTCGATACAAAAAGAAGGGGGAGAAGGGAGGGGGTGAAGGGGGAGGATGGTTAACTGAGTATTTCACACCCTCAGTTTGTGTGGTAGATCGGGCAATGGCACTGAGTGCACATTTCATCCCGGGTCAGGTCACGGTGCGTTAGCAGTGCGTCCTACCGGCACAACTCCGAAACCTTATCAAGGTATTTCCTGGTGAACGCCTTGCGGGCCTGACCCAAGGCCCCGGCACCCCGCTTATATCTCGCGCCTCCCACCCACCGTCCCCGTCCCCCGCCTCGCTGCCGCATCAGCTCCAGCCCGAGCCCTGCTGGCCCCGCACGCTGCACATACTGAGACCGCTATAGACATTTTTAGGCACGAAGTAGCCTTATGGTTTTGTCTCAGGATCCGATTTTTTAGCAGATGATACCTTTAATCACTTAACATAAAATTTAACTTGTAATTTGAAGGTGTCAGCTAGCTTTTACTCTCGAGTCCAGAAAGTAATAATATAGCGCGGCGCTGCCAGGGGGGGCTATGGCTGAATGTCTGACGCGCAGTCTGCGCGGAACAATGGCACCTCACCTCCTCCTCGCGCGCAGCGTGTCTAACAGCTCCTCCCTGCCAGCGACCGCTTCGGTCCGCCACGCCGCCGGCGGACCCCTCCCACCCCTTTCCGTCCCAACCCCGCAGGCACGCGGCGCGGCGCTGCTGGCGTCGTTCGTCGTTTACATCGTGTGCGTTCACACACAAATTGTCGCACCCCATAGCAATTTCTCTTGCGGTATCATCTGCTATCAATACCAATCTTGATTGATATTTTTTTTTATCAGCACGGCCCCTTACCTAAATCTAGATTTTTCAATACGATTTTCGTAAGACTTGGCAGAGAGGTAGAACCGGGTGATTTCAAGATTTCACATGATTTCACATGATTACACCTTTTATAATTTAAATAAATAATTCGTAAAGTAAAAACAAGCGTATTTTGAGCTTCATGAGCCCAAAATACGCACTCAAATCAATTTTTTTCGGCAATAGATCCACATTTTTTGACATTATGATTTCGAAGATATTAGCGATTGTGTACACATGATTTCAGGAGTTGAGGCCCCCTCGGGTAGAACTCGATCTCCTTAGTTCACTGCTGAAGTGCCAGCCCAAAGTTGGCAAACAATTTTGAGAATTTTGCACTTCTGTGCATGATATCAACCGTCATGGTTACCCACTCAACTGCTGATATTGATGAATACCACCGAATGGTCACCTCAACCCATCCTCCCAGCTCTCCCTGGCACAGCACAAGCGCTAGCGCTGGCTTAAAACGGACACATTTCTTAACTTGATAGAGCTATGGACAAGTTGTCGATAATTGTCAATAAATTTATCACCTGCTCGAAAACGCTCAAATATGTTTCGAATTTTTCTACCCCATAGCCATTTAGTGTGTACCACCACCCCCTGTCTCGCCTGCCCCACAGCCGCCTGGACAACAACTGGTTGGTGTGCGACTGCAACGCCCTCTGGCTGGCGCGGCTGCTGAGGGAGCGCAGCGTGATAGGCACCGCCACCTGCGCATCGCCGCCCAGGCTGCAGGGCCGACCTGTGGCCGAGCTGCGTGACCAGGACTTCCACTGCAGTAAGTATATCATTTAGCAGATGATCCCGGGTCAGAGTGTCAGCAAGCTGATATCAGCGTATGGTATCAGCTGTTGATATCGGTTGTTGATATCATTCTGATAATTGGGACAAATCAGTAAAGTGATGTACTGAAAACTCAACAGTGAGCATTGCACACTGTACATAACTCTGGAAACGCAAGTGTGTACTTGAATGCAGTATTTCCTGCATACCTACATTTATTCAGGAAATAATGTGTACCTGGTCAGGTATGCAGGAAATCCTGTGTACTTGGCCAGGTACACACCAAAACCTCCATACATTTATGGGGGAGATTTAGTGTGTACCTGGTCAAGTACACAGGATTTCCTGCATACCTGACCAGGTACACATTATTTCCTGCATACTTGACTAAGTACACATTATTTCCTGAATACACATGAAGGTATGCAGGAAATACTGCATTAAAGTACACACTTGCGTTTCCAGAGAAAGCGTGCATGGCATGCACGCTTTATGTACAGTGTGCAAGGTATGCTCACTGTTTATAACGTGTGCATGCACTCTAAATGACCATGGACTTTTATTGTTACCAGCTCCTGGACTTTTTTAAGCATGCCTAAGCCGGATAAAATATTGTGTGTAGTTAGTTAAATTTTTGAAAATTTTGTAACTAGCTAGTAACAAAATTTTCATAAATGTCCACCGAAGGTCGCCCCGCTGAGACGAGCTCGTTTATGGCTTTTCTAACCGTTTTTGTAGAATTTTGCTAAGATAAGGCCCTATCTGGCCACTGATCCTTCGGTGGAATACCAAGTGTGGCACATCCCTGAGTGTGTTTTGGCATGTAGATTTCGTTTTCAGAAACAAAATTCAAAATTTGTGCAAAAATAAGCCCATTTTGGAGAAAGGTTACTTTTTAGGGCATTTTCCCATAAGAGATCTATGTTAAACTTTGACGGTGTGGTGCGACCTTTTCCCGATGTCCGATCAAGTAGAGAAAAATGTCAAAAATTTTTATTTTCCAAACCTCACCTCGATCCGAGCACCCCCCTAACTTTTTCAACCTCGGTTTTTTTTTTTGCCCCCCTCTACCCCTCCCCCCTGGCTTTAAAACGGTCCGTCACGCCTGAGTTTGTACCGGGTGTCCAGGAAAAGACATGAACGGCAGTTGGGTTGCATACGCTACTAGGCGCTGGGAACGGAGTAGACCCGGCGGTGGCGGCGAGGCAGGGGACCCCCCTCCACCGACTGGCCGCTGGAGGGAGCCGTTGCAGGGAGTAGCGCCGCCGAGAGCAGAGGCAGGGCGAGTCGTGGTGGGGGTGAGGGGCACTCCTTGTCATCCCGCGAGCGTCCTACTCACCCCCACGGACGTTTCCTACGAGACCGCGAGCCTCCCCCGCGAGACCGCGAGCCTCCCCCGCGGGAACGCGAGCGCCCATTGCATAACTCGCGGGCTTGCGAGCCGGGTCGTTGGGACACTACCGCATTTATCCGCCCCCCCTCCCCCCTGTGTGCGAGTGAGACACACACTTTTTCTGCTAGTTGTCTGCTAGTCATTTGTTTACCAGTTTTGAGGGAGGAGGGATGGGGAGGGGGGAATGGGGCGTTGGATCTGGCGGGAGTTTTAAACAACGCGATTCTTTTTAGGCCCCCGTTAGGGGTGCCTATTGCTCACGCCCGTGAGTTTTTTATTTATTATTTATTCTTGACGATGGCCCCTTATGGGCGCAGCCGATCCCGTCGAGCGAATCTTCACCAAATTCTACTGAAAAATACTATGCAAAATTAAAAAAATTTTGAGGTATGTCCGATGACGAGCTGTCTGTCAGTTTTTGTGTGAAACTCGTTTGCATCACGTGTTTCTATGGCAATTGCGAGCCGAGCACCCTGTGCCGAGCCGGGTCGCTATTGTTGGAGCTCGACGCCTCGGCGCGCCGGGGAAGAGAGGCGTGGCTGGGGAGACCTGTTGATTCAACTCATGCACAGTAGTTCAAAAACTAAAATTTGGAAGAACACGTTGGAGTAAAAATTTCAATTCAGTGTTCGAATGACCATTGCATAATGAGCCTACAGTTCAAAAATCAAGCTGATCGGACATGTCTGAAGCAAAATTTTAAAATTAAGCAAAAAAGCAAATTTCTTAGTCGTTTGATCGACAATGATGAAATTTGTCATGCTACTTAAACTAATGACACAGATCACAGATCTACATAGACCATCCGCGAAAATATTTTGTGAAACCAAAACATTAATTGACTTCGAGCGTACCAGAATTTCCTAAAATGACATTTTTTCCTAACTGTTAATTTTTTTTCGCGTGTTTGGTTTTTATGGTGATTGCTTGCGGCGCGGCAGCGTTGTTGATAGCTGGCCCACCGACATTTTGTGTAGCAAAAGCACGATGTAGAAAGCAATATTGAGGCAGATAAAATTTAAGATTTTTTCACCTCTTCATCTCTTTTCATCTCGTGGGGGAGACTCGCGTTCGCGCGGGGGAGGCTCGCGGTCTCGCGGGGGAGGCTCGCGAGACCGCGGGGGAGGCTCGCGGTCCCGCGGGGGAGGCTCGCGTTCCCGCGGGGGAGGCTCGCGGTCTCGCGGGGGAGGCTCACGGTCTCGTGGGAAACGTCCGTGGGGGTGAGTAGGACGCTCGCGGGATCACAAGGAGTGCCCCTCACCCCCACCACGACTCGCCCTGCCTCTGCTCTCGGCAGCGCTACTCCCTGCAACGGCTCCCTCCAGCGGCCGGTCGGTGGAGGGGGGTCCCCTGCCTCGCCGCCACCGCCGGGTCTACTCCGTTCCCAGCGCCTAGTAGCGTATGCAACCCAACTGCCGTTCATGTCTTTTCCTGGACACCCGGTAGACTGGTTGAGCTACCTCCTCTCTTACCTTCTGGATCGGCGAGGACGACTCAATGGTCTCCCCTCCCCCAACGCCCTGGACTAGCGACCGGCTGCGGTAGAGACAGACTTGAAATGCGTTTGAAAGCGGTGAGTGGGTGTGAGAGCGAGCGCGCAGCTCGCCAGTGTGTCTGGGGACGCGAAGCCTTCTCTGTGCCGGGCGCCTGTGCACCGCTGGGTAGGCCACCCGCTCGGCAGCACTGCCGAGGTGTCTGCCCTCGCACGGCTCCCGGGCTGCTGTAGAGTCCTATATTGGGAGAGAAACGCGAACTCCTCAAATGCGTCGGGAAATCCCTCATACGTCCCCCGCACCTCCCCGCCTCTCCCCCGCGGCCCCTACCCCACTCCCTCTTCACTGTGAAGAAAATATTCGTCAATTTACGACTTTTCCCGTAATTTGTGATAACGACAAAGGCGATGCATGCCTCCGCGCCCCTCGCCGCCGTCATTCGACTACAACCTACTCACTCCACATGTGGTACTGCTCACGAGCTTTTCAACGTTAATTAAATGGTTCACAGAGAGGCACAAAGACAAGACTGAGCAAGAGTGTTCCTCGCAAACGAATGTAAACAGATCAGTCATGTGAGCGCACAATTTCTCATAGCGGGCAGGGAGCGTGCTGCCGCCTAGCGGCCGGAGCGCGAAGTAGCGTTCCCGCTCAGGCCTCATTGGAAGTTGTTACTTTACATTTATCATGGAAAACCCTTACGAATATTTTTCAGTGTTGAGGCGCTCTTGAGTTGCCAATACACTGTTAAAAAATGTTGGAGATTCACAGCACATCCTTTGTGATAAGAGTTGCCAGAACTCTCCGTTAATTTACAACAGTCCTCTGTATTTAAGCCAGAACTCTTCGGGAAATTACAACTGTCCCCTGTAGTTTAACCAGAACTCTTCGGAAAATTACAGCTGCCCTCTGTAATTTAATCAGAGGTCTTCGGGAAATTACAAATGTACTCTGTATTTAAAAGACTGGCTTCAAAAATGTGGTCGACTGGCTGGCAAAATATTTCACTTTGAGGCAGCGAAAGCGTCCTTTTTTTATTACCGAAAAGTGTTGGAATTTCACAATTGTTCCGAATCGAGGGAGTGCTGGAAAATCACAAAGATTTTTTAACAGTGTAGTCGTGAGGCCCCGGATGCAGTTGTTTATATTTTTATCGTGGCTCGTGGCGAACCTTACCTAACCTTCGAGGAGTGCCCTAATAGAAAACGAAGTCCGTGCTCTGTCCCTAAGCAGGTCCGAAGTAGTCCCTCGAATTTTTGGGGAACTAAAAGGGGATTTCTCTGTTTTTGAAATCCCTCCGAAGTCCTTTTCGATTGGAATCCCTCTGAAGTCCCTCCTCTCTCGGACCCATATTTTTACACCGTTCACAGAACATGTAGAAAAACGCATTCTAGGTCATTTTTAGCGCGTCATACGAAATCAGAAGGGCCGTAGATACACTATGAATACATATATGAACATATGATCACATACTGAAAGTTGAATGAAACAGATGGGCGCTCTGTAGCCCTCTCAGTTGAGAAGGGAGCCTGGCATAGCGGGGACTTGTGAGGGACTTCCGAGGGATTTCGGAGGCGTAGAATCGCCGAAATCCCTAAGTCCTACTTTGCTCCCTTTTGGAACTCTGGGGGGACTTCGCGTAGGACCCATGGAGGGATTTCAAAATCGGGACTCTAGAGGACCTTCGTTTTCTATTAGGGTGCTGTAAACCACGATGTCTTCGATACAACTTACACTCTAAATGACCATGGACTTTTATTGTTACGAGCCCCTGGACTTTTTTGAGCATGTCCAAGCCGGATACAATATTTTGAGTAGTTACGTTTTAGAAAATTTTGTAACTAGCTAGTAAGTAGTTGGTTACATTTTCGAAAATTTTGTAACTAGCTGGTAACAAAATTTTCAAAAATGTAACTAACTATACACAATACTGTATCCGGCTTAGGCATGCTCAAAAATGTCCAGGGACTGGTAACAATAAAAGTCCATGGTCATAGAGTGTAGAGATCACAGTGCATCGATTTTTGTACATCTAGACACTTCACATCGTTCATTTACTGATTTTAAACACTACATGCAAGTTGCGACGCAAGAAAATTATCACAACTACCAAGGGGACGCCTACGGCAACACAGTAACCAAAAGGACTGAGACCGCCCCCACTCCAGGCCTGGGGCCCCTGTATGAGAAATTCTGCTGGTAGATGAGTAGAACAGCCATCGCGTTCGCGGGGGTGGCCTGATCCCACTACTGGAAACACCTCTAATTTTGACTAGGTACACTGTAAATGGAGGAGTGAGAAATCTCGCTCTCAGGAGAGCGAGATTGGTGACCCAAATTTTGTCGCTCCTGGGGAGTGATATTATTAAATATCACTTCTTTTGAGTCGCTTCGATTACTCAAAACGAGCGATATCAAGTAATCTCGCTCGATTTGAGTGAGGCTTATCACTCCAAATGAGCGATATAGAATTTCCTCACTCCTTTAGGGCGACGTTATATGCCTCGCTCAATTTCAGTCAGAAACATGACTCTCAGATTTACAGTGTAGTTGTACGCCAGACACCGTCTCTCGTAACAGGCTTCGCGATAGCTCGCGAAACACTGTTACGCTGCGACGGGCCTGCGTACATCTACCTAGGCCTGCAGCGCTGGCGAGCCTGCATGATTTAAGATTTACTCATTTGAGCCAGGGGGCTGCCGCCCCCTGGACCCCCGCTTTTCTTTATTACGAGCCTGCATGATTAGGGATTTACTGATTGAAGCCAGGGGGTTGCCGCGCCCTGGACCCCCGCTTTTCTTTATTACGAGCCTGCTTGATTTAGGATTTATTCATTCAAGCCAGGGGGCTCCCGCCCCCTGGACCCCCGCTCGCCTCTTTACCATATGTTACCAATTTTCGAATTTTTACGAGAAGGGGCCGAGCGCCCAAACCTTTCTCCGCAGAGCCAAACGGACAAAATTTTCTTGCAAAGGAACGTATCTCGACGAATTACCATGAAAACGACACCCAACACGCATTTTGACGACTTTTCGTCCACATTTACCGCTGTAGCGGCTAAACAGTAAAAGATAGATCAAAACGGACGAAATTTTCGTTCAAAAGGGTCGCAACTTGCCGAGACACCCCTTAGGACACCATTTAATTATGTAATTTTTTCCTTTTTTTTTCTTTCAAAAATATAAATCAATTTTTAGCAGGGTCAATTTTTGAGCTTGAGTGTTCATATTTGAACTCGTCCGAGCTTTTCAGGCCAAGAAGCTACAGTAAAAATTTCAGATTTATATCTTAATTACTCGTTCTCGAGTTATCGTGCGAACAGACACACAGACACACAGACAGACAGGCAGGCAGACAGACAGACAGACAGACAGACAGACAGACAGACAGACAGACAGACAGACAGACAGACAGACATTGAACTTTTTGAGCACTCCAGTGGCGTAATAGGCTTCGCTACCGCTCAGCCAATTAGAGGTAAATTTACCTGTACGGCAAATATACCTCTAATAATATTGCTGCGAAAATAGCTCTACAAGATTTACCCAGGGCTCCGTAACTTATTACTTATTTGGCTTTAATGTTAGTTTAGAAGTTAAAGTTATAACTTTTAACTTTTATTGAGGCCCTCTTGAAGTAAGTTACAAATTCGCATTTGCCAAAATTATATGTACGTCATCCTTGAACAATTTGTAGCAATGTTGAAAATCCGTAACTTAAACTTTGTAGAAAGCACGTGTTTCGTTACGTTAAGTAACTAACGTTGACTCGCGTTATGATAAGTTACGAAGCCCTGGATTTACCTCTACGGTTAGGAGTAAAACACAGAGTTGGGAATTTACCTCTAAAAAGTTTTAGGAGTAAAAACTCTCCTACTGTGTTTTACATGTAAACCTTGACGCGGCGTAATCACGGCTATACGTCAGTTACCTCTCTACACTTGAGATGAAAATTGCGCCGTTCGGAAAAAGGCGTGCAACGGTCACCCGGCGAGAGCCGCAGTTGTCGAAATAGGTTCTGCGAACCAAGTTGTCCTCCAGCCATGCCTAAGATAGGCAGCCGTGCCTGACAGGCGTGTGTTGCGGGCTGAGCCCGGCCACCGGCGCCGCCCTGTGTTACCGACACTGTTCATTACGTACACTCATTTATTCGCACTAGGGTTCGTATATTTACGGAAAAAGAAAAATTTCGGAAAAGAAGTGGATTTTCTATCCGATTTTTTTTTCGGAAAATTTGGAAAACGTTGGAAAAATTGTTGATTAAATGAAATCTGCGTTTCTGATGACAAAAACGATATAAAACGGTCTAATAACGTTCCTGCAGCTTCTGGTAGTATGCGTTCAACAAAAAACGTTGTAAAACGGGCTAGGATCGTCTGAATTTCAAGATTCGACGATAAAAACGTTAATGAACATCGAAATTTGAAAAAGAAAACCTTACATTTTTTAGTGAAGTATGATGATGTCGCATTTTTCACCCCTCTCTTAAAGCGTTTGCCATCGTTCTGGACAATGAACACGTAGCAAAAAGTGTGTTTCAAAACAATTTGAGTTTTCTTATTTTTCCAAGTTTTTTGACACCCATGTTTTTTTTCGGTGAAAAGAAAAACGGATTTGTTTTTGTTATTTTTTTTTCGGATAAGTTTTCGAGCTGCCAAACCCTAACTCGCACTTGGCATACAACACAATTTTACTAGTACGTGTATATATTATGAGGTCAGTGTCAGCTCTCACCATTACCCGTGGCCTCGGTCCAGGCCAGTACCCCGCGAGTACCCGCGGGGTAAGGAGACCGGCCTGACCTCTCCGTGGCCGTGGCCCTGGAGCGTGTTGAGTTAAGTACGCGTGAGCTCGATTGTCCGACCTGATGATTTCCTCAAAATCCAAAAAAGTGCCTTGCTTTTTTCTGACCTTGTTTACACGGGTGAAGTGGAGAAGGAATGGGTATCATGGTCGGAGCACACCTCAAATTCATTTTTAATTTTTTTTTAAAGAGCTATTTAAAAAAAAAAATTGAAAAATTGGTAGGCCCCTACCTAACTCGCAGCCTGCGAGCCCCGCCTGCTTAACTTCGGAGTTCTGATGGGATCCGGTGTGTTCCAGGCGACCGCCACCCCGCGGGCACGAGAAGTCCTCTCCGCTTCGGGGAGAGTCCCCGCTTAAGGTAGTAGGAGCGACTTCGCGTTTTAAAGACAAAATTCTGAAACTTTCAGGAAATATACTTTAAAGCCCCGTTATTGCGATGCCGATCTAAAATAACCACCTTACCGGACTATATTTTAAATTATTAAGCATCGAAAATCGCTCAAAATAACATGGCAACATGGCGCCGTCTTATGGGAAACCGGCCCCGGAGCGCCGCTTGCCGGACTTAACAATTTATTTCAAAGTCACGTATTAAAGATGAAGCAAAATGTTTCGTACAAAGGTTGTGCATTTAGACCTAAGGAACCTAACGAGATCATAAAAAGTATAGGTCACCGGCAATTTAAGAAAGTTCTGTTAAGTTTAAACGAGCGGTGGCGACCGCAGCGGCTATGGCGGCCATAGTACGCCATGGCGCGCGGGGCAGACCCGGCCGCCGAACCGAGTTTTACTTCGCGTATTTCTCGTAATATATCAGTGTTTGAGTAGTTTTTGATATGTTAAATTATTCTATGATTTATTTAATGAATTTTAAGCATAATATCAACCTAAAAATCGAAACTTTAATTTATGACTTTATAAGTCGCTCCTACTACCTTAAGGCTGGCGGCCTGCCAGGCCCGACGTACTACCCTATTTAAACAGTGCCTTGAAGCCGTAGGTAGCATTTCAGACCAACGACTGGGCAGCACCGGACCGCATGACCGGTCAGTGGGAGGTAGAGGCAAGGCAGGACGATAGAGGGGGAAAAGAGCAGAAAGAGAAGTTTTTGCGGGAGAGTAAGCGTACGGTTGGTTAGACCTGTACTGACCCGCTCCCGCACAGGTCATGGAATGCTGTTTACTAAGGAGCCAGATTCATACCCTAATAGAAAAAGAAGTCCCCACTTTGTCCCTAAACAGGTCGAAAGTAGTCCCTCGAATTTTGGGGGGACTAAAAGGGGATTTTGCGGTTTTTGAAATCCCTCCGAAGTCCTTTTCGAGTGGAATCTCTTTGAAGTCCTTCCTCTGTCGATCCATATTTTTCCATGGTTCACAGAACATGTAGAAAAACGCATTTTAGGTCATTTTTAGCGCGTCATACGACATCAGAGGGGCCGTAGAAACACTATGAATACATATATATAAATATGATATCATACTGAAATTTAAATGAGACAGATAGGCGCTCTGTAGCCCTTTCAGATGAGACTGGAGAGTGGCATAGGAGGTACTTTCGAGGGACTTCAGAAGGGATTCCGTGGACAGGGACTGTGAAATCCCAAGTCCCTAGAATGCACCATCTGGGTACCTTTTAGGGATTTGGAATTAGGGACTCTGGAGGGATTTGGAATTAGGGACCTCAGAGGGACTTTGTTTTTTATTAGGGTAGGCCTTACTTCCCCACGAGGGACCACCCCCCGTGGCATGGGACGGAACTTCCTGACAACTCGCTCTCGCTGCCAGTGAGGAACCTACCTGGGAATTGAACCCAGGCCCCAAGTGCCGAGTCTCATGACACCCCGCGGCTTTCGTGGTACTTAAACCACTAGACCGTCGGCGATTCCACGAGGGAGCTCCGTTGGAATGGGGGGTTTGAATTCCACGCCAAGCTGCTGTCCTCGGAAAAATTTATATTTTATAGCAAGATTTGAACCCGGGTTCTGCCGCCCCCGGAACATCACTATGCCGGCACGGCTACGACGCCATGGTACAAGTTGGCTTTCCACTCGGGGTGACGCTGCGAAGAGCCGTAGTCGCCGACAAACCTGTACCGGTGGCGTCATCAGTACGCCTGCTCTCCTTGCTGGGACAGCCCAGCCGTGTGGCGACTTTGGTATCCACATCGGCACCGTTAGGAGTACTGGGTGGGCATTGGTTCGAATACCGACCACAATATTTTTTTTTTTTTCGAAGTATAGCTTTGTCTCTTTCAGTTGCCCGAGGCACAGGGACAGTGGATAAAAAGGATTCAGTAGGTAAAAAATAAATCAAAACAAGTCCGCACTCGACATTGATGTCGTCGCCGGTGAAAGCACGAGCTGGACAGAGGTTTGTTCTTCTTTGTATTTCTTTTTATCAGTACATTGTTTATTTGGCTATTTGCAGTTGCCCGAGGCATAAAAAATATGTTTGTTTTTGGGCAGTCGATTAGACTGACTTTTACGTTTGGTATGAAGCCCAGTTAAAATATAAGCCCTGTATTGATCCAGTATCCAGTAAAAGCCAGCCTGTTAAAATATAAGCCCCGTATTGATCCAGTATCCAGTAAAAGCCAGCCAGTTAAAATAGTCTGCCATACAAGACAGCGAGCAGCCAGCAGGCAGCGCTCACTCCCCCAGCCCCCCCACCCCTCCCAAACTATATAGGAGAGGAGCGCGTGTGCGGCTCGTGGGCGGGCAGGCGGGGTGGCGGGCAACACACAAAAACCCTGCATGGGTACAGTTTAAGCTATATACAGTCTTATGCTAAAAGTAAATAAGTAATAGGATATAATACAATATGTATACAATTTAAGATCGATTTGGTGTTGCGCCACATAGTGCTTTCTGTTACATGTCTAGTTGGAGTTGGAAAAGACGTAAAAGCAGATGCTACTCTTGGTATCATCTGTTAAAAAGTCCATGGCCACACTGTTAAAAATGTTTGAAATTTAATGACATTTTGTAGATCAGTTTTAATGAAAGTGTTATGAAATTTCATGACGCACTGAAATTCAATACAGTGTAATGAAATTTCATGATCATTTCATTACTCTGTTCTGAAATTTCATATTATCTGTAAATTCATTACTTTTTAGGAAATTTTCATGACATAACGTAGTATTGATTTTTGCCGCTAGATGGAGTTACGGTAACCGAATGGAATTTCTTGCGCGCGGCTGACCAGAAACGGCAGCGAGATGACCTCCGCTGCCTATTTTCGATGCATTCGACGTAGAGGACGATTCAGTCCTCACGTGCGTCATCATTAATTTTTTGATCAACGGCAGACTTGGTAGCGTTCGAGTCTCTCGAACTATACCTCTGCGGAAGACGGTAGTTCAATATGAAACCCTTTACCTCATATTTTCATACTGAACGCATGATAAAATTTAGAAGAGTAATTGTTGGAAGAAATTTCCGTATTAATTGTGTGTTTTTGATTTAATGACACGTGTCATTAAATTTCATAACATAAAAAAATGAAAATTTCATTACATTGTCATGAAATTGTAATGAAAATTGCTTCATTACAATGTAATGAAAATGTAATGAAATTTTTTTCACAGTGCATTAAATGTGTGCGCGCAAAAAGGGAGTTTGTTTTCTATCGGGGGCTGTTCAAAAAGAACGTAAAGGTAGTCCAGTTACATCAAAAATTGTTTAGGAACAGCCAAAACCGTTGAAGAAAAACAAAACTTTGTGCAGGAACAATTTATTAGCTGTTTTATATTCAAAACAGATATGTTTGCTAAACCTTTGTTGTTATCGAACAACATCGCTCTTTGTCTGCAGCACAGTCATCCCTAAGAGAGTTGTCTTTCAAAAGAAATTTTCACTCTCTGAAAGTTTTAACAAGCATGAATTTTACATTCACATAATACTAACACCGTTTCGTTGGTAAAATAAACAGGTATGTTTGTCATATACAGACAAACTTCTTTGTATTACAAACAGAAGGAATGATTGTAGTTAGAAGGAAAAAAAAGTTTTCCTTTGGTAAGTACAAACATCCCATTTTTTAACCAAAAAGTTTGTATAGACAACTTGCCCAGAGAGGCGGAGCGTGGCGTAGAAACAAAACAAAGCAGACAGCGCTTTATAAATAATGCACTTTAAACGGAAGAATTGTCATTTAACGTGATGCAAATGAATGTGCAGGCATGACAGACACCTCTTACTAAATACAACTATGATTTAATCAAGTCTAAATCAAGATTGAAAACAGTTCTATGGGTAGGTTATGTTGCTTTTTGTTTTGTTTCCCACTACGCTCCGCCACTCTGGGCGAGTTGTCCATTATAAACATACTTGTTTATATTTCCACTGAACGGTGTTGGTATTATGTGGGTGCAAAATTCATGGTCAGTTACCATCGGCTAGTTCGTAAGACTTTTACAGTGCACATCAGTGCCTTTTGTTTCGATGTTTATGACGGCGTTCTTTTCCCCGCAGGCAAGCCACGCATCGTCAAGGAGCCCGACGATGTGGAGCTGGACGACGCCGGCCCGGTGTACTTCAAGTGTCAGGCGGAGGGTGACCCAGAGCCGCGCATCGTTTGGCTCAAAGAGGGGTGAGTGTGTGAAGGTGGCCCCACCTTCAGCACGGCCTGGCCTGGCTGGCCGGGCGGGTGCGGACGCCTGCCCAGCGGAGCGCTATGCGTGTTCGCCGTAAATAAATTAAGAAAATAAGCGTCCCAGCACTGCAGAGAGACAAAACCACGTCATATTTCGAAAGGGGAAAGTTAAAATATTTTGGCTGAGGCTCTTTAACTATATCTATATCTTCTTCTTTAACTCCTCAGCCTTGGTAGTCGTGCTCCAGTGTTCACCCACCGAGCAACATCCCGAATGAAATATCACTCGCGATGTAGACAACTGCTACATGTAAAAACTCGGAAGGATCCTTGCATTTACTTAGATTCACATTCTACTTCCAACGTAAATTGAGATAATATTAATTCTGAAATTTATTCTTTGTGATGTTTAAGACTTGGAACAAACTAAGTTTTGCCACTTGACAAGTGGAATAAAGCTAATCCGTGAAACGTTGTTCTGTTGGCAGTACATAAATGTCAGGAGGGGTGCTGCGGAACTCGGGGCGGAGCGAACTCGACTCCGGGGAGGAGCGGAGCGGAGGAACTCGGACTGGGGAGGCGGGACCCGGGACAGATTTTTTGAACGGAGCGCGGAGCGGAGCAGCACCACAGTCTGCACAGTGTGCGACAGGATCTCGGAACTCGGAACAGGGGATCGCTCCCGCTCCGTTCAAATCTGTCCCGGATCCCGCCTCCCCAGTCCGAGTTCCTCCGCTCCTCTCCGCTCCGCTCCTCCCCGGAGTCGAGTTCGCTCCGCCCCGAGTTCCGCAGCACCCCTCCAGGTGGGATTCGTAAAGAAGCGATAAAATCCGCGTAGGATAAGAAAAACCGCAAGGGGCTGGTAGCGGCAGGTACACTTTAAACGCACAACCCAACCAATACAAATACTCTTTATCAAACACAACTGTAAGCAACCTTAGGAGTGGGAACTGAGCCTCAACCTTAAGCTACGGCTTTACCTAGTATTATTCTGAAAGTATATTGCTTATCTAAAGTCATGCAACGTAGTAGGGATGTGAGGAAAGCAAGGGAGACAAGCTTCCGATTCGCGAGGGCCAGTTTGTTGTGCATGTTTGTTTCCCCGTTCTTTTACCGTATTTCCACATAATATATTTATTTTACTTCCTTTTATTTATTTTATTTATTTATCTTCCTCTTTTTATAGTTCTGTAACAATGTCAATCACATATTTACACCGCCGCGAATTACACGCCTCGAATGGCGATCCGTCAAGTTGGCATTGGCATGGGAAGAGTAGTGTAAATAGGGTATTCCGGACAAGCCGAGGGACGGAAACGAAGGCGACGTCCACAGTGGTCGGATCTCAGCCTAATAGCTTCTGCATCCGGTTTGTCTGCTGTGGACCGCCGCCATCTTTGTTCAGATTCACATTCGCATATCTTCGGGTGTTCTAGGAAAACATAACGGACGGGAAGGAGTCGTAGAGGTGACAAATCACTCGCGAAGTCCTCCGCGAATGTGAATCTGAACAAAGATGGCGGCGGTCCACAGCAGACAAACCGGATGCAGAAGCCATTAGGCTGAGATCCGACCACTGTGGACGTCGCCTTCGTTTCCGGTCCTCCGCTTGTCCGGAATACCCTATCGACTATACCCGACAGACAGTTGCGCATCGGACAGCAGTTGTGGCGCGATAGTGTATTCGCTCCGAAAGTGTCTTGTGTGCGTACGTGAGGGCTATGGCGCCGTACAGTGAGAAAGTACTGAAGCAGCTAGTCAAAAGCAAGCGGCTTATTTGGGACCATACAAGAAAAGATCACAGTAAAAGAAACCTAGTAAATGCAGCATGGGCCGAAATAGCGAACGCTTTTGACGGCGATGATATTACAGGTAAGCTTGGAAGGTTAGGTTCTGCAGTTATGATGTCCACTTGAAAGAACACATCACATTTCTTTTTGCCCTACGCTTGCAGTTTGTTGCCCGAACTAAGTTAGGTTTGATGTGTTTGCAGCTCAGTTTTGTCGTGATGAGTAGACCAGGATGCGCGACAACAGGAGCAGGAGGATCCGTCGCCACAAAAAAATAAAAAAAAATAAAAATAAAAACTACAAGAGCGGAGCTGCTGGTGGAGCCGCTCCTGACAATTTTCAGGCTGACGACCTGGCCTGGCTAGACGATGTTGGACTTGACATGGCCCAGGTGCACGAGTCCAGTCTTACCACAGTGCCAACATCGTCCTGCAGCGTCCGTTTTGTCCAAGGTGCGGGGAGACTCATAATGGTCCACATGAACACTCTTAACAGTCATTTCCCTACGTACGCGCCTAATGACACGCTCCTTTCCTCACAGGAAATGCTGAAGGCAGTCGTGAGCAGGAGGGAGGCCTCCGTCCTCGACCGTCCACCACGTCGGCAAACAACGAGCTGTCCGTCATCCACGAAATGGACACGTTACTATCAGGTGGTCAACGCACCGCATCCTCTCCTGTGCAACATGCCGGTGGCGGTGACGGCCCGGGTAACGGCCTTGCTAGGCATCAGGATCCAGAGGATGCCGATGACCCCTGGCAGAGGAACTTCCCCCGGAGGATGTCCCCGCTGCTGGTCGTGACGGCGACCACGGCGGTGCAGGTGGTCGCGGTCGGGGCGGGCTGCGAGGGAGGCAAGCAGGCAACCGCAATGACCGCCGCCAACAGCGTGAGGACGCCCAGCGTGCCTTGCAGCAGGCCCACGAGCGGCACCGGCAAGGACTCCGGGAGAACATCGCCCAACAGGTTCGAGGGAGAAGAGCACATCCGGAAGTCCCGCAGGGTCGGCCTGAGGCCGAGGAAACGGCCGAGGTTGCCCTGCTGCGACAGGACGGTGCAGGTTACTTTGGTCTGAGCCTTTGCCTGCCAGCTGACAGAATACACTATAGCCAACAGTTCCTTCTCTATTTGGGCATAATTACGTTCAGACTGAGTTAAACTCCTAGAAGCAAGTGATACAGGCCTACCATTTTGCATAAGACAAGTTCCCAGACTATTTTGAGAAGCATCACACTGTATTTCTATGGATTTGTTGGGATCAAACACTACCAGAGATATGTTTAGACATATTTTATCTTTAATACTATCTAATGCATCTGAGTGAAAGGGAAGCCATTCAAAATGAACATTCTTTTTCATTGATTGGGTTAAGCAGGCTGTGTCTTCAGCTAAGTTAGGCACAAATTCCCTTAAATGATTCACAATTCCTAATAGTCTTTGCAATTCCTTAACATTTGTAGGATTTTTAAGATTTGTAATTGCTTCTATCCCATCTGGGTCTACAGATTTGCCCCATTGAGAAAATATATGACCTAGAAACTTTACTGATGTTTTCTTGTATTGGATTTTCTCAGGATTTAAATGAACATTATTTTCTCGGGCCCTTTGAATTATTGCTTTAAATATTAGATCATGCTTCTCCTCAGAATCACTAACTATTAGCGAGTCATCAAAATACAGTATAATATCATCAATATTACCAAACACATCATTCACAGCTTGTTGGAATATTTCAGGGGATACACTTAGACCAAAAGGCAACCTGAGAAACTGGTAGATTCCAAATGGGGTTGAAAATTTGCACAGTTCACTAGAGCTATCAGCTAGTTTACAATGCCAGAATCCTGAAGTGAGATCAAGCACAGTGAAATGTTTCTTATTAGTTAGTAAAGCACTAATGTCCTCTATGGATGGAATTTGATAAAAAGGTCTACAAAGAGCTTCATTTAAATGCTTTGGATCTAAACAAATCCGAAGAGAACCGTCTGGTTTTTCTACAATGACTACGGGACTAATATACCCTCTAGGATTTGTACATTTCTTAATTATTTCTTGGGAACATAATTTTTGTAAGTAAGCTCGATACCTATCCTTAATAGCAAGAGGAACTCTTCTAGATGGGACTGCTACAGGTTTTTTAGAATGATCTACTTCTATGGAATACAAGTTTGGGAAACAACCTGGTTTTTTAGTAAACACAACATCTGGATTGTCAAGGATTACTTGCCTCCTAGCACTATCTTTTTCAAGTGAGTCCTCTACAGAAGTTATTTTGGGAATTTGATTTAATGTAACTTTAGGTTGTTTAGCTTTACTATTATTTTTTAACATTGCTGTTTCACAAGCATTAATTGATACTTTAAAGACATTTGATATGTGCTTAATTGACTTATTGATAACACGATTAATGAGTTTATACTGTTCACAAGCCTCCAGACTCAAGAGAGGCACTGACTCTACTTCAGCAACTATGAATTCCAATGCAAGTGAAATTTTGTTAAGTTTACAATTCTCAAATATTGTAGAACCAAGGGGTCTCAGACGAGCACCACAATACACCTCTAAGATGATGGGGGTTGGTTTAAGCTTACAGTTTTTACCAATTTATTTATCTAACAAACGTTTTGGCATGACATTTACCTCCGCTCCAGTATCCAATTTAATTTGAACAAGACCAAATTCAAACTCAATGTATTCTGCCCACATCTTTGGAGATAATTGATCAGGATCAATGGAAAATGTTCTAGACTGACATTTATAGGCAAAATGTCCCAAGTGTCCACATGAGTGGCACTTTTTGTCCCTAGCAGGGCACCAGTCACTGCCATGGCTATAGCCACAGTTCTGGCAGTCACTCTCGTCGTCTGTACTCACTCTGCTTGCTCCAGGTGTAGGTGAGCGGGCTCGATAGCATCTTGCATTCCTATCTCCAGACTTGGATCTTGAACGAGAACGACGTTGGTTGCTCCTGCTAGGTTTGCCCGGGTTTGCCTCTGCTTCGTGAAGATGATCTTGATCTCGACCTTCTCTCCACTGATCTTGGGGCGGAACTTGATCTTGATCTGCGACGAGTCTTCCCTGCTGCCTCATCTGTTTTGACAAACCGCACTTCATTACTTTTCGACTTCTGGATAGAGAGTGCACTTATTTGGGAGCGGCAGCTTTGAATCTCCATAATCTGTTCCTGGCCAGCTTCATGTATCTTTAAGTCGTCGATCACTTTCTCCAGCTTCAAGTCTTTAGTTTGGAAGAAATGTCGTTGTAATGTTTGGTCTGTTAGAGGGTGAACCAAAGCATCCATGATCATGAAGTCTGGTGAGAAACCAGCAGGGATTCCACAACTGGCAAGCTTAGCACATCTTGACACACAGTGATTGATGTCTTCCCCCGGCTTCCTAACCAGCTTCTTGAATTGAAATCGCTCAAAACAAGCGTTAGTGTCTGGTTTCACTTGTTCATCAATGTGAGCAATGAGGGCTACATGGTCCTTCTTAGTGGCTGGAAGTACTGTTTCATTCAGATATGCACATTCCAAGCCAATGAAGTGCATCAGTGCTTTGGCTTTGTTCTCTGTCGACCACGTGGCACGAGCAGCATCGAACAAAACGTAGCCATCAAACTGCCATTTAAGGAATTTCCACTGAGCTTCGAGATCTTCACCAGGTACTAGAGGTTTAACGGACTCCATAACCTCACCGCCACGTGGTGTTCACAGGGTTCAGTCTCACAGGTATCACAGTTATATCACAGTTTTATCACAGTTTCGCTATCAATATCACAGTCAAATTCACACTCGTGAATGTCAGGCCCAATCTCCCGACTCTGGGAAGGAGAATGCCCCTTGGGACCCCGGCCAACTTTTCTGTGTTGCCACCCAACACTGACACCTCGACCCAGGCTTCTCGCTGCCTTTGAGAGAAGAGATTACACTTACTCCACTTGTCCATACGCGACTACGACTGCGCCATGTTGTGTTATGGTTCGTTGAGCCGGATTGATTAGGATGGTGGACCGAGTAATATTGGTCTGAAGGTGTAGGGACAGGGTAGGAGGGAGTGGCCAGGTGACTGACTGATACGAGCGAGGTCTGTATGACAACTGTTTTTGGCTGAGCCTCTCTTACTCAACCTTAAGCTTAAATTTAAGCAATGAAGCCTTAGTAGTCCGTGCCGAGAACGAAGTGTGTCTTTGGCAGGGTAGGCAACTTTCTAACAGTAACTTCCGCTGCGTTTGACACCCGATTTTAGCTGTGTGTTTGATGACTTAACCAACTTTATACAAACAAAAGAACCTTGTGAAACGTTTAATTTTTCAATTAGTGGTAAACTGGCGGTTCTTTACAATAAATTATAGATTTTTAAAGTGGCAACAGTTGGCTACATGCAATAAATAAAGACGGGGTATGGTCTCAAGAAGTGTGATGGCAGCATGGGCTAGTAGGCTAGTTTTTAGACTAGCACTAGGCAGAGCCTATAACCGGGCGTGCCAAATCCAAAGCAGTAGAGGAAGGTGGGGTACATTGGGACGGATTTTTACTCGTTCTTTACAATAATACTCACATTCTTGGTATGTGAAGAGAACGAGAGTATTGTGTTCAGAACTTGGTTTTGTTAGACCGCCCCCTCCCGATCGATACATCGATAACAGCCTCGATTCGAATGTACTTATCAACACGAACGCCAACGTAGAACTCTCAAAAGTGTTCAAAAACTTGGCTGATTCCATCCATGAGTGTTTTCGATAGAGACCATGCAACCCGAATCTCGCGTATCAACAACAAAGACACATTAATGTTCCCACAATGCACTTGACAGCGAGTATTTACACTGTGCTAAATTTGTGCCGCAATGTTGGCTGGGCGGACGAGGAATGCTGTTTCGGCCCTACTACGCCTGTCTCTTACCCTGGTCGAGCCTGGTTTAAGCTCAAGTTCTATGTTAGTTCTATGGGCCCGCCCAAAAAAGAGCATTTAGTTTGGGTTTGAGTTAGTTGTAGGTTATATTTATGATGCGGAACAGAGTCCAGCATGGCCCCTGGAATTCAAAAGTACTAATTGGAGTCCTCACTAAAGGCCGAGCTAGTTACACTCCGCGGTAGTGCTGTAAACGTGAATGAACCATCACATAACCTCATATTGCGGGAACACAAGTTGACTTTTAAAGAAAATGAAACCAAGAATGAAACTCAACATGGAGTGGAGGACAGTTAAAGTGACACTCAATCTTTGAAGTACTGTAATGTGAAATTTGTTCCGGCTCAAAATCTTTAATCCCTTCCACTTAAAATCCAAGGAAAGAGATAGTTACTGGGATCCTGTCAGAACCTTCCGTTTCTGTCTTCCAAAGGATTTTTTTTTGTGTCTGTTACTAATTTGATATGAAAGAGAAAGAAATGCTATTCAGAAGTTTAATAAAAGTTTAACATCATTTTAGATCTTCTCTTAACTTAATTCATTTCAACAAGGCATACAATGTTAATAAGATAATCTGCATCTTCAAAAATAAATCTGCTATTGGATCTAACGGGAGAGAACCAGATAGCTGAGGCTCGACCTTTCGAATGGAATATTTAATTTGATCTACATCTTAATTTTAATCTTTTTGGCCGCACAACACTGCGGCCTTAAAGGGCGGATCTGTTGTGTCGGTATTCACCGTGTTAGGGGTTCAACGTGAGGGAGCCAAATAGCTGAGGCTCGATCTGAGGACTGGAATCTTAAATTTGATCTATATCTTTATTTTAATCTTCTTGGCCACACAACACTGTGGCCCTAAAGGGCGGATCTGTTGTGTCGGTATTCACCGTGTTAGGGATTCAACGTGAGAGAGCCAAATAGCTGAGGCTCGATCTTAAGACTGGAATCTTAAATGTGATCTTTATCTGAATTTTAATCTCTGTGGCCACAAAACACCGCAGTATCCAGGAATATGAAATTTTGTTCGCTTGTTAAAATTTGACTATGAATTTCTTGCATCAAGGTTAAATATATAAAAATCATGCAAAATCAAAAGGGATTTGTAGTTATTTTACACTGTCGTATCTATTCCTCTTCAATTCAAACCAGATCCATCAACTTTTTTCTTCATGAAAAAAAATTAAAATAAATTAATGTCAAATATATATATATTTTATTTTTTTTGGCTTAAAAGTGGGATCTTTGGCTCAGCCTTAAGCTTAGGCTTTACCTAGTATTAGCACTCTGGTGGCGACAAGGTAAACACTTAGCAGGGTTGCCAATACACGACAGAAACAATTCAGGAAGCAATACTTTTCTTCTTTGGATCCGGTTTGAACGGAGTGAAATACCCTATTAAATTGTCACTGAATCTGAGGACAAAAAGGATGTCCATAGACTCACGCACCCACGCACGGGTTTTACACTCCGATTACCACTCCGTTCAAATTAATGCTTTCTCCTTCTCTTTTGGCAGTCGAGAAGCGTTCGAGGATGAAAACAGAAAGGGTTCTCCGGTAAAGTCCACAATTTTACGATGATCTAATAAAATAATCCCTTTGTTTTTGGTCTGCTCTTCATGGCGCGCTCGCAGGCTGGAGGAGCTGAGCCCCGGTGAACCTGGCTACGAGTTGATGTCGGACGGCACGCTCATGGTGGAGGCCCCGTCCATGGAGCCGGTGGGCGCGTACGCCTGCATAGCCAAGAGCGCCATGGGGGAGGCGAAGTCACGCGTGGCGCGGCTCGTCACCAACAAGCGCAGAGGTGATAGCGGAGTATACGAGTTACACACACTCAAATACTAGGGACAGTTTTGTTCCTAATTGAGCACGAATCCGTGCATACGCAACATGTGTACGATTCCGTGCCCAATAACGGAGTAAAACTAAACAACAGTGCACTTTTACTTCTTTATTTAGGAAAGAAATCGTACACATGTTGCGCATGCACTGATTCGTGCTCAATTAGGGACAAAACTGTCCCTAGTATTTAAGTGTGTACACTCTCACGTCAGACTTGAAATGGACTATTATTCACTATAAAGTGGAATATCCATAGGTTTATGATGAAATATGTCTTCAAAGTATAATTTTCTGTTGACAGAGCTCATTTTCTGTTGAGAAAATAGTCGGAGTTAGATAGAAAAATGTCATTAGAATGGACAAAAATGTTTATTCTATGGCAATACAGTTTTCTTTATTTTAAAACAAGAAAACTGTACTATCCTAAAATAAACATTTATGCCCATACATTAAGTCATTTTAATTTCTACATCTCGGCGTTTTTGTTTCTATCTAAATAGGTCTGCAAACAAATATCTATGATCTGTAGACAAATAATATCTTTGTCCTTCCTTACACTTTACAGTTTAAAAAGTCAGTTAGAGATCTAAGCGTTTACGCGAGCTTTATCCACGAGTAAAAGACGAGTAACCGCGAGTTTTTTTTTTTATTTTAGTAGATGATACGACTAAATTAGCCTGATGTTTAGGCAACGGGTACTCTAAGATCGCTGGAAAACGTTTGCCAACTGTTTTATAGGGCACGTTACGGGAGGAAAAAACCTACCCTAAGGATTTCGATAATTTTACCTCTAGTTATGTAAATTTATGTGTATGCAACCTTACGTAAAAAATTCTTACAGAGTTACGCATAAAAATGCTAATTTTTAACGTAATTACGTAAGATTTTTTGCATCATGTGAGAAATTTTATTTAAATCACGAATGCGCGTATTTTTACATAGCTGGACAAAAAAGTACATTAGCCGGTTGTGTAAATACCAGCAACATATTTGTCGTAAATTTACGATATAAAATTTCTAACAGCACATGCTCACGCACGATTTTTCGCAGAGCGCCCCGACATCGTGCGGCCGCCGCGCGACTGGCAAGCGGCCCCCGGGGACACAGTTACCCTGGACTGCAGGGCGGTAGGCGCCCCGCCACCGGTCGTGTCCTGGACACTCAACGGCACGCCCGTAGCGCACTCGCCTCGCTCCCTGGTCAGTATGCGCACTCACTGAGCCCGAAACTACCTAGAGATGCCTAATGCACGGGCCAACGGGCCAGCTGACTCTGGAGCTACGCCGCGCCACGCCGAGGTTTGCACCGGGCCAGCCGGGACCGATCGGAAGCAGCGAGCCGAGCTCTGCGTGAGGTGGCCGGCCGCCTTCTCTCTCGCACGCGCAGCAGCCTCCTACCCGTCTCACCTGCGCAGCCTTCGGGCTGGACGGGCCCGCCTGGCCCGAGACCTCTCGGGCCGCACCATGAGAGAAGGGCGCCCTGGAGTCCCAGCTAAAATGGGCCCGGACCCCGCCCGGACGCGGTCGACACCAAGTTACAGCTGAACGGCTCGTCGCACCGCATTTTCGAGCAGTCCCAGAGACTCGGGAATGTGTTTTACTTGCCAGGATATTTTTCTTTTTAGCAGATGATACGTAGTATCAGCAGCTTGTACTGAAGTAAAGTTAGCGTGGTTAGCGTAAAGCGTAGTCAGTAAAGCGTAGTAAGTAAAGCGTTGTAAAGTTAGCGGGATCAGCGTCAAACGTAGTCAGAAAAGTCTAAAGTATTAGTCGGGAGGGCGGCTGAGTTTCCCGTGCGTGGCGTGCGTGCGTGCTCGCTCGCTTTGGCAAGTCATAAAAGCGTCATAAAAAAGCGCATAGCGCTGTTCAGGCTGCCGTCTGCAGCCGCAGTATGCGCAGCCCTATAGCCCAATGCTCCAATGGCTGGTTTACGACTCATAAAGCCAGGCCCCCCTGCTCGCGCGCGTCGTCTCGCCCGAGCCGCACCATAGGGCCACTATGCGCCTCATCGGCTCTGATTGAAAGAACCAGTGCTTTCTTAATTGGTTCAAATATTGGTCCGAGGTGCAAAATACGCACAAGCCGAGGTCTATCGCACTCTCGCCGGTGCCCTTTAAAAAAAAGATGAAATTCGCGGGACAATTTTGACTGTTGGCGGTCAAAAGCGTCAAAAGTTCTTTTGTTAGTTCGAGCGATAATCCGAGCCTGTGCTAGCTAAATAGCAGTTCAAAAATTTGAGGCAAAAAAGGTTGTGCCAAAGTTGTGAGCGTCAGCCTCGGGCTGCGTTCGCCGTACGTATCACCACGTCGCACGCCACATCAATACAGCCCTCTGATATCGTCTGTCTCTATCGCACTCATTAGTCTTTGTAAAAGCTTTAACAGTAAAAGTTTACTTAGCATATGATGCATCAGAAACAGCAGCGCTTAACTGCCGTAAAGTTAAAAGTAAACATTGAAACGTCGTCAGTTAAAGTTGTCAAAGTAAAAGTTGTCCAGTGTTTGATCGTTGAAAAGTTAAAGTTGAAAACAGAGTTCTGAATTTCAAAGCAATAAGTATAAGTCATCTGCTCTCACGTTAGCGTTAGCGTTAACGTTTTTTTTTTTAGGGTGACATGAAGTACTCACGAAGTCGAGGTGAAGCGGCGCGAAGTGGTGCGGCGGTACGGTTTGCGGCGGGGGGTGCGCAGCGGCTGGCTGCCTGGCGCGCTGGGTGGCTGGGCGGCCGACGGCCGCTGCCGGCTGGTGGCGCGCGCGGCGCGGCGCGCTGACGTTAAGAAAACCAGCTGCTGTAGCCTCTATTTCATTCCAAAAGTAATCACACTATATGTCTATGGACTTTTTTGTGGACAAGTTGGACATATATTTGAGCGTTTCCAGGCTGGTGACAAATTTGTTGACGATTATCGACAAATTTGTCCATAATGTTTAACAAATTGTAGACAGCTGGACACAAATAAAATTTGTCCATAAGTTTGGTAACGCACAGAAATATGGACAGCCTGTCTGCAAAATTGCGTCCAAAATGTACGCAGAAAGGTCCATAGAGGGTTTTTTGTTGACAGCTATGAACAAATTTGTCTCTAGCTGTTCACAAAATTGTAGACCATCTTATTGGTAACAACGTGTTTGTCACTGAAACTGTGGACAAAAAAGTCCACAGGAAAAGTCCATAGACATTTAGAGTGATCATTACACATATTTTTGGAAAGTAGAAACAACAAGGAACATTATTCTTTAAAAACATTCTCATCTCAAAGCCAGATGAGTGAACAGGAACGAATGTAAAAAACAGTCTCGTTTTCAGAGTACCGACGGCTGCTTTAAGTCGTAAATTATAGTGTTTAGAGACATCCTAGACCCAAACATAAAGCGAGCCGGAAATTCTCCAGTCTTTCATCTTTCCATTCCTTTTTTCCGATTGACGATACGACATTTGGTTGTCGGGGAAAATGAGTTTTACTACAAACAAGTAATGCGTGCACTGCCTTGCCGGGCGAGCGGTGCGCGACATGTTTGTAGTAAAACTCATTTTCCTCGAGAACCAAATGTCGTATCGTCAATCGGAAAAAAGGAATGGAAAGCTGAAAGACTGGAGAATTTCCGGCTCGCTTGATGTTTGGGTCTAGGATGTCTCTAAACACTAGAATTTACGACTGAAAGCAGCCGTCGGTACTCTGAAAGCGAGACTGTTTTTTACATTCGTTCCTGTTCACTCATCTGGCTTTGAGATGAGAATGTTTTTACAGAATAATGTTCCTTGTTGTTTCTACTTTCCCAAAATATGTGTAATGATTACTTTTGGAATGAAATAGAGGCTACAGCAGCTGGTTTTCTTAACGTCAGCGCGCCGCGCCGCGCGCGCCACCAGCCGGCAGCGGCCGTCGGCCGCCCAGCCACCCAGCGCGCCAGGCAGCCAGCCGCTGCGCACCCCCCGCCGCAAACCGTACCGCCGCACCACTTCGCGCCGCTTCACCTCGACTTCGTGAGTACTTCATGTCACCCTAAAAAAAAAAAAAAAGAAAAATATCCTGGCATGTAAAACACATACCCGAGTCTCTGGGACTGCTCGAAAATGCGGTGCGACGAGCCGTTCAGCTGTAACTTGGTGTCGACCGCGTCCGGGCGGGGTCCGGGCCCATTTTAGCTGGGACTCCAGGGCGCCCTTCTCTCATGGCCGCACACTGTGCGTGTATTAGACGCTCGGGCCGGCAATCGGCAAAAGCCCGTGCATTAGGCATCTCTAAAACTACCTCGCGCCAAAGGAGAGAGAAAAGGAAAAGGGGAATAAAGGTGGATTTAGTGTTTCTAAGTTGTTGCGTGAAAAATCACGCAGCGTGTTTTTTCACGCTGCGTGATTTTTATGACCGGTTGTGACCGGTGTCGTCTGCAGCCATTTCTATGCTGTTCCGCAACAAGCCGCTAACACATACACTGGATGAGTATATAAGGTATTATTCAAAATCAATCTCTACTACAAAAATCAGACAGGAACATACACCACGACGACGGAATTGACGAAACAAAAGGTGCGAGATGTGATGTGGACAAGGATAGCGAGACGAAACATGAGCTGACAAACCATATCCCGATGTCCGAACGTCCGCGCAGACGGTGTGGACCTCGAAAATCACGCAGCCGCGTGAAAAAAAAAAAAAAAAAAAAAAAAAAAAAAAATCTAACGCTAACGCGTTAAACGGCCCCCTAGGTTTTAAAACTAGCCACAGAATGCGAAAGAACTAAAGTCAGAACTATTTACGAGAATCACACCACGAATTTAATGATTGGCTGAGTGCCCCTTAAGACCAGATAAAGACACCTATTCACATTCAGACACGTGGCCATAGCTATGGACTGGGGCCTTCACATCTCTCATTCGCATTGGTACCACCCTCGCAAAAAACTTCTTTTGCACTATTTACAGGTGATTTAAGTGTATTAAAAGAATGCGATGTTAAGAAAATACATTTTATACAGATACATTTCACGCTTTTTCAATCACTTTTCTTAGTAACTATCGTATGACATGTCATTCAAAGTATTGAAATTTGATAAAATGTGAACAGCGGAGTAGTGTTCTTTCTGTAATTCATCGTTTGGTGAGTGCGGCAGAAGGAAGAACTGCGGGGAAGTTCTAGCAGTGCTTGACGTCATATTTTCGGTTCAGAAAGTATTGTAAATAGGAAAAAATAAAATAAAAAGGGGACGAATGTTTATTGTACATTGCGTATTAAACATATTTCAAAACTGAAAATTATAACATTATTGCATTATTAAACAGAATGGAGTCAAGCCACGGGAGTCCGTGGCTTGACTCCATGCTAGAGTAAGATCGTTAGCACTCAGCCCAGAAGGCATTGCCTTAAGCTAGTTTTATCCGCTAAACAGAAGTCCCCAAAATTGAGCTATTATTTCATTATATTTCTTCTTTTTTTGGTTAAGTAACTGAATATACCACGGTCCTCATTCCTTTCCTCCCCTGCGCGCCACGCCGAGGGGCCGAGCGCCCGAGCCTGCGACAATGCCGATTCGGCTTGGCTCGCTGGCACTCCTGGCCGCAGGGCAAACGTAGGCACGTTAGACAATCCGCAGCCGGCTGGGGGAAGCGCCGCCGCCTTCGACAGAACGGAGCGCGTTTGAGGTGTGAGTGCCCAGTCCTGTCGTTTCTAGGTTCTAGGCTGGGACCTCCACTCAACAATAGAAGGCCGGTGGCCCGGCTGGGGGGCTGGGGGAGGCGCCGCCGCCTCCGACAGAACGAGGCGCGTTAGAGGTGTGAGTGCCCAGTCCTGTCGCTTTTATGGTTCTAGGCTGGGACCTCCACTAACACACCAGCGACTATTTATTTTAACCGGACAATATGTTAGACAGCCGAAATGAATGTGAAAGAGGCAGTTTCAGATGTGCGGAAATCGTTTCGAAAGTTTCAAGGAGGTTTAATCAGTAGGTTAAAAAATAGGATTCGTAAAATTATTTACGTAAATACACACCATTTCAACATTTCTGTTCACCAGATTAAAGTCAAACAGTCAAACTTATCAAAACATTATCTGAAGGCGCAGAAACAATATTTACGCATTCAGTTCGACTTGTCAACGTTTTGATAACTTTATACAATGATTTAAAGTCGCGAGGTGGGAGGTGGGAGCCTCAGCCCCCGGCCGTGGCGGCTATGGTTGGGGAAGGCCGGCGCGGGGCCGGTGACACGGCGCCTCACGCGTCCACCTCAAACCAACCTAGAATATATTCGGCAAGTTTTTAATTTAGTGACGACGTTAAGTTATGTTGCAGGCCTTTAGCCGAGGGGGTATTCACTCACAAAGTCTGTGACCCGACTATTACGAGTATTACGCTCTGAAATTGTGCAGATTGAGCCAAAAACCGGCAAAACCGCCCAAAACGACACAAAAATAAGGGAAATAAGGAGAATTTTGGCTATTACGCTCCTATTGCGCTGCTATTACGCATACTATTACGCCTTTATTACGGATACAGTGACCCAACTATTACGCGTGTGCATACCCCCTCGCCTTTAGCACACAGTTATGGAAGCCACTACACATTCACAAAGGAACACAGAGGCAGACACAGGGGCAAATCGTGAATTTTATCCGCCTCACATTTCCAACAAAAACATGGCGCCGAGCAGGCCGCAGCTATAAACAACGCTGGCTTGGTGTCCACTCAAACCAACACAAAATATATTTTGCTAGTCCTAGATTACGTAACTAGGTAAAATGATGTTGCAGGCCTTTAATAAACAACGGTGCAAGCCTTCACGCATTAACACGGAACTCAAGGGTTGACCTATTTGTATATTTCAGTGAAAACATGAACTGAGGATTCACTCAGAGGTTGGCGGTATTGTCACAGGCCCCGCCCACGGCGAAATTACAGTCCCAGCCAACAATCAGGAGCCGCGGCGGCTAGCTGGTGGTCACGTTTGAAAGTCCCTTGGTGGTGAACCCTTTTACATGGCGTGAATCTGCAACGATTCTGACGTGGCCACTCCTTGCGGTGAAACTTTTGGATATCGAGGTACAAAGCAACAGGCGGACGTTTTTATTGGTTGTATTTTCGCGCGAAACATTTCCATTGGCCAGAGCATTTTGGAGGGTGTCAATTTTGGCTCGGCACAGGGTGCTCAACTCGCAATTACCATAGAAACTGACGATGCAAACCAATTTTATGCAAAAACGTATAAACAGCTTGACATCATACCTATCTCAAAAATTTTCTAATTTTTCGTAGTATTTTTCATTGTAATTTTGTACGAATCGCTTGGGCACGATTGGCTGCGTCCATAAGGGGCCATCGTCCAGAAGAAACTCATGGGCATGAGCAATAGGCCCCCCTAACGGGGGCCTAAAATAAAAATAAACTCGGCACCAACCAGCGTGAAAATCACGCGAGAGGTTTTGACGATGCATATTCCGCGTTCAAGGCGGCCGCGTTGCCCAAGCTGCGCGATTCCCAAACGGCCGAACACACAGTGCAGAGTGCAGCCCTTAGGGTTCGGTGCGTACCGTGCCGTTGACGGGCACGGGCCACACGGTGGCGATAATGTGGCGGGGCGGGGCGGCCACGTAGCAGGTATTGCTGAGGCTCTTGTCGACCTGCCCGCCGTCGTCGTACCCGCATAGCTAGCTCGAGCTCGCGAAGAAAGTCTATCTACGCTCATGCGAAACCTGCTCCGTGGCCGCGCCGCGAGCCGCCCGGCCCGGCAATAATAAATATTTTCACGCCTCAAGTGCGTTTCAAACTAATTTATAGTACTTTTTTCTTCCGTTTACCAAAGCTTTGAATGTCGTTCAAATGGTGCACATTTACTAGAAAATGTACTCGTTTGTTCATGTATATACTCATGATAAACGAACATATTAATAAATTCGTTTGTAATATTAAGTAACACCGTGTTCTGCTGTCAAGTCAAATTCACACCAGTGTTGCGGGTTTGCCTACCCGATCTGCACGTAAGGCGCAATAACTCCTAGGTTAGGCAAACACACAACACTGTTATGTATAAAATTAACAGGCATAATCTGTCAAAATAAATAAAAGGATGATCAGACCGAAGGCCAAAGCGTACCCTATGACCGCGAGAGGTGACAAAAGGTCAGCGCACCGAAGGCTCGTTATTCAAAGCCGTAATTTACATTAAAAAAAAAAAAAAGAAAAGAAAAAAAAAAGAATAAGAATAATCGGGACGAAGGCTCGAATTGTTTGATACGACCGCGAAGCGGGCTTGTTTTTAGGCACGAAGTAGCCTTGTAGTTTTTTCTCAGTATCCGATTTTTTTCATCAGTGTGGCCCCTTACCGAAATCCTGATTTTTCTATACGATTTTATAAGATTTGGCAGAAAGGTAGAACTCAATCTCCCTAGTCCCTAATAGAAGCGAAACTCCCAGATCGGTCCCAAGTTAGTTCCAAAATTGCCCCTTGCCTTTTGAGGGACTTAAATAGGATTTGGGATTTTGCAAAATCCCCTTTTAATCCCACTTTTTTGAAATCCCTCCGAAGTCCCTTTTTGCTCTCACCTGCATTTTTAGGGCATGTTCCAAAAATGGTGAAGGAAGCTTCCTAGACAATTTTTAACTTGTCAGGCGTCATCACATGGTCGGGAAGTACCCTGTTGAAGAGTACCATGTAGGAAGGTGCGTCATCGCATAGGAACTTGAAGCTAGGCCCTATCAGTTGCCACTGCCGAAACATGTATGGGACTCCAGTTCGGATTCTACAGGGATTTGGGCGTTTACCTGCCAGAATCCCAAGTTCCAGTTTTGGCCCGTTTTGGAACATATCTGGCATTTGGAATTTGGGACTCGTAAGGGATTTGGACTTTGGGATTAAAAGGGGAGTTTCTTTTCTATTAGGGCATTATTCTGAAATGCCTGCCCAAAGTTAGCGGACAATTTTGAGAAATTTCGATCTAAAATATGTGTTTTTATGGTTATACTCGACTTGTCTCGGGAAAGCAGCGTGGAAAGGGGAGCCGAGCCGAGTCGCCATTGTTGCGGCTGCTCGACCCCTCGGCGCGGCGCGCAGGGGATGAGGACCGGCGGGGCCGGGGACTTGTTGATTCTACTCATGCACAGTAGTTCAAAAAATAAAATTTGGAACGACACGTGAGAATAAAAAGGTAAAAGCTGTGTTCGAATGCCCATTGCACAACGAGCGTACAGTTCAAAAATCAAGCAGATCGGAAAATTTTACTGAGAGACTAACTTCTAGATCGATTGAGCTACACTGGAAAAAGAAATGTGACACATGTCACATGAGCTGGTCTGACCGAGCTTTTGGTAACGTTTTGTGGTGTGACTGAGTTTTTGGTAACGTTTGGTGATGTCGTGACCGAGATTTTGGTCGCGTTTGTGGTGTGACATCCTATATGCTATGTCTGATACGAGGTCGCATCACAAGTGTGACCAAAACTCATGTCACATCACATGGTGTGACCAAAACTCATGTCACATCACATGGTGTGACCAAAACTCATGTCACATCACATGGCGTGACCAAAACTGGTCGCATTAATTGACATGACATATGTCACATTAGTTTTTCCAGTGTAGAAAGCAAAAATTTGTCATGTGACCCGTTGAACTGACCCTGAGATAAAACAAATTCAATAACATGATCCATAAGGCTAGAAATTTTTAAGTAAATTTCTTCCTTAACCATCACCTACCGAACTTAGTGAAACAAAAACATGAACGAACTTCTTGCTTACCAGGATTTCATGAAATCGTATTTTTCAGTCCTAGTGCTTTCGAAAAGTTTAGAAAAAAAATATCCCATGTCTTTGTGGTTCCTCCTGCAGATCGCGACTGATGGCACGCTGGTGCTGACGGGGTTGCGCGCTGATGAGGCTGGCGAGTACCGCTGCACGGCGAGCAATACGCTAGGAACGGCGAGCGCCGCGGCCAGCGTCGTCATCAATGGTGAGCACGGCGGCTGCATACCCGTATGGCTGAGGAGAGCTGTAGCTTCTCTTTAGTTTGTCGTTGCTACGTCTAATTATAGAATCAGTGTCAAGACTCAGACAAGTGGTTTTGAAGTTATTTTGTCTTTAAAAAAAGCTACAACTAGAGATGCGACCGCTGAAATTTTTGACTGAAAAATTGAAATATTTCATTGAAAAATTGAAAGATATTTTTCATTTAAAAAAATGCTATTCATTTTAAAATAATTTTAAAATAAACAGTAAATCGAGGTAGAAGAGTGTTAGTGACATGTTTCCTGTGTCTACCGACCCTTACTGTCGCAGCAGTTGTCCTGATGTTAGTGGGCTTATTGGCTAATAACAATAGAAAAAAAATTGATTCATAGACATGTCTGAGTTTTGGATAGAAATTTTTAATCGGCTATCCATCTGATTCTGATAAAACACATTTTAGTCCATTTGAGAAATGGAAAACAAAAACACACATAAGAACATGTTTTCTTTGGAATTACAACAAATCTAACAAAAAAATAATTATAAAACATAAACCTTTAACTAGGTACGTAGGAATCATGTCAGGGTATGTACTAGACTTCCCCCCTTCTAGAGCTTACCCTCCCTCTTTTAATTTAAATGAAATGAATGAAAAGAAATAAATCATTTTAAATATATTGACCGGTTTCCGGGAGTTCACCCCCACGCAAGTTTACCCCTTTTTCTCTATTTTTTCCTAATTTACAATAAAAAATAAAATTATTAAAACATATTACTTTTATTTATTTTTATTATTTTAAAATTAACAGAATTTTAAATTTAAAAATGTTCCTCTCAGAATTCGCGCGCTGGCAGTATTTCAAGTTACGTTGAATCAGCGTATTGAAGGGTATCTTCCAGTGATATTCCCGGTAGATTATAGTGAACCGTTCCCAGCTTCTTACAGAAGCTGCCAGCAAGTCCACTGTAGTTGTTGTATTGCATCGGAATTCACTGTAAGCGCGAGCTCGGGCAAGCTGTGGTCAGATCGGTGAACCATGAAGAAATCAGGCTGTTGGGGTGTATCTTACAGTGATATTCAGTGATGCTCTCACCGATGAGAGTGGATCAGAGCTTGCACTTACGGCGAATTCCACTGTAATACTCGCACTGACCGCATAATGTGACTGCCGGGAATATCACTGTAAGATACGCCCCAACAGCCTGATGTCTTCATGCTTCGCCGATCTGACCACAGCTTGCTCGTGCTTACGGTGAATTCCAATGCAATACCACAACTCCACAAATACAGTGGACTTGCTGGCAGCTTCTGTAACTGTTCACTGTAAACTGCCGGGAATATCACTGGAAGAGACCCTTGAATACGCTGATTCAACGTAACTTGAAATACTGCCAGCGCGCAAATTCTGAGAGGAACATTTTTAAATTTAAAATTCTGTTAATTTTAAAATAATAAAAATTAATAAAAGTAATATGTTTAAATTATTTATTTATTTTTAATTTTAAATTAGGAAAAAATAAAAAGAGAGAAAAAGGGTCAAACTTGCGTGGGGGTGAACTCCCGGAAACCGGTCAATATCTTTAAAATGATTTATTTCTTTTTATTCATTTAATTTAAATTAAAATAGGGGGGGTAAGCTCTAGAAGGGGGGAACTCTAGTCAATCCCCTTTATAACTTCTTTTTACGAGGGATGCCAACCTAGAAAACATGAAAAGGATCACTAATCCCCCTACGTTACGATTTGAAATTATTAACTTAGGTTGGCAGAAGTGCGCCGCAGTCGACTATTCGTTCGGTAAAAATGAAGTAGGTTTCGAAAGGGCGGTATGGTGGTCACGTGCGAATTTCAGTGGTGTCATCTCTTTCTTGAGCGTTTCACTGAAGCAGAGCTTTGTTTGAACGCAGACTTTAGAGGTTTCTCTTTCGCTCCGAGTTGGCTCGACTCCGCCTAGACCCTCCACGAAAAACTATCCCCTTCTCCAGGTGATTTCAGCTGACAAGTCGAGCATTACCATAGCAACTGAAGTTTCAATTCAAATTTAACAGAAAATCTGTAGTTTAAATTTCTATTAAACTTTCAGAGTAAGTGAACAAATTTACATACTATAACTGTAGGTACTATTATAAAAATCGTTGGAGCGGATTTTTTCCTCCCGAAGGGGCCATATAAAACAATTGACAGACGTTTCAAAGCGATTTTAGAAGGCAACTCCGTTGCCTAAAAAGTCCATAGACATTTAGTGTGTAGTTACTTGGGATTTCGCAGTCCCTGTCTACGGAATCCCTTCTGAAGTCCCTCGAGAGTACCTCCTATGCCACTCTCCAGTCTCATCTGAAAGGGCTACAGAGCGCCTATCTGTCTCATTCAAATTTCAGTATGATATCATATGTTCATCTATGTATTCATAGTGTATCTACGGCCCCTCTGATGTCGTATGACGCGCTAAAAATGACCTAAAATGCGTTTTTCTGCATGTTCTGTGAACCATGGAAAAATATGGATCGACAGAGGAAGGACTTCATAGAGATTCCACTCGAAAAGGACTTCGGAGGGATTTCAAAAACCGCAAAATCCCCTTTTAGTCCCCCCAAAATTCGAGGGACTACTTTGGACCTGTTTAGGGACAAAGTGGGGACTTCTTTTTCTATTAGGGCTGCGCATGCATATAGATTTACATAGCTACGAACGAAAAAGCACATAAGCTGAGAGTGTGTACTACGGTGGGCACCGTTAAAGGAACTAGCGATAATTTCCAAATAGCTTTTACCGTCATTACTTTTTACAGTGCTGTGTCTGACTATCTCATTCTAAAACATGTTGTCTCCTTCTTATTCTTGCACGCTGCTCTCTCCAGAGACTATAACCATTCCGAGAGGTAAAGCACACCGGTTGTCTACGTGTTGTGTTGACATAGTCGTAGTTCCCTTCTGCTATGAACCTCTCGCATAGTGCGGTCAGGGTTTTAAATCGAGGAAAGTCGCCAAAAATACAAACGGTGGTCTGCCCGGCTTTTGCCCTGGTATCCCACATCCCGTGCACTCTGAGGTTCTTACGAAGTAAATTCTTCGTAACGTTGCGAAGAACTTAGATGCTTCGCAATGCTTCACAAATCGAAGCATTTTCTTCTCAAGCCCTGCCTTAAGAAGAGATTTGTTTGTACCAGGTGTTTCTTTTAATACGTAGCAATGTTGCGGGCTTGCCTGCCCCATTAGCCCGTTAGGCGCCATGGCCCCTGAAGCCCTGGCGAGTATGCAATCCTGCAACACTGCTACGCATTTGAAGAAACGCCCAGTGCACTACGAAAAAAATGCTTCGTAATACGAAGCAGCCGAATGCTTCGCAGCTAAAGAACCGAGGGGAAAACAACTGTCAATTTTCGTCAGCTGGATTTCGGGTGGATTACCTCTGGAATGTCCTCCGGATGACGGTGCTTTTTTCCTTGAATTACCCCGAATTACGCTAAAATTTCCCCGGATTACACCCTGCCGGCTTACCTAACAGCTGTCAGTTGGATTACCTTAGTCGTTTTCCCCTCGTTGCGAACGCTTTACGAACTCTTACAAACAATTTTCTTCGCAAGGCTTTCTCAGTGTGAAGGAAGTATTTTCCTCTTGCTGCGCCTGCTGCGCCTGCTGCGCCTGCACGTGCTCACCTTCTTGTTGGGCCGCAGTGGCGCCGCGCATCTCGACGCGGCCGGACAACCTGACGGTGAAGGCGGGCGGTACCGTGCTGCTGCGGTGCCGGGTGGACGGCTCGCCGCGGCCCTCTGTCGCCTGGTTCAAGGACGGACGTGCTGTGACGGCGGCCAGCCCGCGCACCACCATCTCCAACACGGGCGAGGAGCTGCGCGTGGAGCACGCCAAGCAGGCGGACGGCGGGGTGTACGTGTGCCGCGCGGAGAACGCGGTGGGCTCGGCCGAGACCACGGCGGGGGTGCAGGTCATCAGCCAGGGCATCAGCCAGGTCCGCGGCCGCCTCCGCCTCGTGCACCACCCGTTCAACATGGAGGCCATGGTGGGCACGAGCGTGGAGATCCCGTGCAGTGCCGAGGCGGACGGGGGGCAGCCGCTACTGTCATGGCGCAAGGACGGCCAGAGTGTGACGCTCGGCCCGCGGCTGCGCGTGGGGCGTGTGGGCAGCCTACGCATCTACAACGTGACCCTGGAGGACGCCGGGCTGTACGAGTGCATCGCGACGGACGGCGCCGAGGAGGTGTCCGCCACGGGCCTACTGGCGGTTCGCGGGGACGTGCCGGCCGCCAGCCCCGGGCCGGGCCCCTTGGTCGCCCCGGGTGACCCTTTCGTGCGCCAGGCGTTCGGGGAGGCCTCGCTCGCCGTGGACCGAGCCGTCAACGCCACTCTGCGTGCCTTCCAGCAGGCAGAACGCAACCACGCGACGCTGTACCGCTCTATCCGGTTCCCGGACGCGAGCGCCAGGGACCTGGCCCGCGCCGCAGACGTGTTCGAGAAGACACTCATCAACATCAGGAGGCACGTGGAGGCTGGCATGAAGATGAATGTCACGCAGGGTAAGTGGAAGCTGGAAGTAAAGCCTCATTGACGTCATTCTCACTGCAGCTCAGTGCAGTGGCACCCATACTATGTTTACGATGTGCAAAACACTGTATTTCTTAATGCAATAAAAACAACGATTTGAGTGCAATAAATATTTATTGCCCCTGTGGGAGCGATAAAAAAATTATTGCACTTTATTAGTATTTGATATTACTCTCAAGTGTGATAATTCTCATACCATTTGAAGCGTTAAATGAATTATCGCTCGTTTGCCGCACTAAACGCAAATTATCGCTTATTTTAAGCAATCATTATTGCATAAAAATGCATTAACTAATGCACTTTTCGAGCAATAACTTTCTTATTGCTCTCCTTGGAGCGATATTTTGTGTGTATCGCTTTGAGGAATTATCACAGCTAATTGTATGATATTTATCGCTTTTCGGATAACAGTGAATGCACACCGTTTTTTGAAAAAGGACTCCTTAACGCGCGAGGCTCACTAAAGAGGAGGGAGGTTTTTGGGACGAGGAGGGAGGGTGAAAGCGTCCAGTGCACACCGTCTCCAAACACGATGGGCGCCACTGGCTTAGTGTTGGGGGAGGGGGGAGTGTTGAGTGTATCGCAATCGATTTTAAAATTGCTCCTCCAATTATTACTTAATTTGCAAGGGGGGAGGGATGAAATTTTGTAGACTTCGTTTAATCTTAAAAGAACAAAATTTGAAAACTCTAAAAAATTATGGAGGAAAAATTATGTATGTATTTAGACAAGTTTTCCGCATTATGCTGGTTTATATACGTCTTTGATTTATTCAAGAAATGTCCGTAGCGGTGTGAGAATGAAGGGCGGGCTAAGAACGGAAAATACATACGCCTTATTGCTGTCAAAAATTACTACGGAAATTTTGACGGGATGGCCCGGAAATCTGTTAGCCGGTTTTTAACCGTTTTTAAATTTTCGGGATGACCATACCAGAAAAATACGGACCTTCCCGTACTTTAAAATTATCGACAGTCCCGTACACCAAAATCCCTTATTTTGTGTTTAAGGACCCCCGGAGCACCTTTGACCTTTTGCATCTAAGTATAGGTACAGAAATACCCGTAACTTTCCACTACGAATTTCTCCCGTATTTTAGAAATACAGGCGGCCGTAAAAAATAATCATGGTGAGTCCTGTAGCACTTCCGTAATATGTAACGGGATTTTTAACAGTGATTTACAGAGTTCCACACGGGCAGCGCGGACTCCGGCGGCGCACGTGGCACGCTGACGCCCACTGTGGACCCACTCTCATATAGTTTTGACAACTAGCCTACTTTTTCAATTTTAACTTTTTAAACGCTTAACGCGGTACAACTCTTACTTTGACAACTGTAACTGGCGACTTTTCAACATTTTCTACAAACTCGACGAGAGGACAAGGCGCAGATACTAACGCATTATCTGCTTTAAAAAAATACTCACTTCAACCCACCCCCGCCCCCTGCACTGAAAAAACGGCGTCCTGGTTTCCAAGCAGTTTTGGAAAAACCAAGCAGCTCTTATGGAGAAAATACACAGGGTTTCCGGGGCTGCTTGAAAACCAAGACGAAGTTTTTTCCGTGTGGGCGAGCAGAGTGAGCAGCGCTTCTCATCGAGCGTCGCATATCTAAATAAACCTCTCAAACCTAGGGTCTGTAATCCTCCTGATTACAGTAGGTTTACCTTACCCCCCGTGCAGGTTATACTTAGATTCCCGTACCCTCACTCGCATTGTACAGTACCAGAGGACACTTTCCGCGGCTATACAGATAGCCTAGTGTCTACCGCGCTCGGGAAGATAGCCATCTGTCTACCAGCCCTGAGAAGATAGCTTAGTGTCTACAGCGCTTAGAAAGATAGCCGCTTGTACGTAGGGAGCGTCGGAATGAAAAAGCCTTTTACCGCCGCCACCAAACGTAACCGTGCTCGGAGCTATTGATGTGGTTGCGAGGGGGGCAACCACTCAAGAAATCATGTGTCCCTAGCCGGTGAAATCCCAGAGAATCTCATTGAAATCTTGCGAAATTACCGAAATCATTGGAAATCATCTAAACGAAATTCACCGAAATCTCTCGAAATCCCGTGAAATCTTGAAGGCATCTTGAGAAATCCGTTAAAATCTGGTTGAAATCTCGTGGAATCACATGCAATGTGAAGAAAACCTACAAAATCAGAGAAATCAGGTAAAATCAGAGCAGGAGGAATCTCGAGAAATCTCGGGAAATCTGGAGAAATCTTATAAATCGTGAAATCATGTGTCCCTCCGGATAAGGAGTGGTTGCCCCCTCGTGTGGTTGACTGGGTGAGCTTTCCAATGACAGACATGGTAACACTGGGGTTTAGATACTTTATAATTTGAGTTGCGATGGACTTACATGTGTTTTACATGGTAGTTGCTGTGGGGGCCCGGGTGGGCGCGCACCGGGCGGCTCGCACCGCACTGTTAAAAATCCACTGTAATTTTACAACCAACTATTCTACGGCTTTTGTGGGAAAACTATGACTCAACCTGTAAAACAAAGCTATTGTTCTGGAGTCGTAATTTGACAGTTCATAATATCTTGTAAAAATATAGCTGACCCGTAATTTAATTAATGAACAGTAAAATAATTGCGTTATCGTGTAACGATGACTAAGTCGTAATTTTAGCCCAATGCATAGAAATCAAACTTATTTGTCGGAAGCGGATTATCTTATTAGACAATACTCACAGAACTCATGCCATAAGAAAAAAAAATACTTCAAATTTACAAAAGATCAATTGATGGAACAACTTTGGGTGCTCACAAAATGTTTTCGCTTCACTTGGCCTCACTTGATCTCCACTTTAATTTCACTAGATGATGTCAAACTGGCTTAAATTAAAGTGAAGACCTACTGAAGACCAAGTGAAGCCAAATGAAGTAAAGATATTTACGGTTGAAGTCGTGGTCTAACAGCTGTAATTGTACAGGTACGCCCGTAAAGCTTCAATACAAATGAACTGTTAAAGTATGAAGTGACCGTCTTTTTGGCTTTACAACAAAAGTTGTAATTTTGCAACCTTGTTGTAAAAGCAAATTTACGACACCCGTCGCCTATAAAATTAGCTAATGATTTGTCGTAAAAATACAGTAATTTTTTAAACAGTGCGGGTGGTGCGCCCTGGGCTAAGACTCTCGCCATACTGACTCGAGAGCGGAGCTCCCACAGAAAGTCTCCTCTGGTACTGTACAATGCGAGTGAGGGTACAGGAATATGGACATGGAGCCGCCGCAGGCCGGGCTCAGTTAGGGCCTTAACACCAGCCATGGGCAAGGTAAACCTACACTGTAATTTGGGGGTGTTCCAAATGTATACGCCTTAAGGCGTTTGCTACAGGATCCAGAGCGACATTTCGATACCTACAATGCAAACAAACGTAGTTCCCGAGCCCTGGTGCAGACTGACGTACTTCTGAGACCCTCGGGGCAAACTAACGTACTTCTGAGACCGTCGGGGCAGACTAACGTAGTTCCTATCTTTTTAACCAAGAACTACGTTAGTGTTGGATTGCAGTGGCTGATCAGCGAGGTGAGGTGAGGGCGAATAAGTCTGGTCCATTGACAGTGGTAGAGAGAGAGATTTATTGACACGACAAGCTCTTATAAAGAGTAAGACAATTGAGCATCTAAAATTGATAAGTGTTGCCAACGATGAAATATAAAACATTCATAAGAAATTGATAAGCATTAGATAGACAATTTAACACCCTCCCTTAATGCGTGCAATTTAAACAAGCATAATTGAATTAAAAATGTATGTAAAACTACAAAAATAAAATTTGAAGTAATAACAAATGCATGCAGCAATAAATAGATAAATATAAAAAATACATCACAGAATAAATCACAGAATTCCCAATCTTGCTTTACAATAGTTTAATGCTGGTCGTGGTAGTGCCTTGGTGAGAACGTCGGCTGGCATTTCATCAGTAGTGGCTGGATGAATTTTTATGACGTCTTCTTTGACCATGTCTTGCGTGAAGTGGTACTGCAGATCGATGTGTTTGAGCTTGCTTCCACTGGTTTGGTTTTCAGCTGTGAGTCTTGCACCTCTGCTATCGCAGTAAATGTCAATGGGTCCTTCCCTGTTGATAAGATCATAAAGCAAATTAGACAAATATTTAGCATGTCTGGCCCCTTGACACAATGAAACATATTCCGCTTCTGTGCTGCTAAGAGCGACACCCCTTTGCTTCTTAGACTTCCAAAAAACAGCTCCATTTGAAATAACAGAAGCAACTCCGGTAAAAGAATGTCTCTGAGGACCATTGCCCCAACTTGCATCACAATAGATTTCCACATCTTGATTACTCTTGGTGTATACTAAGCTATTTTCAATGGTACCTGATAAATATCTCAAAACTTTTGTTGCTACTGACCAATGTTGACGAGTATAATTTGAAGAAAATTGACTCAGATAACTCACTGTAAACATCAAATCAGGTCGGGTACAAATAGCTAGATACATCAATGATCCGATCAGCTCTCTATATTCTAATTTTGGATTATGATTGGTAGATGGTGGTGTACTCAGCCTGACAGATGGTTCAAGTGGAACAGCCAGAGGGTTGCAGCCATCATGATTGAATCTCTTGAGCACATTCTTGGCGTAGGTGGATTGATCCAAATAAATGGAGTTTCCGATCCTCCTGACTCTGATCCCAAGGTACTCGGAGATTGAGCCAAGATTTCTAATGTTGATCCTCCGCTGAAGGCTGTTGATGATTGACTCAGCTAATTTTGGGTCATCTGTAAACAGCAGAAAGTCATCAACATACAAGGCAAGAATTGCGATTTTTCCATCAGAATTTAAAACGTAGAGGCAAGGTTCATAAGAACATTTCTTGAAGCCTAAATCTTCTAGAATCTGATTAGCTTTTTGATTCCACGCCCTTGAGGCTTGCTTAAGGCCGTAGATTGCTTTTCTAAGCTTGCATACATTATCTTCCCTTTCTTCATCTATGAAACCTTCAGGCTGTTGAATATATACTTCTTCTTTCAAGTCGCCGTTAAGGAATGCAGTCTGTACGTCTAAATGATAGAAACTCCAGTTGTACATGGCTGACAGAGCAAACAACAGTCTTATGGTTTCGTGTGGTATAGTTGGAGAAAAGGTCTCTTGATAATCAATGCCAAATTTCTGTGAGAAACCTTTCGCTACTAACCTTGCTTTGTGGCGGACTGAGCCATCAGCTCCTTTCTTCAACTTAAAAACCCATTTTGAACCAACTACATGAGCACTTTTAGGTTTATCTACCAAAATCCAAGTTTCATTCTTTATGAGAGACTGATATTCTGAATCCATTGCCTTTTTCCAGTCTTTAGCATCAGGACGGGAAAGTGCTTCGGATACAGACACAGGATCGTCTAAAGTTTCATCATAACAAGCAAAAGCATAATAATACATATCGGGATCGACTTTGCTTTTCCTATCCCTGAGAGGGTAGCGCCTGACTGGAGCACTAGCCTCTGGTTCAGCTGCAGAATCAGAATCAGTATGAGAATCTTCACTTGAATGCGTGCTACCATTGTCTGGATTTTGAACATCATTAGTCCCATTTTCCAAGACAGGCAGACTTTGCATATTAGGTTCAGGATCAAGTGGCAAGGTTTTATCAAAATTAATCAGATCATAAATCTTCTTTGTATCAACCTCCACATCTGAAATCCTGACACCCTCAACAAAGAAAATATCTTTACTGATAACTAGCTTGCCAGGTTTCACAGGATCAGCCATTCTATAGCCCTTCTGCTTCTCAGAATATCCAACAAGAATAAATGGTTTGGAGCGGGGATCCAATTTCGTCAGAAGTTCGTTAGGAGTTCTAACATACCCGACGCTACCAAAGATTCTAAGATGAGATAAATTAGGCATTCTATTGAACCAAAGCTCATAGGGACATACAGCACCAATAGCTGATGTGGGGGATCTATTCTTTAAATAAACTGAACAGAGAACAGCTTCTCCCCAAAAACGAGCATCCAGTTTGGAATCAATAAGCATTGCACGCACACGATCCATGACAGTTCGATTGTTCCTTTCAGCAACACCATTTTGCTGTGGTGTGTACCTGTTAGAAGACTGTTGAATTATTCCATTTGAGGAACAAAATTGAGAAAAATTATTGTTGAAGTATTCTGTACCATTATCACTTCTCAAAATTTTTAGCTTTCTTTCAACTTGATTCTCAACAAGAGCTTTAAACTGAACAAATTTGCTGAAAACTTCAGACTTTTCTTTCAGAATGTAGACAAAGGTCATTCTGGACCAATCATCTACAAAACATAAAATAAAACGACCTCCTGAAAAGGTAGGTGTTCTGATGGGACCCATTAAATCAGTGTGCACCAATTCTAACAATTGAGTGGCACGGGTACTTTGACCTTTTGGGAAAGGGTTTAAGGGCATTTTAGCCTCCACACAAGTGGTACAAATAGGATTATTCGCTATATCAATCTTGATATCAGATCTACTTAGTAACCTCTTCATATACTTAAAATTCAAATGACCAAGCCTGCGGTGCCACAAATCAACTTGGTTGAGATCTGATTTAACATCAAAAAGCGTTAAATTACAAAACTCAGAATTAACTGGAAAATTGGCACAGAATGACGGATCACAGACAAGCTTGTACAATCCATTGCACTCATTTCCAACCAGTAACTGAATTCCTTTTGAATTTAAGATTTGACATGTCTTGCCCACAAAACTAATTGTAAGGCCTTTACTGGCCAAAGCAGATACTGATATGAGATTAGCTGATAGATCAGGCACATAAAGAACATCTCTAATTATCTTGAAACCATTAGATGTCATTAGTCGCACATCACCAATACCTTTACTCAGGACCTTTGCATTATTAGCAACATAGATTTCTACAGTACATGGCCTAAGTGAGCTAAACCAGTGCTTATGAGTGCACATGTGTTTAGAGGCACCTGAATCTATTGTCCATTGAGATGGGGTAATGTTGGCGACAAAAGCAATGGCTAAACAGGCATGTTCTACACCAACTCCTCTGAATCTGCTTGAAGCGTACTCACTACTACCGCAAGTGAAGCGTGTTGAGGCATCGGAGTAGCAGTTGGAGTAGGAACAGCCGTAGTGGGTTGGTCTTCCCCATCCGCCAGATGAGCATGTGCCTTGCGCCCTTGCTTGCCCTTCTTCTTCTTGAGCTCTGGGCATCCCGGCTTCTTATGTCCAGGCTTGTTGCAGTTGTAGCAAATAATCTGCTGGCTGGATGTTGACTGCTGAGGCTGCTTTGGACGAGTCCTGCTATAACAAGCAACATTGTCAAGATTACTTGATGAATCTGCATTGTGGACACCATGCTGTTGAAGTCTCATCCTAACTTTCTCTGATGTGAGATTTTCTTCAGAGCTCTCAAAGTGCATGACAATAGGCTCGTATTCTTTAGGTAGTCCACTCAGCATCACAATAGCTAGGAATTTGTCATCAAGACCATGTCCCATAGCCACAAGTCTTTGCTGTAGACTAGAAATGTGATTAAGATAGTCACCCATAGAAGTGAAACTTTCCAATGAAGAATGGAACATACTTTTGAGCAATGAACATCTCATTACAAGCCCATTATCTGAATAGGAACTCTTCAACTTGTCCCAGACTTGCTTAGCAGTGGTCAAGCCATACAGCCGGTTGGCCACATCACCACCAACGTTGAGGCACAACTTTGAGAAGGCACGATCATTGGCCTCAAGACTCTGGTCTGAGCCGTCGATTGCCCCCCAGGTTCTTTCACTCATAAGTAAGGCCTTCATCAAAAAGGACCAGTTGGCGTAATTCTCAGGACCAGTCAAATGTTTAGACTCGGGCAAGTTACCCACAGTCACATACACATTGTTAGTATTATGGTTTGACATAAGGGCCCGCTCTCTCCCACCTGGACCGCCTGGACTCTGCCCACCTCTACCTCTAAAGCCGCCTTGGCCGCGGTGTCCACGACCAAATCCTTGGCTATTGTTCCCATTATTAGGACTTCGGTTATTGAAACCATTGCCACGGCCACGATAGGGACCTCTCCCAAGTACGGGACTGGGACCACGTTCTTCATCACGCTGAGGACTCGCGCCATTAGGGAACAGTTGATAGAATAACTGATTGCTTCCTTGGTTCGAATGACCTCCGAAGGCTCCCTCTTCATTTACCGAAGGTCCAAACATGATGACAATCAAGGAGACACAGCTTTACCTTCATAAATGCCTGGGCCGCATAACCTGTTGGATTGCAGTGGCTGATCAGCGAGGTGAGGTGAGGGCGAATAAGTCTGGTCCATTGACAGTGGTAGAGAGAGAGATTTATTGACACGACAAGCTCTTATAAAGAGTAAGACAATTGAGCATCTAAAATTGATAAGTGTTGCCAACGATGAAATATAAAACATTCATAAGAAATTGATAAGCATTAGATAGACAATTTAACAGTTAGTCTGCCCCAAGGGTGTCAGAAGTACGTTAGTCTGCCCTGAGGGTCCCAGAAGTACGTTTGTTTGCCCCGAGGGTCGGGAACTACGTTTGTTTGCATTGTAGGTATCGATTTGGCGTCTACTTTTGGAACACCTTTTGGCGTATAGATTCTAGACACCTTTGCCCATACCACTCGCACATCACAGCATGGACCAGTGTCCAGAGGTGTACACAGGGCATGCACCTGGTGCGCATAATACGTACATCCTGAAAGGTGCTCACATCCTGTACACCCTTTCAGCGTGTGCTGTGATGTGGGAGTGGCATGGGCATGGGCAAAGGTGACTAGAATCTAAACGCCAAAAGGCGTTCTAAAAGTAGGCGTCAAATGTCGCTCTGGATCCTGTAGCAAACGCCTTAAGGCGTATACATTTGGAACACCCCCAAATTACAGTGTAGATACTGTAATCAGGAGGATTACAGGTCGGATATTTACTCGCGGATTCTTTATCCACCAACATCTAATCATGTTATTCTAGACTTCAACTACACGGAGCTGCTGTCTCCTCAGCAGCTGCAGCTGGTGGCCAACCTGTCGGGGTGCTTGGCACACCGGCCCACAGTCGACTGCTCCGACATGTGCTTCCACCTAAAGTACCGGACGGTGGATGGCACTTGCAACAACCTGCAGCACCCCATGTGGGGTGCGTCGCTCACTGGCTTTCGGCGCGTGTTGCGGCCGCAGTACGAGAACGGCCTGAGCACGCCCATCGGCTGGAACAAGAACGTCAAGTACTTCGGCTACGCCAAGCCTTCGGCGCGTCTTGTCTCCACGAGCATCATCAAGACGGACGTCATCACCCCCGACCCCAGCATCACGCACATGGTCATGCAGTGGGGCCAGTTCTTGGACCACGACCTGGACCACGCCATCCCGTCCGAGACCAGTACCAGCTGGGACGGCATCGACTGCAAAAAGTGAGGAGACGACTGTGACGGGCGCAGGCGAGGGGTTACACTGATTTCTTTTTAGAGGTTTTTTTTTTTAGAATTTTTTTTTATTTCCCTTGGAAAACGTATGTAACTTTATGACACATCTACCCTAATAGAAAAAGAAGTCCCCACTTTGTCCCTAAACAGGTCCAAAGTAGTCCCTCGAATTTTGGGGGGACTAAAAGGGGATTTTTCGCTTTTTGAAATCCCTCCGAAGTCCTTTTCGAGAGGAATCTCTATGAAGTCCTTCCTCTGTCGATCCATATTTTTCCATGGTTCACAGAACATGTAGAAAAACGCATTTTAGGTCATTTTTAGCGCGTCATACGACATCAGAGGGGCCGTAGATACTCTATGAATACATATATGAACATATGATATCATACTGAATTTTGAATGAGACAGATAGGCGCTCTGTAGCCCTTTCAGATGAGATTGGAGAGTGGCATAGGAGGTACTTTCGAGGGACTTCAGAAGGGATTCCGTGGACAGGGATTCCGAAATCCCAAGTCCCTGCACCATCTGGATACATTTTAGGGATTTGGAATTAGGGACTCTGGAGGGATTTGGAATTAGGGACCTCAGAGGGACTTCCTTTTTTATTGGGGTATATCTTTTTTCTCCTACTTCTGCTTTTTTCCAACTTTTCTCAGTTTTTTGTTCATTTGTTGTTGATTTTTCGGATTTCTTCTTGGTATTATTTTGATTTCTTTGATTTTTTTTCTTCGGTTTTGAAACGAATGGTTTTTTTTTGGGGGGGGGAGGGGGAGGTGGCGTACAATGATTTTAAGAAGTGATGCACCCCTCGGGCGCAGGCCACCAGGTTTCATCGGTAAATCAATAATATATATATATATATATATATATATATATATATATATATATATATATTTTGCAATTTCTCTACCAGGTCGTGCGACTACGCTGCGCCCTGCTACCCCATCGAGGTGCCACCGAACGACCCGCGCGTTAACAATCGGCGCTGCATCGACTTCATCCGGAGCAGCGCGATCTGCGGCTCGGGCCAGACCTCGGTGCTCTTCGACGGCATGCAGCCCCGCGAGCAGATCAACCAGCTGACGGCCTTTGTGGACGCGTCGCAGGTCTACGGCTTCTCGGACGAGCAGGCGCGCGGTCTGCGCAACCTGAGCAACGAGCTGGGCCGCCTGCGTGAGGGCCCCGCCTACCAGTTCAGTGACAAGCCGTACCTGCCCTTCCCCAACCCCGGCGAGGCCATGGACTGCCGCAGGTGAGTGCGCCATATGGCATGGGTGCGGCCCCCACCTGCCCGGCTTGGAGTCACTGTTTGATCCTCCGCCGTAGGGACCCCGCCGAGTCAGACATACGGTGCTTCCTGGCTGGCGACATCCGCGCCAACGAGCAGGTGGGGCTCCTCGCAATGCACACCATCTGGTTTCGCGAACACAACCGGGTCGCCGACGAGCTGAGGAAGGTGAATCCGCACTGGGACGGCGACACGCTATACCACGAGGCGAGAAAGGTGAGGATCGCACCCTCATATTCTCAGACGTAGGGTGCTCTCCGTAGATGGTGACTAGAGACCTGCAGAGAGCGAGCTATTAGAGCAAGCGCCTGCTACACTGTGAAACGAGGAGCGATGTTTATCGCTCCTGGGGAAGTGATTTTGCGACTCCAATTTCATAACTCCTGGAGGAGCAACTTTCTCGAACATCACTCGTTTTGCGTCATTTTGCGTCATTTTCGGTTCAAAAATGACTGAGTAAGAGTGATAATCGGTTACCAAATGACTCAGAGTTATTTTCGGGAATATTGCTCCATTTGAGCGATGAGCACATGGGTCGCTCTATTTGAGCGAGGAAAATCGCTCCTTACAGTCTCTGTAGCTCTGGTCTTGTTGTGGCGGCGCGTCGTGCCGGCCCTGGCAGGCTGCGAGCAGTGCAAGCGGCCGCGAGCCCTGCGAGCAGCTCTACAGTATGATTCTGGGAGCGAATCGATAGCTCGCGAGCAGCACGATTGCTCCAGCAGAGCAGAAGGAGGTCGAGCAAGTATGCTCTCGGAACTCAGCTGCCGGGGAGCGTTGCTCTAACAGCTCTCTCTCTCTCTCTCTCTCTCTCTCTCTCTCTCTCTCTCTCTCTCTCTCTCTCTCTCTCTCTCACTCTTTCTCTCTCTCTCTCTCTCTCTCTCTCTCTCTCTCTCTCTCTCTCTCTCTCTCTCTCTCTCTATCTCTCCCTCTCTCCCTCCGCAGGTCTCTCTCTCTCTCCGCAGGTCTCTAATGGTGACTTCGTCTGGTTGCAGATAGTCGGCGCCGAGGTGCAACACATCACCTTCAAGCACTGGTTACCCACCGTGCTCGGACCCAAGGGCATGGAGATGATGGGCGACTACCAGGGCTACAACCCCAGCGTCAACCCGGGCATCTCGAACGCGTTCGCTACCGCCGCTTTGCGCTTTGGCCACTCGCTCATCAACCCGCAGTTGCACCGGCTCAACGAGTCGTACATGCCCATCCCGGAGGGCCACCTGCCGCTCGGCAAGGCCTTCTTCTCGCCCTGGCGGCTCGTCGTGGAGGGTGGCGTTGACCCGCTTCTGCGTGGGCTCATCCATACGCCCGCTAAGCTCAAGACCCCCAGCCAGACCCTTAACGCCGGGCTGACGGAGCAGCTGTTCACCGTCGCTCACGCCGTCGCTCTGGACCTGGCTGCGATCAACATCCAGCGAGGCCGTGACCATGGCCTACCCGAGTACAACGCCTACCGGGAGAAGTGCGGCCTGGCCTCAGCCATCACGTTCGATGACCTGCGGCACGAGATCAGCAGCCAGGAGGTCCGCGACAAGCTCAAGGAGTTATACGGTCACCCGGGTAAGTCACGTCGCATCGTTCGACACGTTAAATGTCTAGGGACTTTTATTTGGACAATTTTGAGCATTACTAGTGCTGGTAACAAATTTGTGTACATGTATGGATAATTTGTCCACAGTTATGGACAAGTTTTGTGTACAATTGGACACAATTTTAATTTGTCCATAGTTGGTAACGTTTAAAAACGTCTGTAGACTGTCTGCAAAATTGCTGCCAAACAGTCCACTATTATGTCCATAAAGAAATTTTGTGAACAACGACGAACAAATTTGTTCTTAGTTGTCAACAAAATTGTAGGACCGATATTATATACACGCTGCGTGTCTCCAATAGAGCGAGTGCTTATACACTCTAAATGTCTATGGACTTTTCCTGTGGACTTTTTTGTCCACATTTTCAGTGACAAACACATTGTTACCAATAAGATGGTCTACAATTTTGTGAACAGCCAGAGACAAATTTGTTCATAGCTGTCAACAAAAAACCCTCTATGGACTTTTCTGCGTACATTTTGGACGCAATTTTGCAGACAGGCTGTCCATATTTCTGTGCGTTACCAAACTTATGGACAAATTTTATTTGTGTCCAGCTGTCTACAATTTGTTAAACATTATGGACAAATTTGTCGATAATCGTCAACAAATTTGTCACCAGCCTGGAAACGCTCAAATATATGTCCAACTTGTCCACAAAAAAGTCCATAGACATTTAGTGTGTATGCACGCGGCGTGGATATAATATTTCCTAGCTACGGGACACGCGTCGTGTCAGTAAAGAGGATTATATTATTAACACGCCGGAAAAGTTTCTTGCATGCCCGAAGGAGCTTTCCCGGCGTGGATATAAGAAAATGAATCTCTATTGACACGCGGCGTGTCACTTAGGATGTATTTTCTTATGGACACTCATCAAGCGAATTTCGGCGTGCATTTAATATTTATTGTAAAAAAGGACACGCGGCGTATGTGGGACGTAACATATTATTATATCAACACCGGTTTGCGTAAGTGTTCCCTTCGACAACGGCAGTTCAGCATGAAGAGCTTCATGGCTGCTGAATGGATCCGTACCTGCCCGCCAAGTTTTTGTCTCGGGTTCAAATCTCGGCTGGTGGGGCGTGTACATAATTATTTTTCGCCATGTCTGCACGACGCGTGAAAACTGTATCTGCAAATATTATGTACACGCCGAAAAATATTTTCGGCGTGTCTATAAGAATTAAATATGTTGTGTGCACGCGGCGTGCCGATTATGGGCAAATTTCTTATTTTTACGCGTCGTGCAGACATGGCAAAAAATAATTATATACACGCCCCACCAGCCGAGATTTGAACCCGAGACAAAAACTTCGCGGGCAGGTGCGGATCCATTCAGCCAGCAAGCACATCGTGACCGATTAGGGAACTCGAAGGGATTTGTTTTTACGAGCCGTGGTAGAAATAAGGAATCTGTGACATATTAGCACGCCGCGTGAAAACTGTAGCTGCAAATATTATGTACACACCGAAAAATATTTTCTGCGTGTCTATAAGAATTAAATATGTTGTGTGCACGCGGCGTGCGGATTATGGGCAAATTTCTTATTTTTACGCGTCGTGCAGACATGGCAAAAAATAATTATGTACACGCCCCACCAGCCGGGATTTGAACCGAAGACAAAAACTTGGCGGGCAGGTACGGAACCATGCAGCCATGAAGCTCTTCATGCTGAAATTTAGTTGTCGAAGGGAACACTTACGCAAACCGGTGTTGAAATAATAATTTGTTACGTTCCATACATACGCCGCGTGTCCTTTTTTACAATAAATATTAAATGCACGCCGAAATTCGTTTGACGCGTGTTCATAATAAATTACATCCCAAGAGACACACCGCGTGAGAATAGAGATGTATTTCCTTAAATGCACACCGGAAAAGCTTTTCCGCGTGTCAATAAGAAAATAGACGTTGTAAACACGCCTCGTGGAAATAGCGCCATATATTATTATATACACGCTGGAAAAGCTTTTCTGGTGTTTATATAATTTTTTTCTTCTCATATACTTGCGGCGTGTATATAATCACTTCGAAATTGAAGACAACACTTTTAGTAACAATTAATTGTCACTGAATCTGAGAACAAAAAAGTCTATAGGAAATGTCTATAGACTTTTAGAGTGTACGTGCCCTATTTTAGGCCACTTTTGACCCCGATCGTGGCCGATCGTACTTTTCCGACCCCCCTCTCGGGCACGTATTTTTTATCAGTATTTTTTTGTTGTTGTTTTTGTTTTGAAAGCACTGCTTAATGCGATACGTGCATCAGTAAACGCGTGTAAAGCGAATTCCAGCGCTATACCATGAAGAAACAACTAGATGCAGCATTTCCTTTTTAGATTTTTGGAAAGGGAGAAGAGGATGGTAAGAAGGAACGGTGATCACCAGCAATACTATGCGTGCCTTCAGTGACATCCCCTCCTCCCCCTCATGACCAACCGTGCCTTCACTCCAAACTGAAGTGTGTACTTAGTACACACATATTTGTGTATACTTGCGAGCACACATCTACAGCTGCGTACTTTTAATAGAAAACACTTATTTGCCGTGTAATTGCCATAGTACACACTTTACAAGCCCACAAAGTGTGTGCTATGGCAATTACACACCTATACGTGTGTGCCTGAAAGTACACAAATATGTGTGTACTAAGTACACACTTCAGTGTGCAGTGTTTTCCTCAACCCCTTCCCCCCAAATAGGGCACGTAGTTTTTGAACGGTCTCTTTAAGTCAGCTGTTGTGTGAGAGATGGAGACAAAACTCAACTCCTTGTGCAGGCAACGTTGACTTGTGGGTCGGAGGCATTTTGGAGGATCAAGTGGATGGTGCAAAGGTCGGACCCACCTTCCGCTGCCTTCTCGTCGAACAGTTTAAGAGGCTGCGTGATGGGGACAGGTGAGTAGATCACTCTGCTCAGCTAACCTCCATTTTTTGCACTTTCTCGCCACTCGCAATCCTCATATTCATTCCTCGCCTAGGTTTTACTACGAGAATCCTGCTGTGTTCAAGCCGGAGCAGGTGACGCAGATCAAGCAGACGACGCTTGCCCGCGTCCTCTGCGACAATGGTGATAAGATGACCCACTTGCAACGCGACGTGTTCTACCTCGAGAAGAGCGAGAACCTACTGAGCTGCGACACGTGGGACATTCCGCGTCTAGAGTTCCGCTTCTGGGCAGAGTGTTGTCAAGGTATAGGAAAGGATTATGTGACCTTTTTGTTATTCCCTGCTCCCTAGAATTGAGACACTTCTAGTGTTCCCCGCAGACTGCCGCGCGGCCGGCCAGTTCAGCAGCTTGGGACGTACGTTCTACCGCGGGGTACGGCGGTACCGGCGTGAGCTGAATGAGCACTCACCGCACCAAGCCACCGACTGGCAGAACGAGGACGATGACGCACTCAACATGGCACTCGACATTGGCTTGGGCCTCGACGATGACCTCGGTGAGGAAAGGATCGAGGGCCTGGAGACGGCCATCGAGAGCTTCCAGAAGGCCGTGCGCCAGCTGCGGAGGAAGTTGCGCCGGCTAGAGGGCCGCTGCACCCGGGGCCAGGGCCTAGGCCGGGGCCGGGGCCGGGGCCGTGCCGACGCGGAGGTAGGCTGCGCGGGGAGCGTACTGTGTCTCTCTTACTGGCAGTTCCTTTTCTTTCATCAGATTATGCATGTAATTTTTTTCTGCACAGGGTGAGACCATGAAATGCTCTCCAGTGTCCTGCCCGCAACTGTCCTGTACGGATACCGTCCAGCAGCCAGGAGAGTGCTGTCCGAAGTGCCGCACATCGAGCGCTCCCGTCCCCTGAGATTCAGCGTGACGACCCAAGGCGGATGTGACGTTCTAGTACCACTGCCATCGGAACCATGAAACCATGAAGCTAATATCGCTGAACGTGACAATCTAAAATGTCTTTCAAATCGCACTGTATATTTATCTCCCAGTTGAGAAGAGCACAGACATTTTCTCAATTTCCGATCAAAAATTGCAGTGTAATGTGTGACCTGTCTATTTTCTTGAGGAACAAGCAATATCTTACTTTGAAAAGTATCTCAATTTTCTCTCAAGGCAAGGCAGTTTTGCATGCCAATTTTTTTTTCTTTTGATTGTCAGTCACCCCCCACCCCCCTTCTTTTTCTAAAGTTAGTTTTTACTTGGAAGTTTTTTTTTTTTTCTTTTTGCGCAATTTAATTACACAAGGCAGTCAGTGGTTTAGATTTGACAGCAAAAATTGTCTAATGGTTTAAAGCAGCATCCGGATTGAAGTGTCGCTATACACCGAGAGAAATGTTTCATTGCAGCCATAAAAAATTGTTCGATCCGTCCGTTTGGTCATGGGCATCAAATTTTTAGTCACAGCAACTAAACCTTTGGTTAGAGCAACCAAAATTTCGGTTACAGAAACTAAAATTTTGATGCCTATTACTCACCGGGACTGAACGAACAAAATTTGATTATGAGTATCAAAATTTTGATGGCTGCAACGAAACATTTCTCTCAGTGTAATTTTGCACAAATATGATTTAACAATGTCAGACCTTTCAAATTTTTGTTTCGAACATTGATGTGTACGGTTTGGAAGCCTTCAAGCTAGTCCTTTGAATGAGTTTCCATTCTGAAATGGGAGGGGTAATAATGCATTACAGTCATTTACCACCGCCCTTGCCACTTGCGCTTACTGTTTAGAAGGAGAAAAAAAATACTTCTTTTGTTTTCGTTTACAGTAAAAAGGGTTTTGTATGGAGAGTGCAAATTTCATCAAATATCAAAAATTTATTTCTTAAGGTATGCTTGAGAATACAAAAGTAAACTGCAAAGAGTTTTATAATCTAAAGGTGGAACTCCAATGGGACACAACAACCCTTCACCCCATCAACCCATCATTTAAGATTTTGCGTTCACCAGCACAGATCAAGTTTGCTTATGCAATCTAGGTCGTTCAGCAATGTCAATTATATATTTTTCCTCATTGGGGGGATACTCTGGTGTCCCTAGAGGAATATACTAAAAAATGATGGGTGGTGATGGGTCCCTCATAGAGACATAGTCACCAAACCACTGCAAACCCTGGAATCCAACTTCTCACCCAAAATGGGAGAGGACACTTTTCCATACCAAATTAGAGTGAGAATTTTTAACCTCACCCTATTCGAGCGAGGTTTTTCTGAGCCTCGCTCTATTTGAGTAAGGATTTTTTAACCTCACTTAATTTGAGCACAAATTCTCACTTTATTTGGTCGAGATTTCAAAATTCTTTCTCAAAAAGGGCGAGGAAAAAAATTCTTACTCTCCAGAGAGTAATAAAATTGCCCTCAAATTCTCACTCGTATGAGGGCGAGAATTATGACTCGTAGATTTTCAGTGACCATATTCATAAATTGTAAAAATATTTTTTTCGCCGTGCTGTACAAGCTATATTTCTTTAGCAAAGCTATGCTGCGCTGGAAAATGGAAAATCTGAGATGATGGGGTGATGGCTCAAAAAGTTACGAGGATGCGCATTTCTCATATTTCCATCATGTGTATACTGCAGTTCTTTATAAGTAGCTAGTTGAAATGAAACTTTGTCTCATAGTCGACTGGACAACTTCGTAATGTTTCTAAAAATCACGCACTAGCACATCTCTTGCTGTGCAATCCTATTAAGATTGGAAGTTATTGTTATCTGCCTGATTTGGTAACCAATATTTTTGGGTGAGTGAGCTGACTTCTTGGGTATCTGCTTGTAACCAAAGATGTATTTTAAGTAATATTTTTACCCCTGCCATCTTCTTAAATGTTCAATTTAATGCAAATGCACCGGGTGTTCGGAGATCGACACGACAGTCGTTTGGGTTGCCTACGCTCGTGCCTGCAGGCGAGATAAGGCGCCCATCCACCACTCCGAGGCTAGTCTGTCTGAGGGTGGGGGGATTGCGCCGTGTCGACCGGCGGGCGCTCGACTTGGGAGGACCCGTGAAACCTAGCGGCAGGACCGTGAGCACCCATCGCAGCCTCGCGTGCAACCCTGCAACCCTCTCGGCACGCATCACCTACCGCTACCTAGCGCTACGGCATCCCACGACAAGTCGAGCGCCCGTTGGTAGCCACGGCGCTACTCCCCACCCTCAGGTGCAGGCTAGCCTCAGCTAGGCCTCGGGGTGGTGGAGGGGGGGGGGGGGGGGGCGCATCTCGCCGCCGACAGCACAGGCGCGGTTTAAGGTCCGACTGAAGGGGCGCACCCCAGGTTGCCTACATACAGGGGTTTTGTCGCGCTATTTGCCTACCCTTACGAAAAGAAACCATACCGAAACTTGCCCTGGGCAGCACCGGAACCGGCCCGAATCGTTCGGACAGTACCAGATATGTTCCAGGGCAGCCCGGAATTAGCCCGAGCCCGTGCTTGCAGCACTCAGGGCAGTCCGGAATATGCCCGGTGTTACCGGACAGCCCGGCAACCATCCGAGAGAAAGAATTTCGGGCTGTTTTCGGGCTGTTCCACCGCCCTGCTGCCTCGCACAGGATTCGGCGGGGTATTTTCCTTCCAGGAATTGCATCGGCCGGCGCGCTGGGTGGAGGTGGGAAGCGGAGGGTAGCCTTAAGCTTTGGGGTAATTCCTGGTGCCCGCTTCCCTTTGGACCAGGAGTCGTAGGCTTCCGGCTACCTGGTGGGTGCTCGGCGAGCAAGGAGCAGAACAAGGAAGCACGGCTCGCTCGCCAGTGCCAGTGTGCTGCTGACAGCCGTTGTGTGCGGACGTACATGTGCACAGCAGGAGAGTCTCCTGAGGAGACCACGGACCACGGCACCACGCATACTTTTTGCAGCTATCGCGGACGACGTGTGACTTCGTATTATTGGCACGGTTCAGGATGGTAGCATGTCAGAGGAAGAACGTCGCGACGGACTGCCCAAGTTTGCTGGCGGGAGAGCTTCGCGACATGAACTCACAAGCAGTGTACCTGATATTCTAATATTTTTGTTGTGTTCAACCATGAACTATTGATCTTGCCTTTCTTTCCAAAAAACTAATTAGTTGTATAAGTGTATGTGTTAAAAGCGGTGGAAAAGTAAGATACATTTATAGGAAATCGGCCTTGGAGATTTTTTCCAGTTTGTAGGCTTCCACCCTTATGAGGCGGGGAGCAGGAGGGGAGGGGGAAAGCTGGGGTAGCAGGGGGTGAGGGGAAATTAGAGGGGATTATCGAGCCTCACATTCGGATTCATTTCGGGCTACCCGTAGTTCGGGCTACTCCGAAACTCATCCGCGGGCTGTACCGGAATCTTACTGATTTTTAGCAAATCCGGATGTATTTTCGGTACAACCCGGGTAGTTTCGGGTTGTACCGAGGATCGCCCGATTTTCGGGCTGATTTCGGTACAAAACATTTCTGTAAGGGTACTTTCCAGGCGGCTTTCTAGTGACCGAAGGGGGGGGGGGAGGCCATCGCCTCCCCCCCTTTAAACCGCACCTGCGACAGCAGAGCGCCTGCAGGCAATAGAGTAGGCAACCCAACTGACTGTCGTGTCTATCTCCGGACACCCGGTACCTCGTACCATTACATATCTGTTTCCTCGCCGCATAAGTCAGATGTAAATTAGCCGCTGTAATGAACATCAGTCTTGTATGAGACTAATTTCGTCTTCTTTCGTGTACATTTTGTGGTTACAATGTCTCAGCCACCTCTCAAAGATGTAAAAATCTATTACTATAGTACATACAAATTGTGATAGGTAAGAATGTTGGTATGTTAGGATGTTTTATCTATGTAACACTGATAGATCCTTGCGAAGAAGATTGTTCGTAAGAGTTCGTGAAGCGTTCGGAAGCTGCGAAGCATTCGACTGCTTTGTATTACGAAGCATTTTCTTCGTTGTGTATAAACAAATTTCTTCGTAAGGCAGGGCTTGCGAATAAAATGCTTCGTATTGCGAAGCATTACGAAGCAGCCAAGTTCTTCACAACGTTACGAAGAATTTACTTCGTATAAGGATCTCACAGTGAACTAATTGTATACAATACACATGTGTACATACTTGTAATGATCTTGTAAAATCTTTAATAATTTTGATGCATTTTATGCATAGATGAGCTCAGTTTTCGGTATTAGAATTCATCACATTGAATAATAAAACGCCTTTGTTTACAAAGTTGAACAATTTTTAAATGGAGCCAATTGAAACAAAACAGTTCTAGCCCATTGCATTTATAATTGCAATGGGCTGGAACAATTCTCCATATTTTTCTGTTTCAGTGAATACCTGTTACTTTTTCCCAACAGCGGCAGTAGCAGTAACACGAAGTGCCAAATTCCTCTCAATACACAAGAGAAACTTTTCAAACGTCGAGAGTTCATTCCCTTACAAGATGCTGCACTGACAGCACATGACGCCGTAGTACACACAACACTCGAGGCACTTGTCCTCCACGCTGATGGGGCCTCCGCTTTGGCCATGGATGGGGCAGACGTTGCTCAGGCTGATGGTGCCGCTGGCTCCGCTGGCTGAGGCCGCGAGGGCCGCGGGCTGCGTGCCGGCCTCGGCGCCGGCCTCGTGTGCCACGTGGCGGAGCTCCGGGCCCTCCTCGCTCATGGCCTCCGCCACAGTACGCTGCGGCTGCTCGGGGGACGCCAAGCTCGGCTCCAGCTCCACCTGCAACATGTACAAGAGGGGCGGACCTATACTATAATACCTTATAATACCTATAATACCCATAATACCTATAATCCATAATACCGCGCTCTTTACATTTGATTATATCGCCCATGCAAGTAAAAGATCACATATTTCGAACTGGATGCATTGCAGTAATGTTGGGAATTCGCGCTCGGGTTTGTATAGGTGACCCGAACGAAAAACAAACCACACGAAAACCGCCGAACGAAGCCAAGGCATTCCCCGGGAATACGTTCGAAAAGACTGGGCTTGTCTTCCCTCTCCCTCCTCCAGGCAGGGTGAGAGTGAGAAGCCACCGAAGACGTAGAGCGTCTCCAGGCCGATTTGAACGGGGTCCGACCCCTATACCCCCTCATATTTTAACCAAATTAAGCTTGATTGACTAGTACTGACTCAAAACCATGCCCAATTTTTGAGGGATCTTTTGGACTTAATTTGTCTGAGTTAGAGATAGTGTCCATTTTGACCACTTTGTAATGGCTTTTAAAAGTTTTCATTGTCAAAAGGAGATAAATTTGTATGAGAGTAAGTTCTAGGGGCTGATACCAACTAAAACAGGTACAAGGATAATGTTAAGCCCCATAGACCGTACTTTGACCAAATCTGTTTCAAAAAAAATGTTGAGATCTTACTGTTTAGCCGCTACAGCGGTAAATGTGGACGAAAAGTCGTCAAAATGCATGTTGGGTGTCGCTTTCAGGGTAATCTGTCGAGATGCGATCCTTGGGGCAAAAATGTTGTCTGTTTGGCTCTGCGGAGAAGGGTTTTGGGGCTCGGGCCCTTCGCGTAAAAATTGGAAAATTGGTTACATAATGAAAAGAGGCGAGCGGGGGTCCAGGGGGCTGCAGCCCCCTGGCCTATTTTTGGCTGAGCGATAGCGAAGCCTATTACGCCACTGGAGTGCTAAAAAAGTTCAATGTCCGTGTGTCTGTCTGTCTGTGTGTCTGTCTGTCTGTGTGTCTGTCTGTCTGTGTGTCTGTCTGTCTGTGTGTCTGTCTGTCTGTGTGTCTGTGTGTCTGTTCGCACGATAACTCGAGAACGAGTCAAGATATCGACCTGAAATTTTTACTGTAGCTTCTTGGCCTAAAAAGCTCGGACGAGTTCAAATATGAACACTTTAGCTCAAAAATTAACCCTGCTAAAAATTGATTTATATTTTTTAAAAAAATTAAATTTTAAATATTATAAAATTGTATGGTGTCCTAAGGGGTATCTCGGCGAGTTGCGACCCTTTGGACGAAAATTTCGACCGTTTTGCTCTATCTCTTACTGTTTAGCCGCTACAGCGGTAAATGTGGACGAAAAGTCGTCAAAATACATGTTGGGTGTCGTTTTCAGGGTAATCTGTCGGGATGCGGTCCTTGGGGCAAAAATTTTGTCTGTTTGGCTCTGCGGAGAAGGGTTTTGGGGCTCGGGCCCTTCGCGTAAAAATTGGAAAAATTGGTAACACAATGAAAAGAGGCGAGCGGGGGTCCAGGGGGCGGCAGCCCCCTGGCTTAAATGAGTACATCTCAAATCATGCAGGCTCGTAATAAAGAAAAGCGGGGGTCCAGGGGGCGGCAGCCCCCTGGCTTAAATGAGTAAATCTCAAATCATGCAGGCTCGTAATAAAGAAAAGCGGGGGTCCAGGGGGCGGCAGCCCCCTGGCTTAAATGAGTAAATCTTAAATCTTGCAGATTCGCCAGCGCCGCAGGCCTAGGTAGATGTGCGCAGGCCCGTCGCAGCGTAACAGTGTTTTGCGAGATATCGCGAAGCCTGTTACGAGAGACGGTGTCTGGCGTAGCCTACATCTACCTAGTAGAGTATTTTGAAGTATTATAAAGTATTGTAAGGTATTATGGGCAGTATTGTGTGGTACCCCGTACAGAAATCGTAAGTCCTGTTTCACTCTCTTTGCTAATAGTCTCGTTTTAGTCCCGTTCGCTAGTCCTGTTTTAGTCCCTTTAGCGGCCACAAACGCGACTCTAAGCTCCAAATCAAGACAAAGTTGAAAAGCTGTTTTAGTCTCGTTTTATACAATCACAAAAAAGATAACTCCTGTTTTAGTCCCGTTTAACGTCTGTTTTACTACCGTTTCGAGCTGGGGGGGGGGGGGACGGGTGGGAGGCGCGGTGGGCGTGGGGGGGAGGGGGGTGCGGTGGGGGGGGGGCTGCGGTAGGGGGAGCAGGGAGGACCGGTAGAAGAAAGGGTTGATAGGGGTGTGTAGTGTGGCGGGGGTGTAGAGGAATTTTGACAATGTGTGTGGTTGAACCCGGTGGCAAGATAGGCATTTGCACTAAAACCTGCACTGGAAACCCAAGTGTGTGAATGTCGCACACCTGTAGGTGTGCGAGGATTCATTCGTACACTTGGGCACTTAAACGTGTGAATTTTCCTGGGATATTCACACGTTTTAGTGGCCAAGTGTACAAATGAATTCTCGCACACCTGCAAGTGTGCGACATTCTTGAACATGGATTTCCAGAGTGCAGAAACATTTAGCGTGTAGATATACTTAGATGGCCTCTGTAGGATGCATAATTTGGCGAATGTTCCACTTATGTGTGATGCGTAACTATTCTACACGGATGAGCGCTGGGCTGCTGGACACGGTTCTGCGTGGCGCGCTGCCCGTCCCGGAGCACGCCAAGCATAGCTTGAGCTGGTCCGGCTCGTCCGCACGGCGCGCTGCCCGTCCCGGAGCACACCAAGAAGCGCTCTGCGCCTGCCCGAACCCGCTGCCGTGCACAAGAAGTCCCTCCGCGTCCTCCACGGCAGCGCGCTGCTCTAGTCCAACCCGCCCGTTGCCGTGCGCGAGAAGCTGTGCTAGCTTGTCCTGCCATACACACACAACTATACATATACATCTCTCCTGAAAAAACCAAAGACACGACAAAGTACAACCAGTGCATGTCTGCTCCAAAGACATCATGCGCTCAGCGTCAGCGATACATCCTCACACAACGACAGCTGCTGTCGGACTGAGGAGGACTCCGGTCCGGTCCGGACGTCCGGACTCCTCAGTGACGTGAGGAGGCGGTCGGCGGGCGGGCGAGGAGCTCTTGACCAGTGACTAACCGACCAACAGCTAATAGCAGGTAGCCGATGACACCGCCGCTGGGTTAATCCCTGTGCCCTGTGCAGCGCACCCCTCCCCCTCCCCTCACCCCGGGGTACCTGAGCTCACCCAGAGGGGATTAACAGCGGAGAAGGATTTTCCGTCGAACTGGCGACCCTGCGCTGCGGCAGGCTGTCCCCGCGGTCCCCAGCCGCATCGGATGCAGCATTCCGAGAATGCGCCGAGGGGCGCCGTCACCAAACGCCTCCACCAAGTCTCGCGGTGCCGCGACCGCCAAGCCCACCGCGGCCAAACTCGCACCGGCCACCGGCCCTGCTGCCTCGGACCCACGCCCGCCAATCACTTAGCGGACTGTAATAAAATAGATTAAACCTTAAGCTGTTTTTTCTTCCGTCTAAAAACGTGCGCACCGTCTGGCTTGATGCCTTATGAATAAAGTGGCTGTGTAACTACGAGACATTCTATGTTCTAGCATTGGGAAGAGGTTTTGATGAAATTGAAAACATCAAAATAACGAAGGTATTTGCATACTGCAGCTTCAAATGAATCATGAAATTTTTAAGTTCCATATCGAGACATAAACAGGACACTTTTCGATATCAGGACAGAAAAGAGACTTTTTTCCTTCAACTAAAAAAAAAAACAGAGGGTAAAAGGGACTATAACTAAAACAGGTCTGGAACAGGACTTTCAAAAAGATCCGTTCCGGTCCCGTTTTGAAACGAGAGACGAACGAGAGACGAACGAGAACAGAACAGGACTTATTTTTCAGTACGGGACTATGAAGTATTATGAGGTATTATGGGTATTATAAGTATTATGGGTATTATGGGGTATTATAAGAGTATTATAGGGCCGTGTACGGAGTATTATGCGAGTTGGCGACCCCTCGGGTTAGGTTAGGTTAGGGTGGTCCGATCCAAATAGGCCAGCCCGGCCGAACCCAAGTTGAAGTTGGCTGGTGCCATGCTGGTGCCACTTGGCTGCCGCCCTACCCACCCCGCCTCACACCCCACCCCGCTCTGCTACGGTTCATTACCTGCTTGGTATGGGTCTTCTCGCCGAGGAACGCCTTGAGGTCCTCGATGAAGTGCGGATGCTGCTCCAGGACCGGGACAGCGCCGGCTTCGACCCCCGTCGCCTTGCCGGCGTCGGGCCCTCCGCCGGCTCCACCTCTGGCAGGCCCTTCGCGCGCACTGCAACACGGCGCGGAGTGCAGTGTGGGGACCAGTGGTGACCAGTCACCCTCCGCCGGCTCCACCTCTGGCAGGCCCTTCGCGCGCTCTGCAACACGGCGCGGAGTGCAGTGTGGGGACCAGTGGTGACCAGTCACCCGAGCCCGTACAGGCAGGGGCTACGTAGGTGGGCACTGTGAGGGGAGGGAGAAAACAGAGTGTGAGTGGAGGCAAGGCAGGAGGGGTGCATACCGCGCCAAGGCTTACGCGTCGCGTTTCGCGTTTGGCGCTTCTCGTGCCCGTGGTCTTCCGACCGTGTTCAGCCCGTGACTTACCTCTGGTCTAGGAGCGGATCCAGCTCCCCTCTTTTCCCACATGTCCGGTCAAGCCCGTGACTTACCTCTGGTCTAGGAGCCCTAACAAAAATCGAAGTCCCAATATTGTCCCAAAGGCGAGATCCCTCGGAAGGTCCAAAGGCAGAAGTCCGTGGAGGTCCCAAAAGCGGTCATTTGGGGGAGTTGGGATTTGGTAGCTACCACTTGCCAAAAGTCCTTGCGAGGTCCCTCTGAGGTCCCTCTGAGGTCTCTGCGTTTCTACAGCTTAATCCTAGTCGCATAGCTGTCTGGCGGTTTTAAAGCACCGTTCATGGATGTAACATGCATGAAGTATTCATATATACTATACACTACATCACTGTGAGAAATTCTTGTAGCGGTACGGGAAAATTTTCCATGAGAGGTCTTGTACAATTACGATTCATATTGTAAACTTTTTGTAACTATGCGTATCAACTCAGAATCGATTGGTGAGCCAACAAAGTCGTCAAGTGTAAAGTCGTACATGTACGAGATATGTTGTACATAGTGAATTACAAAATATCTTGTACATCTACGGAAATATTTTTCACAGTGATTGTTTCTGAACATCTGAAATCCATCTGACGTGTTAAAAACGACCTAGGAGGCCTCCTTTACCACTTTTTCGATTTGGTCAAAAACGCATCGCGATCGCAAATGGAACTTCGATGGGATTTTAGGGGGCAGGGACTTCAGAGGGATTTGAGCAGGTGCCAAATCCCCTCCAAGTCCCTAAAAAATTAGAGGGACAATTATGGTACTTAAAAGGGACAATTTTGGCATTTCAATTTCTGTTAGGGAGCGGATCCAGCTCCGAGCCCGGCCACATCAGGCAAATTTTTACCAAGTGGCGAAAGTCCACATTTCTGTCAAATTGAGTTTTTAGACAGTCCCTTGTGGCTGTCTGTACCCGACGGTAAGTTAAAGCCAGTCAGCAGTCAGCCAGTTTCGGCCAGTGAGCTCCAGTGAGTCACCTACAGCCTAGTATTTCCTTCTGGGGGACTCGCGTGTGCGTGTGTAACAGAGGGCATGCCGCTATGTAAACAACATGACACTAATAGACAGTTTTTAATATTTATTTCCGCCTCCGCCGCCGGCAGCCTGGGCTGTGGCCGGGGAAGGTTGTGCCCTCGAGTGGCACTTCAGTGGCTCAGACCCGGCGGGGCTGACCTGCGCGCGCTACACTCAGCACCCCCCCCCCCCCCCTCAGCCCAAATTGACATGGCCGCCCCGCCAACAGCGCGTACTAGTGACTATTATTCTATCTATAACTCGAAATTCCACCGTGCCCCGCCTCTCGCTGGCTGCCAAGTTTGGGATGGGAAGGACAAACGCGGTGGAATACCTGGGGCTACGGCCTCGCTGCCGGGAGTATCAAATTCACTGTTTCTGATTCATATTGAAAACCCTGACTAATGTTTTCTTTAATAATCTATAATTTTTCATGTCTGTGCTAATGTTAATATGTACTGCAAATTATGTATGGACCATGGCTATATGTCATGTTGTAACTAATAGTTTTTCTACTAGCTTTGTAATACAGTGACCCTTATTCCATCTATAATTTGAAAATATTTTGCCCTCTCTAAATATTATCGTGACCACTTAAGTATTCAGGCCGTTTCGGACAAATACTTCGCGCCAGTGTTATTTTAAGTATTACTCGTGTGGTGGGGCTGTATCGTTACCGGCCGGTAGGTGTTACAAAATAGAGTGATACACATGAAGAATCAAATGACATATCAAAATCTTGAATAGTTTCACAATGCGTCGTATGTCCATGCGTAATGTGACCAAGTGGCGTGTGTACATAGTTGTTGTGACCAAGTGGCTAATGTCCACAGAAGTTTTGACCAAGTGGCGAATGTCCACACATGTTTTGACCAAGTTGCGAATGTCCACACATGTTTTGACCAAGTGGCGAATGTCCGTAGAAACTGACATCAAATGGCATAAGTCCATTTAAGTTGAAATAAAAACCCTAATAGAAAAAGAAGTCCCCACTTTGTCCCGAAACAGGTCCAAAGTAGTCCCTCGAATTTTGGGGGGACTAAAAGGGGATTTTTCGCTTTTTGAAATCCCTCCGAAGTCCTTTTCGAGAGGAATCTCTATGAAGTCCTTCCTCTGTCGATCCATATTTTTCCATGGTTCACAGAACATGTAGAAAAACGCATTTTAGGTCATTTTTAGCGCGTCATACGACATCAGAGGGGCCGTAGATACTCTATGAATACATATATGAACATATGATATCATACTGAATTTTGAATGAGACAGATAGGCGCTCTGTAGCCCTTTCAGATGAGATTGGAGAGTGGCATAGGAAGTACTTTCGAGGGACTTCAGAAGGGATTCCGTGGACAGGGATTCCGAAATCCCAAGTCCCTAGAATGCACCATCTGGATACATTTTAGGGATTTGGAATTAGGGACTCTGGAGGGATTTGGAATTAGGGACCTCAGAGGGACTTCCTTTTTTATTAGGGAAGTCCCAAATATCTGAATAGAGCCAGACATCTCACGGAATTTCAACCATGGTTTAAATTCCATGAGATGTCTACATTATGTGGACATTTGGTAATTTCTTATAACTTAACTGGACTCCCGCCACTTGGTCAAAACGACACGTGTGGACATTCGCCATTTGCTTAAACATCTGTGGACACTCGTCAGTAGGTCAAAATTTCTGTGGACGTAATTTACCCAGGTAAAAAAAATATGAATATCCCTGCACTGCTCCTATATGCATGGTAATCAAATGGACTCAAGTGCATAATGTGAGACGTCATTTACAAAGCAAAATATAAAAATTTGAAAGCTGTAGGTGGAAAACTAAATCTTGCAGATCAAAACTAAACCTACCTACTTTTCTCTTTCCTGTGAAGTTTTATTTTATGGACATACCCCATTGTAGAGAAGACCCCAAAATTTGGATCCTTTTCACGCACCCAAAGGTTTGGGTCCTGAACTAAACATGGGGTTTACTGAGACGTTTGTTGCTAACGTACAAGGCAACTCAATCACAGTGAACTGTAGTGATCAACTTTTCACGCTGAGCACAATGGTGGTGTCCCCGTTCCCTTAACTCCAGTAGTTAACAAGATACCCGTAATAGGTGTTTAACGGGTTTGCCTTCCTCTTTTAACTACAATTATGCCTACCTAGCAGGGGTCATAGAGCGGACCCAAACATTTGGGTGCGGGACCCATACGTTTGGGTCCGGACCCAAGTGGGGACCTGAAAATTTGGGTTCGGACCCTAATTTTTGGGCCCGGAGCTCAAATATTTGGGTCCGAACCCAATAGTCATTTGGGTCTTCTCTACCACACTGTGAAAAATAGTCGTAGCGGTGATGGAAAAAATTTCCATGACAGTTGTTGTACTTTTACGAGTCACGTTTGTAATTGATAAAGACGTAAATGTTGTCATTGGCTCTTATTAAAAAGTCGTAAGATTATAATTTTTTCGTTGACTTAACAGTTAGCACTCGTAGTTTCACGAATGCATGTCATAAATTTACAACACAAAAATATCAAATTCATCCATCAAGGACTTACGAAATTTCTAGTAAATTTACGAAATTTCTCTTAAATTTACGACATTTCTCTTAACTTAACGATGTTTCCTGTAAGTTTACAACATTTCTCGTAAGTTTATTAAAATTGTCGTATTCTCACGGAGGTAACTCTACGATGAATTTCGTACTTTTCTGCAAAATGTCATAACTTTCGAACAAATCTCGTAAATGGTTTGTATTTATTCGATTCGTAATTTTATTACTTCTGTTTTTGCGTTACGGAAAATTTTATATTCTTACAACAAAAAATCATAAACAGAATTGACAAAATTTGTTGTAAATTTACTTATCATAATTCGTCACTTTACAAATCAATATCGTAATTATAAATTTCATAATTTGTCGTAAATTTAAGATTATTTTTTCCACAGTGCATGACGCCACTTGGCCGAAAATTGCCTGACATGTCCAGCCCAGCCCGTTACTTACCTCTCCAGGAGCGGATCCAGCTCTGGGACCCGCTACATGTTCGGCCCAGCCCGTGACTTACCTCTGATCTAGGAGCGGATCCAGCTCTGGGACCCGCTACATGTTCGGCCCAGCCCGTGACTTACCTCTGATCTAGGAGCGGATCCAGCTCTGGGACCCGCTACATGTTCGGCCCAGCCCGTGACTTACCTCTGATCTAGGAGCGGATCCAGCTCTGGGACCCGCTACATGTTCGGCCCAGCCCGTGACTTACCTCTGATCTAGGAGCGGATCCAGCTCTGGGACCCGCTACATGTTCGGCCCAGCCCGTGACTTACCTCTGATCTAGGAGCGGATCCAGCTCCGGCCCCCGCCACATGGCCGCCCTGAGCGCGAAAGGGCTGGCCTGCGCTAGCAGAACCTTTCGCAGCTCGCTGACCCGGGACGTGCCTACGCCAGCTCGTCGCGGGGGTAGGAGGTCGTCATCGTCGTCCTCGCGCTTTTCATCGAAGACGTCGTCGGCGCGGCTGCCGGACTCGTCAGGCACGCTGCTCTCGTCAGTGTCCGTCACCATGCCGGCATCGTCCGAGCCGGCCGTCGCGTACCTCGTGCAGGTCGCCTCGGCGTCCCCTGTCGAGCCCGACGGCCAGATCATTGTGGACACTGAAGGCCTAGTAGACGGCGGCGGGGAAGGAGGCAGCGGCGGCCACCGAAATACTTGCTGCCCCACGTCGGGGAATCCTATGGAGCCCACTTTGTCCGAATGATTCTCATCGCTGAATAGGTCGGATAGCCTGAAAACGGCCACGTCGTCGTGTCCTGCAGTAACTGGAGCTTCACTGTTGACTGTCATATCATCCATCCCAGGTCCAGTGGCTTCACCACCAGGTGAACAATCATGTTCTTCAGTACCTGGCGTTTCAGCAGCCGCTGTGGTGGTACATGAAACTTCACCGCTGGAGGCGAGGTCTGGAGCGGCTGTACCGCCTTTACCCGGCAGGGATGCTACTTCGCTCGTTCCTTGAGGGTCCTGTCCCCGTTTCACCTGCTCTTCCTCCCTATTTTTCCCCGCATTCTGCTCAGGCTCCACGTTACGCCGGAGGTACTCTCCGCTGAGGTCATGCGCCTGCTGCGCCTGCGCATCTCCATACTGTCCAGGCTGCTCCTTGGCCTCGGGTGGGACGTCAGCAAACAACAGGCGGTGCGCCGTCTCCAGCAGCCACATGAGCCTCACACACCCGTACACCTCGCACTGACTGGCTCGTACCCGGCCAGGCCGGCGTGCACGTCCCGCTTCTCGTTAGCGGTGCTAATGAACATGGCCTGCTAAACGGTTAGCGGCCCGGTCTGGCCTGAACAAGCCGTCTTCCTGCTGGACGGATGGAACCGTTTTGCCGAAACTCGACACTCGACTCCCCTTTCCTAGACCGATGTGAAGTAGGCCCGCCTAGATCATCGTGTCGAACAAACAGTCACACTACTCGTGGGCGGATCGTTAGCAGATGCTATCACATCTATTGACCTATTTCAAATTTTCCGAACCGGAGCCGATCCCACTTTTTAGCCCGCCCTTCTGCTTTGAAAAAGCTAAAAACAAACTTATGCATGCAATCGATACGGTGTCAGTCTGTCTGTTTGTCTGTCTGTCTGTTCCACTGGAAGGAATTGAGCTAGAGAGTTGAAATTTTTAGGGGATCTTAGGGGTCACTCCTGGACAACGAAACGCCTGGTGCAAATCCTGCCAACCCCTCGGCCAACCCTCATTAAGGCACTGAAAAAAATTCTTTAAGTTTTCACGAAATAATAAAAAAAATTGTCCCCAAAAATTTTATGGTCTCCTAAGGGGTATCTCGACGAATTAGGACCCTCTGAACCAAATTTCGTCCGTTTCGCTCTATCTGTAACCGTTTCGGCGCTACAGCCACAGCAAAGACCCAAATCTCAAAGAAAGTGATTATGTACACGACTCGTGTACTCAATGAAAAGCGTCTTGCGCGCACGAGTCGTGTACTTTGTACAGAAAATATTACGTACACGACTACTAAACTAAAACGTCGTGTACGTAACGAATTAGACATATGCGCACGAGTCGTGTACATTACTGATAAAAACATTATGTACACGAAAATTTTATAAAACAGGGCGAGAGTGTTAGGCATGTGCAACCGTAGCTGGCAGCTTGGCATGGTGGACGAGTGGATAGAGTGCCTGCGTGATAATTTTTGAGTCGTTGGTTCCAAACCTCGCCGATGAAATTTTTTAAAGAGTGTTAATAATTATGTAGGGCTAATTGTTGTGTACACAGTAAGTTGGCAGCATTGAGTATTCGATTGTGATCCACAAGGCTGTGCTCAGAGTCTTCCTTTGAAATTGTATATCCCAAAAATTCTAACTCTTCTACTGCAATCCTACATTTCTCCAGCTTTTATTTGGCAGACATAACACTAATGTACACGACTATCGTGTATTTAATGAAAAGCGTCTTGCGCGCACGAGTCGTGTACTTTGCGCAGAAAATATTACGTACACGACTACTAAACTAAAACGTCGTGTACGTAACGAGTTAGACATAATGCGCACGAGTCGTGCACATTACTGACAAAAACGTTATATACACGAAATTCCATAAAACTGGTCGAGAGTGTTGTAGCAGACACGTGGGTGTCTTGGGTGTCTCGGCCGTTTACGGCTATGGAGAACATGGCACACTTCACACATACCCTCTGCATTCCCTTAAAAGCACCAAATTTGTGGTGAGCATCATAGTATTATACAATATATCCCACTATATTTTGTACAAAATGATAGGGTAGACAGAGCTCGCTCAGGGGATCATTTTTTACCGGGTGGACTGGTGGGCGCAAATGTTGAACAACGCGGATAATTGAGATTTTGTAACTGGCCTCGGAGCCAGTGAGGTAGGCAACCGGACAAGCATGCCTGCGCGAGGGATTGCGTGCCTACTCCGCGGTCCGCCAGGGATTACGCGCCTACCCCGCAGGCCGCAAAGGATGTTCGCGTCCACCACCGCTTGAGCGACGTAGCGCAGGCATGCGTAGGTGCGCGACATTTTAGTTTAGTAGTCGTGTACGTAATATTTTACGTACAAAGTACACAACTCGTGCGCGCAAGACGTCTTTCATTAAGTACACGAGTCGTGTACATTAGCCCTACATAATTATTAACACTCTTGAAAAAATTTTATCGGCGAGGTTTGGAACCATCGACCCAAAACTTATCACTCAGGCACTCTATCCACTCGTCCACCATGCATAACACTTTCGCCACTCTCGCCCAGTTTTATGAAATTAACGTGTGCATAGCGTTTTTGTCATCAGTAATGTGTACGACTCGTGACAAGAAAAGGTTTTTTCATGATGCGCACGCTTCTATTCTCTTTTGCTGAAGCTCTTCGGCCAGGAGAATTTAACCGAGGGGTCGTCAACTTCGACCACTTCGACATTCCTTTGTACATAGGCTGATATTACCTCAAAAATTACACCAATATTACCCATATTACTGGTAATATAACGTCGATATTACACATGTTTCTACGATTATGACGTCAATACGTGGACAATCTTTCAATATTATCAATATTACATGCAATATTCAATATACCTTAGTACGCGGGAAGGGGGACTTGGGCTCTCTGGGTAGGCCACCAACTGTAGACAAGTGTTTGGCGGGGTGGCCTACCCAGCCTGTTGCAGGCGCCAAACTATTCGCTCCACCTCGGTAACATCAGGTAACATCCATTGTGTTACTACACGCAGTGGCCCCTGCAGTAGACGATAGTCGTGTACACTACTTACAGTAAGAGAAGTTATGTACACGACGATATTAGTCGCGGGGGCGGCTCCCGCGACCAATATCGTCGTGTACATAACTTTTCTTACTGTAGTGTACACGACTATCGTCGTGCGAATAAGTGCACGACGCTTGCACGCACGAGTCGTGTACATAAGATCACATCATGGGATCTAAAATAAAACATAAACCCAATTCATATGGAGTACCGGTCGGTACTGTGGACAGTTTTTACTCGTTCTTTACCTCCAACTCTTCTTCTCATGGAGGTAGGGAACGAGTATTGTGCTCAGTAAGGTGTAATTTAGGTGCCACTTTCAGCGCAGAGGTGGTAACATCTACAGTTATGATTATGTAACCGATTTATAGGGCTTGCGGGACTCAAGAATCGGTAATAGAGTTTTTTTTTCAACTTACACCCTCAGTCATAAATTTCTATCGGTCTGTTGATGAATTTCTACTCTGCTTACTAAGCGGTTTGTGCAACTATAATACCAACCTTTTTATAATTTGATTACCCACCCGCGGAAAAATGATCATATATGTGCCATAAATGATCCATATATGACCATATATGGATCATATATGGACCATATATGATGAGCTGCGCATCATATATGAAAATCCTAACTTCATATATGTAACATATATGTACATCAACCTTCATATATGGAGAAAAAATTTCCATATAAGTCACATATATGGGTGTCCTCTCTTCATATATGATTTTTCTGGCCGCATATATGAATTTTTTACTGTCATATATGTTCAGTCTTCCTTCATATATGGTGTTCTCAGTCACATATCGAATGGTCGAGCTCCATATATGGTGATACTGGATCCATATATGACCAGTTTAGCTTCATATATGGTGTTCCTTGACACATATATGAATGGTCCACCTTCATATATGGTGTCACTGGATGCATATATGACCAGTTTAGTTTCATATATGGTGTTCCTTCACATATATATGAATGTTCCATCTTCATATATGGTGTCACTGGACTAATATATGGTTCATATATGATGATGTGCTCTCCATATATGGAAGAAATTCTTTCATATTTGTAATCTTACTTCATATTTAACACGTATATGGAAGAACCAGTAACATATATGTGACATATATGAGTTTCTTACTGTCATATATGATATTTACAGGCACATATATGCAGAGTTCCTAATCATATATGCAGTGTGATAATGTGCTGAGTTCCGCAGACGCCCACATATATGTTTCATATATGAATCATATATGACGTCTTACGTTGCTTAAGGAGTCACTCACACTTGTAGTGAACAGCTATGGGCCGATAGCCGAGTGGTCAACGCAACAGGTTAGTAATAATGCAGAGGTCCTGGGTCCTGGGTTCGAATCTCCACATCAACATCCACGAAACGGAACAAGTGATGTGAGTTAAGTTGAGTAAGAGGATTGAAGTACTCATTAGGGATGTGTCATAAGACGACTGAGTTCAAATAGTACGTTTAATCTGGATTTTTTTTTTACACATGTTCTTCATATATGAACATCACCATATATGGCTCATATAAGAAGCATGGCTCATATATGTGAAAGTACATATATGAATCTATATATGGTTCATATTAATTCGTCATATATGAACCATATATGGACTGTCATATATGGCACATATATGATCATTTTTCCGCGGGCACATTTTTCTCTGTAACCTATATGCAAGCGCATTCTTCATGACAATAGCTAGAGAGAAAAAGGTATGTATTATGGATATTTTCAAATGTCTTAACGAACGCCTGTAGTGAAAAAGGTCTAGTAAGAATCTGAGTGTGTACTATGCAAATTTTAAAGAAATAACGATTCTAAATTTTGAATAAACGCATTCGGCCCTTCGCCTTGGGGGAACTTTTTCAAACGCAAGTAATACGACAAGATTACACAGTACAAGGCTACAAAATGACAAAATATGTCGGACCTGTTTGAGAACTGGGTAATTTTAAACTCGGCTCATCGTTTAATTAAAAGGTAAACATTACTTTAATTTGTGTTGACAAACATAAGCTGCATCAACTATCACCGAAAATGAACGTAACGCGCACGCGCATGCGCGAGCAACGGCATCTGCGCCTTCTAAACTGTGAACACAGCGAGCGCGACACAATGTGATCCCTATACGCCGGGCGGCGGGCGAGTGGTAAAGAACGAGGGTTTTCTACATTGCATCAGTTACTTGATGCATTAATATTCTACTTGTTAGCAGATGATACGTAGTATCAGCAGCTTGTACTGAAGTAAAGTTAGCGTGGTTAACGTAAAGCGTAGTCAGTAAAGCGTAGTAAGTAAAGCGTTGTAAAGTTAGCGTGATCAGCGTGTAGTCAGAAAAGTCTAAAGTATTAGTCGGGAGGGCGGCTGAGTTTCCCGTGCGTGCTCGCTCGCTCGCTCGCTCGCTTTGTCAAGTCATAAAAGCGTCATAAAAAGCGCATAGCGCTGTTCAGGCTGCCGTCTGCAGCCGCACTATGCGCAGCCCTATAGCCCAATGCTCCAATGGCTGGTTTACGACTCATAAAGCTAGAGCCCCCGGCAGGTCGATCACGTTCCTTTTTCGCCAGGGCGCCCGGACCCCGTCTAGACGGTTTAGCCAGGGCTCCGCCCATCGCCCCCCTCGTCCTTCCCGTGCTTTCCGGACGGGAGGGACGAGGGGGGGAGGGGAGCGAAGCGCTGGCTAAGCCGTCTAGACGGGGTCCGGGCGCCCTGGCGAAAAAGGAACGTGATCGACCTGCTGCTCGCGCGCGTCGTCTCGCCCGAACCGCGCAATAGGGCCACTATGCTCCGTGTAATGCGCCTCATCGGCTCTGACTGAAAGAACCAATGCTTTCTTTGCTATATCCAATTAAAATGTTCGTTTCCACGCTCAGCACACACTGTTAAAACCTTACAAAGCAAATGCTTTGTAAGCTTGCAAAGAATTTGGAAGCTTTGTATTACAAAGCATTTGCTTTGTAATACAAAGCATTTGCGCCCTTGCGAAGCATTTTGTTTGTAAGCTACGAAGGAAATGCTTTGTATTACAAAGCAAATGCTTTGTAATACAAAGCTGCCAAATGCTTCGCAGCTTACAAAGCATTTGCTTTGTAATACAAAGCATTGCTTCGCAAGGTTTTAACAGTGCAGCGCGCGCTCACGCGGGCGTGAGGCGGGCAAGCGGGGGAGCGGGGAGCAAGGAGCGGGGCGACGTTCAGCTTCCCCTCCCCGCTCCCTCCCTCGCCCGCCTCACGCCCGCGTGAGCGCGCGCTGCGCTGAGCGTGGAAACCACGATGCACAGGAGCGTGTAAAGTTAAGTACGCGTGAGCGTTCACGTGAGGTGAGCGCTCACATGAGAGATGTGCGGTGCCTTATACTAAACGAACTTGCTAACAGGTTTGAAGAATTACATTCTCCCTACGCTCCCCTTTTCAAAAATGTATGGGTTTCTCAATTTTCAAATCATTCCGCTTAGTATAAGTTACGCACGCGTGAGCGCTCATGAGCGTGGGAGTGCGAAGGAGATTGGCGCCCTATTCTAAGAGAAATGGCCTGAAAATCGACAAACCCGTACATTTTTGGAAAGGCGAGAGTACGGAGATTGTAATTCTTCAAAAACGGCAATTTCGCTTAGTATAAGGCAACTTTACACGCTCTGGGCAGCCGCAGCGTCCACCTGGAGATGCCGGAGATGACGCGTCCGCTGGCCGGCCGCTGGACCAGGTAGACGATGGGTTCGCTCCCGGGGGTCCCGGGGCTGTCGCCGGGCGAGGAGAGGAGAAGGGGAAGGGTGGGGGGTGCGCCACGAGCGATCGCCGCGCTGCGGTGGCGGCCGCGCGCACTGAATAAACGGAACATGAACTGGTGCCACTTTTCGGCCGGCGCTGCATAGGAAGAGCCGCCACCGGGGGGTTCGGTACATCGTGGTGGAGACTAACAATTCTTAATTGGATATAGCTCTTAATTGGTTCAAATATTGGTCCGATGTGCAAAATACGCACAAGCCGAGGTCTATCGCACTCTCGCGGTGCCCTTAGAAAAAACAAGAGGGAAAGACATCAATAAATTGATATCAAAGGGAACAGACTCGTTCTTTACCAATCACAGGCATATGAATGTGTTTTGTAAAGTTTTAATTTTTCGCAAAAACTTGGTGGACAGTAATCGGGTCGTCAAAACAAAAATTCAATGGAAACTGGAAGATCAGGTCATTTACTTAAAAGTGTCCCGCTAACACTACCATTCTAAACCTGAAGGCGAGCGAGATAGGAGCCGAAAACCGCGCTCCACCCATATGCCGCTGGCGGCCTAGGAGGTAGGCTATCGTGCGCTCGCAAGCGGGGGAATGCCTTTGGGCGCGGGTCGGGCCGAGTAGTGCCGTCTGCGTCTGTACCTCGACCGCAGAGTATTAGCTCAGGTAGACTATAGAAAGCCTCCACTACCGCCTTTCAACAATCGCGTAAGAAGTGTTCCGAACCGGCTCCCGGCGCGGTACAACACTGGTACCTCTTGCCGACCATAGACGGACGACCGATGTCCAGCTTTCTAGCTTTCTGTGCAGTATAATAACCCTCATTTTAAAGACAGAAATCTCCTATTGAAACATAATTTCAGCCTAATTACATGAAATGAAAATTAGGTCATTGTTGCTGCTTTATATGATAAAATAAATTGCACTTGCACTCAATATTTCAGTTAATTTTTTTTCGGCCCGGAAAAATGAACATATATCCTCGACTTTGACGTGCGTGGGTGCTTCTTTTGAGAAAGATTCCTCTAAATTTTACATTGTGAGTAATAAAAAATCATCCACCTTTTTTGCTAACTGAAAACCGGTTGTCATTTATGTTGCATTGAGGTCTTTCTGAACGTTCTTGTTCTGATTATATAAAGAGTTGAAAGGGGGTTAATTTCGCAAAACATGCTCAAACCCAGTTTCTTTCAGTTTGATTTTCTCAAAATTGTTCATTGTAAGTCGAAAAAAGCTTCATTTACGTTCTAGCGACTGAATTCTGCCCTTTAACATGGTACCATTGGTTTTTCTCTACATTCTGTCAGTTCTTAGATGTACGATACCCCCCCAAAAGTCATTTTTGAGCACAATACTCGTTCTCTCCACTTTGACTTTTCATTTAGAGGTGTGTAAAGAACGAGTAAAAAAGATGAAATTCGCGGGACATTTTTGACTGTTGGCGGTCAAAAGCGTCAAAAGTTCTTTTGTTAGTTCGAGCGTTAATCCGAGCCTGTGCTAGCTCAGCTAGCTCAATAGCAGTTCAAAAATTTGAGGCAAAAAAGGTTGTGCCAAAGTTGTGAGCGTAAGCCTCGGGCTGCGTTCGCCGTACGTATCACCACGTACGCCACATCAATACAGCCCTCTGATATCGTCTGTCTCTATCGCACTCATTAGTCTTTGCATGGAGTCAGCCTAGCCTGACTCCATGGTCTTTGTAAAAGCTTTAACAGTTAAAGTTTACTTAGCATATGATGCATCAGAAACAGCAGCGCTTAACTGCCGTAAAGTTAAAAGTAAATATTGAAACGTCGTCAGTTAAAGTTGTCAAAGTAAAAGTTGTCCAGTGTTTGATCGTTGAAAAGTTTAAGTTGAAAACAGAGTTCTGAATTTCAAAGCAATAAGTATAAGTCATCTGCTCTCACGTTAGCGTTAGCGTTAACGTTTTTTTTTCTCACGTTGCCCCAACCATCATATGTACAGTAGTTAGACAATATTACCGAAACATAATATATTTTTTTCCAAAATCTGTCTGTCTCCGTTCTTATCGTGTTTGCTAATTTATTATTGGTCGTTGAATATAATGTTTATCGCGGGATCTCAAAACAAATAGAAACCCACATTAAAACGAAGTATCGTTGAGACTAAGCTTCAGTTATAGATTCAGATCTATAGTTTGCTCAGCCAATCAGGCTCTGTCGATTGGGGAAAAAGATCTGTCTCTTTTATTTCCAAGTAGAATTCATATTAATCATTCTTCCCCCTTTTTTGTTGCCATTTTTTGCGATTTGAAAATCAAGCGCGCGATTTTGCGCAATTTGAGTTTGCCGCGCACGACTTTGCGTGACTCGAGCGCGCTCTGTGCGCGACTCGGCTCACTCCGAGTATTAAGCCTGGCGGCTGTTTCAAGAACCAGCCCGACCAGCAAGCAGGAAGGTGGATGAAGGGACCGCGACGCAGCGAGACGCGCTAGTAGCCACCTAGGATAAAGCAACTAACACGAAACGAGTAATAAAGTGAAAAACAGCCTGGATCTACTGACCGAGAGGTGAAGGCCTAGAATCACCCCGTGTTATCTTACATGTAGGAGTTCCATGTCCTCTCGTGCATCTTTCAACTTGAGCCATTCACCGCTGAAGAGTTTGAGTTTCTTCGTGGCCAGGTGTGTGCTGAGGACCTCCAGCACTCGTTCAGAGGTTATGTTTTGAATGTCATTGTCATACCCTGATATACGACGCAATGTATTTGTTACGGGACGTCGTCAGTAAGAGTGATTCTAGCTGTTGTAACAGTTTTAGGATTGAGATGGCCTTGAAGTCGTCTAGGAGTATAGTCACATCCGAGTAAAATAATTATTTAACTCATATTGCATCATTCAACTACTTGTTGAAGTAGAATTGAATTTGAATACTCTAGGCTTATGGTAGTCTTATCCATTTTCGATTTATTATTATTATTATTTTTATGAGAACTGGGTTAAGTCCTAGAGGTGCCCCTTATTTGAGGCCCCCCCTCATTCAAGAAGGAATTTTTAGTTGATGATATAATTAAATATTCAATTTGATTTTTAATTAAAAAATATATCCAAAGTTAGTTAATATTTAATTCAATAGACCATTCCGCTCGTACCTTCTCGAATAACAAATACACTGGAAGTAGGCTATGTCAGAATGAAATTTAGCCTACATAGAGCACTAGAATCTATTCAAAAGTGACAAATTAGTTCTCTTGGGAATTTATTCATTAAATCTGTAGAATATTTTGGTGTCATAAAGTGTCTGGAGCCAGTTTTATATGACTTCTGGTGCATGTGTTTTTTGGGAGTATTGCGATGATTGGGTCGAGCGGACTAGTCTATATTGATGTGAATTAAGAATTGTTACAGTAATGCTGTCAACCCTTCACACCATTCAACTAGTACTGTTGTAGCTAATCTTCACTTTCAGTTTTAGGAGAAGACCATCTTCGTGAGTTAAGCTCCTACAAGCTTGACATCTTTTGCTGTTGTATATTCACCGGCTGCCCTGCTGGGCACACCTTTTTTTCTTCAATTTACTGCAAGTGGTTAGTTCCTTCACCACACACCTCAGGATGTACAGTCGAAATATTTCCAAAGAAGCAAGTGTGCAATCAGGAAGTCTGCTAGCAAGGGAATGCAGCAACCTTGTGTTGTATGTAGTTATGTCCTTTAAATCAGTACGAAGTTCTAGTGGGATTTTACCAACTGATTGCATACAAAATGTTTTACTCCACCAAATAGGTGTGAAATGTGCAATGTGTAGTACAGTGCTTAGCCCCAAAGGTTACCCATGGGTATGCAGTCAGATCAGAAACCCATAGGACCTTCGAACAACTGCAAGGGGCATTACTACACAAGGTTGGTACTTCACCTTATCATGCTTACAGGAATGGGGGTCCCTGTTAACCATTTGCTCCTTTGAAAATGTTCAACTGTAGATCTTGAAGTGTGTAGTATAAGGACCAGAAACTCGCAGGAACTTGAAGCAAAATAGGTGCCTATGAGGTCAGCAGGGAACACCTGAAATCTTAGCAGGTAGGGGCTCAACCTACCAAAAAGCTTCTGACCTAAGACTTACTAGCGAAGCTTTGTAACAACAGTATTTGTAGAGCGCTGTAGATTTTTGACAGCATTATCTTTACACTTTGTAATTCATGTGGTTATTTAATTAAATATTTATTAGTTTTGAATATTCTTTTTTTTAATCATTTTGAATCTAGTATCGTTTCATCAATAAAAAAATTGTTTTTTAATGAGGGCTGGGGGGGAACGTCCACTTGGGGGATCCTGGCACCCATCTTCTAGATTTGTTGCATTACATTGCAGCTTGCAGTTCAAATTCAGAAAGTATGTGGGTTTCCTGATAGTTGTGTTAAAAATAATTATGAGGTGTTCATTGTTGAAATGAAATAATTTTCCAGAAATGATATCCTGCCGATTATCAATTTGTCCTTAAAGTCAAAGTAATTGCAAAAAATTCTTAAAGCTTTGGGCCTGTTATTGTATTTGGTTTTTTGTTCATTTTGAGGATGCTTTTCCCATGCTTTTGAATATTAAGCTATAATTATCTTGCTTTTGTTACTTTTTTTTCAACAAAAATAGGAGGCTTGTGGTTCTTTGGAGTCATCTTTTCCAATTGTGAGAGATGGATATTAGATGCTCTGGTCCAGTGGTGGGTGTCATAAAATTAAATCTAAGTTTGTGGATTTGCTGTTTGTTTCGTTTATTTGCCAAATTATAACTTTTTTAATAATTATTGTTTACTTCAGCAAGTGTCACCAGCTTTGATGCAATCCTTGGACTCATTTTCTGCTTCTGACATTAATTCGGAGCCAAGAAGCATGGCAAGTTTACAGGATATAACTGTTACATCTGAAAAGTTCACTTCACTTCGACTCCACTCAGTTTCTGAAAGTAAAAGTTTTTTGCTTTTAGATGGCAATGAGTACCTCCAGGTAAGATATAAGGGAACAACTATCACACAACCTTCAATGGTACCCAGTTGAATTTCTAATTCTATCCAGTATTAATTTTTCAGGTGGCTTCTGCTGAGAAGTTTGCAAGCTGTCTTGGTTGTCCAAATTCTTCATCAAAAGTGAAAGTTGTATCAATTGTGGGAAATTCTGGAGATGGCAAGTCTTACACTATGAACAAAGTCAGTGGATAAATTACTGTGTTAATTCTAACAGAAAATTATTTACCTTTTTTTTTTCCTTTACCTCGTTCTTTACCCTCTTTTGTTTGATAAATGATGTGAAGGTAAATAGATCGATTATTGGTCCCAGCTTGGTGTACTTTAGCAACTCTCTTGCCTCTCATTAAATACAGCATGTACACACGTGGAAATATGTTCTGAGCAATTTACTTATACACTCTAACAAAAAAACATAGGTTAGTTTTATCAGTTCTTGACTCTCAAAAAAATTTTTAGAGAAACAAATTACGTATTGTGTTAAGAAAGGTTAAGTACTGATCACATTAGCATTTAAAATTATTGACAAATCTAAACTTTAAAAGCAGCTTTTAGCTACTCATTGCAAGTTGTGCGACTTGGTTTATCAATGTAGTCATATAATTTTTTTATAGAATACAAAACTTATTTTACACAACCTGAAGAAGTTCATAATTGCCCAGTAAAAAACGTGGCTTTAAATATAATAGGGGTAAAGAACAAGCACTAGTTCTAATCTAAGTTGTGTTTATTGGCATCTTGTTATTGATGATATGATAATCTGTTTTTTTTTTAGAAATTTTGTTTTAAGCTTATACTTTTCTTTTAGGTTTTTTTTCAAGGGGAAGAGGTGTTTCAAACGTCAAGTGAACAAACAAGTTGTACAATGGGAGTGTGGGCTGCATTTGATCCTTGCCTAAATGTGATAACTCTGGATACTGAGGGTTTGTTGGGCACTACAAAACGTGAAGGAAAGCGCACCAGGCTGCTTTTGAAAGTGCGTTTTTTACATACAGTATGTTTGTAAGACGTGGTTTTTGTTTTTGCTTATTTTTTTTCTATATCAATTCATTTTCTACTCTTTAAGATTTTGGCTGTTTCTGATATCGTCATTTATCGCACAAGGGCAGAGCGTCTGCATGCAGACATGTTTAAGTTTTTAGGCTCTGCTTCCCAGGCATTTACAAATCACTTCCGTGCTGCTTTGGGAAATGTTAACTTTGGCCCAGCTGTCATCATTTTTCATGAGACTTGTGACACAAAACCTCTTAAGGGATGTAAGTTCAAAATAGGATAACTTTTTGAACCGATTTGCGTTATTATTTCATCATTGTTGTTAGTCTGAGTGTTATCATTGTATTCATTGTAAATTTTATTAAAACTTTTATTAAAACTTTATACTTTGCAGCATCTAATGAATCAGTAGAGGATATTTTAAGAAGTTTCTACTTTAACCAGTTGAAAACTGATGCATTCAGTTCACTGAGATATATTGGTGTGCAGACAAAAGGGAAAACAACTGATTTTTCTGACCTTCGTCGATTGCTACAAGATGAACTAAGTAATACTAGTGTTCGATCAGCAAGGCAGACGGACATTGTGTTTAATGCATTAAAGGTTCGGGTGAATTTGTTGAGATGGCTTTTCCCATATATTTTCCTGGTGTGTTCACTCTACATGATCATTTGTTTTAGGTACTGAATGACAAATTCAATGGAGAAGTTACTGATCCTCAACCCATGTACTTGTCTGAAGAATATTTCACATGTTCATCAAAATGCCTCTCTTGTGGACGGCGATGTGAGGCCAGCATGGGACACCAAAAAGATGACCAGCCTCACATGTGCCGAGAGAGATGCTGGTAAGTATTGAATGAATAGGGTAAATTCATGGTCCTCCTTTCTTACAACATACTATAAATTTATTTTTATCTCTTTTTTTCATGTGTTCCAGTTTTCAAGCTCAGTACAATAATATTTTGTACACTTGCAAAGCTTGCCACATTAAAGGACATCAAGTTGTTGTCACTCCAAGCGAACCATCATGGCTGGATATTGCTAAGCATGCTTGGTCAGGGTGAGTCCATATCAGTTTAATTTATTAGTTTGCTAACTTGTATGTTAATTAAATGATTAAGCTTTGTAAATTAACAAGTTTAATTTCACAATGCATGAAATTAAGTGAACCAAAGTGTAACAATTATATTTCAATTTTAGATATACTATTAATTGTCCATTTTGTGGAGAAATTTACCGCAGCCGCCAGTATTGGTATGGGAACAAAAGTCCTGAAGATACCGTTGTCCGCACTGAAATAACCCATGTGTGGCCTGGAGTAAGTATCTTTTTTAATTACTTTCAGAATTATAACTGGGCTTTCTTTGAAGATTATTCATATAAAATTTATGTAAAAATTAATATTTTCAGAGTAACTCTCAGAACGTCAACTCTCAAAATACTGCTCAAAAAGTTCTGGATGGTATTACCTTCCTTTCAGAAGCTGTAGCTAGTGTTGGATCACAACCATCGCGTTATCTTTCATCCCAAATGGCTGATTTGATTGCTCCAAAATATTGGAGGCCTAATAATGAAATTCATGTTTGTATCTAATATCAAACATTTTTGTCTATAACATTTTTACTAGTTTGGTTTATATGTAATTCTTTTGTCATACTATTCATGTCAGAGCTGTTTTCTCTGCAAGAAAGCCTTTTCTCCTGCTGAAACCAAACATCATTGCCGTTCATGTGGTGAAGGATTTTGTGATGAATGCTCTTCATTTAGTCGCCCTGTGCCAGAAAGAGGCTGGACTGATAAAGTCAGAGTTTGCAAATCATGTAATGAAATCAGTGAGTAAAATTATGCTTGTGGTGGCATGTGACAAACAGTACTTCATTTGACATTTTAATACCTATTCTTTTCAATGTATTTTTCTTTCAGAAAAAGAGACCAGAGTACCTTATAACCCCAATGACAATGTTGAAGTAAGAGCTAGAAAGTATGGAGAGGTTGTTGTCAATACTTTTAGCTCAGTGGCTTCTGTTCTCCAATATCCTAAAGGTAAGCTACTAAAGTAGGATGAGTAGTAATGGTCTGAATATAAGCCCCCCCCGCATATAAGGCCCCACACTTTTAGAGCCCCATTTGGAAGTAAAAGGTCCATATAAACCCATACAAAAAAGGCCTCTCATATAAGCTTGTTTTTAGGCTAAATTTCGAAAAAAAAAAGGGGGCTTATATTCAGACCATTACTAGTTGGCTGACCTATCTTTATAGGCTGAGCCCCCTTTCTTCCCCTTAAACTAAAGCTTAAGCAAACGAAGCCCTATGGTCCTGGCTCCAGTTCACCTCCTCAAAATCTGCATCCCACAGGGTAGACAATCTATCAACGCATCTTTGTGAACACGGGTGGAAGGTATTAAAATTTTAAAAAATCTAGAAGCCTGCAAGGGCTGACAGATATATCAATACTTATGAAGATAATAGTAAGAGCCATTTGAAACCTGATTTTCTATCTGTGTGAGAAGGTAACCTTACATGTCATTTCGAGACAAAGATAAAAAGTCAGGTGCAGTTCCGAAAAAAGGAAGATAAATGTGTGGTGCACTTTGGAAAAGGGAAGGGGAAAGCAGAAAAAACAAAATTACAACAAACATATGTTCAATTCAAGATGGCTTTTTAATTTAAAACATAAGATGTCACGCATGACATATTATTTTTAAGCACAACATCTTATACTTCAGAGAGAAATCTGAGGCTCAGCCTGAAGTTTTATCTTTTCCTAGTCTTAAATCTAAATCTTAAATTCAAAAGTGGCGTAGCAACTTCAATTGGCACTAGCGGACAGGATCCACTGTGGTGTGGAAAATCTTCACCTCAGGGCAGGACGAACTTAGCAAAGATTTCAGTTAGCCTTTCGCTCTAAAATAAGATTAAAACTTTGGCTGTGATATTCTGTGATACTAATAAAAAACAATAGTAACATGTATATCCAGATTCTGGTTCACAAAAATAATTATGAAAATTAATACAATATTCGGGGGTGTTGTACTTTCTGTTGGATGAAGTGTGGAGACAAAGAATGGTACCTGAACATGCTCATGTACCGGCAGAAGTAACAGATATGTTGACTGCCTCAGATAAACCCAAGAAACTAAACTTCAGACCTAAATCCATAGCTACTCAGTGCGAATGTTGATTCTGAACCCTTGAGCTCAGCCTTTAAGTGTGGATGATAGTCTAGTGTAGGTGAATTTTCAATTAATAGTCACTTGTCTTCTTCCTTATAGAACTCATCAAGGATTCTGCAAGACCTACATATTGGGTGCCTGATCATGAAGCTAAGACATGCGCTGTTTGCAAAGAGCAATTTGGTCCTCTCCTATCACTTCATCATTGCAGGGATTGTGGACAAGCTGTGTGTCACCCATGCTCACTCCGTCAAAGAAAGGTTCCAAAGAGAGGGTGGGACACACCTGTTCGAGTATGTAACAATTGCATGAAGGAAGACTAACCCCTCTCAACACAGTAGCAATGCACATCCATTTTAAGAATAGCACGAAATATCCAAATCATGAATAATAGAACATGAAAGAGTTTGCAGTTATTCCAGATCAGTTGTTTATGTCAAATACAAATGTGGAGAATTTTCAATCAAAGTTTGTGGTGCTTATCAACTGTGTTTGCTTTAACATTTTTGTAATGCAAATGTTCATGGGAAATAAATTGTATTGTGTCTATTATCCATGTTTAAATAATCAACATTTTAGACATAGTTTTATGTTTTGTCTTGTATCCTCATATTCTAGAACCTTTATCAGGAGGCAGGAAGATTACCAGTAGATTAATCAAATTGATTACCAAGACTTTAAGGTAGGATGCTGGCTGAGTGGGCAATGCTCAATCTAAATCTGCAAGCTGTCTGGTAATAACATATGTATAGATTGTGAGGCTGTGATTTGCCCTGTTAGGTTTTGACAAGGATGTTGGATTGAATAATGTTGCTCGCTATTTTGTTTACATGAGCATTGTGAGAAATCTATTCAACACTTTGATATGGTTGTGATTACTGAGCTCTAATTGAAGTTGGACAAATTGAATCAATACACATTAAAATGTTCATTGTTGGTAGAAGTTGTATCCATATTACAAATTGGCATTGTGCCTGTAAATGTGAAATTTCTTTGTGCCTTGATCTAAGATGTCCTGCTAGTTTGCTTCAGTTACTTGTAAAATTAGTTATTACATAATTATTCTGTTTACTTTGTGATTTGCTTGTGGTATGTTTCTTTTTTTACTCGTTTTTCTCTCTCTTCCAAACATCAAACTGGGTAAGAGAAGAATCAGGAGAGACTAAGAGCAACCAAATGTCTGTGCAACTGGCCTCAATTTTGTTAAGTAATGGTTTGACTTAGTCTGGGAAGGCTATCTCCTCAAACCATTGAAATCTATAAAATCAAAGTATTTGGTTGTCGACCAGTTGTGCGCATTTCAGAAACCAAATGATACTTGATGTGTATTAAAACTACCTTAATGAATTCTTTTACATTGCTCTTGTGATAGACTGTGATTTTAAAAAGTATTGTTTGCTATTGTATCAATCTATCATAGACTTTTATATACAGCAGCATAAACTTAAATAAATGATATCTTATAATTACTCTCCTATATTCCAGGCTTGAAAAATTTGATAGCTGTTCAACTTAAAAGTATAAAAGAAAATTTAAAAATTTTTGGAGTGTGTTTTGCGCCTGTTTGTTTTTAAGAGGACTTTGTTTTCTTTGTCTTCTAAGTATTTAGTTTTCTTATCAAACTTATTGTAAATTGGCTTGCCCAAAATAAATATCTTTGTGAGATAGTCACTCTGATATCACGTATTGTATTAGTTTCTAAACTAAAAAAACAAAAAGAAAAAAAAAACAAACAAACTCAAAGGTACCATGTTTGAAATAATACCTTTAAAGCAATACCTGTGTGTTAAATAGGTATATGTTTTCATTCATTACCAAGTAGTGTGACTCAGTAGAAAAGTAATTGCTGAAAAAGGGACATATTGAAACTGCTGTGCTCATTTGCTATTCCTGAGAGCTGATAATTTATGAAACTGAAAATTGTGATCTATTTTATGCAAAATAGGTAAGCTATATTTGCAGAATGATGAACCCTAATGGTTTAGAAATAAAAATATCTTTTATTTTGGTGCTTTCTCTTGCGTAACACATTAAAATTGATATCTACTTGAGTTGCCCCCAATTAGAGGTGCCCCTTGGATTAAACACATGAACATATTAATTTTTTAAATGTCAAAATTGATTTTCAAACTATTAAAAAAACATTTAAAAAATCAAATTTAAAAATATATTTTTTAGGAATAGATGCATTTTTGTGTTGTTTGTGAGGAATATGACTTTGGAAAGGCAGGGTCGTAGTAGAGATGTGCAGAGTAGTACTTTAGAAGGTAAGTCAGCTGTAATGACTTCTACCTTGACCTCTCTGCGCAGCTCACAATATTAATCCAACTCAGTGTCCATAGAAGCCCATTACATGTCCTAGAATGTACTTCAGGCTACATCCTCTAACAGTTATGACTATTTCGGCAGGATGAGACTGAGCGACTTCTTATTGCTCAGTCTCATTGTTATCAAAAAATCATAGCTGTGAGAGGATCTTATTATGATAGATTGCTCAGACTCATCCTCCATGAGAGGATTTAGCCTGGATGGAGTACATCCTAGGACTCTTATAGTCGACTGCTATTGAATACTGAGCTGGATTCCTGATGTGAGTTGCGCAAAGAGGTCAAGGAAAAAGTCTTTACAACAGACTTCTTTTTGTACTACTGCTCTGTGCATCTCTGCCACGGGTCAGCCCTTTCTCCAGTTGTATGCCTCACAAGCAGTAAAAACACATAACTTTCCTGTTTTCAATTGTTAAGTAATGTTTTTTTATATTAATTCTTTCAAATGTTATTTTAATGTTTATTTTTTTACTATTTTTTACTCTTTCCTGACCACCACCTCTCTCCTAAGTGGTGAAAAGAACGAGAATTGTACTCAGTCAAGTGTAACCCTTAACTGATTCCACTTTCATCTCAGATCTCACAATACCTACAGGCATGATACCTATACCATTCTTAACTGGAAATGCTGATCTTCATTTCAACAATGAACTTTTTTTTTCAAGTTTGATAGTGTTATTTTGAGAACTCGTAACAAATTTTTTGCTAGTTTTCATTGTAAGTCCCCGAGTCTGACATGAAAATGTATTCACTCGACTCACATTACGTTTTACACTCCTACCTCTGTAGCACATAATAATGTAAAGAATGAGTTCCTTACTTATCATAAAATTTATGTTGTGTTCTTTTTGGCTCTTGTTTTTTAATTAATATTTCTGTATTTAGTGAATTTAATCCAGGGGAAACCTCCAGTCGGGGGCACCTCTACCCCATCCCCGTCAAAATGTTATCTTTTAACTTCTGTAGTTAGTGTTACTCTTAATGCACTGGTAAATTGAATGACTTCATCTATTTTTCTGATTTTTTCAGTAACTATGATAATCTAAGAGTTACAGAGGGAAAAATTTTATCCATCTGACGATTGCCTACCAACTGAGGATAAATATTTTTTTCTGTCTAAAAAATAAAAATAAAGAAACCTTTGATCTGTACATTCCTGTCAACTCATTTATGGGAAGGAGTCGTGTTGTGAGAATCAAAGTTAAATCTCTCTTCTGGACAATATCATCGAGTTGATTCTACTAAGGCATGTAGGCATCACCATCAGCTGATGGCTTTGGTCTTGAAGACCATCTGAGGCTAATAGTGTGCACTATCAAAAACACCTTGATTCTGAATGAATTTCAAAATCTAGAATCATATGTAGCTGTATTTTTTCAGGCTCAATCTAAAACTGTAATCAGTTTTTACATTTGATTCAGTTTCAAAGTGCTTTTTAGATTATAATAGATCAGGCTCGGGGTCCTGCTCAGAAGGTCTACATGCATGAGAGAAAACACAAGCTAAGGTGGCCCACCAATGAAACCTGGAACCTAACCCACCACATGAGATGTTGCTATTACTGACGCAGCTCGAGCTGCTGTGACCACTGTAGGTAATATGTATTATTACAAACTATGATCATGGTTGAGTTCCCTTATGCAAGTCTAATGGTGGATACTGATGGGTCCCTCACAGACAATACCCGAGTGCCAGCAGAGTTTGAGAAAATGGTTTTATGGCATTACTTAACTTCCAATATGGATTTGGTTACAGGTTTCATTGGAGGGCCACCTTTACAATGTTATCTCTGTTTGCAAAAATACTTCTATTCGGAAGTCAAAATTCTTCCCCACCGGCATCACTCAACACTAGCTGTAAAAACTGAGCTACTTATGTTCAAAGGGTCGCGCGATCAGCTGTTTCACCCGCGATAACAACATACGCTTCCTTGTTTTCCTGGTGTGTGATCTTTTTCTTCTTCTTGCGTATAGTGAGTAGCACCAACGTATTGTTGCGGGATGATTACATTCCCCAGATGTCATTGAATGCAAAGAGGTAATAAACATGTATAAGTTTTCGACAGATATTATGGATGAGGAACAAAAACAAATTGAAATGGAATGGGTTTCTTTCGTACAAATTTATCATCTCTCCTTGAGCTATTAAGAATTTTTTGTTATCTTTTGGAACATGTACTTTTGTCGAGCCCTTTCACATGTCATGTTGGCAACAGATCTAGGACGCGAAGGAGCAGGCCAGATCGCGTCGTGTCGGAATGCTGTGTACAGCTAGTTTAAGGGCATAAATTTACGGGTTTTCTGGTAAGTGAATTTTCAATTGTACTGTTTGGGCCGCATTTTCGTTGAATTTGCTGGTCTTGGTAATTTTTTTTCGTTGTAAAGATGCCTGTTATTCGCTGTTACGCTTTAAAATCGCCTGGTCATGCCTCGGCCTTATTCGTCCAAGGTGTCTGACTGAAACTTGACCCATATTTTTGAGACGCGTTGATTTGTTAGGGGAGCATTTAAATTTGATTTTTATGTGGATTTGAATATTGTCATGAGCACGCCACGCGCTCTTCACCCTCATTACAGCGCGTATTGTAGCTGTATGCCAAACATAATTCTGCTGTGTTTAGATTTATACCTTATTTGTCCTCATCTTTCCACGTCTAGCCCGAGTGCGAGGTAAATACGACTACGGGTCAGGCAAAGAGTTCTGCCTCTATACTTCTTTTCAATATGTACTTAATGTGTAGAGGGTATTTGCTGAATCTTTCTTTGTTGAGATTTGAGTCTTAAGTTAAGTGATGACTTATTTCTTGCCATTCTTCATAAAATTATTGTTTTTGGCCTTTGTGGCTGTTTGCCAGCGTTATGGAAGCATGTAAGTTGTGTGGTTCTCCACACTATAGCACCTCGCACAACGTGCTGTTTAAATATTCTTGCTGTTACATATTTTGTAATGAATGTATTTTACCAAACCTCCCTGATCAAATTATCACTATTTGCTAGGACTAAGCAAAGTTTGAGTGGGCACTGCTACATAACGTTTTCTGTATTTTTTAGTTCATCGATCATCTTGTTTCCATCACTTTCTAGTGTGGCATATTTATTATTTGAATACTTTCACCTTGGTTGCCATTTCTATTTGTTTTCCTTATGTCCAGTGTACTGAGTTTCAGATATTATATGAGAGTCAATTTATTTTTTGCAAGTCCTCCTCTTCACGGGGAAGTTTAAATTGAAATAGTGAGTAGCAAAGTAAGTGCTGGGTTCTGTCTGGTATATCATAAATACCCTGGTCCTTTGTGGGGTTCACCAATCCAGGGCATTAAGGTCTGACAAGAAGGGGGTAGGGGAGGTGCCTAATTTAAGAGATAAAGTTCTAATGTGAGACTAGCCTCGATGTTTTACAGCACTGGGCTGTCTGGAAAATACAGAAATTTTTGGCTTCATTTGGGATCCGAAAGGGGGCGTAAAAGGGAAACCTACTAAACCCTTATGCATTTAATTTGTGCATGTACAGGCAGAATCATTAACAACCATAAGTATGCACATTTTTTCTGCATAATAATGTACGAATTGTTCATAACTATGCACAAATTGTACGTAGTTATGCATGAAATCATACAAATTCTTATTATTGCTTATGATTCTGCATGCATACACTCTAAATGACCATGGACATTTTTGTAACTAGCACCAAACGATTCTGCACGTTACTAACTTGACACAAATTTCACCTCTTAATTGTGTGTTGTTAGTTACAAATTGTGTGAAGTTTGTTAAAAAATTTTGCTGTTGGCACACAGTATTGCATCTTGACTAGTGATGTTCAAAATCGTTTATAGTTATTTACAAAAAATGTCCATTGACATTTAGTGTGTACACACTCCTGGGGTATGTACTTCTAACTGCTTCGTTATGTACGTCTATAAACTTACGATGCTTGTGAACAAGTTAGTATATTGATACGCATAATATTATGTGCAGCAATGTACAAATTTTATAAACTTACACACAATATTATACTTGACGATGCACAAACTTGTATACAAGCAGCGTAAGTTTTTAGACGTACTCAGCGATGTACTTAAAAGTACATAAACCCGCCGGGAGTGTGTATGCACAACAAAATGCATAAGAATTTTGTATAAAGCCCCCACCCCCACTAGCACCCCCACCCCCTCCCCTTCAATTTAATTTCGCCTCCCAATCCTTCTGGTAAAGAAGAGAGTCTGATGCTGGGTTCGACATAACGCCCCTACCGGCAGGACGGGGCGGGGCGGGGCGGGGCGGGGCGGGGCGGGGCGGGGCGGGGCGGGGCGGGTGTGGCGCTCGGAGCGTCGCGTCGCGTCGTGCGGAGGGCGTGGGGGTGACGGACAACTCGTCCCGGTTAAGGCCGTAGGAGCAGGCACCCTCTGAGAGCCAAATTTGAGGTTCATTCGAGAGCACGGATCTCGAGAACCAGACGTCGCAGAACTCCCGGGTTTTGGGGGAATTGTAGATAAAGAGTCCGGCTAGTGCCTAACGCTGTTTCAAGTAACCTGGAGTTTCCAGGTTCCCTCCTGGAATGCCTTGAACAAAGCCTTAGTTTGAATGCTTTTTGCGGGATGACCATACATTTCTCAAGAATGAGATTTATGTTAGGCACTAGATCCATCTTTCCTCTATCACAGTCTGCTGTCAGAAAAAATCTAGAAAATTTCGTACGTCTAAACCGTGCTCCCGAAGAGGGCATGTTTCGGCAGTTCTCTCATCATTAGAAAGAGACAGGAGACTCCGGAGCTCTCAATCTCTCTCGCACAGTAGGTAGAGGCCTGCCGGGCGGGTCTAGGCCGCCGGCCCGGGCCGGCCCAAGCCGGAGGGCAGGGCGTCGTAACGTAACGAAATTGTTTTTGACCATTTTCCACATTTTTGCCAATATCTCCGGAACCGTGCAAGATATTTTAACAAACTATGGCTCATTTTACAGTTCGGATGGCACTTTAAATTCGTTACCTTATGACTCATCGTGCTCAAATTGGTCCTTGTGCCCTAAAATAAAATTCGTTATTTTGGGACAGACAATAACGTTATTTCCTATCCCAAAATAACGAATTTTATTTTAAGGCACAAGGACCAATTTGAGCACGATGAGTCATAAGGTAACGAATTTAAAGTGCCATCCGAACTGTAAAATGAGCCATAGTTTGTTAAAATATCTTGCTCGGTTCCGGAGATATTGGCAAAAATGTGGAAAATGGTCAAAAACAATTTCGTTACGTTACGACGCCCTGCCGGAGGGACGGTCTGGGTCGAGCCATTGTGGGCCCCGCTGTGCAATTAGTTCCGGATCCATCAACACTCTGCAGACGGTCAAACACAGTATTTGAGATTTAAATATACTGATTAAATATACTGAAAAATGATAACGTTATTTGACAGGCTCGCTTTCTTGCGATAAAAACGAGGGGGCAACCACTCCCTATCCGGAGGGACACATGATTTCACGATTCATAAGATTTCTCGAGATTTCCCTAGATTTCTCGAGATTCCTCCTTCTCTGATTTTACCTGATTTCTCTGATTTTGTAGGATTTCTTCACATTGCGTGTGATTCCACGAGATTTCAACCAGATTTTAACGGATTTCTCAAGATGCCTTCAAGATTTCACGGGATTTCGAGAGATTTCGGTGAATTTCGTTTAGATGATTTCCAATGATTTCGGTGATTTCGCGAGATTTCAATGGGATTTCTCTGGGATTTCACCGGCTAGGGACACATGATTTCTTGAGTGGTTGCCCCCTCGGATAAAAATGATACCCAATTTGAGGTAGGTCGCATACTTTCTAGGAAACACGTAAATAACACCAAAAATCACAGCTTATGATTTACTTCGTTTTTTTCGCGAGCTCCAATCTCAAAAACCAGACATCGCAGCACTCCTGGAATTTTTGAAAAGCTTAGGTAAAGAGTCCTGCCCGTGCTTACGCATGTTCAATGTGACCCCGAGACTTCACGTTCCCTTGCTGAATGTTTTGAAAAAAGCCTTTCGCACGAGTCGTTTTGCAGCGCAGTAATCTTACGTCCCTTGTCGCACAGATACAATTTAGCATCGAGTGCCTCGCCTTATGACAATGACGTCAGTAAAAAATATGATATGAACGTCAACTTTTTTTTCTCTGAAACCGCCAGAAATGGATAATCATAGTGGTGCGTGTGAATTGATGCTCAGATCAAAATTTGAACATGATTTGAACCATTCCAAAAATTGTAGTTGTCCAAAGTCAGACTCTATTCATCTCCGCTACGCTACTCCACCACCGAATGGCCCCATTGAGTTCGGGGGTCTCCAGTCCTCGATAGCCGGGCCACAGCCGGGCAGCCGGGCCCAGCCGGGCCTGCCCCGGCGAGGGTTGCTGGACCCAACCACAGGTAGTCGACCTATCCTTTCTTTCGTAAGCGTTCGCTATACAGCCTCTCCCGGCGTACGAAGAGCAGAACTGTCCACAGAATCGTTTTTTTATAGATTTTCGCGGTTCCCATAAAAAAAAGAATGAAAGTTCTAGGACAATTTCCACGCTTTTTGGAGTTCATACGTTTCGACCAAACTGCCGGGCCAGCTCGCAGCTCGCTCTGCTCAGAGCTCCGAGGAAGGCCTGGGCAGGCCTCGTCCCGGCCGTCGCCGACATTCCTATTATGCACTTCCAGACAATGCCTCCCCCGCACCCACCCGCACCCCGTAAAGCACTCCTCGGACGCCACCGAGTCGATTAAAACGCAGCCATTCTCAGCCCAACCCAACTCGACTTATACGAGTTCGAATATGGACACAACTAGCTCAAAAATTGACCCTGCTAAAAATTGATTTACATTTTTGAAAAAAAAAAAAAAAGGAAAAAAAAACAACAAAATAATATGGTTTCCTAAGGGGTATCTCGACGAGTTGCGAAACGCTCTATCTCTTACTGTTTAGCCGCTACAGCGTTAAATTTGGACGAAAAGTTGTCAAAATGAACGTTGGGCGTTGTATTCGGGGTAAATAGTGTCCTAAGGAGTAACTCGACAAGTTGCGAACCTTTGGACAAAACTTTCGCCCGTTTTGGATGTATCTCTAACAGTTAACCCGCTACACCGTCTAATTTACACACACAAAAAAAATAATTTGCATTTTTATATAGTAGCCGATAGTAGCCACACATTTAAATCATTAAATTATAGGCCAGCGCCGCAGGCCTAGGTAGATGTACGCAGGCCTGTTGCAGCGTAACAGTGTTTCGCGAAGCCTGTTACGAGAGACGGTGTCTGACGTACGTCTACCTAGTTTATTTATTTATTTATTATATATTGTTTTTAAATAGTATAATTGGGCCTGGGGCGTGCAGGGCGGGACCGAGAAGGGCATGGGACGACTGGGACTGGGGACGAGTTAGTGGGGGCGATTCGTCCTGGACCCGGGAACAGTGAAGACGAGAATAAACAAGCGCTGCCGCGTCGCGACAGATCGACTGGGACTGCTTGCCCTGGCTTTGAGCCCGCTCTCCCGCCCCACCCCGCCGCGCGCCCCGCCCCGCCCCGCCCCGCCCCGCCCCGCCGCGCCCCGCCCCGCCCCGCCCCGCCGCGCCCCGCCCCGCCGCGCCCCGCCGCGCCCCACCCCGCCCCGCCCCGCCGCGCCCCGCCCCGCCCCGCCCCGCCCCGCCGCGCCCCGCCCCGCCCCGCCGCGCCGCGCCGCGCCCCGCCGCGCCGCGCCCCGCCCCGCCCCGCCCCGCCCCTCCCCGTCCCTCCCCGTCCCGTTCGTGGTACAGTGGCAAGGTGCATAGGCGCTTAGGTCTGAACTGAGACAGGCATACACTCCCGCGTTATGTATTTTTTAGCCCGCCCTTCTGCTTTGAAAAAGCTTTAGAGCGGGCTTATGCAATCGATACGGTTCTGTCTGTCCGTCTGTCTGTCTGTGCCACTAGATGGAGATGAGCTAGAGACTTGAAAGTTTTCGGGTATCCTGGGGGACCCTCCTGGACTCCGAAACGGAGAGTGCAAATCCCGCCAACCCTCATTAAGGCACTGAAAAAAAATTATTAAAGTTTTCAAAGAACTCTTTAAAAAAAAAAATGCCCCAAAAATTTATGGTCTCCTTAGGGGTATCTTGACGAGTCGGGATCCTTTGGGCCAAAATTTCGCCCGTTTCGCTCTAGCTCTTACCGTTTCGGCGCTATAGCCACATCAAGTACCCAAATATCATTAAAAACCTCTGGACCAAAATTTCGTCAGTTTTGCCAGTTTTGCCCGATCTCTTACCGTTTTGGTGCAACAGCCACATCGACGACCCAAATATCCGAAAAGAACGTGCTGGGTATCCTGTCATGGGTTGTTCGTAATTTTGCTATCCTTTGGAAGGAAATTTCTTCCATTTTGATCTCTCTCTTTTACCGCTTCGGCTCTACAGCCACATCGACGAGCGAAATATCATAAAACATCATGTTGGGTATCGTTTCATGGTTTTGCGGAATTTTCAGGTGCTTCGGGCCCAAATTTCGTCCGTTTCGCTCTATCTCCTTCCGCTTCGACACTACAGCCACACTGGAAAAACAAAGGTGCTATATAACACCCTTTTTGGGGTGCTATTGTATTTTTGGGGTGTTACTGCACTAATGCCTTTGTAAAGGCACGATTAGGGCCAAAAATAGCACCTTTGGGAGGCAATAGCGCCTTTCTAAAGGCACTATTTCACTAACGCCTTTAAAAGGCATTAGATAGCACCTCTGTTTTTCCAGTGCACATCGAAGACCCACTGTAAAAGTCTATGGACTTTTTCTGTGGACTTTTTTGTCAACAGTTTTAGTGACAAGTCCAAAGTTACCAATAACATGGTCTACAATTTTGTGAACAGCTATAGACAAATATGTTTGTAGCTGTCAACAAAATTGTCCTATGGACTTTTTTGCGGACAGATTAGACGCAATTTTGCAGACAGGCTGTCCATATTTCTGTGCGTTACCAAACCTATGGACAAATTTTGTTGGTGTCCAACTGTACACAATTTGTCTAATATTATGGACAAGTTGTCGATAATTGTCAACAAATTTGTCACCAGCTTGGAAACGCTCAATTGAGGCGACAATAGGTCAGCAGGCCGAAGGCCCGTTTATATCAAAGCAGTAATTTACATCTTAAAAAATAAAAAAAATAAAAATTTAAAAAATGAAAAGTATATTCGGGCCGAAGACTCGAATTTTTTTGTACGTTTGCGACAATAAGTAAGCGGGCCGAAGGCCCGCTTTTTAAAGTAATTTTTTTATAAGGCCCGTCCATAACGCCGCCGGCAGGCCAAGCTAGGCTGCCCCCGGTCGAACGGAGTTGCCAGCGCAGCGAAGCGGAGCTGGCAACGACGTTTGGCGCAGAGGTGTGCAACGGTCCCATCCGGTCCCTTAACCGGTCCTTCGTCTTTACGTCGAAATAGAGGTATTTGAGGTCCCGACGGACTTCGCACGAGTTGAGGTGTCTCTTCGTTGTGCCTTCTGATGATTGCTACTAGACCAGTAACCGTACGGTACCGAGATGTATCTGATTCAGCGAAAAGACGAAGGACCGCTTTTGGGACCGGTTGGGACCGTTGCACACCTCTGGTTTGGCGGAAGGGCGGGCCTAGCTTGTTTCTTACAGTGCCTAAATGTAATAGCCTGCTGTGCTTGGCAGCAAAGTGAGCAACAAGGTCGTTAGTTTCAAGCAGCATTGTCAGGTCAAGCTCAGTTGCTGCCAGTAGGAGGGATTCCAGCCCCACCGGACCGCCAAAATCAAACTCATCGGATCTGGACGTTTCCCAAGGGGGGCCCAGATTGAACCGGGGGAGGGGGGGGGGGGGCTGAGCCCCCCTTGAGCCCCCCCGTAGACTCGCCCTTGTTCAAAAGCAAGAAGATGCATTACCGAATGACGTCGGCAGTCGGCAGGACAAGCAGGCACGACCCTGCCGAACGGAGTTGCCTGTGTATATAGCGAAGCGGAGCTGATGGCAACGACGACGTTTGGCGGAAGGGCGGGCCTGTTTGTTTTTATAGAAAACAATCTTATTGTAATATTTATGTTTTGCAACATATAAAAATGAAAATGTAACCTGTTTTGTATTGAATTTTACTTATTATTTTATCCAATGTCATTTGCCTTTAGAATGGCATCTAATCTTATGGGGATACATAATTTAAGTGATTTTAATGACATACTTACCAAGTGGAGTTCACCGTGTCCCACAAGAGCCAAATTATAGGGGCTTTAAACCTAAAATATTAAAGGAAGAGACTGCAACGTTCAGGCCCGTCATAAAAAATTTGTTTATGCTATTCTACCCATTATCATAAGCTTTAAAAAAAGCCATGACCTGGAATTTTTTGAGAATGATGTATTTTTGCTAAAGTTACATTTATTTAACTTTTACGGAAGTTTACTTAATAAGTTTCTCAAAAATTTTCAACAATACAATCTTCACATAGCTCATTTGAATCACCATAAAAAACTGAGTTTAAAACACCCAGACCAAGGCATGTTAAGTATTTCTTATAGGGTACAAAAAATCATTTACATATTTTCTTGCGCTCCCAGACACCAAATTTAAAACTGTTATATCTCCTAAAAAAAAAAAACTTTAAAAAAAATTTCCTTTGACTTTTGAGGTCTTAGGGTGTTCCCGAATGGAACTAGACTATCCCTAACTCTATCTAAAATCCATCATGTCGGGCCTTTCGGTGATCTGGCATGGAATGACCCACTGTTTACCTCTGCTTCAGCCATACACACACTCCCACACTCGCTCGAACTCGCTCGCTTACTCCCTCCGCACGCAGAATTTCTCATACCGTAGTCTCGCACAGGGCGCCATTTCGCCCAGGCGACACCGAGCCGCCTGTCTGCGCACCTCTCACCAAGAGAGGACCAGTTACCAGGAGCGGGCTCGGGGCCGCCCGTATGTCGATGTGTCGGTCATCCCGATGAATCCGGCGTTCGCCGCGAGCGCTAGCGTCGGCGCGCGCGGGAGGTATGAAATGTACGAAGCAGTCATTCTCAGCCGTCCAAATAACAGGTCACGCGAAACTTTTTGAACACTCTTTTTGAAGCGAAAGGTCCGAAAGGTCTAATACAGCTGATCGAATCAATTTAACGCCGTGGATAATGGTTTTAAGGCCGCAAACGTAAATATTCAGTGCGCAGTAGGTAGGCCACAACAGCTCCGATGTATACGTATCCCTGGTTAGGTTAGGTGTACACACTCCACAAACCATGCTCTAAAGGACGAAAACTTCGATGAAATAAAAAACTAAACGACTTTCAGATTTCCGTTGCAATGAATTTAAAATCTATTTCAACTCTCTTCAAGGTGAAAAAGTTTAATATAAGTCAATAGGCTGCCGGCTCAGGCAGGTAAGCGAAGGTAAACACGCAGAGCAGAAGCAGACGAAACAGTACAACCAGCGCTGCGAGCGGCGGACAGTCGAACCATCAGGATCGCCGACACATCGACATATGACCGAAGGAGATTTTTGAGTAGCATTGTATTTTTAACCCGACCGATTTATGTCAATGCATAGTTTCAAGCTTGTATATTGAACCCTAGTCTACAAGTTTAACTTAGTTGCTTCTGTAATCAGAACAACTGTTTTCCATCAAATCTGTGCACAGTGGCACAGTGCACCCAGGGCTTGGCTGCCCGAGCCCGCTCCTGGTACTAGTCCTCTCTTGCTCTCACGAGAGGGCCACTACGTCCACTGTCCCCCTCTATTCTCCTCCTCTCCCCCTTACTCCTTACTCCCTTACTCAGCTGCAGCGGCAGACGACTAGTCAGTCAGGCTAGGCAACCTAAAATGTTGCCCGACCCAATACATTGTGACAATAAACCACTTTCTCTCGTCTCAGCACGGTTCAAACATATTTAACAGAATAACAGCTATGCTGGTGCTAGCATTATATGTCTTGAGCCGCAGAAGTGAGAATAGAATTCCTTTATTTTCTTCTCTGAGGTTTCCCCTTCTGAGTTGGTCCAAAATGGCGGACTCTTAAACCACGTGACTGCGAGAGCCAACCACAGCGAGGCCCCTCGGTCGCTAGTCTCTGCGAAGCAAATAGGACTCTATACTTAACATACGCAGTACACTGTTATAAACAGTTGTTGAGAAACAACTCTTTTTGTGATGACTGTGTTGTTGGCCAACAGGCATGTTGTTCGAGAACAGCCATGCCGTTCGAGAACAACACAAATTGTTGCAAAACAACAATCTTTATTGGGCATTGAACATAAAATAAAATTGTTCCTAAACAACTTTGTGGTTATCCTTCTGAACAACTTTTGTTGTTCTTGAACAACCTTTTTTTGTTCCTGAACAACTTTTGTTAGAACTGTACAAGTTTTGTTGTTACTGGACGACTTCGGTCGTAACTGTACAACAATACTTGTCCTATAAAAATTAAGAACGAATGCGCTGTTAATTCACAACCTTTTTTCTAACAGTGTACTACTGACTTGTAAAGAACGAGTCTGCCTTTTCATGTATGAAATTTATATGATGCAATGATTATCTACTTGTTTTTTTTTTTTTTACTGCTGACAATTTGTGGGGCGTGGAACGAGAATATTTCCTTATAACCTTTTTGATTTCTGTGTATTAACTTTAATAATTTTTTTCTTATTACTTTTAGGTTTATTACAAGACTGCAAAATGGACCCAGAAAGACCATGTCTGGAAGATAGATCAGGTGCTGCAATTGCCAATACGTTTTCTCTGAACTCAAGTCCTCTTATTTTGAAGGTATTTTTACTTGTTCTTTCCCGATTCCTTCCTAATCATTGTGTGAGGTAAAAAGAACGAGTATTGTATTTAGTCATACCTCTTTTCGAAACATGGATTTATCTTTAGTAAATTAGTAGGCACATGTATGACTATATGTTCTTATTTTCAACGGCACGACGAAGACGAACCTTACATTTCACAATAGAAGCTTTTATTCGATTTTACCACCACCTCTATCCTGAGTGATAAAAAGAACGAGTATTGTTATTAGTTTAGTTCAACCCTCAAGTAGTGGTTCTACTTTCGTCTCGTTCCTTTGCTATTCTCAACTGAAAATACTGATCTTTATTCCAATAACAAACTGTTTTCTAGTATAATATTATTACTTTGCGAAAACTTAATTATCGTTTGCATATTTTCATTCTTTGTCCTTAACCCAGCTTATTCGTGGAGTTTTCAATCTCAGAATGCACAATACCTACGGACATAAAACTTGGATAACGTGCGGAGGTACCCATGTGCGGAGGTTCTGAAGAAATTTCAAAAATATTCACTTCTGTTTTGTTGGGAATGTATTTATATGGGTATTCGATGCCACTCGAATATTTTGACAAATCCACTTGTATATATCATTTATTGAGTTGTATATTTCAAAATGTACGTTTTGTATCCCAAGTAAGCGGTTGAATATTTCAAAATATTTATTGTATATTTCATAAAGTCAGTCGTATATCTAATTTTATTTCCTTTACGCATGTTGATTATCTACGTGGTTGTTATCTACGTGGTTGCGAGGGGGAAATAACCGGTGAATTAGGTGTACAAATTTCGTGAATTGGATGTGAATTGCCTTGAATTGGCTGTGAATTGGCTCTGAATTGGCTTGAATTGCCTATGAATTGGACTGAGTTAGTGAGTGAATTGGCTTGAATTGGCTTGAATTGGGTTTGAATTGGCTTGAATTGGGTTTGGATTGGCTTGAATTGGCTTGAATTTGTTTGAATTGGATTGAATTTGTTGAATTAGTGGTGTACACTTAAGTCCGAGGTTATTTCCCCCTCGCGTGGTTGTCATGTGAAGTTGGGCGAGGTTTGCAGCCAACAGTAACAACCTAACCTAACCTCGCGCGGCTGCAAACCTCGCGCAGCTGCAACACACACGCTTAGTTGCACGCCTCGCGTACTTGAAAACCACGCGTAGCTGCAACAGTCTTATGGTTGCGCCAACTATGAAAACAGGAACCGCAAGCATTGCCCTTGTTGGTACAACCATGTGAGTGTTGGCTCAACCATATTTTGTACGGTTGTCCCTGGCCTACCATACCATGGTCGCCACAGGTTTCCATTTTTCTGGGTGAAAGAAGTTCTCCCTTGTAAAACTATGGGAGAAAAGGCGCCAAGTTTTCAAATTTCAAAAGTTCCCGCTGTTTTCTGGACACGACCTAAAGGTAGTTTTTAATTGTTTCAAACAACCAAATTTTTCGAAATTTTCCTATGAGATCCGAGGGGGAGAAAGTAGCAAGTGCCGAAATCGCATAATGGACATCATTTTGAGACGAATCAAGTCCTGAAGGTCATTAATGGTTTTCCATGGGGAAAAAATAGACTTTTTTTGTATGAAATCAGAAGGGAAAAAGTAGGATATGTCAAAAACCGCCAAAAGGATGTCATTTCTAGGCAAATCCTGACGTAAAGATAATTTTTTTTCATGGAATAAACGTTTCGTACGTTCTTTTTTAAAGTGAGAAATCAGAAGGGTAAAAGTAGAAAGTATCAAAATTGCCAGAAGGATATCCTTTCTAGGCGAATTCCGACTTAAAGATCATTTTTTCTTTTTTTTTTCCCTTTAAAAATATATTTTTTGACTTTTTTTGTGTGAAATTAGAAGGGAGAAAGTAGGAAAAGTGCCCAAATCGGGGGTAACATACAATGATCTACCAAAATATGTCCTACCGTCGGAAAATAAATTAAAGTAAAATTAAAGTGAAAGAATGCTGTTTTTAAAACGGGTCGATGCGGGAAGTCCCCCCTCCAGGAGGTCCCCCCCTGAATATTTTATTATTTTTTTCGATTAAATCTATTGAAGCATTAAAATATAATAAAAAAATTCTAAAATATTCCAATATATTAAAAATATTATCTTAGCGTGCCGAGCGACTTCTCATACCATTTCCGACTCGGCTTTCTTTGGTTCGTGTATCCCGCCGTCCCAGCGCGATATTTGAAAATCGAGATGGGCAACCAATCATGTGTGGAAGTATACTTTTCAAAAATTTAATATAATTATTGTTACTATCCGAACCGTCTCAGCTGTGATCTCTTTGCCGTTCTATTGCGTCCCTCCATCCAGGTAAGAGCACTCCTTATAAAAACAAAAAATGCTCGTTGGTTCACTGGAAATGTAACAGTCACATTTATCGCCCGTAATGAGCGGAGCGTTTTTTCATCGCTCAGTTAAAGTGACGTTCGCTAAAACGACTCAAATCGAGTCTTTTTAGGTATTTTGAAATCGCTCTGGAAGAGTGACGTGTGGTGATTTGACTCAAAAAGAGTCATCGAAGTGACTCTAATAGAGCAATGTTAATCCATCTCGCTCTTCCAGGAGCATGAAAATTTGGTAGAGAAAAGTCGCTCTCCTAAGAGCGACAAATAAGGCGACTCCTCCATTGTCAGTGGTTGACTTGACAGAAAGCTACAATACAATGAGCTGGCTGGTTGATTTTTTCTCATTTCGTACCAAGGAGACAGAGATTCTTTAATTATATATTTTTCTTTATCATTCTTTTAGGACCCGCTGATCGAACCCCTCATCGTGAAGCTCTGTATCAGAGTAACAAAGTACATTTCTCCTGCTTAACACGACTTAGCTCTCTCAGTTTATCAAATCAATAAACAATTCCACTAAAACTCATCTCCCTTCAGGGGCGGTTCTGGGGGGAATGGGGGCACCGGGGGTATGCCCCCTTCCCCCTCCATCGGTCTCGAGATAGCCGCCTGAAAAGCAGGCAAATTGCCCGACAATATCCCTGTGTGTAGGCAACCTGAAGTGCTTCTCCAGCGGCCGCCACCCCCCTTCCCCCTTTTCAGTCCAACCTAAGCCCGCCACTGTCTCCCTTTATGACCTGCACTCTCACAAAGATAGACTGATGTGTTCACAGGGTGATATGGACAACTGATCAGTCTGGATGAGAAGAGACATCAAAAGTACAAAAGGGCGTGGGAGGAAGGAAGGCCAACTAAAAATTTGAGCTATAAGGTGTCGGTTCCTTCAAAGAACAGAATACTTATGACTCGTTCATAACATTTATTAAAATCACAGCACAGAATCGTGGCGAACGAGGACAGTTCAGTTGTCCATATCACCCAGTGAACACGACATCAGTACATTTATGTGGGAATGCAGGTCGTAAAGAGAGACGAGATTTAGTGCAATTGTTTATTGATTTGATAAACTGAGAAAGCTAAGTCGTGCTAAGCACGAAAGACGTACTTCGTTACTCTGGTGAAGAGCTCCACGATAAAGGGTGCAATCCCCAAGTCCTGAAAGAATACAAAAAATGTAGCCTTGGTACTAAATGAGAGAAAAAAATTGACCAGCTAGCTCATTGTAGCTTTCTATATATCAAGTGTAGCAACACACATTTTTTGTTTCTATAAGAAGTGCTCTTACCTGGACGGAGGGAAGCAATAGAACGACAGATCACTGTTCTGACGGTTAGGTTGGCAACAATTATTTAATTCATTTTTTAAAAGTAACCTACCACACATGCTTCGAATGCTTGGTTGCCCATCTCGATTTTCAAATATCGCGCTGGGACGGCGGGATTCGCGAATGCCGTGTCGGACACGGTATGGGAAATCGCTCAGCGCGCTTACATAATATTTTTAATATATTGGAATATTTTAGAATATTTTATTATATTTTAATTCCTCAATAGATTTATTCGAAAAAAATAATAAAATAATCCGGGGGGGACCTCCCGGAGGGGGGACTTCCGGACGTTTCCCTTTAAAACATCTACCAATATTTGTTCTACCAGAATAAAAGGAAAAATTAAAAATCAGAACGGAATAATAAGAATATTATTTGTAAAAACCCTGGTGCCGTGGGGGAAAATGCACGGAAAAAAATCCGACCAAAAATATTTATAAAAAATCAACAGAAATTTTATTTTTTTCTTAGGATTTTTAAAACGTTTGGTAGATGATTAATTAGTAGGATATTTTATCCTTCATTTTTCCCCACAGCACACAGTGGAGTAAAATCGAAAAAAAAAGGGTCATAGCTAAAAAGTGCTGGGATTTGCGCAAAAATTGGTTTGTGTTTGGAGGTAGGCGGTTGAAGCGTGCATGACCGATTCCTGATATCCGTTTGCACCTCCCGGGTCATCCTGGGGGTTTCATCGGGGACCTCATGAGGTCGCCGATGACGCCCTTCTTGAAAATCCCTATCCTGAGATTGTCGAGGGTCCCCGTTCGATTCCCGGTGTCCGTTTGCACCTCCCGATTTAACCTGGGTGTTTCAACGAGGACCTGACGAGGTTTCAGATGACGGCCTGCCTTGGGCGCGCACCAGTGCACCACTAGTGGCTACAATGCGCGACACCATGCAACAAATCGTATGTCCTATTTTGGTCTATGAGGTCTCCGATGACACTCCTCTCAGGTTGATCCAGGAGGAGTGAACGGACACCGGGAATCAATTGGGTGCACTCGAAAACCTGAGGGTAGGAATTTTCAAGAAGGACGTCATCGGCGACCTCATGAGGTCTCCGATGACACCCCCAGGATGACGCGGGAGGTGCGAACGGACACCGGGAATCGATCGGGTGCCCTCAAAAACCTCAGCATACCAAATTTCAAGAAGGGCATCATCGGCGACCTTATGAGATAATGAGGTCTCCGATGACATCCCCAGGATAACCTGGGAGGTGCAAACGGACACCGGGAATCGATCGGGGACCCTCGACAATCTCAGGATAGGAATTTTCAAGAAGGGCGTCATCGGCGACCTCGTGAGGTCTCCGATGACACCCCCAGGATGACCCGGGAGGTGCAAACGGATATCAGGAACCGATCAAGCACACTTCAACCCCCACCCCACCCCCCCACCCCCCAAACACACCAATTTTTGTGCAATTCCCAGCATTTTTTAGCTATGACCCTCTTTTTTCGACTTTACTCCACTGAGTGCCGTGGGGGAAAATGCAGGATAAAATATTCTGCCAATTAATCATTTACCAAACGTTTTAAAAATACTAAGAAAAAATAAAATTTCTGAGGATTTTTATAAATATTTTTGGTAGGATATTTTATTCTGCATTTTCCCCCACTGCACCAGGATTTTTACAAATAATATTTTTATTATTCCTTTCTGATTTTTAATTTTTCCTTTTATTCTGGTAGAACAAATATTGGTAGATGTTTTAAAAACAGCATTTTTTCACTTTAATTTTCCTTTAATTTATTTTACGACGGTAGGACATATTTTGGTAGATCATTGTGTGCACAAATCGGCCAAAGGACATCATTTCTGGACGAATTGTGACCTAAAGATCATTTTTGGTTTTTTCATGAAAAACAATTTTTTTTGACCTAATTTTGTATGGAATCAGTAGGGAAAAAGTACAAAGTGTCCAAATCACCAAAAGGACATCATTTCTGGACGAATCATGACCTAAAAGTCATTTTTGGTTTTTTCTTGAAAAAAAAATTTAAGCATTTTTTTTTTTGGATTTTCAATTCGCTGTAGGGACTGTCAAACCTCAAACGGGCAGCTAAAATTAGTGCCAATCCTTGTCCATAGGTCCCACCTACAAAATATCACTGTGTCGTGCAATTCTAAGTGTATCACAGGAAAACGTTCCCTTGTCAGCGCCCCCGTTATGAGAAACAACGAAGTACATTAGATAAAAATTGTAAGTGTTGGTACAGGAGACTTCTGGTACACTTCATCATCGTCTTATTTTATGAAGTATGGCTGACTACAAACGTAGGGAACGACCGCGCGGAATCACCGGTGCGGGTGAAGCGAGTGGAGTAGAAGCGCCATCTACTGGCAATAGGAGAAAGAAACGATGTATTAAAACGATGTAGATGAATTGACGCTAGCGATGTCTACTGCATAACTTAAGAAACTTGCACATAAATGATTAATTTTTAATCCTTCATTTCATTTAAACCTTTACTCAGTATACTTAAAAAAGATGAATCCATGTTGCTAACTTAAGCCATACCGAATGCCATATGCTTCTTTGTCATCTCCTACTTGTGGCAAAGAACTAGTCATATGCTTGTATACCAAAGCACTTTGGTATATACTTGGCTTCTTGTTTACTTAATTACCGCTCACCTTGAATTTAAAATCTTCCTAATCTTCAATGAAACGTTCTATTTGTATTACAGGAAGGGGAGGGCTCACTGATTGACGAGCAAGTTGGTGTTGAGGATGATGATCTCACATCTCTATCATGGCTTGTTCAGAACAAGAATATACTAAAAGGTCTGTTTGCAAGCAGCATTAGGAAGTGAAAAAGAAAATAACTCTATGACTGCATTGTTTCATTTTTGCTTTTGCTTAGGTATAAATCTTAAGCCTGGAGCTCCACAGACTTCCCCAACTAGCGACTTTGCTGAGGATGGAAGCAGCCTCAGTGAGAGGAGTGAGAGAGGTGATTCGACAAGTTCATCTGTCATTGAACAGAGTATTAGTCCCATAATAAGTGCTAGTGATCGTCCTGTATCCGTCACTGACAATGAAAACTCTGCCATAAAATCCGTCAAGACCTCAAAATTGAAACATCCGCACCATATACCATATGATCCAATGGTTTGAAGCATTTACTTTTCCAAATATTTGTTGCTTTATTTAGAATATTATTATTATTTTTTTTTTGAATAATGAAACATATGATTGAAAAATAGGTCCACATCAACTCGAAGCCACCGTACTCCTTTTCATGTCTTATATTCATGGCCATAGAAGATTCTCCAGCTCGTGCTCTTCCAGTGAAACAAATCTATAATTGGATCCAGGCTCATTTTCCTTTTTATCGCAATGCACCAAATGGATGGAAGAACTCGGTCAGGCACAACCTTTCCCTAAATAAATGTTTCTGCAAGGTGGAGAAGGCACCTGTAAGTTTATCTCCTAACACTTAGCATTTCTTTGGCCTCTGTTCCCATTACTATCATGTCTGTCTATTTTCAGCATCTTGGCAAGGGGTCGCTTTGGATGGTGGATTCTGTCTTCCGACCAAATCTATTGCAGTCTATCAGCAAAGCACCTGTTAATAATCTAACATTTTTGGAGCGAACTTCAAACAAGTAAGTAGTGTGTATAGTCAATAATATAGATCCTGCATCAGAAAACTTTCGCACTCTTTGGTTTTATGCCAAGTTCTTTCAAAACCTTCATTTCTGATATACGTTTTACAATAATTTCACACACCGTCCCTATCTTCTCAAATTCTACTAATGTTTCATTCGTAGTGATATGGTTATTTGATTGTAATTGAATTAGAATTGTTTTGGTGCACAGAACCCACGAGTACAGAAATCGGTTCTACAGCTTTAAATTGGTTACTTTGTATTATTTCAGCTTTTTAAATCCAGGCAACTCTGAAATGAAAACAGTTGGAAACTCTTCAAAACAGATGAGTAATGTAAATCACAAGACGCCAAGCAAAGCTTCACAACTGCCAAATGCAGAGCTGTTTCCTTTCCTTAGTCGTCGCTTAGCAGCATCTGGCGTTGAAATTCCTGGAGTTATACGTTTTGGAGAAAACAACGAAGGGGATTCAGAGGATGAAGAAGATGAAGTAGATGCAGCGCAAGCAATGCTCTCACTGAAACATGGACCCCGAGTACTTGGATCGAAAACAGGTAACTGCTTGTCTTTCGAAGAGTGATTCTTCCTACAAGTATGTCTCTATCATCCATAATTTGTTTCAGAGGATATCTACAAACGCTCTTATGTCAGGAAGATGAACAGTCAGCGGACTCGAAAGGTTAGCCTTTAACACCTCCAACTCTTTCGTAAGTTTTCATTAAACAATTGACATTATTATACGGACTCTTATTTTTTCCAGTCTTCTATTGTCGTTCCTGTTATAACATCATCTCCCAGTGAAGACCATACGTACAGTGCAGGTGCTACCATGTCACCAGATGAAGCATATGTTGAAGGATCAGACACTGATGATGGGTGAGAGAAAAAATATAACGCGTTAAACGGCCCTTTAGGTTTTAACACTTACTTGAGAATGAGAAAGACTTTACTAATATTCAGTCACAACGCTCTCTGAAAACTAAATCATGAATTTTATCCGCCTCACATTTGCCACAAACTGTCACCCGGTGGGCCAGCTAGCTCTCAACAACGCTGCCGCAAACAACCACCTTTAAAACTAAAAATGCGAACCAAATTTACAATTATAAAATATACGATTTTAAGAAACTCTGGGTGAGCTCGAAGTTCCTTAATGTTTGGGTTTCATAAGATACTTTCTTGGAAGATCTATGTAGATATTAAGGATATCATTTTATGTATCTATCATGATAATAAAATGATACATATACATGTATCAGAAGGTTTGGAAGGGGGGGGGGGGGGTAAATTGGGGGAAAAAAACCAACTCGAATTCTTTTTTTTCTTTCTTTTTCGACTCTTTGGACTTCGGTTCAAATGTTTCTGGCCATATTTGGCCCCACTCAGCACCCTTAAATCGTCGTAGGAATTTTTTATTCGAAGTTCTGCAAAACTGGGAATTTCGCCAAAATGAATAAACACCTTAAATCGACCTGTTTGGCTGTTTGGTCATGCGCGCTACAAACGTTTGAGTTTTGCGTGCCAGTGGGCTTTGCCGGAGCGGAGGGAAGGCAGAGAGTGGAATTGGAAGTGGCAAACGGTTCTGTAAACTTTTAAGCTGTTTTTCTCAGGACCTTTATTTTGAGCTTGCGCGCGTGATATCTCAGGCTACGTTAGATATAGAATTTTGTTTGACGGCCTTAAAATGATCGCTCTGTCAATACAAATGTGAACATTGTACACTCTTATTAATGTGTACCTGCCATGTTCACTAAAATAAAAGTATGAATTACCATATGTATGCTTTGATAAATGTATACATGTCTATGTCTACTTTAATAAATGTATACATGCCCATACATTTTTCCAAAGTTCACATGGTATGTAAACGGGGGGCAAAATGTGTATTCTTCACAAAGTATACATGGGTATGTATACATTTATAAATGCACACATCGGCATGTTTTCATTTATAAATGAATACATGGTATGTTTACATTATTTGAAGTATACATGCCATGTATTCCTTATTTAAAGTATAAAGAATTCGAATTGACAGAGCACTCAAATGCTTTTCTGTCTATTTCTTCTTCTTTTTTTTTCTTTCTTTTCTGATATCTAGTATTGGTCAATGAAATTTAAGGAAACGGCGTGAAAACTGTCTTGAATCTTGATTTGTTGATTAAAAATCTCAGAATGCACTCGAAATGTGAAGAAACATTTCGGTGTTCCTTACTCTAGCAACAAAATGTTCGTCCAAAGCCGTAGACAACCGACCTGTGGACAAAAACGTGACATTTTAGACACAGTTTGTGTACCGATAAGGAACAAAATGTTCCTCGTACAATTTGTTCTTCCTTCGGACACGAATTTGCTGCGAAATGGTCAACGTATTTGAACGTCCGGAGGCGTGGACAAGTACATTGTTCACGACTTTGGTAAACAAATTTGTCAGTCTAGTACACAAATTTGTATCCTTACTTCTTTACAAAGCATTTGTCCACACGTATAGACGTTCAAATACGTTGACCATTTCGTAACAAATAAGTGTCCAACGGGAACAAATTGTCCGACAGTCATTTTGTTCACTGTTGGTGCAAAAATTGTATGTAAAATGTCACATTTTTGTCCAGAAACCGGGTGTCTACGGCTTTGGACAAATGATTTGTTGCTAGATTCGGGAACAAACTGCGTGCAAGAATTTTAGACCAAATTTCGACTAAACTTTAAAAAAAGAAAATATCAATCAAGATTGGTATTGAAAGCAGATGATACCGCAAGAGAAATTGCTATGGGGTGCGCTTTGAGCAACAATTTGTGTGTGAACGCAAACGATAAACGACGCCAGCAGCGCCCGCGCCGCGCGCCTGCGGGGTTGGGAGGAAAGGAGGGGCGCCGGCGGCGTGGCGGACCGAAGCGGTCGCTGGCAGGGAGGAGCTGTTCCTGTTAGTGTTGTTACACGCTGCGCGCGGGGCGGAGGTGTCATTGTTCCACGCAGACTGCGCGTCAGACAGCCATTCACCAGCCCCCCTGGCAGCGATGCGCTATATTTTTGTAAGGTTACGCGATTGGTTTCTGGACTCGAGAGTACAAGCTAGCTGACACCTTGGTGTCTTGTACGGTTCTGAAAGTAAAGAACTAAAGGTATCATCTGCTAAAAATTAGCTAAATTAGAAAAATGTGACTTGGGAGGAATTAAGGGTTGTCCAAGGAGTAGGAAAGTGAGGGGAATTCATTGGTTAGGTCCAGCTTGGCATTAGAGCAACCCTCGTCGAGAGGGCCGCTAAGGCGTCGGGTATCATCTGCTAAAAATCTCAATTGAGAATTGATAATGAAAGCAGATGGTACCACTTAAGACTAGTATCGTGTCGAAATTTCCTATTATATATTAAGAAATGTTTTGCCCGTATTTTATGTTCTGTTAAGATTTTGGAACCTGCTGATTTCTAAAGGCATGCATTTTAGCTGATTTTAGCTCTCGTGCCCTTGCACTGATAAATCAATGGCCTTCTACAGAGCGCCAAATTGCGGCCACCTTTAATGCCGAGAATTGGCATTCTCACTGATGAAGGCCAAGTTTTGGCATTAGTGGCCAGAAAATTGCATTTTTCGGAGAAGATCAAAATTCGGCATTAAAAGTGACCGTAAATTGGCGTTCAAAAAAGAATACCAATTTTGTGGCATTAAAAATGGCCACAGCGTTTACAGCATGTGCATAGTATTTTTTTCTTAGAATAAAAACTATAAAATTGAGTAGGGTTTATACTATGTTAAACGAATATTTCATTGATTAATTAATAATTATTTGACGAATACGCGGGCCCGTGCACTCTCACCCTGATGCACTGGGGAAGGAAAGGAGGTGCGGCTCTGTTTCACGCGGACTGCGCTTCAGTCACCCAGTCAGACACCCACCAGGGGGAAGCAACGCCAATGGCTAGGCTGGGGGGTTATGCGCGAGACCAGTGCAGTGTCAATCGGTTGCCCCTAATTCTCGAAACCCATCACTTGTAACTCCGATTTCTCAAAGCGAATCTAAAGCAAAGGTATTTTCCTGGGTAATAGGCTACATGTGTTCATCATGAGACTTCTAGTTTCACAAAGAGAGCCTATTACCAAGAGTTTAAAATTCAAATTCAAAAATTACGGGAAAACTGCTGAAAATGGACTTTCACTGCCCGCTATTGATTAACGGTTCAGCCAGTGAGTGTGCCATATGGCCTATTACACAAAATGAATATTTATTTTATAGAACTCAAACAGGGAGACTGAAGAAAAGCACGTGTTATTGAGCATTAAAGGCTCCCGTTTCCCGTGCTTTACTTGGTCTCGCGCATAGACCATTGGCGTTGCATCCCCCTGCACTCACCAGCCCCGGGCAGTAAATACCCAGGTTACGCGCTTGGTTTCTGGACTCGAGAGTAAAGTCTAGCTGACTATTGTGTCTTGTACTTTCGTGTATGTTTTAAAGTAAATGATTTAAGGTATCGTCTGTTAACACTGTAAATCTGAGAGTCATGTTTCTGACTGAAATTGAGCGAGGCATATAACGTTGCCCTAAAGGAGTGAGGAAATTCTATATCGCTCATTTGGAGTGATAAGCCTCACTCAAATCGAGCGAGATCACTAGATATCGCTCGTTTTGAGTCATAGAAGCGACTCAAAAGGAGTGATATTTAATAATATGACTCCCCAGGAGTGACAAAATTTGGGTCACCAATCTCGCTCCCCTGAGAGCGAGATTTCTGACTCCTCGATTTACAGTGAAAAACTCACGGGCGTGAGCAAAAGGCAGCCCGACAGGGCCCAAAGATTTCACGGGCGTGAGCAACAGGCACCCCTAACGGGGGCTCAAAAATCTCACAGGCGTGAGAAATAGGCATCAATAAAACAGGGGCCTAAGAATAAATCTCACAAACATGACGTTTAACGTGGGCTGTGAAGCGGAAGAAGGGGATACTTTTCAGGAAATCAAAAAAACTTTTCACATTTTTTTTTTTAATGTTATGATGTAAATGGTATGTGCTTTCATTCATATTACTGCCACTTTGAAGATTTTCAATATCATGCTCTGTTACTGAGATTTAGGACTTGACTCCCTTTGCCAACGTATACTTATGGACATTAGTCAACTTAACTCTTTTGACGGGCTAAGAATTTTGAGTCAAGTCTTTGGAAAATTGACGAAAAGAGTTAAGTTGACTAAACTCTAAATGCATTAGTTGAATAAGGAGATAAGTCATATTAATTATTTTAAACTTTAACATCATTTGGGACTTCGGAAGCTTTCCAGAAATTAAAACCATTTAAAAACTCCTGCTTCCGTCAACTTGTAATCTAAAACTCAACCATATAGTGCTGCGTTAGAATTAAAAAGAAATGAGCTTGTATTTTTTTGTGCAAAAGGGAACAGATCAACTAAACTTTTCTGATATCATGCTACATAAGGAGAGAAGTCTACTGAACTCCTTTTGCTTCTGTTGAAATTTTATTAATTCGGGAACTTACCCACTTTTGGTTCATGATAATTATCGTACAAAACAAGTTATGTCGACTTATCTCTTTTTACAAACCCCTACATCTCTCTTCCTGCTCTGCAAATCCAAGTGCAGAACTGTTTTACAGTTTAAGTTGTAGAACTAAAAAGTTCTGCACTTACGAGTGCAATTTTCTGACCATGACTAAAAACATTTTTTCTGAAGACAGCATGATCTTCGAGCATAAATGTGATAGTGTTGCCACTTTAATTGAAACTAGTACGAGTCCTCAAATAAGATTCCAAAAATTCGTATTCTGTTGCCTGCCTCCTTTAATTTAAATGGCAACCATATCACATTTATGCTCATTGGAAAGAGAATTTCAAGACGAAGATCATGCTGACTTCAGAAAATATATTTTTAGTCATCGTCAGAAAATTGCACTTGGAAGTGCAGAACTTTTTAGTTCTACACTTGGATTTGCAGAGTGTGGAAGATATCCCCATAATATTTGGTAGACACAAGCAGACTTTGACGTACTAGAATATGACTATAATATGCCATAAAAATCTCAGGTTTGGGGTAAGTCAATTCATCTCCTTCTTCCGCCTCACAGCCCACTTGTTTGAAGAGTTAAAAAGCTATTTCGTGATATTCCCTTTCTCAACTCTTAGCAAAACTGTTTATTTTACATTTCTGTTCTAGAACGGAAATCACACCAGGGCATCCAAGCTTATGCCAGGAGCTAGTACCATCAGATGCCGAAGAGCAAAGGCGTATCGCAGAAGGAGCTGCAGATGCACTTCTGAACCTAGCAGGTTGCCGTTCAAAGCTTGATTCAACCGCATTGGGCCACAGTACTATTATTCCAAATGTCAATCCAGATAAGAAATCGCACTTCAAGAGATCAAGGTCTCAAAGGTAAGAAACAATATTAATGAAATTTGAGTGCTGCGTTTCTTCAATACATTCTTTTTTGTGCTCAAACATCTCTTTCTTTTGTTGTTAACATATTTAGGCAATCATCGAAAAGTTCTACTCCAGATATACCACGGCAACAATATTTGCGATCAATTCAAAAGCGAGAAAATCTTGCATTAGAGCAAGAATTGTTGAATCGTAAAAATATCATGAAAGCAGAAATATTGTCAGATCTTGCTGTCATTCGTAACAACAACAATGTTGTCTTAGGAAATGAAGTGTCAAAAGTTAGCTTCCCACTGGCGGGCTCTTTGCACAACCGATCCTTCAAACTAAGGTTGAAGCGCCGGTCCACGTCTAGCCTTCAAGCAAATGTAGATGTAAATAACATGTCTGGTTCTCAAGGCACTGTTCGAGTCACAGAGCAACGGCCAAATAGCTCTCAAAAACGGAAGCATTGGGCTCATGACAGCATTGGCAGAAAGAGTCGAAGGTAAATAAGATTGATGAGAAAAGAGACAATTGTAGGCGTCAGCAAGGTGCATTATATGAAACCTGGTATCTAGTCATTCCCTTAAATTATTCTAGGTAAAATTTCAAGAAATCTTGTTGTGATATTATTTTGAGGAATCATGTTCTACATTAGTATTAGAATGAGTAAACAATGTTTGTGCTGCAGTACTCAATCCGCCATAGGATAACATCCCAAAGAGAAAGTTTCGTGGAAGGAACGTGATTTCAGCGTTGAAATAACTCATAGCTCCACGTTGAATTTCCTTCGATTCGACGTGCTTACCACGTCCTCAATGCTTCTGAGAAAAGGTGTCAGAAATCATAGAATTGCTACATGACTGGTATTAACCTTCTGTTGCGTATAATTTCTTCAAGCAGCCGTAGGCTAAAAGCCGTTTTGTGTACCTTGATCTTTTAGCAGAAAATAGCAACTGTTACTTTTTCTCTACTATTAATGTCAACGAACTTATTCGTAAGTGACGACAGGGGTGCAGAGAGCGTCTAAAAACAGTTTTGATAGCCTTTCCGAGCCACGAAACAGATACGATAGTCTTTTCGACCGGCTAAACAGATAAGATAGTCCTTCCGAGCCGCGAAACAGATAGGATACTGTTACACGGAGGCGACGAAATATGGTGATGTATACTGTAGATAATATTACGCCTGCTCCACGTTTTTTTAACGAAATCTAGTCTTCCAACTGGGCTGCCAAACTGTTTTTAGATTATGGTTGAGTTTCGGTGGATTCATCCACGTCCACGGTAGATCCACGCATCCACGTGAAATCCACGTCGAATCCACGTCGAATCCACGTCTCGCTTCTCTTTGGGCTTCGTTGACTCCACTGAGATAAATGCCGAGTAGGGCAGGAGTTAATAAGCCATTTTGCCTATTGTGCAAAGCACAAGAAACAAATATTTCTATAAGATTTCCTTATGAAAGATGTTAGTTAACCTTATTTACTTGAATGAAAGACACACTAACCTCAGTGAAAGACGTGGCTTATGCTGACACTTGAGCTTTTATCATTGAGAAGTTAAAAGCCCTGATGAGCACGGTTCACTCTTTCTGCACTCACAAGCCAACAGGAGAATATGGTCCAGCGCCAGAGAAGACATGGACTTCATGGGAATCACTGTGCCTTGCATTTAAGTAAGTACAGAACTTGTAGGCATGTTTCACTCTGCTTCGTTTTGGTAACTTGACTCAAAATTGACACAGGTATGTTTTCATGACAAACATTTGAGATATGTATGCTTATCCTTGACGCAATTTTGCGTATCTTGCTGGTCATTCTCGTTGCCTCTTACTCTTTGTAGTGTTGTTACTAGCTAATACCAATATATGTAGTTGTTTTGTTTGCATTAAGTTTTATTTTGACCTATAAGAATGTTTCTTGTAAAATGGTTCTGTTCCTAGTTTAACTTTTGTTGACCCAGGTCATAATAAATTTACGTACTTTTGTATGTGATTGTTGATTTGGCATTATTTATTGTACTATGGTGATTAACCAACTTTCTAATCATAAATGCATTGAAAGTACTGTGATTTTTGTCAAGTTTTCTAGTATGCTAGTTCAAAACTTGATCAGAGCTATTTGAATGTAGATTCTTTGTCTTTTATCTATTTAGAATGAAATCGAGCCTCAACATAGTAGATTTTGTAAAAACGTAGATGTACACCACTTGCAAGTTCTGAGTCGAGAATTAATTTCAGGTGCAGAACCATTTCAAAGTTGTTGTACAGATATAAAGCAGTACTTTAAAAGCAATATCTTCTGTGAGATTTTCAAATTATATATTACTGTTATATCTACGTGTTCTTATAACTTATTATTATTCTTGAGCAATAATTATTTTTAACATCTGATTCCGTGAAACCAAATCATTGCAAATGTGATCCGGCTTTGAAAGTTCAGAGAGACTCCTCCTTTGGAGATAAATATTCATCTGAGTTATTTAACTCATGTTCACAATTATTCGGTAAACAGCCTCTTTTCTGAAAAGATTTCTTTTTGTTATCATGGAGTTGTAGTCCTACATTCCCATTTCAGTCGATACAATCAGTTTTTCCTAGAAATGTATCCTTTTTTTGTGTGTTTGTATTTGTTTGTTTCTTTGTGTGAGAGAAACGTCTCTCCAAGAGAGAAATGTGCCAATAACTTTCTATGTGATCCTAATCTTTAATGATATTATGATTATTACATCTACACCATAAATTTGTCATTTATAATAACATGGCTTTTAAAAGTAGTTGAATTCTTGAAATCTGTTAAGTTAAATTCTATTTTTATTTTTCAAAGTAAAGAAATCAGTATTTTGTACTGCTTGTTAAAATTGATTGTTTTCTTTGAAATGTTTCAAGCAGTTTGACTGCACACTGAACAGGTGTACGAAAACTCTTCTAGGCAGGGTCATGCACAATTGAAGTTGTGTTTTATCAGTCTTCTCTTGTTTTGTCAAATTACTGTTGTAACCGTTAAGCCTCCCCTCCTATCCCAAATTGGTAACTTTGATTTATTATTATATTTCATATTTCATGGATGCAAAGTGAGGTGCCCCCACAAAGCGGTGCGCGGTGCCTCCGACCCATGCACCATGTGACATGCACACTAACGGGCTATGTACTATTTTGTGCATAACTACGTACAACTGTGCACATACGTAACTTACGGACAATATCGTGATTTTGTTCATAAATTGCGCATAATTCCGTACGTAATTATGCACAAAATTGTACGTAAGTTACGTATGTGCACAGTTGTACCTACGTAGTTATGCACCAAATACTACATAACCCGTAAGTGTGTGTGTGTGTTCAAGGAGCTTGAGTGGGCTCATTGGAATCTCCTGGATACGGGACGGCGCATGGCGCAGGGGTGGTGGCGCATCGCGTTGTCGTAGCACTTTTAGACAGCTTATTCAAATTGGGTGCGTCCTTTGCTGCCTTTGTTTACCATCGGCCGCGGCCCCTTATTTTTTTCCTGGATTAGCTGCGGATTCAATGCTCAAGCAATACCAACATTGGGTCGTAAAGTCTAATTGAGGCGTGTATGTTAAGCTAACTGTCACACTTCTGTGATAAAATGGTGCCAAGGGACATCTGCACTAATATGCAATAAAATTTGTTGAGTTTTTTTAGTTGGTTCTTTATCTGACACAACCCTCTGAAAGAAGAGCTTTTCCATGCTTCTGATCTTATGTCGAGCTTAAGCGCAGCTATTCCATCATATAGTTAAGGCAACAATGTTAGCTGTACTTCTGAAATCTTAATTAGGCTTTGGGTCAATTATTATTTAGCGCCCTATGAGACGTCACTGCGGTAGAAATATCAAGAATGTGCTGTTAAATCGAGGCAGATATCAGTTCATAGCAACAAGCTATGTACGCGGGTGGCGCGTTTGACCCAGCCACAGCACGCTCTCGAGCAGATGTCAACGGGATGATGTACTCCCGGGCTGAGTAACTCCCCGGGAGTACACAATCCCTAGGGATAATGTACTCCCCCCTTCGAGGCCAGGGAGTATATCTCTAGGGATTTTGTACTCCCCCATGACAGGAGAGTAAAAAAACCCTAGGGAATTTGTCCTCCCCCCTCTCGAGGAGGGGGAGTACAATATCCCTAGGGAAATTTTACCTCCACCCCCCCCCCCCCAATGACAGGGAGAGTAAGAAATCACTGGGGATGTTTTACTACCCCCTGCATTTTAAACTAAGGCGGCGAAATTTTTTTAAGCAGTAGTGTAAGATGCTCGGGCGCTACCAGGCGAGGCAAGGGATTGGTACGAGGGGAAAATCAGGCGCGGTTCAAGGGGGCGGGGGGGAAGGGGGGACTATTGCTCCCCCCCCCCCCTTTCGGTCACTAGATAGACGCCTGGACAGTAGGCAAATAGCGCGCCAAAACCCCTGTATGTAGGCAACCTGGGGTGCGCCGCCACCCACTCTAGTCGGACCTAAATCCGCCCCTGGGGAAAACAACAACCAAATGCTTCGTATTTTGTAGTTTGTGGGTCGTATAACTGCGATTGTCATTCGGGTGCCATGAGTTCACGTGCTTTCGAGGCGTCCGATAAACACAACAAAACAGAAGTTTTTCATTGGAATACTGATGGTTTCAAGCTATTTTCAATACAACCAGATCGGCGACCCACTCACGTGTTTTCAGACAAATAAGGAAAAGAATACATCAACAAATCATTTCAGAAATTTTTTGAAGAGAATGACATCATCTATATTCACACCAATAATCCAGACGTCAAATGTTCGATTGTGGAGAGATGGCTATAGCCTTTAGAATTTGACAAAAATTATAAAGTCTAAGATCACGCCCAAATTCACAGGAAATATTCTTTATGTACTGTAAAACATGTTTCAGTCGCCAGAAGAACGATACCGGACTTGGTTAGGGAGAAATTCGCTTTTTACGCGATGAAAAATAAATTGTTCAATGGGCGCCTTATGGATAGGAAACACATTCGACGCCAGGCCCCGGCAGCGCGTTTGAGCCAAAACCGTGAAAAAGCGGTCTGGGGATTTGGGGATCACTTTACTGATTTGTTCCAATTATCAGAATGATATCGAAAACTGATATCATATGCTGATTTCAGCTTACTGACGCTCTGACCAGGGATATTTTAATTCTTTCGACGAAATATCAGTATTTTTACCTTTGTAATTTCGTGGAGAAAGACCTTGATATTTCTGTTTCAGGTATTTTTTTTTATTACAATAATTGCTGACCTACCACAATTCGACATACCTCTACTTTCTACGAAAATATTGATATTTTCGATCTTTAAAGAAGTACGGCCTTTGCGAAGGTATCGTTTGGATGAGAAATTGAGAGTGGGTAAGTATAAACAAATGAGGGACGTTGTTGGAAATTCAAAAGAAGTCGTCTGATACATTGTAATCTTATCGGTACAAAATGCAGATAGCTGTCGCACTCTCGCCCATCTATTTACTCAACAACCCCCTGAAGATGGTCTGGTGATGTTTGTCTCTCGGATTTGACACAACTGTACGTTCCTTGACATGTTGGCCCCGTGCTCAAGCCACGAGAAACTTTGACTGTCATTCTGCAGGCGAATGAGAAACGCCACAGACCAAGTTTTAGTTTCAAGAATCAAAGCTGTAATGTAAGATTCAAAGCAATTGAAATGGCACGGGTAGAACTCAGTCTCCTTCTAGTCCATTCCGTCCTCATTATAGTGAGTAGAACATTTATTCTTATTATATCATTACAACAATCCTTGCAAGTCATGTGTACTTACGTACTTATGAGCATTTCATGCTCTGTTTCGTATTTTTAGTCCCTCGTAAAATGGCCTTAATAACATTTTATGAAAATGTTATAAAAACTTAATTTGAAACTTATTACTTTCTTATAAAAGGCCTCTTATTACATGTTATTATGCATTTATTACTCAGTAATTACTCAGTTATTACTCAGTAATTACTCAGTAATTACCCAGTAATTACCCAGTTATAAACGCTGTTACAAACTGTTATAACAGCGTTTATAAGTAAGATTTTATAAAAAAAAAAATGAACCTTTCATTAATACATGAACTACCTTCTTGAACGCCCTAGGTTTCTTTCATTTCGTCCCCCTCCCACTTTTCGTCTTGCTGTCTGACTGCCTTCTCTATAACTCGTAACACTGCTGATTACTGTAGTTCTTACCTGGTTTCGAACCTCGGACCTACGGATCCCTGTTCCGCACCCTTAACCACTAGACTACGGAGATCTGGTCACGAAGGCAGCGGCAGCAACCAATGTTATTGTCCCAGCTCAAGCCACGATTATATCATGTTGTTACAAAGTAATAACATGTAATAAGGCTTTTATAACATGTAACATTTAGCTGAGTTGGTGTTTATACGAGGACGATTTTTGTTACATGTTATAAGGAAACTTTTAGATCTTATAACATGTTATAAAACGAACTGCTCTGATAGTTCTTTAAGTACACTTTGTAAGACTTTTGTAAGTATGTTATAAAACTATCATAACATGTTATAAAACTATCATGACATGTTATAGCACTATCATAACATGTTATAAAATTATCATAACATGTTACAAAATACAACACTTTTATAAACATTCACTTGACAGGATGTTAAAGGAAGTTATTACGCTTTTATAACAGTCAAGAGAAAGTGACTCAATTATAAAATGTTATTAATATTTTATTACACAGACTGGAGGTCTTTATATATAGTAATAAAAAGTAATAACGCGCACAGAGAAAGTAATAAAAAAGTAGGCCTTTTATAAGAAATATATAAAAAATTAATAAAAAAATTATAACTTTTTATAACTTCTTTTTACGAGGGGTACATAACAAGAGTACATTCTTGAGCATATTTTCTACCTACTTTTGCAAATTGGCGAATAACAATCAACAATCAGAGGCCACTGCTCTTCAAAATATGTGACATCACATTCCATCTGCTCAATAAATCTAGAGCGATCTATAGAAGTGACGTATGTCAATTTACGTCGAAAACTGAATTATTTATTGATCTGTATCTGGATTTCGCACTGGTTGTCTTGGTCTTTTCAGAACGTAAATATCTAAACTAGAACCAAATGTATGATCACTAATTGTGTGACGTAAGTAAGTTTTTAGCTTAACAGAGTCAATAAAAGTGACGTAAGTCGACTAACTTCACCTTTCTTTGAATTAATCCTTCATTTACTGTGTTGTAAGTCGACTTACGACACATTTTATGGTTGATTATATTGAGCTAATCTAGATCGTAGCAATCTGTAAAGCTATTTTAAATCATTGATGTTACACGTTTTAGATCAAAACCGTCGTAACCCCAAAATATCCAACTTTTTAAATCACTGAAGTCAAGCAATGTGACGTAAGTCGACTTACGTCACATTAAGAGAACACAATCTGTAGTTTAAGTGATGTAAGTCACTCACTTGTCCAAAACATTCATAATACGTTAACTTTGACAACGTTGTATATTTTTGTACACTCTAAATGTGTGGTGCCTTGGGCTTAATATCCGTTTCAGAGACAATGTTATTTTATGTTTACAGGCTGCCCGCAACATATCACTGCTGAACAACTCACAAGATTGCAGCGGGCAGACTGGTAAACGTGTGGACTGTTCATCATATGGAAGGTAAAAAACAAGAGGTGTGGAACAAGCCCCAAAAGTGTACACATGATTGTCTCTAGACAATACAGACAATACAAGACAATATAAGGCAATACAACAGATTTGAAAAAAGAGAAAAAAATGCTCAAACAGTGCCCTTGAAATTTTGTTGCCAAAAGACCAATAATGACATCAGGTGTGGGCTAACAGGCCGTAATGTTCAATTTTTCTTTGAAAACGCTAAAAGTGTTACTTTTTTTCTAATTCTTTCAGAAATTGTCACTTTGTAGTGTATATTGCCTCGTATTGTTTTGATATTGTTTCTTATAGTTAATACCGGTGTACACATATTGTTTTCGGTTCCACACCCCTTGGTAAAAAAGAAATATTGGGTACTCCAGTGGGGAATATAACGTTTCGGATGAAACCAGGATACTTCAAGTTAAGTTTCAGTTAGACTTTTTGAGTTAATCGTACCATTAAACGTGTCGCTGAAATTAATATCGATCGGACGGATCACAAGTTATTCTTTAGTCGGTGCTTGCGAAACGTCCTACCGCGATTGATTTCGAAACGATTGCTAAACGTTTTTAGTGCATTAATCGTACTGGGACGTAAAATGGTTCAATCGTTGGGGACCATATCCGAAACGAATTCGCGAAAAAAATTATGAGCTGCAGTGGCGCCAGAACTACCGGTCAGGGTGTGCTCCCAGCACACCCCAAAATATGGCGGGGTGTGCGCAGCACACCCCGCTTCGACGCGGGTTCGATAGAGAAACAACGTACTTTAGCGCCAGCCGCGCGGCGTGCAGTGGCGTGTCCGGACCGGACTCGGCACAGTGGGCGGAAACACCAAAAACACGGAATTTCATAGTTAATGATAACCAATGGTGACGGATCTATCGGAACACTTATTTTTCACCTTTTCTAAGAGCATTCTATTTAGATAAGACCAGACTTCAATTATACAAGTACAAAATCTTTGAAATATTTAACAAAATTTTCAAAAATTTTATCAGAAAATTCTGAAAATATTTCTAGAAGGGAGAAAAAATTAGAAAATTACGAAAACATTCAATGACTTTTTCTCGTAGAAGTACCAAAAAAGCAGTACTACCCAAAATTTGGGGGGAAAGGGAGGGGGAGGTTGCGGGGGTAGGCGGTACGGGGATTTTAGGCACAACCAGTGCCAAAGGACTTCACATGCTCTCGCTAAGGCCTGTTTCGATAGGGGTACGTTGCACTCAACGTATCCCTATCGAATCGAAACAAGCCTCAGCGAGTCGCGCAGCGAGTTGCAGCCTCATCGTATCCCTATCGAAGCAGACCTCAGCGCAGCGAGAGCGAGGAGTGACTTTGTGGACTTTGTTTACAGTACGGTATACATCTGTTACTAGGAGTACGTGCGGCAGGCACGTAGTTGCTGAGCGAAGTGTAAATGGAAAAATGAGGAACGGTTTCAACCCAACCGCCGTTTTGGTAGGCAACCTACAAGTCAGTCAGTCAATTACGGAGGAAAAGGGGAAGGGACATGGGAGTAGGAGGCAGGAAACATCTTTGAAGGGGGAGGGGGGGGGGCAGCCACAATTACCCATGCCGGTTCGGTGCCACTCACTGTGAAGTGGTAGGTGTCGAAAGACGCCAAATTTTTGGCATTCATGAAAAACACTGTAATTGGCGAAAAACGCCAAAATTTGACATCGAACGATGCCATTTTTTGGCGTCTCCTGAACACCAGAAATTTGGCGTAGTTTGACGCGAACAGTTTACAGTACTGGTCCCCGAATCCACCGAAAGACATTCTATGCGCAGCACCACTATAGCACAGGTATGATGAGCACCCCCTCGGAGAGTAGTGATGTGCGAAGTGGCTTTTTCGAAAGCCGAATCGAATCGAATCGAATTTCTAAAAATTTCCCCGAATCGAATCGAATCGAATCCCATTTTTTTTCCCCGAAGCGAATCGAATCGAAGGTCCCCACTTCAAATCCGAATCGAATCGAATCTAATCAAATCACTTAAAATGACCTAAAATTTATAGGCAACGCTCCGCAGAGATAATTTGTACAGGGACCGACAACCATTACATCGAAGACGTACTAATAATAACAAACATCGCCTAATGGATGCCCTGGAAGGAGGAGGGAGGGGAGGGGAGGGGTGGCGGCTGGGGTGAGGAAAAACAAATGACGATGGTTAGGCGCGGGCGCGCTGCGCGCGCACCCGCTTCGAATTCGAACGTAGAGAAATTCCTGTCTTCGAATCCATCGATATCGAACCTGATTGATTCGAAATCGATCCGAATCGAAGGGGTACTGATTCGATTCGATTCGAATTCGAAGGATTCGCACATCACTATCGGAGAGTACTCCTGAAGTCAGTAGTCCAATACAATCCGATGGGATCGCCTCCAAAATGCGGTTGTCCTGTGCGAGGACATCTGGACACCCATCCAACCTAACCTAAACCACCTGTCCGAGGGGTCGCCAACTCGCCTGAGCCGTGTACGGACTATTATATATTATGGATATTATGGATATTATGAATATTATGGATATTATGGGTATTATGAAGTATTATACGGTATTATGGGTATTATTAAGTATTATACGGTATTATGGAGGTATTATGAGGTATTATGAGGTATTATGGTGGTATTATGAAGTATTATAGCGTCATAATGAGGTTTTTAGGTGCTATTATAACGTCCTATGGTGGTTTTATGAATGTAATGGGGGAATTATAGACCATAATACACATTTAATAAAAGCTTGCACAATTATTTTAAAATTTGCTCTTTATGTCTCCGAAATAAGCTCAGATTCACTCAAAGGCTGCTTAAGATGTTTACTTAGGAGAGTAATGGCGCTAGGCAGGCAGCTCGCAGTACATTTGTACCGGAAGGGTGGCTACGACCTCTTCTTTGCTGCACTCTGTCCTCCCCGGTGCAAAACTCGACATCCGCTCGACGACGTTCGGCTTTCGGGTACACAGATTCGGTAACCACGCGCGTAGTATAGTGTGTGTTGCGAGAGCCGTCGGCATAGTGAGGACGTACGTCGACATCAACGTTATGTAAAAGACAGCTTAGGTGTTGTCCTCACATGCGTTTATTGTAGTGCACAGCGTTCACAGTGTTGTGAGCTTTGACACAAACGAATAATTTAAGTTTAGAAGGTTCTCTTGAAACCGAATAATATATTGCTTTTGTCGGTTATGTTCGTTTCTACTACAAACAGCGGGAAACAGATTGGTTTCAAAATCGTCTCTACCAATTATACGTAAAACAAAAATTTATCGATTTCTAGAAATGTTCCCTACTTTAATTTCATAAAGCCCTTTTCTTCGATAAATTGGTGGATAGTGGGGGATCCCGGACCAGCCCAGAACGCCCAAAACAATGCAGAATGCCGGTTAGTTTGAAACATTTAAGGTAGGTTATTGCGCTGAGGTCGGATGGTGACAGGGTCATGGATGAGGGAGGGGGCGGGGGGAGGTGCGGGAGTTCTTCCCGAGAGAGACGGGGTCCTTCCCATCCCTACCTCTCCGTACCTCTGAGGAAGAGTTGGAAAGAGGTTGCCTAATTGGGAGAGATAAAACGGGCGACACTCCAGGCAAACTGCAACCACTATTCGCACACACTCAAGGCATCCTGCTCGCACCAAGTGCAGTGGAGGTAAGCGAGGATGCGTTACGACGCGCTGCACGTTTAAAGGCCAAATAGGTGTAGTAGGAAAAAGTTAGGATTATTCTTCCTTTTAATGAGATATTATGAAGTATTATGAAGTATTATGAAGTATTATGGTGTATTATGTAGTATTATGAAGTATTATAAGGTATTATGGGGAGTATTATGAGGTATTATGGAGTATTATGAGGTATTATGAAGTATTATGAGGTATTATGGGTATTATGAGGTATTATAAGTATTATAAGTATCATGGGGTATTATAAGGGTATTATGGGGCCGTGTACGGAGTATTATGCGAGTTGGCGACCCCTCGCACCTGTCCATGCAAATTATTATATTTTTTATTGTTTTTTTTTCTTTTCTTTTCTGAAATATAAATAAAGTAATAAGCGCGAGGGAAATTTTGTGCTGGTGTTGCCCTACAGGAGATAGCGGATTTTCTTTTTTTTTTTTAACTGCGCCGAGGTGGGAAGGCAACCTATTGCGCACTGCGCCGTAATTCGGGCAGAACCCCCCGCCCCCTCCCCAGACCGCTGCAGTCTTGCAAGTCTTGGTGGAATCCCCTTCGCGACGCGCGCCGCTGTTCAAGCAACTGCATTTATTGGCTGGCCCCGGCCCTGCAGATAGGCGCTGGCGCGCTGGCCACGTAGCGCCGCAATTCGGAGTGGTGCCCCCCCCCCCCCCTCCCTCTCTCACCCTCTATTTTACCCTGATCCATCCGAGATCAGGGGCTAAGTATCATTTACATGTTTAGAAAGACAGCACCTGCATCACATGCTGACAGTCCCCACCTCTCCACTACCTCTCATTCCTTATCCTTCTGAATTAAGTTTGCCCTCAAACCAACTCACATCAATCCATAGTTAGCCAGCGATGGGTCATTTAAAATACGCTTCAAACCTAACAGTCAACTTAGTACACTGTTCCTAATATGTACTTCAAGGCACGCATTAGAAAGTGCATGCCTTGACATGGCATGCAGTTGGAAATGTGTACTTACTATAGCACTATGCCGTAGCAAGTGCATACCATGGCAGGCATGCACTTCCTAATGCATACTTTGAAGTACACATTAGGATCAGTGTACTAAGTTGACTGTTGGTTTTGCAGTGTATGATTTAAAAAGACATTGCAAGTAATATTGTAACAGAGGCCAGTAACTTTAAAATACAAGCAAGACATTCACGAAGATACTCGGGACCTTTACATGATGAGGCGTATTTATTTTGGAATGAATGTCAACTATTAAGGATAGAATCAAAACAATTGTGCCATTTCAATGGTTATATGGCTACATAGTAATAATAAGTATGCACTTCAATGTTTTAGAAAGACTGTTTTAACATTAACACTCCTGGCACAACTAATATATTACAATTACGGTCTCTCACCTAAATCCTATCAACAGTATCGCCCCTTATATTTGTAAGAGTCAAATCTCATTAAAATAACCATGTTTTCAAAACAATTTTTTTCCCAATCAATAACTTTGTGGAGTGACCTTTCTTCAATCTGAATTCATAGGCATAACGGATCAATGAGTAAGTTTTGGTAAACACATAATGTAGCTTGATCAGAAATCGTATCATTGGGAAATACGGAGTAGGTTAAGAACAAAATGCTACAAAATTCAACAAAGTAATACCCAAACTCTTTTCTTGTTTCTTGTTAGGTTTAAACCACACTTTTATATATTATCTTTAGTAGAATGATGAGACACCAAATATTCAGTTTACGATTAACAAACTTATTATTCGTTTTTATTTCAAATGCCTAATGTCGTACGTCAAAAATGGGCACACTTCCACTAATACAATTAAACATCCACACCGCACTAAAGAAATCATTCAGCTGGGCTTAACTTGTGGTGACTCAATAACAAATCAATACGCTGGGGAATCAAGCAGGGATTCAAAATGGAATTAAACGAAATATAAGGAAATCATACTGCTGTTAGTAACTCACACTTGTCAGGCCATGGGATTACCTAATTTCAATACTCAGACCATACTCTAATGTTCACCGAACAGTTTCACAGCTTCAGTGTAAACAACATTGTCTATGTTATTTGGTTATGTCACTCACTCACCTAGGAAGTACACAACAAAGTTTCATCGATACTGGCTATCATTTCAGTAGTCCATGACGTTCATTTCACAAATCCAACGCAATAAAAAGTATTTTGAGGCACTACCCATCTCACTCCTCCCCAAGCCACAGACGTAAACAAACAACAAATCACTCGAACCCACACTTCTACAAAATGACGACACTTGATACTTCGTGCAGCGACGTCCGCATCCTTAAAAGCGACTTCAGACTGCATATTACGTGAAAAGACTATTAATGATCATTTAATCATTTGTTTGAATGCTGTAAAAAACTGAGGTGGGATTCGGCTGGGCTGGGCGGGTGGCGGCTGATGTATGTAGTTCCGAGCCCTGCCGCTAGATGGCGCCAGCCAAAGACGGCAGCTGCAGCCAACATACTAATATTGAAACTTCCAATTCAAATAATTCGTTCCAAAATTTCAAACTCAATCGATCAGAAAACCATGGTCAGATTAAGTTGCGCCGTAATTAGTAGATCACGGAAAACTATATCTTTTAACGAAACCTGTTGGGGTGTCAGAGGAGAAGAGGTGAGGATGCACAGACAGACAGACAGACAGACTCACGACCGACTACATCCCTGGTCCCAATGCAGGGGATAGCGGGGATAGCTTCGCTTCGCTCAGCGAAAATCGAAAAACAGACAGGATTAACTTTTATTGGAAAGAATATTTAGTGTTGGCAGCTAAAATAGGCGTTTTAACAATATCTGTGATTAAATGGAAGCTTTGGAAATTTTATATCAAGCCGCGAAATCGGCACTGCCCCTCCGACCAATAAGTTTTATCTTGAGGTTAGTCGCCAGGCATAAATAATGGCCAAGTAATGGTTAAACATTATTTGTTGACTCAGATCCTACCCTGGACGTCTCTCATAACATTTTTGAAAAGAATAGTGGAAATGTAAGGTTACTGGAAGGTGCTTATGACTGTCGAGAAAGAGGAAAAAACCTTTGTTGTTGCAGGAAACTTCTGCTTTCGAAGGCAACTTTGTTTGTTGAATATAGTGTCTGACATAGTATATACATTTACCACATACTTTTGGGGCACTTTTTTAAATTTGAGTTGTATGATTTTCTATTTTAATTAATGAGTAATGACATTTGATGTCAAATATCTTCTGAATTATCTGTTAGTTCATAGAGTGATGCTCCTGGGGTGGTTTTGTTAGTAAATTGACCATATATGTTAATCGTCACTAATGATGTTCTCGTCAAATCAATTCCAAACCTTAAAGTCAAAGGCAAAGGGACTTTAACATCCGATCCCGACATGATGCTTGGTTGAAAATGTTTGTGTCATCATAAGCTTTAAAAATAGCCATAACTTGGATTTTTTCTAAGACGCTGCTTTTTTTTTGTAATTTGAAATAACTGAAACTTCACTGGATTTCTAGGGTAATTTACTTAATAGATTCATGAAAAAATTGTTCAAATCCAATCCAACTATGGGTCCTTTGAATCAGCATAAAAAACTGAATCTAAAACACCTAGACCCAGGTTAGGACTGTGTTTCTTATGGGATATGAAATTTTACTCAGAATTTCACCCGTATTGGTCGAACACCAAATTTGGGGAATCCATAACCTTTAAACCAGATTTAAAAAAAAAATCCTTTGACATCTGAGGCCTTTGGGTGTTCCTGGATGAAACTAGACTATCCCCAGCTCAAACTAAAATCCATCATGTCGGGCCTTATGGGGCCTTATGGGTATGGAATGAACCTTTAGTATTAAGGATGAAATTTCGTTGCCTCCACGAACCAGATTTTTTTTCGCTTGCTTCGCTTGCGATCTGTTAGAGCTTTAAGCACGTACAGGTGAAGGCGATGACCCCTAAGTGCTTTTTGCTCTCATAGGAGTATTTGTGAGAAATAAAGTCCCGTGTTTCTTCTCTTCGCGCTCGCTTCGCGCTCGCTTCGCTCGCGGATGGGCACAATAAAAGTCTAATGTAGACCGTGCATATCATCGAACAGATCGCCCGAAGCGCCTGACGTGACACGCTGTGCTGTAATGCAGCAGTTGTTAGTCAAATCCTCAATTTTTGGAAAACGAAATTTTAAAGCGACACAAAAGTCAGATCTTGGTTCTAGAAACTGACAATCAGCTGGAAAATCTACGGGGTATCTGGGGGAAACCCTAGAGAAAAAGGGCGACTGACGTTTGCTATGACTTTGCGTAGGTTAAGCTTGGTCTTGAGCTCATAGTTGGCTCGAAATTACTAAAATTGGATGATATTTGTTGATTTTTTCCTGCTCTTCGCCGAAGAATTCCAGACGTTTAACTGAGATTAACTGGACACCTTTTGTCTAGCTGGAGTTAACTGATATAAGCTGATCCATATATCCACATTTTAGCTTCGATTCACCCGAAGATTGACTAACGTAACTGATATCGGCTAGGCGGACCTAAGCCGCTCGACTGATTTTAGCTGTCGTTTGGTACGTGTTGCACGGTGTACTACACTTACTCCATTGAGAATTATGGAAGCTTAGTTTACCTAGAAATCAGTCTACATCAGTCATACTCCTCGATTAAATATTGCGCAGTTTGACTAACCAAAATGTAATAACTCAAATACAGTCAAAATTCTGTCCTTGTGGTCGACTGAAAGTTACCTGTTATACGGCATAGTTTTGGCAATACGTCAGTTAAGACAAAAAACATTTAAAGCACAGGTAAATTTTAGTTTCGGTATCGTACTGATAATTACTTCTTCTTGGCCTAAGATTGGCCATCCATGACGAGAAGCAAAATCTGCCCAAAATTATCAAAGTTCAGCTCCTTTTCTGACTGACTGCTGACCGTCATCGAACTGAAGTAGGTGTTTGCCTGTTTTAGCTGCAGCGCAGCTACCTTCAGCCAGACCTTCAGCTCTGACTACAGTTCATCCGATGCTTTAATTAGCCGAACTCCACATAAAAAGTTGACTGAACTAAGCTACAGAAGGACTGACGCGCTAGCTGTATTTGAACTGACTACGCGTTAGAAAAACTTAGATGAAACACCGGAATTCTGAGATAACACAAAGCTAATTTTAATCGACTCAGCTATTTTCGTGCAGAGTCAGTTACCGCTAGTCAAACTTTGCCTAAGTTTTAGTTCCTTCTGAGTTAAGTTTTTCTCTAGGGAAAACAAAGCAACAACCCCCCTAAAAATGAACATTTACCCACGAAGGTAGGCAATTTGCCCCGAATAATCTTCGATGGAAAAAATTACACCGAAAATTGAGCCGGCCTCCCCGAAAACCCACCGGTACCAAATGACACGGAACTGACCCCCTCGTGACAGCTTATATTAGAGAGGAAATGATCGAAAGGATAAATAAAATGTTATAAGTTTCTTGCTGGAACACATCTAGGGCTGAATTGGTTCGTTTTGCGGTGCTAGAATAGAAGAATTCGAAGGTTTTAAGCAATTTGGTAATTTACCGGTAATTTTCGGTCCCATGTTACCGGTGAATTTCCGAAAGTTACCGGGTAACTTTCCGGTAATTTACTCACCTTTAAAACCCTAACAGCAGATTGTCAAAACAACTATTTGACTTCAGATAGCACTTTCTGATGGGCTTGGATGTAATTGTCTTTTTATCTAGATGTGTGAAACTGAACGGTTCTTTTCTGGACACTAATTCCGCAAGCCTGCCATTCAACAAGGCCACAGTGTCAGAACGGCATCTGTGTCGCTTCTTTAACTCAGGCTTCGTGTTTCAGGTTGGCAGTACCTCGCAGAAACTCTGCCTTCGTATGTGTTACGGATGGCTACTTTCCCGATCCCAGTTCTTGCCAGCACTTCAATCTCTGCATTCGAAACATTGCCTACCAGTATCAATGCGTTGGCAACTCAGTTTACTACCATGCAGCAGCCATGTGCGTAACCCCAAGGTAAGTGCAATGCCCTTCTGTAATTGTTTCATCTGCGAACACTGGAAACCCCGCACACTGCTTGAATGTCAATATTTTGTTGAGTAAAATTGAGGCATCTCTAATTGTCGCATTTTGTGACTCTCCGAAAACCTATTTTTGCCTTCATTGTCTGAAGATGATGTTGAAACTGACGTTTCTTTGCTCTAGAAAACCAAAGTTGCGAGGGCCTACCTTGCCAGGGGTGCTACTGTAGCACTGCTACACCTGATTTAGGGGTGCTAAGATGTACATTTTCAGTTTTTTCAAAATATTTTCTTCTTGAGAAAACCAATGACATTTTAAGATTTTTTGTCCCATCCCTCACCAAAATTCCGTTTTAAAAGAGTCTGTATGTGATAGGGTTCTGATGAGCAGTCAGCAATCGTAAAGCAAGTAAAAAAGTACAAAATTGTATTTGACTTATTAGTATTTTTATTAATACCCCATCATATGTGTATGCTCGTTTGAAGCGGAATTTCGAGTTGATTTCGAAAATAGGTTAAAAAATTGAATTTATTCCTCAGTAAGGCGATATTTTGTAAAAACGGGAACTGAAGTTCTTTTGGTGCGTTAGTGCCTTATAATGAAGGTTCGATTTCCTTCCTTTGTTTTACAACTGTGCAAAATTTAAAAACCTGCCAATTCAAAAAAATATTTGAAACTAGCAGGCAGCAGGCCCGCCCTTCCGCCAAACGTCGTTGCCGGCTCCGTTTTGCTACGCGAACATGGTTCGTTCGGCAGGGGCTCCGCGCTGCTGCGGCCGAAAAGGTGGCCACGGAATGGCGGCAGGTTCGTAGTTCCAGAGGTGCCGCCAGGGGCGCTCGCGTCGACCGATTCCCGGCGAGGGGAAGGGTGGGGAAGGGAGAGGGGGCGGGTGCAGTGCGCCGCTCCCCCCGTCTCCTCTCCCCTCGCCCGGAATCGGTCGACGCGAGCGCCCCTGGCGGCACCTCTGGAACTACGAACCTGCCGCCATTTCGCGACGCCCCTTCAGACGGCAAGAGCCGCCACCGTATCAACTACATCGTGGGCAGGGGTCGTGTCTGGTTGGCCTGCCGGCGGTGTTGGGGTAGGCCTTCGGCCCGACCCCAAAGCCACAGGAAACGTCTTTTTAGCTTGTGAATGATCGGGCCTTTAAAAATTGAAAGTTTGTAACCACTGTAAAACGAGGAGCGATGTTTATCCACTGTGGGAAAAATGCTCTTAAATTTACGACAAATTCGATTATTTTTGATTAAGATATTGATTTGTAAAGTGACGAATTATAATTAGTAAATTTAAAATGAATTTTGTAAATTCTGCTTTTGATTTTTTTTTTTAAGAAAACAACATTTTCCGTAACGCAACAAAACACTGGAAATGTAATAGTCACATGTCTTGCTCGTAATGAGCGAAGCATTTTTTCATCGCTCAGTAAAAAGTGACGTTCGCTAAAACGACTCTAATCGAGTCTTTTCTGGAATTTTGAAATCGCTCCAGTACAGTGACGTTTGATAATTTGACTCAAAAAGAGTAATCAAAGTGACTCTAATAGAGCGATGTTATAGTCCAGTAATATTGTGTTTTGACCCGGACAAAATTCCGAACAGTACCAAATTTTGGGGATCGTTTTATGGACCCCTAACGAAAGCCTAGCCAAAAGTCCCAAAGAATCCCATCGTGCAGATCGGCTCAAATGGCGTTCAAAGTTCAAAATTTTGAACATTTGCGACTATTTGGTGTTTCTGCTCCCACAGCTTAACCGTTTGACCTACATACCTGGGTGAACGCTCAAAATGTTCGCAAAGGTACAGGCTACAAGATGCAATAACAACATTGACACTTTTGAACAGTTGAACATGTTCAAATTTGAGTTAAAGTCATTTTTTCAGTTGTTCAAAATTCTTTTATGAACTTTGGGATTTATTTGCTGCTAAACCAGCACGAAATCGCATAAAACACTATTGCGTGACGTCCAAGGCACAAGTCTGATGAACAAAATGAGCTTTGAACGGAGTTTCTGCGACCAAAATTGACGGAGCTATGGTGACTGCGGCGCGGGCGTGCGGCTCTGCTGCCCCCGGGCCGGGAGAGCCGGCTGGGGCCGGCTGCTGCGCGCTGCAAGGTCGCCTTTACCTCGCCTTCGTGCCTAAACGGTGCGACTTACAATAATGTATGGTAGCCCAAAATTGTCGAAAGACAATAGGCTTCAAGTTCAAACCCTAAAATTGAATAATTTGAAAATTTGGACAAATGCGAAAATCGTAAAAAAAACAATAAAATAGGAAATAAAACGCGTTTTTTGTTGTTGTTTTTTTCTTGTTTTTTTTTTTTTTTTTTTTTTTTTTTTTTTTTTAACCTGAGTTTTCTCGGAGTCATAGCATATGGAAAAAAAAAGAATTAAGTAAAATATTTAGCCACATGTGTGCAAGAAAAAAGGCTGCTGCAACGTCGCCTTTGCCTTCGCCTACACTGTGAAAAATATGTTCGTAGATTTATGATTTATTGGCTGAGCCAGATAAAATAAAATTACAATATATTACAGACACTATCTGCGAAGCCAACATTCAAGTTCCAAAGCCCCTACATCCCACTTCCAGCGCCTCTGGCAACTTCAAGTTGTGTCTTTCCAGTTCGACAACGTGACACGCACTATGTAGGAATTTAGATAAACGTTGTTAAAAAAATAATGGGTGGGTTTTCAATGAAAGAAAATACGACACTTAAAAGAATTGACCGGGTAAAATAATATTGGTCGACATAGGAGGGAAGAAAAAGGTAAAAACAAGAAATATTTTATGTTCTTATGTTGGTAATAGTTTTAGTTGACAAAGGATAACTTTGACCCCACACAAGAAATAGACGTCTGTAGATGGATGTAGACGGTCTACGGATGGTCTAGCAATGTCGAAAAATGTCTATAGCTGGCTATAGATGGTCTGTTTTTCGTCTAGATAATCTACATCTACAAGTAGACTTTACTTAGATATCGATAGATGGTCTAACGTTGGTCTATAAGGAGACGTCTACTTACTGATGAATGGTAGATCTCTATAGATTGTCTAATGAATCTCTACCTTGTCTACGTCTATTAGTAGCTATATATTAGACGTATACAGTTTGTATAATATGTCTAATCTATGAACAGATGTAGTGATAGATCTCTGTAGACAGTAGACCTAATGTAGATGAAAGAAAGACCCTCAACACAGCCACCGTGATAGATATACCATTCTAGCAGGCCTCTCCTCCAGTTGAGCGCTTAGCGTAGTGGATAACGAGACAGACGCCTAACAAGAAGGTACTGGGTTCGACTCCCCATAAATCATATTTTTTTGGTCTATATTTAGATCTATACACATACATCTAGTAGAGGTTTATAAAAAGACGTCTAATATACTTTGCAAATTAAGCCATTATACGGGTCATAGATGGTCTACCGATAGACTACAAAAGATGTCTAATAGACTCTCCCACGTCTATTGAAAGACGTCTATTATATGTTTAATAGACGTCTATTTTTTGTGTGGGACTCTTCGCAGAATCTTCTTTTGCATTCTTTTGGGTGAAAGTTGTGGTAGGCCGATTATGAAAATTTGCCAGTAAGATATATGGAAGCATAGGTATATTTTTTATTTACATGAATATTAAAGCGTTAGCTCAGCCTGGGAGTCATGACTCTAGCTAGTTTAGTAAATTACGACTTACGAAAAATGTTGTAAATTTACGACAGCCCATTCTTGCTTGTAATAGAATTTCAAGTCGATAGGTAGGGGAGAGTGGGGCACATTGGTCCATGGGGCACATTGGTCCATTTCGAATTTTGCGAGGTTAGAGCGACCGCAGCGCCACCACTCGGGCAGTGGAAGAAGCTATCACCTACCCGACTATTTTTCCGAAGAGTCCGCCGTTCGTCAACGGTCGCAATCCAAATGGCCAGGGGTGAAGTATTGAATACCCCATAAAACAGGTAAAAGTAAAATGTTTCTACTCTAAAACCATCTCGTTTAGGGGTATACAACACTATATTTTAATCACGGCACCTTTTTAAAACGAAAGCCTGATCACTTACCTTTAAATTGAATATAGTTTTGAATGGGCTAGAAACAACTACTTGCATTCTAGAAGCATTTGAATTTATTTGCTACACTTGGGGCAGGTTGGGCCGCTTTTTTACGGGGCACATTGTGCCAATCTAACAGTATCCATTAAAATTGCAAATTTTGATATTTCAGGAAGTGTTGTGACAAATGCTAGGTTAGGTTTTCTTATGGTTTCATTTTCTGACATTTATAAAAAAATATTCTTAACTGTTTTTACTGTTTTAATTAGTTAGCAGAATTTTATTTTTGATTAGCCTACTTTTGTTAAAGTACAAATACAAGAGTACGAAGTACCTAACTGAAATTACTTTTTTTGACAAATTCGACTTCCTTTATCACAAAGTATCACTCAACACATCATTAAGTGGCGTAGATAACGGTTCTGGCCATTTTTTCCAGCTTGGCCCAATGTGCCCCATAGGTCGGACCAATGTGCCCCGGCCCGGGGCAGATTGGTCCACTTGCAGGCCTCTTGGGTTTTCGGTTTATCTCAGCTTGCATGGTCGGAAAAATGTTGGGGATGGTTTTCTAAGGTAAAGTAATGTACAAACTAAGACTTGGCACAAAAAACTTTTTTTGGGGTCATCACATGCGGCGTAGGGAACTAAAAGAAAAAAAACGGACCAATGTGCCCCACTCTCCCCTACTGCTTGTAATTTTACGAAAAGTGATCGTAATTTTACAACTTCACTTCGTGGAAAATTTTCCCGTAAACCTACGACAATTTTTCACAGTGTATACGTTGCGACTTACAATAATGTACGGTACCTAAATAGTTTGAGGTATAGAAAGCTGAAATTTGTCGTGTTATTAGCCGTTGTACAAGTGACGCTGATCAAACACCGGTGTTAAACATATGCAGTTTCTTAACGAAAAAAGTAGATGCTATGTAGCTCAATGTCTACATAGACTATACACCAAAGTATCTTACAAGACCAAAACATAAATAAACTTTGATGCTATTCGAATTTCCTAAAATCGTATTTTTTTTATAAGTGTCAATTCGTTTCTCAACTATGATTTTTCTGGTGATTGCTTGCCAATTGTGTCTTTACGATTCGCACAAAATTACGATGAAAAATACTACGAAAAATATGATTTTTTCTTTACATAGGTTTGGTGCCCAACTGTCTGTAAGGTTTTCGCGTAAAACTAGTTTGCATCTTTAGTTTTTATGGTGATTTAGAGCTGAGCACCCTGTGCCGAGCCGGGTTGGTATTGTTGGAGAGGCTCCACGCCTCAGCGCTCGGGAGAGGAGGACCAGAGGAAAAGGAAGGGGAAGCAATATAGGCTCCCCTAACGGGGGCCTAAAAGCTCACGGGCGTGAGCAATAGGCACCCCTAACGGGGGCCTAAAAATTATGGACGCCACTGATCGACACAGCTGCGTGCGGCGGACACCGCCCGACAGTACGTGGCAAGTTGGGCTGCCTAACCTCAAGGCTGCGTACGGCGGACACTGCCCGAGGGTACGAGGCATGTTGGGTTGTCCATCCTACAGGCTGCGTATTTCGGACACTGCCCAAGGATACAAGGCATGTTCGGCTGCCTGTCCTACAGGCTGCGAATGTCGGACAACACCTGGTAAACAGTTGAAAATTGTTCCCAGCATACCGCGGGCGCCACAGGCAGTCAAACTATTGAAAATCGCAAACGAATTTTTTACCGTAGCGCGATGTCGCACTTTCACGGGGCTGCAACTTTTGCTGTATGCTGGGAACAATTCCCCCGAGCTGGCAGCAGTCGGAGTTCATGTCGGACAACACCTGGTAGACAGTTGAAAATTGTTCCCAGCATACAGCGGGCGCCACAGGCGGCCGAACTTTTGGAAATAGCAAAATAAAGTTTTGCAAATTTTTACAAGTATTGCACCAAAAATTGGTTACTTTGTCGACGCTCTAAAAAGGCGTTTTTTGACCAGCTGATCATTTCTAGATGGTCGTGAGATTAATTTTTTTTCAGTGCTTTAACGAGTTTCCGTAAATTTTACAAGTTTTCCCCAAAATTTTTTTTTCAAAAAACCTCAAAAAACGTGTTTTATGAGTCGCTGATCATTTTTGGCAAAAAAAAAAAATCAAATTTTCGGTGAAAAAAAAAAACATTCCTATACATCAAAATGTATCGAAGCGGTCTCAGAATCCTTAAAATGAACCAACGAAAAGGTTTACGACAAATATATTCACATACGTTATTCTAGTGGGTGTAAATTGTGGTTCGATACTTGAGACTGCCAAAGTTTAGTTAAACAGTTAAACTAACGTCAGTCAAAGTAGGTTGTACAACGTTACAAATTCTAATTATGTAAAAAGTTTTCCCCATTTAGCAGACGTATTTATTTTTGAAAATTGTCCGTTTCGAGTAATTGCACTTAAAAAGACGGTTCCGGAGTGGTGCGGATCGATGAGGATGGATATAGTGGAAAAGTGGACCAATTTCGGTCGGATTTTACAGTGTACTAGCGAGTTAAGCCTGTTTTCAAGGACAACGGTTCGCAGCATTGACCTGGAGTCGAAAAGGCGGTTCCGGAGAGGTGCGGGTCGATATGGTCGAATAACGTTGAAAACTGGACCAATATTGGTCGGTTTTTATAGTGTACTTGTGGTTTAGGCCCTTTTCCGAGGGAAATGGTCTGCGTCATTGAACTGCACTTGAAAATCCGGTTCCGGGCGGATCGATGGGGTTAGAGAAACTTGAAAATCGCACCAATTTCCCCCTTTTTACAGTGTACCGGCCAGTTGGGCCCCTGGAACAAAAATGGTGTGCGCCATTATTCTGGCCGCGTCCAGACGATTCCTGAGAGGTGCGGGAAGATGGGGGCGTCTCCAAAACTAAAATTACGCCAATATCGTGATTTAGGCCCTTTCCGGAGGGGCGTAACTCAGCTCCCAGAGATATTTTGGGAAATCGCTGAAAACGTTGGGCGGCATCAATGAGCCACCGTCGAGACGGTTCTGGCGATGTGCGGGTCAGCTGGGTTAGACAAAATTAGAATTGGACCGTTTTCGCCTATTTATTACACTGTACCGGCCAGTTACGCCCTTAATCGCAAAAACGGTGGGTGGCTGAGCCGACCCAAAACGGTAGAAGATACAGCAAAACGGGCAAAATTTTGACCTAGAGAAACCTAACTCGTCGACATACCCGTTACGAGCTCATGAAATTTTCCCGATAAATTTTTTTCCCATTACTGTAGAACTTTAATTATTTTTTTTTCAGTGCCTTAATGAGGGTTGGCAGGATTTGAACCAGGCCTTTCGGTGTCCAGGAGTGACCCTTAAAATACCCCCAAAAATTTCGACTCTCTACAGCAACTCCTTGGAGTGGAACAAACATACAGACAAACAAACAAACAAACAAACAAACAAACAGACACCAAAGCCCGCTCTCAAGCTTTTCCAAACCAGAAGGGAGCGCTAAAAAAATAGGCCAGATGATAACAAAATTCTAAGATACAAACGACTTGAAAAGATTTTTCATGGAAAATCTAAAATTTGTCTGGTATATGTATACTTGCTAAATATGTAGACTAAAATGTCTAAAGCTGATTAATAGGCCTCAAATGCTAGACTAAAATAGGCAAGAGTATATAATATTTTGCTAAAAAAGGTTCTCTATATTACTCCTAGGATTTATAAAACATCTCAGTACAGCAGCATCAATAGTTTCAGTGAGAATATATGATATATATTAAATCCACGGTTTGCCGTCACCATGTGTATAATAAATAATACCTATCAAATGATATCAATTTAAGTAATTCTGCAGCATGCACCCAAATTTGTGTATTTAAAACAAAGGTACTTTATTATTTAGAATACAGAGAAGAAATATTAAATCCACGGTTTGCCGTCACCAAGTGTATAATAAATAATACCTATCAAATGATATCAATTTAAATAATTCTGCAGCTTGCACCCAAATTTGTGTATTTAAAACAAAGGTACTTCATTATTTAGAATACAGAGAAGAAATAAATTTGCATCAAATCAGTAATCGGACCAATATTATACAAAACACACTAGCTGACATTCGACCGAACACTGTATTCTACGCTTCACATGATCTGAATGAAATTTCAATTTGAATCTTTCAGTCCTTTAATATTGCTAAAAATGGTTCTCTATATTACCCTCAGGATTTATAAAACATCTGAGTACAGCAGCATCAATAGTTTCGGTGAGAATATATGATATATATTAAATCCACGGTTTGCCGTCACCAAGTGTATAATAAGTAATACCTATCAAATGATATCAATTTGCAGCTTGCACCCAAACTTGTGTTTAAAACGAAGGTACTTTTTTATTTAGAATACGGAGAAGAAATTAAAATAGTTCTCTATATTACCCTTAGGATTTATAAAACATCTCAGTACAGCAGCATCAATAGTTTCGGTAAGAGTATATGATATATATTAAATCCACGGTTTGCCGTCACCAAGTGTATAATAAATGATACCTATCAAATGATATCAGTTTCACTAATTCTGCTGCCTGCACCCAAACTTGTGTATTCTAAACAAGGTTCTTTATTATTTAAGAGATAGGGAGATGAAATAAAATTACTACAAATGAGTGATAGTGATGGGCCCAGTATTGTACAAAAACTAGCTGACATCGGACAGACCACATTAGTTTATGCTTCACATAATCTCAATACAACTTCAAAACCTACATATCAGACCTGATATTTTGTAATTTAAAATGATCCGAATGTATGCGCAGCCCTAATACACACCATTTTTTTAACAGAGTTATGCTAGAATTGAATATAAAACTAGATTTAAACTAGTTTACATTATGGGTTATGGTGCTTTGTTATGGTTCCCACTACGCTCCGCCATTCGGGGCAAGGTCCTCATTGTACAAAAACTAGCTGACATCGGACAGACCACATTAGTTTATGCGTCACATAATCTCGATACAACTTCAAAACCTACATATCAGACCTGATATTTTGTGGTTCCTGACATTTTTTTACCCGGAGCCAAGCCGGGCCGGGGGGAGCCGGGTCGGGCCGAGCCGGGCCGAGCAACGAACACGACACACGAACAGACTAGACGAGTGGGGACAGAGCGTGGAGGGGGGAGGCGTGACGTCACAGTGACGACCATCCCGAAAGGACGACCATGCCCGAAGCGACGACGGTCGACGATGACGACGACACGCTCCCCGCCCCAGCCGACGTAGCGCTAGAAGCGGTGCTGAGACCGCTTAAAAAGTTGGCCAACTTTAGGCCGGTTCCTCCGGAACTTTTGGTCACGGTCGCGTGGTCTGTTTTTTTCTTCTTTTTTTTTTTCTTTACAATTTTGGTCATGTTAAATTCTTCAAATTGTTCAATTTTCGGGTTTGAACTTAAAGCCCATTGTCTTACGACAATTTCTAGCTACCATACATTATTGTAACTTCCACCATTTTAGGCACGAAGGCGAGGCAAAGGCGACCTTGCAGCGCGCAGCAGCCGGCCCCAGCCGGCTCTCCCGGCCCGGGGGCGGCAGAGCCGCACGCCCCGCGCCGCAGTCACCGGGCCATAGCTACGTCAATTTTGGTCGCAGAAACTCCGTTCAAAGCTCATTTTGTTCATCAGACTTGTGCCTTGGACGTCACGTAATAGTGTTTTATGCGAGTTCATAAAAGAATTTTGAACAACTGAAAAAATGACTTTAACTCAAATTTGAACATGTTCAACTGTTCAAAAGTGTCAATGTTGTTATTGCATCTTGTAGCCTGTACCTTTGCGAACATTTTGAGCGTTCACCCAGGTATGTAGGTCAAACGGTTTAGCTGTGGGAGCAGAAACACCAAATAGTCGCAAATGTTCAAAATTTTGAACTTTGAACGCCATTTGAGCCGATCTGCACGATGGGATTCTTTGGGACTTTTGGCTAGGCTTTCGTTAGGGGTCCAAAACGATCCCCAAAATTTGGTACTGTTCGGAATTTTGTCCGGGTTAGTGGCCTTTTTTGCACAAAATTACTGGACTATTAATCAATCTCGCTCTCCCAGGAGCCTAAAAATTTGGTACAGAAAGGCACTCTCTCAAGAGCGACAAAGGCGACTCCTCCATTTTCAGTGAAGAAGTCATGAGATGACGAATCGAACAAATAGAAACCATTTACGAAATTTGTTCCTACGTTATGACATTTTCCAGAAAAGTACGAAATTTATCGTAGAGTTACCTCCGTAAGAATACGAAATTGCAATAAATTTACGAGAAATGTAAACAAAGCCTTCCGGTAAAGCTAAAAATAGAAGATTGCGGGGAACAAGTAAACGGAAATCCCTATGCTATAACATGGTGATTTCCGTTTACTTGTTCCCCGCAATCTTCTATTTTTAGCTTTACCGGCATGCTTTATTTACGAGAAATGTCGTGAACTTACGAGAAATATCGTAAATTTATGAGAAATGCCGTTAATTTACGAGATATGTCGTACAATTACGAGAAATGTCGTACATTTACTAGAAATGTCGTAGATCTACGAAGAATGTCGTAAGTCTTTGACTGGTAAATTTGAAATTTTCGTCCTGTAAATTTATGATATTCATTCGTGAAACTATGAGTGCGAATGACTGTAAAATCAACGAAAAAAATTATGATCTTACGACTTTTTAATAAATCCAACCCATGGAACTAAATGATTGACAATTATACCTGCAGTCCCCTCAATTTTTACTCGTACTTTACCTGCTTTATGTATACACATACAGGTGAAGAACGAGTATTGTTTTTGGTAAGACGTCACGCTTTCGGTGAGACCTATAATCAGCGCCGAAGCCACAGCATTTCAACGGATTCTCATTACATATTTGAGATCAGAGTAGTTGCCTCACATCGTCTTACTAGAACTTTGTTTTTCAGTTCTGGGGGTGAAATTTTGAGAACACTTAATAGAATGCATTATCTTCTTTCTTCTAAGTCCTCCATCTCTTCACGGCAAATCTGAAGTCTGGAATTCCCAGGTACTTTTTGCCGTTTCCAGGCTCGAGTCTGGAAACGGTAAATTATTTCCAGACTTCTCCTGGGCGCGCGGCCGAGGGGTCCACCACTCTGGTAATCCTGTATACACGTTGTCCGATAACTACTGGTAATCTTGTTCCCGAAACTCACCTTTTCATCGTTTTTGTGCGGTTTTGGGTTTGCCCTCGTGGGACTTTGCAAAAATTTACCAAACTGTCAACGTTTCTTCAAAAAATTTACCGAGTGATGGACCCCTCGCGCGCGGCCCTTGTCCTAGGCAACGGCTGGGAAGCGCCTCGGCGCGGCTCTTTTCCAGACTTTACCTAGGAAAGAATTACCGTTCCCAGCCCCTCGCCTGGGAAGCCGTGGGCAAGCGCCGCAGTCTGGGAAAGAGTCGCTTGCCCACGGCTTCCCGGGCGAGGGGCTGGAAACGGTAATTATTTCCCAAGTAAAGTCTGGAAAAGAGCCTGGGACAAGGGCCGCGCGCCCAGGAGAAGTCTGGAAATAATTTGCCGTTTCCAGACTCGAGCCTGGAAACGGCAAAATGGACCTGGGAATCCAAGACTTCAGTTTTGCCGTGTTCATCCTCGATGCGTTCGTTGTGAGGATAAAAACAAATGAATGCGGGACTACCATTCTTGCCAGGCTTGCCACTCCGCGGCGCTCGTATTGACCAAAACTCGAAGGCCTATCTAATGATGCATCACTTCAGCGAGTTTTGAGATAAAATAGCACAATTTGCCACCATACGAGGTTCTATAGTGGGCAGAAAAGACGTAAAAAGACTCAATTGTAATAGCGAAGTCAGCGCCTCGGGTGAGAGCTCGAGGTTGGTGCTGCGGTGCAACGGCGCGAAACTCGAAACGTGCATTCAAAACGTCTCACTTTCGGTTACTTATAGCTCAAATCGCACGAAATCACCGAAATTCTCTCGAATTCGCACAAAATCGCACAATTCTCAAGAAATCGCGGCATCTGGCAACCCTGAAAATTACTCATCTTTTTGTGAAGTGTTCCCAAAACTTCACCCACACAACTGAAAAAAAATTAGTTTTTTTATGAAGATGTGAGGAAACTTCTCAAATCATAAATATGTAATGAGAATCCCTTGAAATGCTATCATCATGACGTCCTTACCAAATGCAATACTTGTTTGACACGTTTCACCAACACAATTTAATACTCTTTCAAAAACTAATTTTCTTGACAAACATATAATTCATATTACTGCAAGTGCTAGAACTTCAGGGATAGAAAAGATAATAAACAATGAAAAATAAATCAAATAGGTAAAGGACGAGTACATTTTAACAGTACTTCAGTGATGCTTCTCTAACTTGTTTTTTTACTCGTTCTTTACACTCCCCTAAATGAAAAGTCAAAGTGGAGAGAACGAGTATTGTGCTCAAAAATGACTTTTGGGGGGGTATCGTACATCTAAGAACTGACAGAATGTAGAGAAAAACCAATGGTATCATGTTAAAGAGCAGAATCCAGTCGCTAGAACGTAAATGAAGTTTTTTTCGACTTACAATGTAAAATTGTGAGAAAATCTAAATGAAAGAAACTTGATTTGAGCATGTTTTGCGAAATTAACCCCCTTTCAACTCTTTATATCTTCAGAACAAGAACGTTCAGAAAGAGCTCAATATAACAAAACTGACAACCGGTTTTCAGTTAACAAAAAAGTTGGATGGTTTTTTATTACTCACAATGTAAAATTTAGAGAAATCTGACTCAAAAGAAACACCCCCGCACGTCAAAGTCGAGGATATGTTCATTTTCCCGGGCCGACAAAATTGAACTGAAATGTTGAGTGAGGGTGCAATTTATTTCATCATATTAAGAAGTAACAATGAACTGATTTTCATTTCGTGTAATTAGGCTAAAACTATGTTTTAATAGGAGATTTCTGCCTTTAAAAGGAGGGTTATACTGAACAGAAAGCTGTACATCGGTTGTCAGTCTATGGTCGGCAAGAGGTACCAGTGTTGTACCAGGAGCTGGTTCGGAACACTTCTTGCGCGATTGTTGAAAGGCGGTAGTGGAGGCTTTCTATAGTCTACCTGAGCTAACACTCTGCGGTCGAGGGACAGACGGTACGACGGCATTCCCTGGCCCGGCCCGACCCGCGCCGAAAGCCATTCCCCGCTTGCGAGCGCCCGGTAGCCTACCTCTTAGGCTACATGGCCGGCCCCCAGCGGGACATGGGTGGCGCGCGGTTTTCCGCTCCTAACTCGCTTACCTTCGAGTTTAGAATGGTAGTGTAAGCGGGACACTTTTAAGTAAATGACCTGATCTTCCAGTTACCGTAGAATTTTTGTTTGGACGATCCGATGACTTTCCACCGAGTTTTTGCGAAAAATTAAAACTTTACTTTTCCAAGACATTTATATGCCTGTGATTGGTAAAGAACGAGTCTGTTCCCTTTGATATCAATTTATTGATGTCTTTCCTTCTTGTTATGTTTTTCTTTTGTATCTGGCTCACACATGAGCCCATCTTCGATTGCTGCAGTTGTAACTCAATTTAATTTAAATGTTTTTTATAAATTTTGAGTCCCAATTTGGCTTTTCAATTTTTGAATAAGTGAATATTTCATAAATTTTACTTCCTTTAAAGCGCCCATATCTGAAGCGACCACATTTCATTACCCTGTTCATGAGTATCAACACACATATTGATGGCTTCTTCTGGGGTCACTTTTACATTGTAATTTTAGTACTCCTTCTTCTCTGCTGCAGTACATTCAATTAGTAGCTTTTCCGTCATATCTGCTATGCGTTTGAAAATGTAATTGGAATTGAAAGGGATAGTCACATATTACAGAGAGGGTGGTGTTGGAGAATGCGGGAGAAGGGGATCTCTTCAACTAGATCATTCTCAAATGATACAATCCTCTTCCTTATACCACTCGAAAACACTGCTGCTTCTGAGTTGGGTTGGAATTACAACTATTATGAAATTAACATATCATCATGTGGCCTTCTTTCCAGCCACCGAAAAATTACGTATGAGTCAAAACCTTCATACTGCTCACCTTCTGTGCATAATGCTCTTAACTTCTCAGACAATTTAGGGGTAACATTTGCCACAGTACTCTTGCACAAAGGTACTTTTTTAATGTGGGAAAACTCAGACAGGGGAACCGGATGAAATCTGCTCAGAGTCTCGTGAGCAACATTTCCCCCCACCTGATCAATGTCAGTGCATGTCATGATGCCCAGTTCACTCTCATAATTCCTGTATACACAAGCCTATTAAGCAAGTTCTTTTTTTTTTTTAGTTTGTTGATTAAAAGAGATGCAAAACGAGGGGTGGTCCAACCTGGGAATCGTGTGTACAGACCCCCGGGAATCATGTCGGGAATCGTCGGGAATCATCGGGAATCATCGGGAAGCGCTGGAAATCACGGGAATCACGCGGAATCGCGTGGAATCGCGAGGAATCGCTGGGAATCACGGGAAAATCACGGAGAATCAACGGGAATCAATGGGGAATCATCGGGAATTATCGGGAATCGCAGGAATCACTGGGAATCATTGGGAATCGAAAAATGGTTAGGAATCGTTCGGATTTATGAAAAAACATAGGAATCGCACGGAATCTGTCCAAAACCAGAAGAACAAGCTGAAATCCGGCAGCGAAGCGTAAGATGGCTTTGCCTATGCGGCAGGCGCCTCGCTAATTGAGCAGCAAGAAAATTCGAATAGGGCCTATCAAAAGTTTTTTGGTTTAATGGGAATCTTTCCGATTCATTGGAAACTAACGCGAATCGTAGGTAATCACCGCCGGTGACGAGGAATCTCCGGGAATCGCGAGGAATCCACGTAGTTGACGGGGAATCGTCTCGAATCATCGGGAATCACCGGGAATCATAGGGAATCGCAGAAATCATCGGGAATCGTGGAAATCGCCGGGAATCACCGGGAATCTTCGGGAATCACTGGAAATTACTGGGAATCTTCGGGAATCACCGGGAATCTTCGGGAATCATCGGGAATTGCAGAAATCATGGGGAATCGTGGGAATAGTCGGGAATCGTGGAAATCAGTATTCCCAGGAATCATGTGTACACGTAAAAGTTGAGTGGATAACCCCTCGATGCAAAACGGTTTTTTCCCTTTCTTGGTAAAGTAGCACTGCCATGTCATACTTACAGGAGTGCTCTAGTAATTTCATGGATCGGCGGGGCAGGAACACGAAATATGGACAATTTGCTCTTCAAAATTATTGGTATATCAGTCTCACTTCTATTTTCACAGGTTCCTCATTTATTATTTCTGTTGTCCTGATGCAGAGACCCAGCACCTCTGCGAACCGGGGATGTTCCCCTGTCTCAGACCCAAAGGGTCAATTAAATTCACTACTGCCTGCCCTCCTTCGAGCAGAAACCTTTGACGAGGGTATCCATCAATTGCTCTAAATCGATTAAACTTGGCATTTTATTTGTTAAATTAGCCGCTGGTAACAAAATCGCACCCCTGTCAACTCATTTCAGTGAATTCCCTTACCCTAGCGGTCACGGTTAGGCTAGGTCCAGGTACAGCTGCAAGGGGCGATGGAAAAGCTTTCGTTATTTTGCAATTCGATTCAATTCTTTCTAAATTTGAAAAACCACGCTCCATTGTTAGCGTATGAATGTCTATGCCTAACGCCTTGTATGGACAAGCCATGCTACTGGGATGGGTTTTACAACTCAACTAATTTGTAATTTTAAAAACGTTCTGTGTAGATCTGGAGTTACGTGCTCAACGACGACGTGTACTTCACAACTAATTGGTACTTACCAATTGTATACGCAAGATCCAAACGTATTCATTGTGTGCTTGGACTCAACACCACCGAAATTTCTCGTAAGTCTTACCTCCATTGTTATGTCTTCAACTCACAATTTTACCTCGAAACTGGCAAGGAGTTTCGTAATTTGACGCCTTTAACGAACACCAATTGTAGCTAGAAATAAACACTGCATTTCTATAGTGGCCTCAAGGGTAAATTGACGAATTGCAGGCCTGACCAAAAATTTTGTCCGTTTGGCCGTATCTCCTCACGTTAAGCCGCCACAACGTGACATTTAAAGAAAGGGGAAGGCCCATCAAAATGCATTGTGAGTGTTGATTTCGTGCACTGTAAAAAATAGTTGTCAGGAGACGAGAGGTTACACGACGAGCACTTTGTTCTCGAACAAAGGAGTTGTTTTTAGCCCGCCCTTCTGCTTTGAAAAAGCTTCAGAGCGGGCTTATGCAATCGATCTGGTGTCTGTCTGTCTGTTGGTCTGTCTGTCTGTCTGTTCCACTCGAAGGAGTTGAGCTAGTTAGTATAACACTTAAAAATATCCGTATGTTCTTACCATATGGCACCATCCAAGAAACTGATGTGCATGGATCGGTATGGATATGTTGTACGTGAAAAAGTTATCAACAGTTTTGTTGTCATGACAACAAAACTGTTGATAACTTCTTAACTAACACATTTTGTTAGAGAACAGTGAAGTTTGTAATTAATAACCTTTCTGCGCAGTAACAAGACAGAACACATTTTTTGAATGAAAGAAATTTTTTGAGCTCTTGACCTCTGACAAAAAGTTTGTTTGTAAACAACATATGTTGTTTAAAAAGTTAACAACACCTTTGCTGTTAATCAACAACAAAAATTTTCAGTGTGGTAACTCGTCGAGATAGGACTTTTCAACAAAATACTTCGTGTGTTTGGATTGCTTAAAAGTTGTAAGTTTTTTATTTTCTTTACGTGTGATTCGTAAAATATGGGAAAAAGACTGTAAAATTTGTAATTTTTGGTAACAAAAGTTTTAGTACCTAAAAATGCTGCCAGTGTTAACTTCAGTTTCTTTCAATATGGTCCCTTATTTTAAAAGGCTATAATTTTGTTTTCTTATGGTTGGAATAATACCAGCAGAAGAAACTAGGTAGCTGTACGCCAGACACCGTCTCTCGTAACAGGCTTCGCGATAGATCGCGAAACACTGTTACGCTGCGACGGGCCTGCGTACATCTACCTAGGCCTGCGGCGCTGGCGAGCCTGCATGATTTAAGATTTACTCGTTTTAGCCAGGGGGCTACCGCCCCCTGGACCCCCACTTTTTTTTTTTTTTATTACGAGCCTGCATGGTTTAAGATTAACTCATTTAAGCCAGGGGGCTGCCGCCCCCTGGACCCCCGCTTTTCTTTATTACGAGCCTGCATGATTTGAGATTTACTCATTTAAGCCAGGGGGCTGCCGCCCCCTGGACCCCCGCTTTTATTTATAAAAAATAGGCCAGGGGGCTGCCGCCCCCTGGACCCCCGCTCGCCTCTTTTCATTATGTAACCAATTTTCCAATTTTTACGCGAAGGGCCCGAGCCCCAAAACCCTTCTCCGCAGAGCCAAACAGACAAAATTTTTGCCCCAAGGATCGCATTTCGACAGATTACCCTGAAAACGACACCCAACATGCATTTCGACGACTTTTCGTCCACATTTACCGCTAGCGGCTTAACAGTAAGAGATAGAGCAAAACGGACGGAATTTTCGCCCATAGGGCCGCAACTCGCCGAGATACCCCTTAGGACACCATAAAATTTTGTAATTTTTAAAATCTAATTTGTTTAAAAAATATAAATCAATTTTTAGCAGTGTCAATTTTTGAGCTAGAGTGTTCATATTTGAACTCGTCCGAGCTTTTTAGGCCAAGAAGCTACAGTAAAAATTCCAGGTCGATATCTTAACTCGTTCTCAAGTTATCGTGCGAACAGACAGACACACAGACAGACAGACAGACAGACAGACAGACAGACAGACAGACAGACAGACAGACAGACAGACAGACAGACGGACATTGAACTTTTTTAGCACTCCAGTGGCGTAATAGGCTTCGCTATCGCTCAGCCAATTACTTTTGTCAGCTGAGCGAAGCGAAGACCAAGTTGCAGAGGGACCAAGGTGCTCTTTTGGTCGTGAGTCTTTCCGTCCGTCCGTGTTCTCATACGCTCGATAGACTACGAAATGACTGCACGGATGGGGAGAGACGAGTTTGCCCAAACATTGTCAATGTGTGGGGCAGATGTATTCGCACAAATATTATATATTTCTTTAGTTTGAATTATTCAATCGTTTAATTTGACATTGACTTCTGGAAGGTTGGTAGGGAAAGTACCTTAAAGACATGGAGAGATAGCGCGACCTAGCGGCTGCGCGTGAACTACTTTGCGTCAGTCATGCTCAGCTCCTTTCAGAGGGTCATTTGAGTTAATGTAGAAGTGATTTGATGAGCGCATGAGTCTCTCTCGGAGACTCTTCCGTCGGATGGTTACGATAAACTTGACAGTAAAAACCATTGGTGAATTAGGCTCCAAATTGCAAAGAAGACATAACTCCAAAAATTCCTCGTAGCCACGTCGACACGCAACTGCCTGTACTGTTGATGTACAATGTGGGGAGGACGTTGCCGTACCCAACCAAGGAGATGGAGCAGGGACCTGGCGCGCGTTCAAGTTGAACCAATTATTTCTGGCGCATGGTTTACAATTTGAACATAAACCCTGCACAGGCACAAAAGCATTTGTCTTATAAAACATAAAGCGTAAAATTAAATATTAGTTTTTTTTTTTTTGTCAAAATGTGATGTTAATGCGAAGGAATCGGTTTTGTATGTGACGCTCTGACCGTGACGCCACCTAGCGGCAGTTCTTGGCGACACGCACGCAATCAGAATCTCCCATGTGACAGAGTTTTGCTGTCGTTGGGCAGCAAAAGCATTTCTTCCCTGCCCTTCCACTAAGTTGACCAGAAAAATGCTAGTTTGTCTTGCGCTTTGGATTTCGGTAACCGCACTTTACGTTTCCATAAATGACTATTGAGTTCTGAAAAACTCGACTTGCGGTAAAGTTCCCGGTTTTCTTTTAACTTGGTAGATGTGTTCATTACAAAGTCAACAAAATGTTAAGTGGAAGTGTACCTCGAAGTTTAATCTTCGAAGTTCACTTTGTACTGTTAACATTCAGGTGAACTTAAAGTTAACTTTTCTCACCTGGGCAATAGCCCGACGCGCATAAATGCACAGGTGTTGTGGCCAGAGGATCCCTCATCCGGGGTGAGGAAATTTGCAGTCGGTGGGCTGCGCGAGTGAACGTTCCTTGCCCACGGGGCAGGAAAATTTACTGTCGATGGGTTGCGGAGTTCACTTTCCTGCCCACGGGCAGCGAAATCCCCTACCAGTGGGCAGCGAAGGCAGTCCTTCCCTGCCCACCCGGTAAATTTACCACCAGTGCTTGAAATTTCGTGGCCACATTTGACTGTTAATTTACAGGCGTGGGCATACAGAGGCACTGTGAAAAATATTCTCGTAAATTTACGACATTTTTTGTAATTTTGATTTACAAAATATGTCGTAAATTTACGACAGCCAATTCTTGCTGCTTGCTCAAATCCAAGTCGATAGGGAGTGCTTGTAAATTTCCAATTTCGAAGTGTAATTTTACGACTTGTATCATGGAAAATTTTCCCGTAACCCTTACGAGTATTTTTTACAGTGGGATACCTTTACAGCCCAATGGGCATGTAAGGGATACTTTCCAGCCCAGAAGGGGAATCTCCAACCTGTGTGCTGCAAATTCCCGGCCTACTGGATAGTAAAATCCCTAATATTTTTTACAGTGCATCCACCGTGACTGTGACATTCACGGGCGTTCGTAACATATAATGCCACGTAAACACTGTTTGATTTTCGCAGGTTGCAGCCTGCCAGCATAACTACACTATGAATGCAGAAAAATCAACATGTCAACCAGCATGCTTAGGACCTGGACGGTATCCTGCATCACCAGGTAACAATCAATTGCTAACGGGGTAATTCGAGGTCCATTCGACCCAGCGCAAAGCAGCCCGACACCGATTTTTCGGGTCATGGTAAAATTTCATTCAGTATGACCCCTAAAGACCATAAACAGCTTTCAAAAGTCTGGGAAAAATCTGGATCAAATAATACTATTTTTTTTCCTGCCATTTTGCGGTTTTTGTGAAGAATTTTAAAATCTAACTCAGACTTGTTATGGACCAAAGCATAACTGTTTCTGAGTCAATTTTTTTATGCTGATTACAATGAGCTATGGTATGATTTTTTTGGCAAAATATTAGCTGCCTAAATCCGGAAAAGTCTATGTCAAAATACACAAATTAATTGTCTGCCAAAATACTTCATTGGAGAAAAATGTTGGGACATAACGTAAAATGAAGCTTTTCATAGGTGGATCATTCCCTGAGAATGGTAGAATTTGCCCGGAAGTCCTTCACCCAATCGGTCAAATCAGAAAGGTCAATCATTGTTCGAAAGAGACTCGCTTGGCCATGGGATGCAATTTTATTGGAATAGCCCCAGACAACTTTTCACGCAATAGAGGCAGTTCAAATTTACTTTTTTAAAAATGTATGCGTGTCCATCCAAGCCAACCATTAGCTCTCTTTTGAGATGATTTTATTGTTGTATGGGTATTTAAAACATTAAAGTATTCAAAACCATCAATATTTTGTTTTGAAAGATGAGCTGAACGCTGCCTGAAAATTAGTACCATGGAATACTCAGTCTCTCTAAAAGAAATCAATAACTTAAATGGAATAAAGCTAAAAAAACCTAAATTACTATATTGTCACTCGCACACCCACAACAACGACCCCTTTTCTAAGCAGAAGCAGACAACTTTTTTTTGAGTTTTCTGGAATCTAATTACCCTCCTAGCAGGAATTATTGTCATGTCATACCGATGTAGTAGCACCGAGGGGGAAACGACTAAGGTAATCCGGCTGACAGCCGTTTGGTAATCGGGCAGGGTGTAATCCGGGGAAATTCGAAGTAATCCGGTGTAATCCGGGGAAATTTTAGGGTAATCCGGGGTTATCCGAGGAAAAAAGCACCGTTATCCGGAGGACACTTTATACGTAATCCGAGGTAATCCCGGGTAATCCGTAATCCAGCTGACACAAAAATTGACTGTCGTTTTCCCCTCGAGTAGCACCAGTAGTGCAATAACAATATAGTAATTTATTTTTTTTTTAACTTTATTCCATTTCAGTTATTCATTTATTTTAGAGAGACTGAGTATTTCATGGTACTAATTTTCAGGCAGCGTTCAGCTCATCTTTAAAAACAAAATATTGATGGTTTTATTAATTACTTTAATGTTTTGAATACCCATACAACAATAGGGTATTCCGCTGGAACGAAACCGGAACCTAAATAAGAAAAGCACGACCGACAGATCTATTTCCTCCTGGGGGCCCTGATTGGTCAACGGTGACGTCACTGTAGCGATCAGCCAATAGGCGCGAAGGAGGAAACAGAGCCGACGGTCGAGCTTTTCTTCTTTAGGTTCCGGTTTCGTTCCAGCGGAATACCCTATAAAATCACCTCAAAAGAGAGCTAATGGTTGGCTTGGATGGACACGCATACATTTTTAAAAAAGTAAATTTGAACTGCCTCTATTGCGTGAAAAGTTTTCTGGGGCTTTTCCAATGAAATTGCATCCCATGGCCAAGCGAGTCTCTTTCGAACAATGATTGACCTTTCTGATTTGACCGATTGGGTGAAGGACTTCCGGGCAAATTCTACCATTCTCAGGGAATGATCCACCTATGAAAAGCTTCATTTTACGTTATGTCCCGACATTTTTCTCCAATGAAGTATTTTGGCAAACAATTAATTTGTGTATTTTGACATAGACTTTTCCGGATTTAGGCAGCTAATATTTTGCCAAAAAAAAAAAATCATACCATAGCTCATTGTAATCAGCATAAAAAAATTGATTCAGAAACAGTTATGCTTTGGTCCATAACAAGTCTGAGTTAGATTTTAAAATTCTTCACAAAAACTGCAAAATGGCAGGAAAAGAAAGAAAGTATTATTTGATCCAGATTTTTCCCAGACTTTTGAAAGCTGTTTATGGTCTGTAGGGGTCACACTGAATGAAATTTTACCATGACCCGAAAAATCGGTGTCGGGCTGCTTTGCGCTGGGTCGAATGGACCTGGGATTACCCAACGTTGAAGAATTTACCCCGCACTTTGTAGGAGCACATACGTGGAATGAACAGGGCCTCATTTTACTGTAAGATTGTCTGTGAAGTAAATTCTTTAGATAGGCGCTGATAAGAATTCGAAATCCCGCTTCTTTATCAACGAATTACTCTATTGCTGTTAACAAAATACAAAGCACATTGGAAAACTTTGATTGACGTGAATATGTAAAATGTTATCTTTTTCTAAGAAAATCATTAATTGAGTCTAACAATTTAATAGTCACCTCAGTTGCCATTTTAACTAATTCTTTAATAATAATAATAATAATAATAATAATAATAATAATAATAATAATGATAATGATAATAATAGTAATAATAATAATAAAACACTTTGTATCTAGAGTCAGGTTACGGGGTTTTACATGAGAACATAGTAGTGAACGGCTCAACGCTTAAAAATATGGACTGAGCATCAAGCTGAGTATCTGTTCTGCAAAGTATGTTTTAGATTCACAGACTTATCAAAAGTCAGTCAACAAGCTAGAAAGTTTCCTGGTAAAAGGACCTGCAGTTTAAACTACATGAAAAAACTAAATATTGTTTTCTTCAACTTAAGGTAGGACCCCTGTGAAATGGCTAAAACCCTTAAGGGGTGAGATGAATAATTAACCAATGATAATTCCTAAATCAGTATGTTTTGAAACTGCTTTTTTAAAAAGAAAAATATTGGAGCCTTACACGGGCAACACAACATGTTTTTTTTTTACGTTGTTAATTTGTAGATCCAAGGGGGAAATGTTCCATGCGTCACAAATTTTGCCGTAAAAGTTTTGGTCAATTTTTTTTTTTCGATCAAAAGGTCTTACTTTACAACTTCAAGGTCTCATATTGTGTCAAGACCTCTCTGATAATCATTTTGAATTTTATATTTTTCTATATTTTTACAAGCTATAATTATCACTATATATGCCTACAGGCTAGCAGTTCAACTTCATTTAAAAATAGAATGAGACCTTGGAAGTGTAGACTAACATAAAAGTAACACCAGCCCTGTGTGGAATCACTGTGGCTACAAAACTATGACGTATGGAACATTTTGAAGGGCCTGAACAAGTGTTTTGGGATACTCTGGTTTAAAGTTTTTCACCGATTTTTATTCTATTCCGCTGTGATTTTTTTCAGTACATAGGCAAAAACCCTATTCAAAATCTTAACTTTTCCATTAAGATACCAGAATGAATAAAAACATAATTAAACTAGCCTCAACATGAGGATAATAATTTTATTCAGAATTAATAAAATTTTAAAAATACAAAAACTTTTCTAAAATTTAAAATCATCCAGGGGGATCTACGACGGTTCACCCAATCCCTTTCATCCACTGACGATACACCCTCTCTTACTTAGCCCACCAATTCTTCACCCATTATCTTTAGTCCAAAAAAATTAGCTCCAATGACAAGTTGGCCCACCATTATACACCTTGACCCACTTCTACAGGGTCAAGTTATTCCCGCAAGCCCGGAGGAAGTCCACTCTCCTCCCCTCTGCTTTCATCTCTTCATAACGGCTGCTGATGCGCTGCAGCCGCTCCGTCACCATCCGGTACTTCAGCCGCTGAGGTGCCTTCACGACCTGCATAATGTTATAGTGTCTGTTTTTGTTTGTTTTTTTGTTTCGCTGCGTGTACCTTGCCCAGCTCTAGATCAGCCATCTGCCGTTCGCTGTTGCCCTGCTCCTTCTGCAGCTCTTTGATCAGGGCGTAGACGGAGGGGTGGTCCTTGCCCACCAGGGTGTTGAAGCGCCGGTGCCACCCTTCCGTCAGGTTGTTCGTGCGCGGTTCCCCCGCAGGGCCGTCCTGTGCTGGTTCCATAGCTCTGGTGCGTACCGAGGTCTCGCCGCACGCCGCTGACCCCGCAGGCGACGCCCTCGCACGAAGGTATCGTCGAAGTAGTCGACGATGCGTGGAGCGTGTCGGGGATCACCTCGCGCAGCTCGGCGAGGACCTCCTCCACGTCAGCGGGCGGCACGAACGCTAAGCTCTGTAGCTCGTGAACTCCCTCCTTGACCAACCTGTCGTCGGGGTCACAGTACGCCACTTGAAGACCAGCATCTTGCACTTGTCTGTAGACGCTCTGGCCAAGGTGAAAGAAGCATAGCCGGAGATCGGCGTCGGGGAAGACGGTGGCGACGGCGTTAATGATGCCGAGCTCGAAGTCGCTCACCACCGTGGTTGGTTCAGGTTCAGGGATCCGCGCCGCCCTACACTTGTCTAAGACAACTTCCAGGACAGTGGTGTACGACACTTGCTCCTTATTCGGGAGAAGGGCGTACACAAAGGGGAAAGCTGCTCCGCGGAAAATCCCGTGGATGGTGAAAAGTTGGGTGAAGAGGCCCGGGCTGACCTTAAATGTCCCATCCAGCAGCCAGCTGTCAGAGGTGCACAGCTTCCGCAGGCAGTCTCGCGTACTCAAGATGATGATGCGGTTTCTTCTCCGGCGCTCTTCCGCCTCCTCGTCGTCATCATCGTCGTCATCGTCGTCATCAAGGGAGTCCCAGAGGAGAAAAACGTCCCCCATGAGAGTGAGCGTGAACTCCCTGGGAAGCTCTGGCAGGTCGCGAAGTGTCTTGGGATTGGGTGGAAGTGAAGCCTGTCGCGTCCGGTTGATGGTCCAGGTCCGCCAGGACCACCTGAACACAATGGACACCGGCACGTGACGCACGCACTCTGCCACATACAGTCCGTCACAAGCGCACCGTACTGCTAACCTCCGCTGCAACTTGTTTGAGGTGATTTGGACTGGCGGTGCCTCTGGCTGCTGCACACTGCTCGCCTTTATCTCGTTCATAATTTCTTTGGCCGCTATGCTATCCTGGTCGGGGGCGTGGGAGTGAGTGCCCTCCCTGACCAGGACAGGTGGATCAGAGACAGTAGTGGCGCGGGCTTTGCATTCGGGCTTGAGAGTACACACCCAGTACGTTTTTTCTTTCTTGCTTGAATGTTTGTGATATTGGAAGCCATTATTCACTAAAATTTTTCGCCCCTTTTTAGACTTAATAAATTTTGGCGCCATCGTGGCGTGATCTGGCCGAAAGAAGTGAGGTGTGGGTTGTGGTTGTTACCATCCTAACAAAGACACTTGTTCCAACAGTGGGCGTAGGGTAGCTAGCAAGGTGGGCCAAGTGCCACCGGGCGAACATGAAGTTGGGGGAAATTAGGTGGATGAAAAACTAGCGGGCGAAATTGTTTTGGGTATTATCGTTTTGGGAGAAAGGCGTTGGGTGAACCGTCCTGATCCCCGCATAGGTAACTCCTTTTTTCTTCTCAGCAGCTTCTTTGGTCTTCTTTTGCTTCTTGATCTTCTTTCTGGCTCTTTTACCACTTGGTCTTGTTCCTTACCTTTCCTCCGTCTTTTCCTATACAGTCAAGCGCCCAAATTTCGGACTTGTGCCCTATTCGGACAGTTTGCAGAGAAAAGCTTATTTCAGCCTGCTCAGTTACCTTTTGAGATTCTCAAAATCCGAAGACGGCATCGTAAAATTTGCAGTATGGAGTACCATATTTCGTCAAGTCGGTTGAAGTACCTTTAAAATTTCACAGCACACAGGAATTTAAAGTTAAAAAAGCATATAGAACAAAATTGCTGTTTTGAAATAAGCTCCCGGGGCTCATGTAGGTGTGAGCTGCCCCATGCAGGGGCCGCGGAAGTGGGGGGCGAGTGGGGCCAAATGCCCTCCCTAAAATCAAACAGGGGGGCGAAGCCCCCCCCAAATTCTCCCCTCAAAATGTAGGGTCGTGAAGGGTGCGCTGCGTTAGCATGGCTGCGGCGCTCGTTCACTACCGTCCATGGACAATATGCGTAGAAAGATGCGTTTCTGCGCACATCTTAACTAGATACAAATTTGAATTTCAAGTGAAAAACATGCATCCCCTTATTAGACAATATTTTTTGGTCCATCGGACGGACGCAAATCTGTCACTTGTTCAATTCAAACCTGCACCTGGTCGAAATGTGGAGAAAACACACATTTCCATGGTCAATGGAGGTCTTTTCATTTATGGTGCGCTTTGAAAATGTTTAAATTTAAACGAATTTTTGGTTTCTATAACTAGTTCTGTAAATTGTACTCTTCTTGAAGTCATTAGCTGGATCAATTTGTTTTATTTTTTAATGAAAATGCTATTCTTTTTTTAAAAAAATCTTTTATTTGGAAAAAAAGCTTTTCTTTTTGTATTTTACAAAATTCACATTAAGAAAGCACCCAAAATCGCCGGGTTGGTAGGCAACCTCCACGACACCACCGAAGTTGGCCCCCCCTGTCGTTTAGTACTTCCGCGGCCCCTGGCCCCATGGGTGGTCCTCTCTCGAATGGATGTTATGTATTTTGGCTAAAGAACTACGTTTTTATTTTTTTTATTTTTATAAAGTCAAACCGTTTGTAGCCCGCCCTTCTGCTTTGAAAAAGCTTCAGAGCGGGCTTATGTAAACGACCTTGTGTCTGTCTGTCTGTCTGTCTGTCTGTTAGTCTGTCTGTTCCACTCGAAGGAGTTGAGCTAGAGAGTTGAGATTTTTAGGGGATCTTAGGGGTCACTCCTGGACAACAAAACGCCTAGTGCAAATCCTGCCCAACCCTCATTAAGGCACTGAAAAAAATGTTAAAGTTTTCACAAATTAGAAAAAATTAAATTTGTCCCAAAATATTTTATGATTTCCTAAGGCGTATCTCGACGAATTAAGTTCAAGTGGCCCAAAAGTTCGTCCGTTTCGCTAAATCTCTAACCGTTTTGGCGCTGCAGCCACATCGAAGACTGAAATATCATAAAACAGCATGTATCGTTTCATGGGTTTTGCGTAATTTTGCCATCCTATAGACCAAAATTTCGTCCGTTTCGCTACATCTCTTACCGTTTCAGCGCTACAGCCACATGAAAGACCCAAAGATCCGAAATCATCATGTTGGGTATCCTGTCATTTTTTTAATCACAGAAATAATGATATAGGCGCAACCAATAGACATATAAACACTGCGTCGCAAAGCAGAAGGGTGGGCTCCAGTCACGGTGATACACCGCTTTCTCAAATATTTTCCCGCCTAAAATACTGTGCGTTTCAAACCAATTTACAGTACTTTTTCTCCGCTTACCAAAGCTTTGCATGTCGTTCAAGTAGTGCACACTTACTAGAAATGTGTTCTTTTGTTCATGTATTTACTCATGATAAACGAACACATTAACAAAATCGTTTGCAATATTAAGTAACACGGTGTTTTGTCAAGTGAAATACACACCAGTGTTGCGGGTTTGCCTACCTGATCTGCACGTAAGGCGCCATAACTCCTAGGATAGGCAAACCCACAACACTGGTATGTAAAAAATAAACAGGCATAATCTATCAAAAGGGTGATCAGACCAAAGGCCAAAATGTACCCTATGACCACGAGCGGCGAAAAAAGGTCAGCGGGCCGAAGGCCCGTTATTGAAAGCAGTAATTTACATTGAAAAAAAAAATCGTATAATCGGGCCGAACCCGGGCGGAAGGAACTTAAGTCTACACTCCATCACTTATTAAGTAAAAATTTGATGAACATCGCACTTCATTTTACGTACGAGAAAAAGTTCTGTCTGAGTCAAGTGAAAGTGCACAAAACCTATTCAGAGTTTATTTTAAGTATAGAAATATCCAAGGAAAGTAAACTTAAAGTTCAGAAAACTTAACTAAAATTATACAAAAACTACCATTTTTTTCGACGTTCGTAAGGTTTTCGTGAAGTTTTAGCGTAGTTTTCTGTAGTATTCGGTTAAGTTTTTGTTTGCTTTGTAGTTTAGTTTAGATATACTTTGTCTTGACACTTTCTGATCATGGAGTGCACTCCTGCTTTGACTATATCTCAACTATAAAAAGAATGTCAAAAATTTTGCAGGGAAAAAGACTTTTTGATCTTTCTTGCCTATGCTTCTTCTTTTACTCTTTGGGATTTCTTCCTTCTTATTATATTATAGTAGACCGTTTTAGTTTCATAGTTTGAACGTACCGTAGATAGACCTTACTTGATGCGGAGTTGAACCTCGGACCTTGAGGGTCGGAACCCGTGATGCTGACCACCAGACTACAGGGACGTGACTAAGAAATGCCTGTCTCGTCCCCACATGACTCCGGAGTCCATCCCGCAGCCGGCGCGGGCGGTCGACCTGACCCACCCGGTAGCCGGCCGGTCAGCTCAGTCAGGGGATTAGTGACAGTGACACATCCCAGGTAGAACCGGTAGAACGGAGTTGCATCCGAGCGAGATATTACTTTCAGACTCTTAAAAGATCGCCCATTATGTACTTTGCCCCAAAGCAAGCTTCTTCAGACTTTTTCGTCGTTGTGAAACGCACAGCAGAGCGCAATCTGATTCAAAAGGAAAGTACCTACATGGTTTTCACGACGTCGCATGATTTGCCGTTATTACTACGGTTGTTTTGATTTAAAGAACAAAGGGAAACATAAATTGAAATGTAACTTCAAAACATCTAAAAGTCAGGGTAAGACCACGCTGTAGAAAGACCGCCTTACATCGTGGTAAGACACTGTGTCGGCGCTCGGCTTGTTACTTCCGAGGTTGTTGTATGGTGACCACGGTGGACAGTCCACCTATAATCCTTCACTGTGCCGCCGGCATAGCACTGGCGATCTGACAAAAGATCATAAGTCCAGTTGTCCAGTTTCCCTCTCCTCACGTCTCTGACGTACTAAGGCCCACTTTTACGGATTTACGGAGGCCCACTTTTACGGAGAGGCCGGCCCTCCCAGCCCTTTCCTCTATACTAACCCCATTTTCTCCTCACCTCATTGTCTCTTGAAAACGAACGAGATCGAGAGTAAAAGCAGATGCTACCTTTGGTATCATCTGCTAAAAACATTTTTAGCAGATATTACCAAAGGTAGCATCTGCTTTTACTCTCGATCTCGTTCGTCCCTAGGAGAGAACGGGGTAAGGAGAAAATGTGGTTAGGAGAGGAGAGGGCTAGGAGAGCGAGGTTCCGTAAAAGTGGTCCGGCATGGCCAATGTCGTAACAGTCCTTACGTCAGTGACGTAACAGTGACACGTCGGTGACACGTCGGTGACACGTCGGTGACACGTCGGTGACACGTCGGTGATACGTCGGTGACACGTCGGTGACACGTCGGTGACACGTCGGTGACACGTCGGTGACACGTCAGTGACACGTCAGTGAAACGTCAGTGAAACGTCAGTTTACTGAAAAAATATATATCATCTGCTATCACGTTAGCGTTAGCGATGACGTTTTTTAGCAGATGATACCGAAGGTAGCATCTGCTTTTACTCTCGATCTCGAAGTAAAACATGGAGACCTCTTCCCCCCATTACAAAGGGCTATACGGATGTAAGGGGAAGGGTCTCGATCTGTCGTCGTTCTGTCGTAGTAGGAGACGTGTCACTGACGTGTCACTGACGTGTCACTGACGTGTCACTGACGTGTCACTGACGTGTCACTGACGTGTCACTGACGTGTCACTGACGTGTCACTGACGAGTCACTGACGTGTCACTGACGTGTCACTGACGAGTCACTGACGTGTCACTGACGTGTCACTGACGTGTCACTGACGAGTCACTGACGTGTCACTGACGTGTCACTGACGTGTCACTGACGTGTCACTGACGTGTCACTGACGTGTCACTGACGTGTCACTGACGTGTCACTGACGTGTCACTGACGTGTCACTGACGTGTCACTGACGTGTCACTGACGTGTCACTGACGTGTCACTGACGTGTCACTGACGTGTCACTGACGTGTCACTGACGTGTCACTGACGTGTCACTGACGTGTCACTGACGTGTCACTGACGTGTCACTGACGTGTCACTGACGTGTCACTGACGTGTCACTGACGTGTCACTGACGTGTCACTGACGTGTCACTGACGTGTCACTGACGTGTCACTGACGTGTCACTGACGTGTCACTGACGTGTCACTGACGTGTCACTGACGTGTCACTGACGTGTCACTGACGTGTCACTGACGTGTCACTGACGTGTCACTGACGTGTCACTGACGTGTCACTGACGTGTCACTGACGTGTCACTGACGTGTCACTGACGTGTCACTGACGTGTCACTGACGTGTCACTGACGTGTCACTGACGTGTCACTGACGTGTCACTGACGTGTCACTGACGTGTCACTGACGTGTCACTGACGTGTCACTGACGTGTCACTGACGTGTCACTGACGTGTCACTGACGTGTCACTGACGTGTCACTGACGTGTCACTGACGTGTCACTGACGTGTCACTGACGTGTCACTGACGTGTCACTGACGTGTCACTGACGTGTCACTGACGTGTCACTGACGTGTCACTGACGTGTCACTGACGTGTCACTGACGTTTTTTCTAACATGCCATAGTTTTCCGACAGTTAGCCATAGTTCGAAAGTCAGCTGCTGAAAGTTTTGAACTACTCTCATCTACACTTTTACAGCAGTTTACCAGCACTGTAAAAAATCAGTCTTGGATACGGAGCTTGTCACGGCGTTCCGTACCCCATTTTTCGGAAAGGGATAACGGAAATTTACCGTACCTGGCCACCGTACCTACCATTTTTACATGGGCTAGCATAGGGAAAGGGGTACGGAACCCCGTTATCAGTCCGTACCCAAAACGGAAACCGCCGGACACAAAATTAGCGGGAAATTTTCCGTACCTTGGCACCGTACCCACATTTTTTTTTTTTTACATGGGCTCTTATGGAAAGAGGGTACGGAACCGAATGTACGGAGACACCGTAATCTAAATTAACGGTATATTTCCGTATGGGTGACCGTGATTTTTTTTTACAGTGAGGTTTTGCACCACCTAAATAACAGTCCTCTGTAGTTTCAGTGGCGGCTCTAGACCTGACTCCAGGGGGGTCCGGTCGGGGTCGGGAATTCGGCGCGCGCGCGCGCGCGTGTGTGTGTGTTTGTGCACGGTTGCCACATTTTTTTTATTTCCCCTGATTTCCATCCCACCTTTTTTGGGAATTTCTCTGACTTTAAAGCCCTTCATATTGGTTCGATTAATGAAACACGAGCGAAGCGAGCGGAAATTTTTTGTTTACAAAGTAACATAAATTGACTATTTTTCGATAAGCTTCTGACTTTTGTGACCCGCTAATCGAAGTGGTTTTGTGAACTTCAGGCAATATCATGTGCTCAGTAAAATCTGTAGTTTAATCCCTGAGTTTTTATTCACATTTTCGATAAGTCCCGATATTTAGTCCCCTGTCTTTTCGAATTTTTTCTGAATTTTAAGAACCGCATATCGATTCGATGTGTCAATTCGAACGAAGCGAGCGGAATTTTTTTTTATAAAGTGCCAAAATCTGACTAGTTTTTTGACAAGCCTCACACTTTTGTGACCTTAATCGCAGTGTTTCCGTTTATATCAAGCAATATCATGGGCTCAGTCAAATCTATAATTTCTTCCCCGAGTTTTTTCAAATTTTCCCTGAGTTTTCACCGATTTTCTAGATCGTTTACAAATTCTCAGTCTTTCAGGTTTTCAAGGTTTCAAGGTTTTCCAGAGTTGTGGCAGCCCAAAGAACACGAAACAGTGACGAAGACGTCACGAGGACGTCATAATGACCATTTTTAAGTCACCTCGTGACTCCGCGAGTTCCGTGACCTTCAGATGACTATGTCGTGACTCCGTCAAATTTCGAAATTAAAAACCAAATTTAAACGATACTATTTGAAAACTACTGGTTCTGCTGTACTATGATGGTGCGGAATGAATTTTAACCATTGGACTGGGAACCGCATTCGTGATTCCTCCGTGACTTAGTTGTGACCTGATGTTTCCCAGTTTTCCACAACCGCCGGTAGGGTGCGTTGCAATAACCTCGAACCGTGCTGTAGCTGTAATTTCCCTTTAAAGTAGATAAATTTCAAAAATTTATTTTATTTTATTATGCCAATCAATAAAGATTAGCTGACTGCATGTGAGACGATATCTGGATTCACAAATGCAAACACTGAATTTGATGAAAATAGCTGGAAAATGACAAACACGCGGATGACATTATCTGTCTATCTGGTTGGGGTGGTTCCAGTCGCCAGCCTTGGTACTGATGAGTATAGAGTAAAGAGGCACCATCGATATGCCTTGGGGTTGCACGATTTTTGAAGTAAGACTGCTGAGCTCTTACGATATCTTTATATAAATTGTTATTTCATTTTAAACTCCTTTCCGTTCACGCCTCGCTGACCGCGGTTTGAAGTCACGATGACGTCCTAAAGACGTCATATTGACGTCAAAATTTCGAAATAAAAAGCGTCACCGTGACCATTTGCATCGTGACCTCTTTAGGACGTATTCGTGACGTCTTCGTGTCTGTTTCGTGTTCTTTGGGAGTGCGCGCGTAGGCCAGTCGTTAGGTCGGATTCTGAGCGGCACACAGTGTCTGTGTCTTTCGCGAATGTAGCTGTAGCGTTGTACTCGAGAAAGAAAAGAAGCTCCTAGCTACCTACCTTAGGTCACTCGAGTATGCTTGCATTTTTAGCTGTTCAGTGGTACGTGCATTTAATCTTTTATTTTAAGTTAGTACACTGGAAAAACAAAGGTGCTATATAGCACCCTTTTAGGGGTGCTTTTAAATTTTATGGGGTGTTACTGCACTCATGCCTTTGTAAAAGCACGAATAGGGCCAAAAATAGCACCTTTGGGAGGCGATAGCGCCTTGTTAAAGGCACTATTTCACTAACGCCTTTAAAAGGCAATAGATAGCACCTTCGTTTTTCCAGTGTATACCCTGTTCCGTTTATTCCGATTGTAAGCAAGACCGAAGTTCGAGCCTAGAAGCAAAGTACGACGTCGACGCCCTTCGGGCGTCGTCATCGTACTTCGGCTTGGGCCGAGGGGGGAGGGGGGGGTCGCGACCCCCCCCCACCGGAGCCGCCAGTGTGTAGTTTGCATAAAGTTGTACTACAGTCATGCAAAAACTCCTCGGACAGGTTATCCCATCTCGTCGTCACTTCTTTCTGAGTCTCTACCTTGTAGTTCGAATGAAATTCAATGACCTGTGTCTGCGAACCCTGGGAGTTGAGACATGGTGGGACCTTCGGACTCTGAGTTGCGTACTGTACCTCTGAGCCACCATGCCAGAATGGGAAGGAAGGATTCAAATATAAAAAATATTGAATTAAAGTAGTTTTCTTTGATCATTTCCAGGGGGGACAACAGGCAACGTCTACTACGAGTGCGTCGAAGTACAACCAGGGAAGTATATGGGACCAGTTCAGAAGCAATGTCCAGGATGGTCTGTCTTCAGCAAACAGAAACAGCGATGTGTGAGTGATTCACGATCGTCTTTTCTGACAACTGAGTCGCAAACCTCTGAAACAACAGCCAAAATGACATTGCCATCAACGTCAACAACTGACAGACCACCGACGTCGAAGGCGTGGAAAAGTGACACTGCAGCACAGCGTTCAACCACCGCGGCACGTTCCAGTACATATAGTTATGCGAGTGGCGGCATCACAATCACAGAACCTTCTACTACGAAATTCGCACCGCAATCAGAAAACAAAACTTCTGATTCATCAAGTGTTACTCCTGACTCAGCCACAGCAGATCCGGTAACTCCCCTATCGAATACCAGCATACCGATACCCTCGTTACACTCACCTATCACACCAATAGAATCAGAAACTTTGACTTGGTCAACAAGAATAGATGGAAGCACCAATAATAACTTTCAAAGTGTGTCAACATCGGCAGCTCTTCCAAATACCGGTGACTTTGTCACCAGCAAATCATCTGCTTCACCGCCATTTACAACTGAATTTGGCCCGGATATCACTAGCAGGTCCACTAAATTACCGGCTATTAATACTGACACCACAACAGAAGCTCCGTATCCGACATTTTCAGATATCGGCTCAAAGGCGCCAACGCCAGACGAAAAGGACACACCATCTGAATCAGAAGCAGCAACTTGGCCAACATCACTTGCGAAGAGCACCAATTATGACCCTTCAAGTGAGTCAGCTTCCTCTGCTCTTACGGATGCAGGGGCTTCAGTAACTGACGAGCCAACAGAAACACAGCCGCCCGAATCAACATTCGTTCTGCAGTCATCAAGCCAAGCATATGGTTTGTCAAGCAATACAGCTGACACTACAAAAACAGATTCGTTAACGACCTATTCAGATATCGCCACAGCGGCACATACGTCTGATGATAAAGGCACACGAACTGAGTCGGGAACTGCAAATTGGTCAACTGCAAAAGCCGAGAGAACGCATACGCAAAGTGTGTCTACATCATCGGCTCTTCCCAGTACAGACTATTCGGCGGCTACCAAATCCAGTTCAACCCCAATGTTCACAAATGACTTGGTACCGCTCTTAACAAGCCAAACTTATGACTTGTCCAGTGTTTCCTTAGAGACTACGTCACCGACGTCTGCTGATCGAAAAACGAGCACTGACTCAGAAGCATCAAATTTGTCAACCACAATAACAGAGAAGACTAATCAAGACCCTACGAATGTGTCAACGTCATCAGCTGATTTTGTTCCAATTTCAACAAGCCAAACCTCTGCAAGTGTTACTTCTGACATGTCTACAACAGACCTGTTAACGACCTTAGCGGATATCAGCACAGCAGCGCCAACATCAGACAAACAGGACTCTACATCCAAATCAGACAGTGCAAATTGGTCAACATTACTGGCTGAGAGCACCAGTCAAAATCCGTCACATGCGTCAACATCCCCGGTCCTTCCAAATGGAGGCGATTCCACCCCTTACAAATCGTCTGTGATTACCCCCTTTACAACCGAACTCGTACCGAAGCCATCGAGCCAAAGCTCCACTTTATCGGGTGTCACTTCTGACACTGCCAAACCAGATCCATTTACGACATTTTCGTATGTCGAAACTATCGTGCCAACGTCAGACGAGCAGGACACACCTTCACAGTCCGGGGCTACAAGCATGTCAACGTCAATACCTGACACAACCAACCAAAATCCTCAAAGTGCGTCATCATCCTCAGCTCTGCCAAATACTGCCGATACAATCACTGTACAACCGACAGTCACAACGACGCCTGAAACCGGATTCGTACCGAAATCAACTAGCCACATCTCTAGTTTATCGAGTATTGAATCTCACACAACAATATTAGATTCGTTAACGGACATCAGCACAGTGGCACCCTCGTATGATGATCGAATTACACGCACTGAGTCAGAAGCATCAAATTTATATACAAAAATATCCGGCAACACCAATGAAAACGCCCAGAGTGCGTTAACATCATCGGCTCTTCCGAATGCAAACGATCCTGTCACTGCCAAACCAACTTTGACTCCACCCTCTACAACCGAATTCGCAACAATGCAATCAAGTCAAACCTTAAATTTGTCAGGCGGTACTTTTGACACCACCAAAGCAGATCCGTTAACGACATTTTCGGATGTCGAAACTAAAGTGCCAACGCCAGACGAGCAGGAAACACCATCACAATCTGGAACAACAAACATGTCGACATTTTTACCTGACAGCTCGAACCAAAACCCTCAGAGTGCGTCAACGTTCTCAGCTCTACCAAATACGGCTGATACGGTCACTGTCCAACAGACTGTGACGCCGACGTTCGAAACTGAATCCGTACGGGAATCAACTAGCTACACCTCTAGTTTATCGAGTGTTAAATCTCCCCCTTCTACAGCAGATCCGTTATCGACAGTAATGGACATCAGCACAATGACGCCTATCCCTGGTGACCAAGGAACAAAGGCAGAAACTAAAGACTGGTCGACGACAAAGGGTGAGAGCAGGAATCCACAAAGTGCGTCAACTTCCGAGGCTGTTTCCAATGCAGGTGAAACCGTGACTGTCAAACCAAGTGCCACACCATGCTCCTCAACCGAATGGGAACAAACAAGCTCAACAAGCGAAACATCAACAGATTTGCTATCGTCATTTGCTGATAAGAGTGCTTCTACGCCCTCGTCTCACGATCAGAGAACACCTACTGAATCCGAAACCACAAACTGGTCGACTCCATTGGTCGAAAGCACCACGACGTATTTTACGGGTGAGTAAAAATGTCACTCTGTGCCTATCCGATTACAAAAACGGATTTGCAGTTTGCACGTCACCTTAGTTCCATTTCTGCTTTTGATATAATAACATTGGCGCTTCAAACAGCGCTGCACGCGTCTCTAGCGGCCGAAGCACGAGCTACTGAAAGCGTGACCAGACCGGTGCAGAAGCATCGGCTGACAGAGGGAACTGGATGACTTTAGGGATTTTTAATGCAATTTTTTTTCTTAAAATGAGTTGCAACCTGGTAGAGGACCACGGGCCAAATCCCAAGAAACCGCGCAGACGGCATAAGTGCTGTGTACCTTTGTGCTCAAATGTGAAAACAGGAGAAGTACACCTGCATAAAGTACCCGCTGATGCTGCAACTCGCGATAAGAGGCGTATACGTATAAAAGCAGGTAAACAGCTCGGTTCCAAGATGAAAGATTCCAGCGAACATTTTTAAAAAGAAGACTACATCATTTGTAGTGAGTATCAAAGCTTCATGAGCGAGAAAACAATGAAACAAATGATACTATCATGGGCTCTGTTCCCTTTGTAGTGTTTTCATCCTTAATTTCTGTCTTTTAAAATACAGCGGACACTGGACTTAAGCCAAGGTTAAAGCCTTATGCTGTGCCATCTCAGAAATTACCTGAGGACTCATGTGACAGGGTGTTGTCCTCACCTGCCAAGCGCAAAAATGCAGCAAGAGAGAGCAGAGTGAAGATACGGGCAAATAGGCAAGACTCATAGTAACTTTCCTCGTCAGCATTGATTTTATTTCATTAGGACAAGGTACTGACTGTTTTCAAATCTTTTGTTTCAGGAAACTTTTTTCAGAATCAACTTCAAAAGCTAAGACGAATTCCAGCTCTGATTCTGCTGAGCCACCTCCATCAGGTTTGAAATTCAAAATTCTGGCTTCAGAAAGCTAGTTATTTGAAACATTGGCTGTGATATCTTTTAGGTTTAGTTTTAAGAGCAGTTGAATTTGCTTATTGTGATCATTTTTTTTTCTCAATCTACTCATTTTTAAAACCATCCCAAAGAAATATTCTTCCAAAATGGTATTTTTCTCCACCTTTTTTTACACCTTTAGTGTAGTGGCTGTTCTTTTTTGTTTTGTATTTTGTTAACTATTTATTTCATTTTTGCTCTGAATAATTCTTATCAATTCCTCTTTTTCAATAAATTCTTTAAATCATAGTTTTTGTCATTGCGAAAGTGTGGCTCTTTTTTGTTGCTTCTTTTGTTTTATTTGTGTGTCAGGAGATAATTCGATACCTCGCTGCAAAAGTAGCCTATCTGGTGTCGGTGCGTTAAAACTAGCCTATCTTTACCGTGGCCAACAGGACTAGCCTATCTCTCCTAGCTCGTTTCAGACTAGCCTAAGTGACTTTTTCGAGCAAACTGAGATTTTGGTGGAAATATCCGTTTCATTGAAATCCACGTCGAATGGTACATGTCTCTCATTTTGCTCCAAAAAGTCACTTAGGCTTGTTTTAAACGAGTCAGGAGAGATAGGCTAGTCCTGTTGGCCGCGGTAAAGATAGGCTAGTTTTAACGCACCGACACCAGATAGGCTACTCTTGCAGTGAGGTATCGAATTATACTGGTAACGATGATCTTGGTGGTGCAGCAGATCAGCAGCATGAAGGTGAAATAACTGCAGCAGAAAAACGCCTTTTGAAAGAAATAGGAATTCAAGTGGATCTAATTTCTGAAAGTTAAGGAGTTATTATGAGCCTTCTGATTAGTGATAAGAGACTGTTTTCAGCAACTGGTATCCATTCTGTTCAATTATTGAACTCATCAACGATATGTTTTGGTCAAATTGCACCCGATCCAAATCAGAAGATAATTGTGATGTGGACTCGTGACATGATTGTGATCACTATGATAAGAATTAAGCTAGCAATTTCCTTTTCTGCATTGGCAGCTTTATTTGATTTGGTGTGCAACAGAGTTGGGAAAAGAGCCACCGCGCGCTCGCACGCTCCGCTCGCCAGTGCGAGCGTCGTCTGCTCACGCCCGCTCGCATGCGGTCACCTGCAGCCGCCGGCGGTCACTGGAAAAACTAATGTGACGCGTGTCACACAGGCGCGTAGCCAGGATTTCGGCGTGGTGGTGTTGTCCGGCCCGAAAAAAAAAACATTTTCTTTTAGAAAGCGGGGTAAAAAATTATTTCATTTACTTTTAATTACTTTATTTTGATAAAAATGACCCGTACTCACCGTCGTTCGCGCCGCCCCTCCCTCAGCCCATCTTTCGCACCTCGCCGGACATTCAATCCTACAAAAATCCCAAAAATACGGACCCCGCTACGCGCCTGGTGTCACATGTGCACCTGTGACCATCTTAGGTAACATCACGTAATGTTACCATATTTTCGGTAACGTTTGTAATGTGACATCCTCCATGTGATTACTATAGGCAGGCATAACACGTGGCATCGGATGTCACATTACCAAACGTGACCTAGAATTTGGTAACGTTTTGAAATGTGACATAAACTGGTTTCATCAATTGATATGACTCATGTCACATTCGTTTTTCCAGTGGTTGCACGCAGCGGCGGGCTGTGATTGGCTGATCTGGCCCCGAACTACCTTCGGTGTGGCACCGAAGCTGGCATCGACTCTCGGCAGGGGAGACTCGTAACGTCTGGAGACGTGGCGTGGAGTGGCGCGTCGCGAGCCAGCGTTCGGAGCGGGCGAGCGCGCACAGGCTTGATTCCCAACTCTGGTGTGCAAACTTGTTCAAATTATTTTAAGGATAGTGTTATTGTTTTGTCAAAAGTTCTCAAGTGTGCCATATTGTGGTCTGATAAGGAGTTAATCCTCAAAAATATGCCTAAGTGTTCAAGCAAGTATAGATGTACTAGAGTTATATTAGATGCGTATGAAATCCCTGTGGAAAAACCTAAGTGCATTACGTGTCGTGTCTGTCTGTATTCCCACTATAAGAAGAACTTCACAAGCAAAGTCGTGATGCTGTGCGCACCCTCAGGACTTACTACTCATTGTTCCCCTGCTTTTGGTGGTCGTGCATCGGAAAAAGTGGTTATCCTTAACTCTGGTGTTTATGGAATGTGTGATCCAGTTGATGGCATTATGGTGGACAAGGGGTTTGATACTGATACTGAATGTCAGGACCACCTCCTCAAGCTGATTCGACCACCATTCATGCGTAAGATAAAGTTTAGCTCAGCTGAATCAGTTGAATGTGGTAAAATAGCACGAGCTAGAGTTCAAGTTGTAAGAATTATTCTGAGGGTGAGTCAGTATATTTTCCTTACAAATAAAATTCTATGGAATTTAATATCTTACCTTGATGACATTATTATTATTGTTTCAGGTCTTGTTAAACTTGGCAAACCAATCACGGCTAGGGATAAGTATTAATTTGGACAATCAATTTCTGTATTACAGGTGTCTTTCATATCACTTTATTTTTCAGAATATTATAAATTGTTTGCATGAAAATAAAAAAAAGTTTTAGCTAGTGAAATTGTCTTTGTTTTTTTTTTCTTTTAATAAATCAAAATATATGACTCAGACTTCAATATTCAATACACTTGCACAGAATAGTTTACGACGGTTTTAAGCATAAACATGGCAGAATGATTTTAAAGTAAGTTATCGTTAACAATTCCGTGTATTCTAGACAAAACTTCTCATTAAAACCTATCCCCGTAGCATCTACCTGATCTGACCCCATACTGTACAAGGTAAAGTCACATATTGGGAGTGAATACAAAAGCATGCCTGGTTGTACTTGTTCATAGTATTTATGCCTTTGCTTCAGATTCTCATTTTTGGCCATGCACTTAGCTTTCTTACATATACTTGAAGCATCACATGTTTTGCCACACTTACGAGTTTTATTCTCCCACAAACGGACACAGTCGCCGTTTATAAATATCAATCCGTCAGCACTGTAGCCAAACCAAGGTACAAGTGAATGAACCAAAATCCCCACTTCAACAACAGTATAACCTGTAGACTCTTCATACCTCTCTTTAGTTTTTTTTTTTCATAAATAGGTCCATTATCTGTGTCAAAATTTCCTTTAAACTTTGATTTAAACACAGATTCTAACTTTTGTTTCCACTAAGGATTATTGTTTTTGGAATATGTGAACAAAGTATAATAAACACTCCCTGTTATCCTTCTAAAGCGATAAAAGTCCCAGAGATTTTTATCCTGGCCCACTGTACTCAAACACATATTTAAAGAAGCAGCATCACCAATTTTCACATTCTTATCAAAATATGCCTTTTCTGGTAAACTGGCATTGCTCATAGAACTCCTTGCCTAGATCTGCCGCTCTTTTAAAAACAAAGCTGGCACTTGTAAGGTCAGACGTTATACCTTTATTAATCAATGCACTATAATTTTCTTTGGAAGCCACTGGAGATTCCTCTACAGAAGACGGATTATGTCTGACAGTACTGAAAAATACAGCTAGCTCAGGCTCAGGTTGATCTGTAAATTTAAAATTTGAACACGAGCTAAACATTAACAATTAAAAACTAAAAAGATGTGATCTGTTCTGCATTTCTAATACCTTCCAGGAACGTGGTCAAAAATTGAGATTCCATTTCAGCAGTGACCTCCTTTATTTCTCTCTTGTAGGGAGGTTTTTGAGTGGAAATGTGGCAGAATTCTTTAAGGGGAACAGGGTCGAACTTACTCATCGTTCTTTCCTTAGCGCCACCCCACTGTTGTTCAACATCAGTGCAGGTGAGCACTTCAACGTCAGATTCATCATTCCTTCAGAAAATTAAAACAAAACTTTAAGAAAAGAAATAAATAGCACAACAGTACTAATAGAAAGAGTAAATCACCTCTCCAGGTACATCCGTGTGGCCATTCCATGTTTACACACGTGCTCCTTAGACGAACCCGCATCGCATGAAGACGAGATACTCTTAATCTTCCTTTCGACAGTCACATTTTTGTTTGTGTTGATGCACACCTGAGTTTTTACTGTATCATCGTGGATTTTGGTCGCGCGCACACACAACACTTCAATCTGAACTTCCCCGGCTACTCTTCCCTTCACTACCACGATCACAAGGTTCTGAATCACTTCTCTTCATTCTCGGGAAGGTCTGACAAACCCTTGCAAAGCGTCCACTAGATGCTCCGATGCTCCAGGTCTAAATATGGGGCCATTTCTACTTGAAATCCATAAAACCGTCTAGTGCCCCATGCTGGCCTATGTTACTAACCCGATCTGGTCACGCTTTCAGTAGTTCGCGCTTCGGCCGCTAGAGGCACGTGCGGAGCTGTTTGAAACGCCAAATCTGCTTAATGTCCATTCTCTGTGCTACATACCTCGGCAGAGGGAAAGGTGAAGTAAAAACTCATGGAGTTCTTTATTATTCATTCCTATCAAAGGTAAGCTTTTTGGCCGAGAGTAAGCGAAGCCTATTACGCTACCGCGAAGTAGTATGTCTTTCTTTCTGTCTTTCAGTCAGTCAGTCAGTCAGTCAGTCAGTCTGTCTGTCTGTCTGTCTGTCTGTCTGTCTGTCTGTCTTTGTAACTATAAAATATGTCCGGATTTTCGCCATACACGCTTGTCCTAAAAATCAAATACGTGTGCTCGAGGCGACATTGCCCCCACGCGTTTGAGGTTCTTCCTAAAACTGGGTTTGTGTATCGGAAAGTAACGTTAATAATGTGATAAATCCCACTCACTTGTGGTAAAATACTTGCTTTCAGACGCTGACGATTATTTCAAGCCTGATCCTGCAGTAAACGAAAGTATTTACGCCATTCCAACCTCTTTTAAAATTGGAGCCACATCTTCTGCCTACCAAACAGAGGGGGCCTGGAACTCAGAGGGTATGCATAATGCATCTAAGTGCTGCTTTTTGATTTTCTTTTTTTTTTTGTACGTTTTTGCTGTAATTGAACGGTTTTGGGAATTGGTGGAGGTAAGTGCTCTCCTCCGGGCAGTGACCTGTGATTGAGTCGCTAAAGGTGGTAAATACGGTACCGCTGCGACTCCCGGTGTCTCCATCCCATTACTCATAATTATGTCTTTACCGGCTCAAGGCGTATCCTGGATGACAATTTTACAATTGATATGTTTCAAAAGAAGTAAAAAAAGAAAAGATACACACACAATACAGAACGCCAAACAAAGTCTCACGAAAAGGGCTTCGTTGTATTTCGCCAAACTCTGCTACGCTACGCTTCGACGCGCCTGCGTACATCTCCCCAGGCCTGCGGGCATTTGTTTACAGATGTGAAGTTGACCCGCCCAGATATTATTTATATCAAAATACCAAAAAGAAAAAAAAATTTACTGGTCCAACTTTACAGTGAACTTGCGCAGCAAGCGGTTCAACCAAAAATGCGTAGGAAAAAAAAAACACACACACACATAAAAAGAGTCTTTTGGGTTTAGGTCTTGTCTAGGCCCCAAACTTCGATTCGCCCCACAGCACTTTCAAGTTTGACCCATACGACCTTAAATTTTAGCTCTTTTGTTCAAAATTTAACCAAAAATAGCGATTTTTTTCAAAACGGTCGTAGAAAGGTGGACTTGAGCTCTTTCCTGGTTGATTTCGGCGTGAGAAAACCTGTGGAACCAATTCCAAGTACGATTAAACGTTCACTTAGGCCCTACACGCCATCATTTCAGAAAGTAGGGCCCAAATGACAGAAGGAATACACCCACGACACGGTCGTTCTGTTACGTCCCAGTTCCCTTGCTCTTGCGTAGATCGAAATTCAGTCATTGAAAATTCCGATCTATGTAAGTCATTCGGTCCTAAGTGAGTCTACACTCGACATCGGACTTGCAGGCTCCTTGGACTCAGGGTTTTTGAGACTGGGCAATTCCTACAATGCATTTACTCACAGTTAAAGTATTTTTGTAGGTAAAGCACCAAGCATTCAGGACGACTTCTATCACAGAAAGGGTGGAGCAAATGCAGATGTTGCTTGCAACGCATATAATGAATATCAACTTGATGTGAAGCTTCTGCAAAACATAACGGTAAGGCTTTTTTCTTATCCAAACAAGAACTTGTTCTGCTTATAGGTTTCTGTGCAGAATGTGAAACGAAGTGTGCAGCTTTTGAACTCTTGTAAATGTTGACCCTGTTTATCACGTCCAAGTGCTCAAACTGCGAGTAATAACCCGAACAGCTTGGTAGCTGAAAGTGCTCAAACACGGCACAGACTCACTTGCAAGAATTCAACCCTCAGTATTTTCAAATATTCAGAACGACGGTTATTTTGCTTAAGAGCTGAAGGTACAAAACTATTGAGTTGAATTCTTCAAAGTGTTGTAAACTAGCCACACTGTAAAATTCTTACGAAGAAAATTCTTCGCAGCGTTGCGAAGAATTTGGCTGCTTTGTAAGGCTTCGGTCGGAATACGAAGTATTTTCTTCGCATGCCCCGCGTTGCGAAGAAATTTATTCGCACACTACGAAGATAATGCTTCGCAATACAAAGCAGCCAAATGCTTCACAGCTTATGAACGATTTTCTTCGTAATGCGAAGCATTTCTTCGCAAGGTTTTAACAGTGCAGTAAAACGCTTGCAATTTGCTCACCTGTTGGGTTCAAGAAAAGCAGCCAACCATGGGCTTTTAAAAATTTTTATCTTTTTTGAAGGTCAGTGAGAGCGATTCACTACCAGAATAATACTTGCAAAAAGTAAATTATTCTTGCTAGAAAAGTCTTTGGGTACTATGCACATTCGCAAGTAACGGCGAACCAGCTCCAGGCTGCACTAAAGTAAACGAAAAAAAATTCGAACGCTAACGCGTTAAACGGCCCCCTAGGTTTTAAAACTGGCCACAGAATGAGAAAGAACTTAAGTCAGAAATATTTGTGAGAATAACATCACGAATTTCATCCGCTAAACAAAAGTCCGAAAAATTGAGCTTTTTTTTTTAAAAAAAAAAATTCTTCTTTTTTGGTTAAGTAACTGAATATGCAACGGTCCTCCTTCCTCCCCTGCGCGCCACGCAGAGGGGCAGAGGGGCCGAGCACCCAAGCCCCGAGCCTGCGACAATGCCGATTCGGCTCGGCTCGCTGGCACTCCTGGCCGCAGGGCAAACGGGCAAACGTAGGCTAGACAATCCGCAGCCGGCTGAGGGAGTGGGGGAGGAGCCGCCGCCTTCGACAGAACGAAGCGCATTTGAGGTGTGAGTGCCCAGTCCTGTCGTTTCTAGGTTCTAGGCTGGGAACTCCACTCAACAAAAGAAGGCCGTTGGCTCGGCCACTGTGAAAAATACTTGTAAGGGTTACGGGAAAATTTTCCATGATAAAAGTCGTAAAATTACGATTTGAAATTGTAAATTTACAAGCACTCCATATCGACTTGAAAATGACCGACGAGCAAGAATGGGCTGTCGTAAATTTACGACATATTTTGTAAATCAAAATTACAAAAAATGTCGTAAATTTTACGAGTATATTTTTCACAGTGGCTGGGGGAGGCGCCGCTGCCTCCGACAGTACGGAGCGCGTTTGAGGTGTGAGTGCCCAGTCCTGTCGCTTTTATGGTTCTAGGCTGGGACCTCCACTAACGCACCAGCGGCTATTTATTTTAGCCGATTGATATGTTAGACAGCCGAAATGAATGTGAAATAAGCAGTTTTAGACATGCGGAAATCGTTTCCCAAAGTTTGAAGGAGGTTCAATCAGTAGGTAAAAAATACGATTTCAGGAAATCGACACCTTAGACTGAAAGGCACGCAGTTCAGCCGCGCGTTCCGAAAGGCACGCAGTTCAGCCGCCCATTCCAAGACTAACGCAGTTCAGCCGTGCGGTCCGAAAGACACGCAGTTTACCGCTCCAGACATAGGAACTGCGTGAGTCTTGGATTAAGCGTCTGAACTGCGTGTCTTTCGGAGCGCGCGGCTGAACTGCTTTAGTCTTGGAACGGGCGGCTGGACTGCGTGCCTTTCAGTCTAAGGTGTCGAAATCTTGGTAGGTACGAAGTTAATTAATATTTTTGTTTCACTAAATTTTTCGGTAGAAGATGGTTAATACAGAAATTTGCTTTAAAAATTCTAGCCTTATGGGTCATGTTACTAAATTTCTTTAATATCAAGGTCACTAGTTCAGCGGGTCACATGCCAAATTTTACCTTTCTAGCTAAAAAGATTTAGAAGTTAGTCACTCAGTAAAAATCATCCGATCAGCTTGATTTTTGAACTGTAGGCTCGTTATGCAATAGGCATTAGAACACTGCTTTTACATTTTTATTCTAACATGTCGTTCGAAATTTTATTTTTTGAACTTCTGTGCATGAGTAGAATCAACAAGTCCCCGGCCCCGCCGGTCCTCATCCCCTGCGCGCCGCGCCGAGGGGTCGAGCAGCCGCGACAATGGCGACTCGGCTCCGCTCCCCTTTCCACGCTGCTTCCCCGTGACAAGCCGAGTATTACCATAGAAACAGAGATTTTAGATCGAAATTTCTCAAAATTGGCCACTAAGTTTGGGCTGGCACTTCAGCAGTGAACTAAGGAGATTGAGTTCTACCTCTCTGCCAAGTCTTATGAAAATCGTATAGAAAAATCAGGATTTAGGTACACACTAAATTCTTATGAACTTTTTTTATACGTAGCTACCGATTTCTATAAACATGCTCTATTTACGCATAATTTCGTGCGCAATTATGAAAAAAATTGTTCATAGTCGGCTCATTTTGTTCATAATTGGGTACCAAATTATTCATAAATAGAGCATGTTTACAGAAATCGGTAGCTGCGTATAAAAAAAGTTCATAAGATTTAGCGTGTAAAGGGCCACACTGATTTTAAAAAAAAAATCCTGGTAGGCACGAAGTTCGTTAATGTTTTTGTTTCACAAAACACTTCGGTGGATGATGGTTTATGTAGATTTTTAATTTAAAATTTCTAGCCTTATGGGTCATGTTATTAAATTTCGAGGGGGCCACAACTCCTGAAATCATGTGTTCACACGTGTCGCCATCCATCCGCAATCCTTTGCAATCTACCGAAATCCTGTGCAATCATCAGAAATCTTTGAAATCCTCTGCAATCTACTGCAATCCCGCGAAATCCCCTGCAATCTTCCGCAATCCCTTCGAAATCCTCTGCAATCTCACGCAATCCCTCCCCAATGCTTTGCAATCTTCCGCAATCCCTCCGAAAGCTGCCGCAATCCTTTGCAATCTTAGCGGAAACAATTCGTAATCTTTTAATCGTCCACTAATTTCTTCACACTCACACCCACCGCCCTTTTTCTAGTTGGCCTTACTTACGAGAGCCGAGCTGAGTGGGTGATATGCTCCCTGCTGGAGATGGCTCGTAATTGAACACATGTTCAAAGAAATTTCACCTGCTCCCCTGTCTGACATGGAAATGTCAAACGAATCCTTATCCCAAAATTTAGATTGTATTTTTTTTATGTCATACTGTAATTTTAAAATTTCATGGAAAGGAGTGACATCGCTTTTGTTCCTGCGAGTTGAACCTCCATGAAACTTTGAAAAACGATTTCCGCAGGTCTGAAACTGCTATTTTCACATTAATTTCGGCTGCCTAACATTTCCTTCAGCTAAAATAAATAGTTAAAGTCGCTAGGTGCGCTAGCACTAAGTTGGTGTGCTGTCGTGTAAACAACGCCTTAACTCCGCGTTTTCCCCGCAGAGCGCACCCCCGTCGCGGCTGCGGCGCGCTTGCCCGCGATGTCCTGGGCGTACCAGAGGTATCGGTTAGGGCCCCGGCCCGGCCCGCTTCGCTCCCTCAATGCGCCCGATCAAGGGGACGGTATTGTTTCCCTTTGACCGTGACCTGCCGCCCTTTCGAAGGAGGGTGTCTTTCTCCTCTTGTCGTTAAGGTGTCGGCCCTATTGTCGGAGAATATTCATTGCTTGAAACTTGCCTTATCATTTCGAACTTAGAAATATCTAGCCACTATCTTGACTATTGTAAACTAAACAAAACTACTGGGTTTTCTTACAGTCTTATTTTATACTCACAATAATTTTACCATAGTTATAGAAACTCCGTTGTCTACCAGGATTTCGTGAAATCGTATTTTTTTTTTTTTTAAATGTATATATATATATATAGGAATAAATTGTTATCAATGTACAGTCCGAAACTAATAGCTTTACAAGTCGAGGACAAAAGTTAAAGAAAGGCCACTTGCCGTAGATTAACGATCTTTTTCGCATCAAGTTTACATCATGTTTGTTTGTATAAAACTTAGTGGTAATTTTACTCTTTTTACTCTTTTGTTTACGCTTTCAGCTTCAAACATATCACTTCTCAATGTCATGGTCTAGGCTTCTTCCAACTGCTAGGAGTCTTGAGGCTAATCAAGCTGCAATAAACTTTTATGACAATCTGCTACGTGCACTAGGCGCAAGCAACATCGAGCCGGTGGTAAGTATAACTGTGAAGGTGAGGGAAGCTTTAAAAACCGAACAGTGTAAGGGAGAGTGGGGCAGTGTGTAACGGATTTTGGAATTTGGTTATTTCAGTCAAACTATGCAGACATTTTGGGAAAAATAAAGATAAAATGTTAGATTGGACTTTTACCGAGGCTGGAAGTTGCTCGAATGGATTACTGAGCGCATTGTGTTGTGTATGACCTAGAGCTTGTTGAATGAAGGTCTGCATTTGTTACACACTGCCCCGCCCCGGGGCAGTGTGTAACGACAGTGGGGCAGTGTGTAACAAAGGGGATGATTGAGATCAGAAGACAGCTAGAAAGGGAGGAAACAGCTTCTGCTTGCTTCCTTTGGTAGCTAGCTAGCTGCTGATTTGTTTGTAGTATTTTTCAACAAAATTAATTTTATGTTAATGAAATTTTCCTGCAAATAGTAAGCTTTTAATCAAAAATGGAAAAGCATAACAATTATTTTGTATATTTTGTGAATATTTACTAAAAACGGACAAAACTGCTTTAATGAGACTGTTGGAGCATATGCATGTCACTGACATAACCAACTAAGATCATTCGTATTGTTACAAACTGCCCCAGAGTTTTCTGATACCATCTGTTACACAGTGCCCCAAGGTAAGGGAGAGTGGGGCTATTCCGGACACGGGGTAATTCCGGACACTTTGAGTTTCACATGGTTACAGTGAAGTTAGCTCAAAAGCCCTTCTAACAGATGATGATAATCCGTTCAAAAAAAGAATCCCAAACCACCAAGGCGCAAGGTCAAGCCATTTGGCTGCGGTCGCTTCACGAAGTTTGAGTTCCCCCCAAAAAGGGCAAAAGCTACATCTCTACTTCGTATTTCCATGGACATATCGTTCCTAAACATCAATGACAGTCCCATGACTAAAATTTTATCATATTATATGGTCCTTAGACTTTACTTAGGCGTTTCGAGAGTGGTCGCATGGCTCGTCGTTTTCGTACAATTAGGATTTGAAGGTTCTTACTACATTCGGGGTAAATCCGGACAATTAGTGGTGTTTTCTTGAATTTTCGCCTTTATGTTCATGTGGTGGGTTAAAAATTGTTAACATACATCTCAACTGTCCAGGAGAATGAAAAACGAGCTAGAAGTAGCATTTTATCCAAGATAAAAAGTCAATTTAAGGCAACGGTGTGAATTTAACGGTATAAATAGTGAGTATTCCTTATAAAATCGCTGTAAGTAACAAACCAATAGTGTAGTTTTCAGCACATATCCTTTTACGCCTTCTTTAAGCATGCCTCTCATCTAAACAAATGAAGCGGAAGTCGAGCGGTTTAGAATATTTAGGTCGTCCGGAATTGCCCCATAGGTTGTCCGGAAATACCCCGGCCATGGGGCAATTCCGGACAAATGCCGGGCTACAGTTACGCCCCTATACCTCCTTAACCGTTGATTCGATTTGGCTTTCATATGTATCATTTTGAAGGGAAAGGTTCATACTTCATGCTCAAGTAATAAAATTAGACCTCAGTAGCATATACAAGGTTACAGAGCGAAAACAAAAAAAGCGTCCGGAATAGCCCCACCCTCCCTTACACTGCCTTGTAAGTGGCCTCGTAGGGCGAGAAACTTCGAGGTTCTGTTAGCGGCAACAACCATTTTGCAAGTGTAAAGCTACATGCTTCGAAAAAAAATATATATTTAGGGGGTAGTTTGTAACCAATAGAACTCAACCCAAAAAGATTATGTCGTAAAAGTACGAAAATTACCTGAAAACCGGGTGATTCTAATTTTGCCGCCCGTTTACCACCATTGCACCTTCTCGACAATGGCTATCTCGATTGCAAATGAACTAAGTCAACCAGAAGATATAATATGCACATTCAGATTCGGTTTCGGACGCGCCATATTTGAATTACGGACTTCTGTTACACACTGCCCCTGTTACACACTGCCCCACTCTCCCTTACATTGCTCACTGACAAATCATTGATCAATATTCACGGTTCAGTTTTCGGAGTATGTTATTAAAACGCACGCTTTCTTTCATATCGATGACTGCACCAAAAATAGAACCAGAGTGGTCTCTGCTGGCTTTTACCTAATCTATGCTGGAACTCTTGGTTTAAGAAATACACTCCTCTAATGTTTGGAGACCCTATAAAAGGAACAAAACTACACTGTAAAAACGCAGCGGCCGTTTTTAATGCCACAGAATTGGCATTCTTTTTCGAACACCAATTAACGGCCACTTTCAATGCCAAATTTTGGCCTTCTCCTAGGAATGCCAGTATTCTGGCCAATTTAATGCCAAAAATTGGCCTTCTCCTGTGAGAATACTTATTCTCGTCATTAAAAGTGGCCACAAATTGGCGTTCGGTAGGAGGAGGACATTGGTTTATCAGTGTAGTCCATTCATTCGTTTCCCCCGCCCCGAGCCGGTTTCGAAGAGGTGCGACACGGCCGTGGTCGAAAATGTTCGAAATATGCTCAGTATAGGCCCATTTGAAAACTTGGCTCGTTGGACAAGTATTTAATTTATCAGCGAACAGAGTCTGTTGTAGTTTTTTGAACTCTACAATCTTGCTTCTGTTCATCATCTCGGGTAAAATCGGATTTTCGAGCAAATACCGAAAACCTGCAATACTATTTTTTTTATTTAGTTTCTGAAAACTTTTATAATTGTTTTTCAGTGCCTTGATACAGGTTGGCAGGATTTGCACCAGGTGACTCGTTGTGAAAGCAGACCCCTAAGATCCCCCTAAAAATCGAACTCTCTAGCTCAACACTCAAGACAGACAGACAGACAGACATACTGACAGACAGACGTACGAACAGAGAGACAGGAAGAAAAAAAGGAGGAAAAATGAGAAAAAATATTGAAAACCACAGGCAGCAGACGGAAAGACACCAGGTCGATTGCATAAGCCCGCTCTCGAGCTTATTGAAAGCAGAAGGACAGGCTAAAAAGTGTATTGAATTTGTCATCGAGTAGGGCAACTTTTCTGCACAGTTACGTTTCCAATTTCAAAAATCCTTCCTCTTACGACCCATGCCTCCCTCCTCTCCCCCCCCCCCCTCTCTCTCTCTCTCTCTCTCTCTCTCTCTCTCTCTCTCTCTCTCTCTCTCTCTCTCTCTCTCTCTCTCCCCCCCCCCCTCCCTCGCTCCCTTCCTCCCTCCCTCCCTCCCTCCCTCCCTCCCTCCCTCCCTCCCTCCCTCCTTCCCTCTCTCAAAACTACAACGCCTCACAACTGACCCGAATGAACATGTAATAGTTTTTATTGGGTAAATCTCGGTTAGTGTGCGGTCGTGATTGTCAAAGTGGCAACACCCTTACCCTCAAGCTTAAGACTTCATAATGACTAAATTATGTTTCTTCGGGCTGGTCATTAAATCGCTTTTTCCATTCCTAGGTCACTCTTCACCACTGGGACGTTCCGTCTGGAATTGAGAATGGTTGGTTAAATTCCAGCGCACCTGATTATTTTCTGGATTATGCCACTTTCGCGTTCAGTCTCTTCGGTAATAGGGTAAGTAAATGAGCCATGACATGCACCGTTAGTGAAGTCTCACTTTGATGTTCCATGGCTACGCTATGATTAATTGTCTACTTAAGCTCTTGGTACTCACTTCCCAAAAAGTTTCTGGTAACTTATTGTTATATTTCAATTGCGGGGCGTCATTAGGGGAAAGAATTTTTCAGCCTGCCATTAATAATTTCAAACTGAAGCCAGGAAAAACTTAATTTAAGAAACACTTTTCGATAGAATTTGAAGTGTTTGTATTGAAAAGCATGTTCACTCTGTAAATACACTACATAAAAGCGATGTAAGAGAAAAATGTAATTGAATAAAATTCACTTCAACCTGAAACAAAATTATGTCAGTTGGGTCAGTGTTTACTTTAACGTGGAAATCATTCGGAACAGTATCAAATTTTGGGGCTCCTTTTAGGCATGCCTCACGAGTGTGCAGCCAAAAGTCCCGAAAAATCTCACCGTCCCGAATTGGCCCAAATGGCGTTCAAAGTTCTAATTTTAAACACTTCTTTGAACGCCTGTACTTTCGTTAATAAATATCACAGAAAGTCACGATTTTTTCTGGAATCTACGAGTTACACTGGTAAAACAAATGTTTAGTTTCTATACATCATGGTGAATAGTTGGCAATTCTATACATGACATGATGTATAGCAGGAACTAAACATGACAAGATGTTTAACACCTATACACTTCGCTAATGTTTAGAGGTTAAACATTTCGTCATGTATAGAAGTATACACGTGGGCGAAACTTCACATGGAAAAGCATAGGGATACCACGCTGCGCCAAGTGTATAGCCCACTGAACACTTGCAAAGTGTTTAGAAAATAAACATCTGCTGATGTATAGTTTGAACTAAACATGATATAGTGTTTAAGTATTAAACATTAGCAGTTAAACATCATTTGATGTATAGAACTATACATTTGTTTTACCAGTGCGTCGAACCGAGAAAAAACCGCAACTCTCTGCGATATTTATGGATGAAAGTACAGGCGTTCAATGAAGTGTTTAAAATTAGAACTTTGAACGCCATTTGGGCCAATCGGGACGGTGAGATTTTTCGGGACTTTTGGTTACCCTCGCGTGAGGAATGCCTAAACCGATCCCCCAAATTTGGTACTGTTCCGAACTTTTTCCACCTTATGGCTAATTTTGGCAAAAAATGACTGGACTGTAAGGAAACAGTCACAATCATTCAAAGGAATAAACATAAAATTATGAAGAAGCTTTCAAAAACATGCAAAACTGCGCCCCCTGGCTTAAATGAGTAAATCTTAAATCATGTAGGCTCGTAATAAAGAACAGCGGGGGTCCAGGGAGCGGTAGCCCCCCGGCTTAAATGAGTAAATCTTACATCATGCAGGCTCGTAATAAAGAAAAGCGGGGGTCCAGGGGGCGGCAGCCCCCGCAGCCCCCTGGCTTAAATGAGTACAGTAAATCTTAAATCATGCAGGCTCGCCAGCGCCGCAGGCCTAGGTAGATGTACGCAGGCCCGTCGCAGCGTAACAGTGTTTTGCGAGATATCGCGAAGCCTGTTACGAGAGACGGTGTCTGGCGTACATCTACCTAGTAAATAAATAAAAGCGGGGGTGCAGGGGGCGGCAGCCCCCTGGCTTAAATGAGTTAATTGGCTGAGCGATAGCGAAGCCTATTACGCCACTGGAGTGCTAAAAAAGTTCAATGTCCGTGTGTCTGTCTGTCTGTCTGTCTGTCTGTCTGTCTGTCTGTCTGTCTGTCTGTCTGTCTGTCTGTGTGTCTGTCTGTCTGTGTGTCTGTTCGCACGATCACTCGAGAACGAGTCAGGATATCGACCTGAAATTTTTACTGTAGCTTCTTGGCCTAAAAAGCTCGGACGAGTTCAAATATGAACACTCTAGCTCAAAAATTAACCCTGCTAAAAATTGATTTGTATTTTTAAAAAGAATCAGATTTTAAATATTACAAAATTTTATGGTGTCCTAAGGGGTATCTCGGCGAGTTGCGACCCTTTGGGCGAAAATTTCGACGGCAGCCCCCTGGCCTATTTTTAATCAATAAAAGCGGGGGTCCAGGGGGCGGCAGTCCCCTGGCCTATTTTACATTAAGAAAAGCGGGGGTCCAGGGGGCGGCAGCCTCCTGGCTTAAATGAGTAAATATCAAATCATGCAGGCTCGTAATAAAAAAAGCGGGGGTCCAGGGGGCGGCAGCCCCCTCGCTTAAATGAGTAAATCTTAAACCATGCAGGCTCGTAATAAAAAACTAGGTAGATGTTCGCCAGACACCGTCTCTCGTAACAGGCTTCGCGATAGATCGCGAAACACTGTTAGGCTGCGACGGGCCTGCGTACATCTACCTAGGCCTGCGGTGCTGGCGAGCCTGCATGATTTAAGATTTACTCGTTTTAGCCAGGGGGCTGCCGCCCCCTGCACCCCCGCTTTTTTTTTTATTACGAGCCTGCATGGTTTAAGATTTACTCATTTAAGCCAGGGGGCTGCCGCCCCCTGGACCCCCGCTTTTCTTTATTACGAGCCTGCATGATTTGAGATTTACTCATTTAAGCCAGGGGGCTGCCGCCCCCTGGACCCCCGCTCGCCTCTTTTCATTATGTAACCAATATTTATATTTATACGCGAGGGGCCCGAGCCCCAAAACCCTTCTCCGCAGAGCCAAACAGACAAAATTTTTGCCCCAAGGATCGCATATCGACAAATTACCCTGAAAACGACACCCAACATGTATTTTGACGACTTTTCGTCCACATTTACCGATGTAGTGGCTAAACAGTAAGAGACACTGTAAATCGAGGAGTGAGAAATCTCGCTCTCAGGAGAGCGAGATTGGTGACCCAAATTTTGTCACTCCTGGGAAGTCATATTATTAAATATCACTCCTTTTGAGTCGCTTCTATGACTCAAAACGAGCGATATCTAGTGATCTCGCTCGATTTGAGTGAGGCTTATCACTCCAAATGAGCGATATAGAATCTCCTCACTCCTTTAGGGCGATGTTATATGCCTCGCTCAATTTCAGTCAGAAACATGACTTTTAGATTTACAGTGGATAGAGCAAAACGGTCGGAAATTTCGACCAGAGGGTTGCAACTCGCCGAGAAACCCCTTAGGACACCATAAAATTTTGTAATATTTAAAATCTAATTTTTTAAAAAATACGAATCAGTTTTTAGCAGGGTTAATTTTTGAGCTAGAGTGTTCATATTTGAACTCGTCCGAGCTTTTTAGGCCAAGAAGCTACAGTAAAAATTTCAGGTCGATATCTTGACTCGTTCTCGAGTTATCGTGCGAACAGACACACAGACAGACAGACAGACAGACAGACAGACAGACAGACAGACAGACAGACAGACAGACAGACAGACAGACAGACAGACAGACAGACAGACAGACAGACGGACATTGAACTTTTTTAGCACTCCAGTGGCGTAATAGGCTTCGCTATCGCTCAGCCAAAAAAAAGCGGGGGTCCAGGGGGCGGCAGCCCCCTGGCTAAAACGAGTAAATCTTAAATCATGCAGGCTCGCCAGCGCCGCAGGCCTAGGTAGATGTACGGAGGCCCGTCGCAGCGTAACAGTGTTTCGCGATCTATCGCGAAGCCTGTTGCGAGAGACGGTGTGTGGCGTACATCTACCTAGTGGTTACATTGAGGTAGATTAGCGAGGGGGTATGCACTTGCGTAATAGTCGGGTCACACGCCCAGTAATAGAGGTGTAATAATCGCGTAATACACGTAATAGTTCGTAATACATGTATTACACGAAATGCATGCGTAATAGACGTAATGGCCGCGTAATAGTGCGTAATGTCCACGTAATATCGGCGTAATAGTGCGTAATGTCTACGTAATATCCGCGTAATAGTGCGTAATATCCTAGTAATAGCCGCGTAATACCGTCTCCGACACGTCTCGATGACGGAGTATTAACCGATTTGTCTCTACCCCTCGCTCGACTGTTGTCCTTCCCCGTGAGGCAGTTGCAGAGAGGATGAGGGTAGGGGTAGTCTAGCCTAGCCCAAGCCAGAGTCGGTGGTACAACCAGCCACAGTGGTTTTTTGTTTAGAATTTTCTTTGGACTTTTTCAAGGGAAATTTCTTTCATTTCAAGGTCTAATGTTTTGCAAGTAACATTTTAGTCCATGCCGTATTAGCCATTTTGATAATAGGATATAGAATAGTTTGAGTAGGTATCAGTTTCACGTACGCCTACCGAGTACTTTCCTCAAAATGTAAATAATCCAGTTTGGGTGTTTGACTACGGAAACAAAAAGTGTGAGATTTAAATAAAACTGGTGCACGAATGTTCCGAAGATGGTCACAGAAAAAGATAAACAAGAACAGATAGAAACTGCTCCTCCAAACTTTTGTGCTGTGCTAATGTTATTGGCAAACACCCTAGGGAATGTTTGGCGTGCTCTTCAAGCGTAATACGCCTGTAATAGTCACGTAATATTCCTGTAATAGTAGCGTAATAGTAGCGTAATAGGAGTAATAGGCGTAATAGGCGCGTAATAGTCTCGTAATGAACCCGGAATACACGTAATGGAATGTAGTAGGCGTAATAGACGTAATAGAATTCTATTACAGCGTATTACCTCATTTCGTAATAGTCGGGTCGCGATATTTGGGAGTGCATACCCCTCGTAGATTAGGATAACCTATTTTAAAAGAGCAAAGTCAAAAAATCGAGATTGACAAAAAAGCTCCATACTCGAAATCGAAAAAAGAAAGTCAATAATCGCAATCGAAAAAGAAACTCCATAATCGAAATCGCATAATAGATCAAAATCAATGTCGATTATCGAACAACGTTTCGATTTTTGATTTTAAATAATTGAATTGAAGCGTTTTTCGATTATTGTCGATTACGATTATTGTCGACAATCGCACAGACCTAGTGTAACCTGTGTAATGCGTAACCAAATTTTTAAAAGTTCTCTCTAAATTCGACTAAATTGTTCCCATTTTAATGGTGCTAGCCCCAGAAATCCATGTGTAATCCAATCACGTAATCCTGTGTACATCCTAAATCAAAGTGGTGGCCCCCTGGGAATCCATCAAGGTCAACCCGATTCAACCCGCTTCAGCTCGATACGAGATGAGGGCGAGGACGGCGGGCGCAGCGCGGAGGGAGCAGCACGGGTCCAGCTGGGGCGGAACGGCCGGGTTAAATGAGTCACATCGCGGTTCGAGTCGAGTCGGACGGGCTAGAAGCAGCGCCTGCGCTCAGTCCGCCTGGAGTCTGGCGGAGTCATTCCCGACTCACCTGACATGCCCCGACCTATATGGGTCGGGTCGGGCGGGTAGGGTTGGGCAAAGCCGTCAGCCGAGCTCGGGCAAGCAGCGCACAAGCCGATATACCCACCCAATCAAAAACACTGGCAGTGAGTTCACCCCACTGGGCCAGATATAGTTGACGCATTATTGTTGAATGCTTGTTCTATGTCAGCCGTAATTTTTGCGTTGCCACATATCAATGTTTTTTTCGAAACTTGTCCATAGTTGCCATGCGTTATAGTTTTGGGATCCCCGAAATTATACAAAATAAAAAAAAATAAAAAAATAATAATAAAAAAAAAAGACCACGCGACCGTGACCAAAAAGTTTCGGAGGGCCGGAACTTGAAAGCAGATGATACGTATGGTAGATGTCCCTACGCGTTGCAGGCCGCAGGGAAGCGGAGCGCGGTCGCGCGTCGCGCGAAATTCCCCTGTGAAATATTATGCCACACTGACTGCTCGCTCTGCCGGTAGCTCTCTGCTGGCTGCGCTGCTCTCTGCATACTGCTCGCTGTACGACAGTACAAGCAGGCTGAAACCTTCGTATCATCTGCTAAAAATCTGAATGAAATCCATGAAATCTGGAAATCAGAGGAGCCTCTCGGCAGCATCCTTCTTTGAAGCAATGTCAACTCAGTCGGCTCATGTCAACTGCACGGCAAATCTGAAGTCTGGGATTCTCAGGTACTTTTTGGCGTTTCCAGACTCGAGTCTGGAAACGGGAAATTATTTCCAGACTTCTCCTGGGCGCGCGGCCCTTTTCCCAGACAAAACCTGGGAAGCGCCTCTTTTCCAGACTTTACCTGGGAAAGAATCACCGTTTCCAGCCCTTCACCTGGGAAGCCGTGGGCAAGCGGCTCTTTCCCAGACTCCTCGACTTGCCCACGGCTGCCCAGGCGAGGGGCTGGAAACGGTAATTCTTTCCCAGGTAAAGTCTGGAAAAGAGGCGCTTCCTAGGTTTTGCCTGGGAAAAGGGCCGCGCGCCCAGGAGAAGTCTGGAAATAAATTGCCGTTTTCAGACTCGAGTCTGGAAACGCCAAAAAGTACCTGGGAATCCCAGACTTCAGATTTGCCGTGTGGAGTCCGCTGTCGTGATTCCTGCGAAATATTTGCACCGTGGTTTGTCCAAATCTGCTTAGAAAACATAAATGGCTACTTTTAAACATGGACAAAGTTTTAAGAGTGTAGTTTCTTAAGCGGGAGGGTGGGCTGAATAGAAAGGAAAATCTCCCTTCGTCCCAAACCGTTGTTTCTTTTCTTTTTTTCTTCAGGTAAGGCGATGGATTCTTCTCTACGACCCAGTTACCCTTTGTGTCGGTGGATACGAGACGGGGGAGATAGCACCCGGTCTAGTAGACTTATCAGGTACAGCTGCATATAAATGTCTCCACAACCAGATCCTGGCGCATTCCATGGCTTACCGCGCCTACAAAGAAGACTTTGCTGATTGGCAGCAAGGTAATGTAAACAACAGAAATTTTGGCCTTCCTGTTGTTTTTGAGCTTTTAAACGTGTTTGAGAACAAGGTTCGGCTAGAACAGGGCTGTTAACGTCAATGTCGATGGTTAACGCGATAACGTTAACGAAGGTAATACAACGGAACGCGCTTCATTAGCATTTTTCAGTAGTCGTCAATGTAAACGCGTAACGCTCTTACCCTAGGAGAAAAAGACAGCAAATCGAAAGAAAGCCGTGACCCACACATTAAATAGACGTACAAAGACAGTCCTAGAGAGTCTAGGATGCGTGTATATAGATCTTAAAACGTCAATAGACCGAGCTACACATGTCTTAGACCGTTTACAAGAGGTATAGTTGGTCTTTATCTAGCAATAGACGTCTATTATATATCTATAGATGGTCTACAACATCTCTATTGTCCACCGGTCTTCAGATAGATAGAATGTATATGTCTATCCCCGGGGGGAGGGGGGCTCAGGCGCCCCCGAAAAAGGGAGAGAAGAGAAAAAGAAAGGGAGAAAAAAGAAGAAGAAAAAGAGGGCAAGAGGGAGGGACAGAATGGGAGAGGGAGACGGTAAATCCAAAGCCCCCTGATCCATCCGAGGGATGCACCTCACGAAAATCGAAAATCTTCTACAAACTCGATATCAGTACTACGTACGCCTAAAGTCAAAGTTGCGCCGTTTAAAAGCGGATTTCGCTGCATTTTGGCAAAATATTACGCGTATTACGGTGTAATTCTCGAATGAGGTGTACAGTGTATTTCAGAAGTGAATATCTCCAGAGATCCAGCCGAGTCTCCGTGCGGCCGGGCAGCGCCACGAGTCGTGTCGGCACGCTGCGCTCTTTGACTCTCACTATTAAAGTCACGGTTTTCTAATCGCTTCTGATTGTGTTTCCTAAAAAAGTCATTTTTTTTTTCGCTCGCTTCGCTCGCAATGTTTTGAAAATAATACGAAAATTTAGCCCATTTGGTACACCTTTGCAGTCCGGCTCGTTTCTCATCTTTTATCAATTTCATCTATTGTTATTGTTAACCCGCTTTAGCTAGCAGTTTTTGAACGATTCCTACAGGAACCGCTCTGTTTTGACAGCATAAAATCAAAAAATATTCCTCGCTTCGCTCGGAACTACCTCTTTCTGCCATTCAGCTAATGGATTTAGGTCTACACGGTACGCACTGATTTTTCCATAAAATACGATTTCCCGAAATCCTGGTAGGAACGAAGTTCGTTTATGTTTTTGTTTCACTAAATACTTCGGTAGATTATGGTTTATGTAGAAATTAGGATTAAGGCCTACACGGTGCGCACTGATCCTTAAAAAACAGTTTTAAAAGTTTCAGTTTCATCGGGAACACTAAATTTTAAAGTATTACATTTTCAGTCGATTTTTTGGGGGTCCCCTGAAAGTAGGCAACCTGCACGCCGCCTCCCCCCTCAGCTGTAAGCTAGATCCGCCCCTGTGCCCTAGATGTCAGAGAGAGAGAGACGTCTCTCACTCCGACGAATAGAAGACGTCTATAGATCGTATACGAGGTGGGTAGCAAATCTACACCTTTCTGTAGCTGGCTTTTAGGCGTCTAATAGCCGTCTAGATCTATATGTCTGATAGATGTCTATCTCACGACTGATAATAGACGTCTCTGGGTGGTCTGCGAGTTGGCTAACAGATCTATAGATCACGTAGATGTATACATCACCTTGTAGATGGACTTTCGGTGTCTAGTACCCGACTAGCACTATACTGCATTCTAGACGCTTATCAGTCCACGGATAACGTGTTTAGACCAGGGGCGCGTGCACGGGGGGGCTCAAGGGGGGCAAGGGGCTGGGCCTCGCCCTAGAAACCCTACTGGTGGACACTCTGGACCAAGCACAGCACCAGAGGCGTCGGATGTCCTCCGCGGCAGGGGCGGATTTAGCTTACAGCTGAGGAGGTGGGGCGAAACGTGCAGGTTGCCTCCTTTCAGGGGATAATCGCAATATTAGATCCCTTCCATCGAAATATTGAAATTTCAGTGGATCCATGCGTTTTTATCAAGATTTCCCGATACAGGGGCGTTTTAGGGGGGGGGGCGATTTCTGTCCTCTAGACAGACGCTTGAAAGGTAGGCAAATTGTGCTACAAAACCCATACAGTCAAGTGCCCTAATTTCGGACTTGTGCCCTAATTTCGGACAGTTTGCAGAGAAGTGCTTATTTCAAGCTATCTCGGTCACCTTTTGAGATATTCAAAATCCGAAGACGGGCATCGTAAAGTTTGCAGTGTAGAGTACGAGGGAACCGCAACTAGGTTTGAGCGCGTACACCGGCCGCCCGGAAAACTGGGAAGACCGGGAAGACCACCAGGAAAACCAAAGAAAACCGAAGAAGACCAATAAAACAGAAGGCCATAAATGGTAAGGGAAAACCGAAAAATATTAGGGAAGACCGGAAAACTTGAGGGAAGACCGGAAAACTTGAGGGAAGACCGAGAAATTCTAAGGAAGACCGGAAAATGTTATGGAAGACCATTGAAGGTGAGGGATAACCACAGAAAACGGCAGGAAGCCTTCAGAAGATCCTAGAAAAACAGATGAGTGCGAAAACCAAGAAGAAGTTGGGAAGACCGGGAAAACCATAAGGAAAACCTAGGAAAACCAGGAAGCCCACAGCATGTGTACACCGGCAGACCGTACTTGCGGACCCCTCGGTAGGGTACCATATTTCGTCAAGTCGCTTGAAGTACCTGTACAATTTAACAGCACACAGAAATTTAAAGTTAAAAAAGCATATGGAACAAAATTGCTGTTTTGAAATAAGCTCCCCCAAAAAACGAGGCTCATGTAGGTGTGAGCTGCCCCATGGTTGGTCCTTTCTCGAATGAATGTGTGGTATTTTGGCTTACAGAACTACATAAAAACAACTTTTTAAGTCAAACCGTTTTTCGGTACGGAACGATTTTCGAAAGTGCTACAATTTCGGACAGTCCAATTCTGTGGCATAGAATTACATTTGTTTCGATGTTTGTGCCAAAGACTTATGTTTTCGCCATCAGGAAGAAGCGAAATTGTACTTTTGACTATCACCTTTACAACGCCGTTTCCGGATTTGAGACGCCTCAAAAAACTGCGAAGATAGGAAGCATTTAGCACTCCTCTGAATTTTGTCCGAAGTTACAGCACATTTGTCCAGAGTTAAAGGCGTTCACAAAATCATCCCATTTTTCTGTCCAGTTTTCATTTCTCAGGGTTGAGTTAAAAAATCGGTTTGGATGTCATTCAACGAATTGTGACCTAGGCTATCCTAAGTGAAAAGTAAACCTGCTGGGTTAGGCCAAAATGCATGTGTGTGTGTCCGAAATTAGAGCACGTGTCTGAAATTAGAGCACTTCCGTTCCTAGTTTCGGACACTCTTCCGATGATTGCTGTAGCCTCCCATCTGTAGAAAGAAATTCGACATGGGTATCATTCGACGTGTCTCGAGCCACAGTATTTCCAATCGCAACAGATTTTTCATATTTTATCATGCCTAAGTTACACGTAAGAAAGGAAAAACCGCCCAATTCGTCCGAAATTAGGGCACTTGACTGTATATATAGGCAACCTGTTCCTAGTGTGTGCTTCAAAGCACGCATTAGGAAATGCATGCCTGCCATGGTATGCACTTGGAAGTGCATGCCTACTCCTACTACCCAACATAGCAGAATGCTTTGGTAAGTACACTTCAAACTGCATACCACGGCAGGCATGCACTTCCTAGTGCATACTTTCCTTGGCAGGCATGCATCTCATAATGCGTTCTTCGAAGTACACATTAGGAACACTGTACTAAGTTGCCTGTTGGGTTTGTAGTGTGCAAGGGGCACAACAAGACGCCAGACACAGTTGTGACTGCTGCAACGCAAGCTCGTCACGTGGTGCCCCTTGCAGGTAGGCATCCCGCCACGCTACGATGACATATATGGTGTTGGACAAGCCGCTGTCGGATAAAATCCTGTCGGACAAAAAAAAATTCTGATACGGCGCTTCCTCGTGGCGCATCTGCATCCCCGCGCTGCGCCCAGCTGCGCCCAGCTGCACCCAGCTGCACCCAGCTGCACCCAGCTGCACCCAGCTGCACCCAGCTGCACCCAGCTGCACCCAGCTGCACCCAGCTGCACCCAGCTGCACCCAGCTGCACCCAGCTGCACCCAGCTGCACCCAGCTGCACCCAGCTGCACCCAGCTGCACCCAGCTGCACCCAGCTGCACCCACCCAGTCCAGAAATCCCATGAGCGTTCCCATGAGCCATGGGACATCAAGGAATGTCATGGGAGACATTTCCCCATGGAGGATAACTTTCCATGTAGTTTTTGCCCACTTCCATGTGAGGTACTTTCCATGGAAATAAGGTTCCTTGGCAGCTGACCGTCTCTATGGAATAGAGCACTAACTCCATGGAGTAATAACAAAATGTTTAAGTCCACAAAACGACAAAGAGAAGACTGATCGAAATAAATGAAACACGGATATAGGGTGTCGGAAACGAGGCGGAGCCAAATCTGGTCTCCGTTTTTGCCTAGCTCAAGCCGTTTTCGAGTTGCCAGAAAAAAGTTATCAGATTTGAATGAACTTTAAATGGCCCTACTAAAATTCATCGCAGATGCTACATACCAAATTTCAGATCGAAATTCCAATAATTATAGATTTTACAGCCCTTTTAATTTTCATGGGAAATTGTTTCCATGGTAAAGATATGCAAGTGCCCAATGGGATAGGTCACCCCATGGAAAGACAACCGTTCCATGAAGTCCTCTCGCATGGCAATAATTTTTCCATGGAGCCTTTACCCATGGTAAGAAATTTCCCTTGGAGTCCTCACATGGAACGCGATATTCCATGGAATCTTGCTCCAAGGAAAACACTTTTCCATGGTAGAACGCCCATGAAAACAGACACCACATGGAATATGATGCATCTTACATGGAAAACAGACCTCTATCCATGGAAAAGAGATCATGGAATTCCATGGTCTCCATGGGATTTTTGGACTGGGCAGCTGCACCCAGCTGCACCCAGCAGCACCCAGCTGCGCCCAGCTGCGCCCAGCTGCGCCCAGCCCTAACAGAAATTGAAATGCCAAAATTGTCCCTTTTAAGTACCATAATTGTCCCTCTAATTTTTTAGGGACTTGGAGGGGATTTGGCACCTGCTCAAATCCCTCTGAAGTCCCTGCCACCTAAAATCCCATCGAAGTTCCATTTGCGATCGCGATGCGTTTTTGACCAAATCGAAAAAATGGTAAAGGAGGCCTCCGAGGTCGTTTTTAACACGTCAGATGGATTTCAGATGTTCAGAAACAATGTAGTGTATAGTATATATGTATACTTCATGCATGTTACATCCATGAACGGTGCTTTAAAACCGCCTGACAGCTATGCGACTCGGATTCAGCTGTAGAAACGCAGAGACCTCAGAGGGACCTCAGAGGGACCTCGCAAGGACTTTTGGCAAGTGGTAGCTACCAAATCCCAACTCCCCCAAATGACCGCTTTTGGGACCTCCACGGACTTCTGCCTTTGGACCTTCCGAGGGATCTCGCCTTTGGGACAATATTGGGACTTCGATTTTTGTTAGGGAGCTGCACCCAGCTGCACCCAGCTGCACCCAGCTGAACCCAGCTGCACCCAGCTGCACCCAGCTGCTTCCAGCTGCACCCAGCTGCACCCAGCTGCACCCAGCTGCACCCAGCTGCACCCAGCTGCACCCAGCTGCGCCCAGCTGCGCCCAGCTGCGCCTGCCGCGGGTCCTTATTGCGAAGCCGCGAGGACGCCGCGGGGCGCGACGCGCATCCCCCCGTGCAGGCGCCGTGCAGGCGCAAGACCCCTCTCCACACGCGCCGTGACGTCCGCCCCCCACTCCAGCTCAGGTGGCCTCAGCCAGCCGCCGTGCCACTCCCCTCCGTACCGCACTCTAGCGGGGCTGTGGTGGGGGGGGGGGGGGCGCCTCCCGCCACCGCCACCCGCTCCCCCCGCTCCCTACAGCGCCTGCAGCCAGCGCGCAGGCAACCCAACTGGCTGCCGTGTGTTCTCTGGGACACCCGGTATAAGGTGTTGGACAAAACGCTGTCGGACTAACGACTGAGACAAAAAGTTAAACAACATATGTTGTTTAAAAAGTTAACAAAACTTCTGCTGTTAATCAACAACAATTTTTTTTACAGTGTAGGCCCTGGCCCCCTATACTCTAAATGTTACTGGATATTTTTTGTAACTAACTATGAATGATTTTGTGCGTCACTAGACAAGATACAATATTGTGTGCCAATAGTTACTATTTGTAACGAACTACACACAATTTGTAACTAACTGCACACAAGTAAGAGGTAAAAATTGTATCTAGTTAGGGACGTGCAGAATCGTTCGGTGCTAGTTACAAAAATGTCCATGGTCATTTAGAGTGTACTGCCGACTCCCTTACGATCAGCCCTCTAGGCCCCGCCCTTCTGACCCCTAATGCTACCTTTGGTATCATTTGTTTAAAATGAAAATGCATGCTTATGTCTTTAACGTGCGCAGGTGAAGTGGGGTCGACTCTTTCCTTAGAGTTTGGCCAGCCTCTAAATCCGTCCAGCCAAGTCGATGTTGCGGCTGCTCAGCGCTATATGGAAGCGACCTTCTCCTGGTTTGCATACCCCTTACTAACTGGCGAATACCCGGAAACAATACTGCGAGCCGCAGCAGGTAGACTTCCATCATTCACGTCAGCGCAAAAGTCACTAATAAAAGGTAAGAACGAAGGCATTCATGTAGTGTCTAGAGCGCAAACCTGATTCTCCATTGAAACTGGATCAATGGTAGTCAAGGAATCATCAAACGCCACCCAACATAGCACAGCATCTGCCCGAGGGAGCCTCACAAGGGAACCTCGCCAAGTGTAAATTCCCGATTTTGATGTAACTTTGGGAAGTTGAAGGCCTTTATGTGTCTACCTCAGCCACATCAAAACTTGCTGCTCAATTTCATATCTAGGGGGTTTCCATGCTATAAAAGCAATAAAATCGACTTCCTGCTTCCCGGTACATGCATATGGGGAGTCGTCACTAGGGGTAACTCGGCGAGTTGTGACCCTTTGGACGAAAATTTCGGCCGTTTTGACGTATCTTGTACCTGGGCGCTAGAGTGGATTTTAGACTAACATGGACAAATTCTTTATTTTACCCCGGCCCGTACGTATAGGGTAAAATTAAATGTGAAATTGAGCAACAAATTTTGATGCAGCCGAATCAGAGACAATGAGGTGTACCATTTCCCGAAGTCTTATCGAAATCTGGAATTTACACTTGGCGGGGAGGAATGTGGGAATGCGTCGTTCAGTTCGGCAGCGAAAGCTGACTTCTAGAAATGGTCTTCGGCATTGCGCGCTGAGATTATAATTATACAAGAACGCTCATTTTTGATGTGATTTGGAACGTCACGAAATTTGTGTGAAATGCAGAGATTTATTTGATATGGGGGCGTAGCCCTTATCTTAATGATCATTCAAAGGACCAGTTCTTCTAAATGGTGTTTCAAAATATTTTTTTTCCTTTCAGGTGCGTTTGATTATTTGGGATTGAAGCATTCCTCTGCGAGGTTGTGTACTGAGGGCAAACCAAGGATTGCGACTCCATTCTACGAAGCAATAAATGTTACAACAAGCCTTGGTCGGAATTGGACACTGACGTCAAGTGGTCTAGAAGCGGTAAGATTGCCCATTTTGTTAGATTCAGCTGACCACAGACTTCAAACACCCAGGCTATTAAAACAGTTAGCTAAGCTCACCACCATCAAATAATTGACGAAGTGTTGCGGCTGAGTGTTAGCCAAACCTATTACGCCACTTTGTTAAAGTAAAAAGCTAGTGGTTGTGGGTTTGGTAGGTCGGAGGCTACTAAAAAGGTGGGAGGACCTAGTCTAGTCCGATGCACTAGGAAGCATGGACAATTGAGATTCCATCACTCATGGCTTTGATAAGAAAATAGATAAGATTACCAATTCCTCGCCTCGCCTATGGCTTTTGGGCTTCAAACAAATAGCTCTAATAACAAGTTGGTGGGCCGGTTTCTACGACGTTTTGTCCACGACCCTTTTGTCAAAAAGTTTTGGTCCATTCATTTTCTGTCGTCATTTTGGTAGGTCCACCCCTTGTTGTCCATGCTTTTCAGTGAAAAAAAAATATTGTGCAATATATGTCCATAATTTAAGACTCTCTCTCTTCTCAGACACAACTTAAGTTGCGCACTAAAAGCGAACATTTAGCCAACCAAAAGCGAACTGAAAGTGTACAGCAGGCGAACTGAAAGCGTACCGCAGGCAAACTAATGGCGACTCAAGTTCGTCAGTAGAAGAGAACTCATGACGAACTCAAAGCGAACAATGTTCACAAAACGTCACATTCGCGCACACTGTTAAAACCTTGCGAAGAAATGCTTCGCTTTACGAAGAAAATCGTTCGTAAGCTGCGAAGCATTAAGCTGCTTTCTTCGTAGTGTGCGAAGAAATTTCTTCGCAAGGCGGGGCTTGCGAAGAAAATACTTCGTATTGCGAAGCCTTACGAAGCAGCCAAATTCTTCGCAACGCTGCGAAGAATTTTCTTCGTAAGAATTTTACAGTGCACCTTGACGGACCGAAAGCAAACTGGGCAGCGAACCATGCGCGAACAACTTTGACTTGACTTGAGAGAACCAGGTCACAAACAGTAGGCCGCACCAATTTTTTTTTTTCCAGAACGTGGCCTTTTTTTGATAGATACTGAGTAGAAAGCTTGACCTGCGAAGTTTGAGCGCGCTACTCTTACCCGGTGCGCCCGGCGGGGCCCGGCGGGGCCGAGCGCAGCGGCTCCTCGTCATCCCCAAGGGGTCTACTTTCTGTCGCTCACGTCCAATCCGCTGCGTCGCTACCCCCCGCGAGTACACTGCTCAAAACATTTTCGAGTGCGCCAAAACCATTTCGGCAAGATTTCTAGAAAACGAGTTGTGCGATTCGAGTCGTTCCTGCACGCGCGCGTTCTCTACCCATAGGGGTACCAGTGGCCCAAAGGGCTTCCACCGGCGCCACCTGCATCACCGCCAAAACATCGATAATGTTGATCCGGCCGAGCGCCGCTCGTTCGAATCCAGCGCGGCAAGCGGCGGCCGCCGCCAGCCGGACTGGCGCGGCTCGACACGGACTGGCCGACCTGGTCCGGCGCTTCCGCTGCTCCGCGCTGCGTGGCCAGTGTGGCCAGACTTGGCGATTTTTCGTCGGTTTGGTGACACGGCCGGTCCGTGTCCCACCACTATCCTTGTTGTAACCCTTGTCGACCGCCCTGGTGGCGGCCCTTGTTGATCACTCATTCCTGTCCTGCTCTCTGAGCCTGCGGAGTCCCTGCCCCATTCCAAGTAAAGATCCCGTACTTGCTCTCGGCCCGACTACGCGGATCTTTACAATATTCAGAAAAGCTGTTCCAATGGTAATAATTTAAGGAAACTGGATAGGATTAAACAAACGCAAACCCAAAAAGACGGCCTCGCACCGAGTTTCGAATCAGCTCGTGTCGAAAAATATTACGAGCGGAGCGAGCAAAGAAAATTTTGGGGTCTGTAGGGCGCTAAAATACCTGTGCGAAAACGTGCCTGTGCTCGCGTACCAGGCTCCTGCCACGAGTCGTGCTACGGGCTCATACTACGGCGCCCGTGGCACGGTGCGCCCCATCGGAGCCCATTTTGGCGCCCCTCCGGGACGGAGTTTGGCACCTCTTCGGGGCGTTTAGGGGAAGGCATCGCCCCCGTGCCCCCACCAGCTCCCACGCCCTTGGTCACAAATGACCCAAGGTTGTTCACCGACCGAAGCCGGCTACTTGTGTGGCGAACCTTTAAAAGGTTATCGTCTTGTACGCCCGGGGTTCGCCACAAGGAACAAAAAGCGATCTAAAGGCTTTTCGCGTCGGGTTTTCCCATGGTAGAGAAGACCCAAATATTTGGGTCGTTTACACGCACCCCAAAATATGGGTTCAGACCCAGATATTTGGGTACGGACCCAAATGTTTGGGTTCGAACCCAAATGAGGACACGGACCCGAGTATTGGGGTCCTGAACTAAACATGGGGTTTCTCTCAGACGTTTTTAGCCCGCCCTTCTGCTTTGAAAAACCATAAAAGCGGGCTTATGCAAACGACCTCGTGTCTGTGTGTCTGTTCCACTAGAAGAAGATGAGCTAGAGACTTGAAATTTTCAGGGTATCTACAGTTCCACTCCTAGACAACGAAACGCCTACGGCAAATCCTGCCAACCCTCATTAAGGCACTGAAAAAAATTCTTAAAGTTTGCAAGGAATATAACAAGCTAGGCCCGCCCTTCCGCCAAACGTCGTTGCCAGCTCCGCTTCGCCGCGCTGGCAACTCCGTTCGACCGGGGGCAGCCTAGCTTGGCCTGCCGGCGGCGTTATGGACGGGCCTCCGGCCCGTCCTCGGAGTCACAGACAGGTTATAAAAAAATTTCTTTAAAAAGCGGGCCTTCGGCCCGCTTACTTATTGTCGCAGACCCACAAAACAATTCAAGCCTGCGGCCGGATGATACTTTTCATTTATTTTTTTTAAATTTAATTTTATTTTTAGATGTAAATTACTGCTTTGAATAACGGGCCTTCGGCCTGCTGTCCTATTGTCGCCTCTCGCGGTCATAGGGTACATTTTGGCCTTTGGTCTGATCATCCTTTTATTTATTTTTACAGATTATGCCTGTTTATTTTTTACATACCAGTGTAGTGGGTTTGCCTATCCCAGGAGTTACGGCGCCTTACGTGCAGATCGGCTAGGCAAACCCGCAACAGTGGCGTGTATTTGACTTGACAGAACACAGTGTTATTGAATATTACAAACGATTTTTAATATGTTCGTTTATCATGAGTATATGGGTGAATATGAAAAAAGTGTTAAATTTGTGTCCCTGGACCTTTATTCTGGAATGCGAGGCACACGAACATCGTTCCGAGTCAAAATCCATGTACAAGATCGAGATGGACCAGGGGCACAGTTTAGTCACGGCAATTTTAACACCAGAACGTCACGGGGATGACTGAAAGGGCCAAAATATGCGTTTTTCACGTGTCCCTGGATCCAGTTTTGAAGTTAAAAGTTCTAGGATATTCAGAAAAGGTTCATTAAGGTAAAAACCGAGAAAAGGTTTTGTTGTAGAATTAACCAACTATCATTTTAAGCATAAGCGCGTTCCGAAATGCCAAAAATTGGCTGAGTTATGACAATTTGAATGTCTGTCCCTGGGTTTTAGATACTTCCCGTTTTGCAAACATAAATCAAGTTTAAAAACTGGCCTGTCACTGTAGAAGTACACCATTAGTCAAAAAACAAGTCTTCAGAACCTACACTACAAGAATCAAGTTGGGTCAGACCTCCCGATCAAGTTTAAACATGTTTATTTGTACAAATTAGTGAGCGTACAAAGCTGAAAAAGAGTAAAATCCTGTCGAAAGACGAGAGGGGAAGGGGCAGGGGATAGAGGACCGTCGCCAGGTCCGTCACCGGGATGACCACCGCTCCTCGGGGCGTCACGGGGATGACACAGCACCCAAGTCTGTCTCGGGGATGACCGCCGCTACTAGGAAGGTCACGGGGATGACGACGCGACAGGACCGTCACGGGGATGACACCGCACTCAGGACCGTCACGGGGATGACTATAGCTTCTCGGGGCGTCACGGGGATGACACCGCACTCAAGACCGTCACGGGGATGACTATAGCTCCTCGGGGCGTCACGGGGATGACACCGCACTCAGGACCGTCACGGGGGTGACCACCGCTCCTTGGGGCGTCACGAGGATGACAACGCACCCAGGACCGTCACGGGGATGACCACCGCTCCTTCACGGCAAAAGTAACCCCTTGGATTCCCAGGAGCTTTTTGGAATTTCCAGGCGCGCCAGTCATTTTCCAAGAGCACCCTGGGTTTCGCATATATTTTTCCCAGGAGCAGCCTGGGTTTGCGGACGCTTTCCCAGGAGCACCCTCTGGGAATTTTGTGCCGAGCGTCTCTTTTCCAGGCCACGCCTGGAAAATAATTTCCGTTTTCAGAGTTGATCCTGGGAAAACGTGCGAAACGGCAAACCCCGAAGCTCCAACGGTACTCGACGTCATCCAGGGTGGACCTCGATGGGTCTCATCATGACCACCAATCCGGCACGTGTTTTCCGACTGTCGGGGAACCTGCTGAGGTCGGCCTCGAAAACCGTTTTGCGCTGCGGCCTTCGGTTCGCGAGATACGAGGACGTGCCACGACGTACCGGGAGCTCCGCGCCAAGGATACGTTCACATTTTGGAGGCCAAAGTGACCCTGGCGCCTTTCTCGTTGGGTGTCCGGGACTTCTGACTTAAGAATTGGGTTCCACAGGCTGTGGCGCTTCTGTCGACACCTCTCATACCCTTCTGTCACCTGACATTGAGGTTTGGCGGCGTCCTTAACAGTCGGATCCTGTTGAACACGACATATTTACAGGAATGCAGAGTTTCTAGCGCATTTCTAGCTCAGCTCCTTCGAGTGGAACAGACAGACAGACAAACAGACAGACAGACAGACAGATTGACAGACACCAGATCGATTGCATAAGCCCGCTCTGAAGCTTTTTCAAAGCAGAAGGGCGGGCTAAAAAAATAATTTGTTACATAAAATTTTATGGTTTCCTCAGGGGTATCTCGAAGAATTAGCGTCCTCTAAATGTAAATTTCGTCCGTTTCGCTCTATCTCTAACCGTTTTGGCGCTACAGCCACAGCAAACATCCAAACATCACAAAACATCATGATGGGTTTCGTGGCATAGGTTTTGCGTAATTGTGCGGCTTCATGGGCCAAAATTTCGTCCGTTTTGCTCTATCTCTTGCCGTTTTGAAGCTACAGCCACATCGACTACCCAAATATCATAAAACATCATGTTGTGTGTCCTGTCATGGATTCCGCGTAATTTTGCGATTCTATGGGCCAAAATTTCGTCCGTTTCGCTCTATCTCTAACAGTTTCGGCGGTACAGCCACATCAAAAACCCAAATATCATAAAACATCATGTTGGGTATCGATCATGGGTGTGGCGTGATTTTGAGGGCCAATACGCCAAAAATTCGTCCGTTTCACTCTATCTCCTACCGCTTCGGCGCTACAGCCACATCGAAAACCCAAATATCATAAAACAGCATGTATCGTTTCATATGGGTTTTGCGTAATTTTGCGATCCTATAGACCAAAATTTCGTCCGTTTCGCTACATCACTTACCGTTTCGGGGCTACAGCGACATCGAAGACCCAAATATCCGAAATCGTCATGTTGAGTATCCTGTCATTTCTTTAATCACAGAAATTATGATACAGGCGCAACCAATAAACACATAACCACTGCGTTTCAAAGCACAAGGGTGGGCTGCAGTCACGGTGATACACCGCTACCTCAAATATTTTCGGTTCAAGGAAGGAATGTCCGCAGGAAAATGTCCACTACGAAAATGTCCCTAATTTTAACGTCCGCCTCCATTATGTCCGGCGGAAAATGTCCGTGACAGCAATGTCCCAAAAATAAAATGGCATCCTTTTCACAAGTCCGCATGATGGCCGTTAATGACCGTTAATGGCCTTAGTGAGAAGGGCTGTGGGGTATTATCGAGGGGTACTTCACTGTCTCCCATCAGTGTACGCCCTTAACTCCAATCATTTTCCAATCACTTTGCAATCACTTAGTTTGTCGGCCAACAGCAGCATTTCTACGTAAAATTTCACAAAATCTTCGAAATTTGTTTAAAATTTTTAGGAAATTTAACGTTTTTGTTGGCTGAGCGATAGCGAAGCCTATTACGCCACTGGAGTGCTAAAAAAGTTCAATGTCCGTGTGTCTGTCTGTCTGTCTGTCTGTCTGTCTGTCTGTCTGTCTGTCTGTCTGTCTGTCTGTCTGTCTGTCTGTGTGTGTGTCTGTCTGTGCGTCTGTTCGCACGATAACTCGAGAACGAGTCAAGATATCGACCTGAAATTTTTACTGTAGCTTCATGGCCTAAAAAGCTCGGACGAGTTCAAATATGAACACTCTAGCTCAAAAATTGACCCTGCTAAAAATTGATTTATATTTTTTAAAAAAATAGATTATAAATATTACAAAGTTTTATGGTATCCTAAGGGGTATCTCGGCGAGTTGCGACCCTTAGGGCGAAAATTTCGACCGTTTTGCTCTGTCTCTTAATGTTTAGCCGCTACAGCGGTAAATGTGGACGAAAAGTCGTCAAAGTGCATGTTGGGTGTCGTTTTCAGGGTAATCTGTCGAGATGCGATCCTTGGGGCAAAAATTTTGTCTGTTTGGCTCTGCGGAGAAGGGTTTTGGGGCTCGGGCCCTTCGCGTAAAAATTGGAAAGTTAGTTACATAATGAAAAGAGGCGAGCGGGGGTCCAGGGGGCGGCAGCCCCCTGGCCTATTTTAAATAAAGAAAAGCGGGGGTCCAGGGGGCGGCAGCCCCCTGGCTAAAACGAGTAAATCTTAAATCATGCAGGCTCGCCAGCGCCGCAGGCCTAGGTAGATGTACGCAGGCCCGTCGCAGCTTAACAGTGTTTCGCGATCTATCGCGAAGCCTGTTACGAGAGACGGTGTCTGGCGTACATCTACCTAGTGTAAATACTCATGATAAACGAACATATTACGAGGTAGATGTACGCCAGACACCGTCTCTCGTAACAGGCTTCGCGATAGATCGCGACACACTGTTACGCTGCGACGGGCCTGCGTTCATCTACCTAGGCCTGCGGTGCTGGCGAGCCTGCATGGTTTAAGATTAACTCATTTAAGCCAGGGGGCTGCCGCCCCCTGGACCCCCGCTTTTCTTTATTACGAGTCTGCATGATTTGAGATTTACTCATCTCACCCCCGCTTTTCTTTATTTAAAATAGGCCAGGGGGCTGCCGCCTCCTGGAACCCCGCTCGCCTCTTTTCATTATGTCACCAATTTTCCAATTTTTACGCGAAGGGCCCGAGCCCCAAAATCCTTCTCCGCAAAGCCAAACAGACAAAATTTTTGCCCCAAGGATCGCATCTCGACAGATTACCCTAAAAACGACACCCAACATGCATTTTGACGACTTTTCGTCCACATTTACCGCTGTAGCGGCTAAACAGTAAGAGATAGAGCAAAACGGACGAAATTTTCGACCAAAGGGTCGCAACTCGCCGAGATACCCCTCAGGACACCATACAATTTTATAATTTTTAAAATGTTATTTTTTTTAATTGGCTGAGCGATAGCGAAGCCTATTACGCCACTGGAGTGCTAAAAAAGTTCAATGTCCGTCTGTCTGTCTGTCTGTCTGTCTGTCTGTGTGTCTGTCTGTCTGTGTGTCTGTCTGTGTGTCTGTTCGCACGATAACTTGAGAACGAGTCAAGATATCGACCTGAAATTTTTACTGTAGCTTCTTGGCCTAAAAAGCTCGGACGAGTTCAAATATGAACACTCTAGCTCAAAAATTAACCCTGCTAAAAATTGATTTATATTTTTTTAAAAAATTTTGATTTAAAATATTACAAAATTTTATGGTGTCCTAAGGGGTATCTCGGCGAGTTGCGACCCTTTGGGCGAAAATTTCGTCCGTTTTGCTCTATCTTTTACTGTTTAGCCACTACAGAGGTAAATGTGAACGAAAAGTCGTCAAAATACATGTTAGGTGTCGTTTTCAGGGTAATCTGTCGAGATGCGATCCTCGGGGCAAAAATTTTGTCTGTTTGGCTCTGCGGAGAAGGGTTTTAGGGCTCGGGCCCTTCGCGTAAAAATTGGAAAATTTGTTACATAATGAAAAGGGGCGAGCGGGGGTCCAGGGGGCGGCAGCCCCCTGGCCTTTTTTAAATGAATAAAAGCGGGGGTCAAGGGGGCGGCAGCCCCCTGGCTTAAATGAGTAAATCTCAAATCATGCAGGCCCGTAATAAAGAAAAGCGGGGGTCCAGGGGGCGGCAGCCCCCTGGCTTAAATGAGGAAATCTCAAATCATGCAGGCTCGTAATAAAGAAAAGCGGGGGTCCAGGGGGCGGCAGCCCCCTGGCTTAAATGAGAAAATCTTAAACCATGCAGGCTCGTTAAAAGCGGGGGTCCAGGGGGCGGCAGCCCCCTGGCTAAAACGAGTAAATCTTAAATCATGCAGGCTCGACAGCGCCGCAGGCCTAGGTAGATGTACGCAGGCCCGTCGCAGCGTAGCAGTGTTTCGCGATCTATCGCGAAGCCTGTTACGAGAGACGGTGTCTGGCGTACATCTACCTAGTATAAATCAATTTTTCGCAGGAACAATTTTTGAGCTAGAGTGTTCATATTTGAACTCGTCCGAGCTTTTTAGGCCAAGAAGCTACAGTAAAAATTTCAGGTCGATGTCTTTTCTCGTTCTTGAGTTATCGTGCGAACAGACACACAGACACACAGACACACAGACAGACTGACAGACAGACAGACAGACAGACAGACACACGGACATTGAACTTTTTTAGCACTCCAGTGGCGTAATAGGCTTCGCTATCGCTCAGCCAAAAAATCGTTTGTTGGCTGAGCGATAGCGAAGCCTATTATTGGCTGAGCGATAGCGAAGCCTATTACGCCACTGGAGTGCTAAAAAAGTTCAATGTCCGTCTGTCTGTCTGTGTGTCTGTGTGTCTGTTCGCACGATAACTCGAGAACGAGTTGAGATATCGACCTGCAATTTTTACTGTAGCTCCTTGGCCTTAAAAGCTCGGACGAGTTCAAATATGAACACTCTAGCTCAAAAATTGACCCTGCTAAAAATTGATTTATATTTTTTAAAAAAATAGATTATAAATATTACAAAGTTTTATGGTATCCTAAGGGGTATCTCGGCGAGTTGCGACCCTTAGGGCGAAAATTTCGACCGTTTTGCTCTGTCTCTTAATGTTTAGCCGCTACAGCGGTAAATGTGGACGAAAAGTCGTCAAAGTGCATGTTGGGTGTCGTTTTCAGGGTAATCTGTCGAGATGCGATCCTTGGGGCAAAAATTTTGTCTGTTTGGCTCTGCGGAGAAGGGTTTTGGGGCTCGGGCCCTTCGCGTAAAAATTGGAAAGTTAGTTACATAATGAAAAGAGGCGAGCGGGGGTCCAGGGGGCGGCAGCCCCCTGGCCTATTTTAAATAAAGAAAAGCGGGGGTCCAGGGGGCGGCAGCCCCCTGGCTAAAACGAGTAAATCTTAAATCATGCAGGCTCGCCAGCGCCGCAGGCCTAGGTAGATGTACGCAGGCCCGTCGCAGCTTAACAGTGTTTCGCGATCTATCGCGAAGCCTGTTACGAGAGACGGTGTCTGGCGTACATCTACCTAGTGTAAATACTCATGATAAACGAACATATTACGAGGTAGATGTACGCCAGACACCGTCTCTCGTAACAGGCTTCGCGATAGATCGCGACACACTGTTACGCTGCGACGGGCCTGCGTACATCTACCTAGGCCTGCGGTGCTGGCGAGCCTGCATGGTTTAAGATTAACTCATTTAAGCCAGGGGGCTGCCGCCCCCTGGACCCCCGCTTTTCTTTATTACGAGTCTGCATGATTTGAGATTTACTCATCTCACCCCCGCTTTTCTTTATTTAAAATAGGCCAGGGGGCTGCCGCCTCCTGGAACCCCGCTCGCCTCTTTTCATTATGTCACCAATTTTCCAATTTTTACGCGAAGGGCCCGAGCCCCAAAATCCTTCTCCGCAAAGCCAAACAGACAAAATTTTTGCCCCAAGGATCGCATCTCGACAGATTACCCTAAAAACGACACCCAACATGCATTTTGACGACTTTTCGTCCACATTTACCGCTGTAGCGGCTAAACAGTAAGAGATAGAGCAAAACGGACGAAATTTTCGACCAAAGGGTCGCAACTCGCCGAGATACCCCTCAGGACACCATACAATTTTATAATTTTTAAAATGTTATTTTTTTTAATTGGCTGAGCGATAGCGAAGCCTATTACGCCACTGGAGTGCTAAAAAAGTTCAATGTCCGTCTGTCTGTCTGTCTGTCTGTCTGTCTGTGTGTCTGTCTGTCTGTGTGTCTGTCTGTGTGTCTGTTCGCACGATAACTTGAGAACGAGTCAAGATATCGACCTGAAATTTTTACTGTAGCTTCTTGGCCTAAAAAGCTCGGACGAGTTCAAATATGAACACTCTAGCTCAAAAATTAACCCTGCTAAAAATTGATTTATATTTTTTTAAAAAATTTTGATTTAAAATATTACAAAATTTTGTGGTGTCCTAAGGGGTATCTCGGCGAGTTGCGACCCTTTGGGCGAAAATTTCGTCCGTTTTGCTCTATCTTTTACTGTTTAGCCACTACAGAGGTAAATGTGAACGAAAAGTCGTCAAAATACATGTTAGGTGTCGTTTTCAGGGTAATCTGTCGAGATGCGATCCTCGGGGCAAAAATTTTGTCTGTTTGGCTCTGCGGAGAAGGGTTTTAGGGCTCGGGCCCTTCGCGTAAAAATTGGAAAATTTGTTACATAATGAAAAGGGGCGAGCGGGGGTCCAGGGGGCGGCAGCCCCCTGGCCTTTATTAAATGAATAAAAGCGGGGGTCAAGGGGGCGGCAGCCCCCTGGCTTAAATGAGTAAATCTCAAATCATGCAGGCTCGTAATAAAGAAAAGCGGGGGTCCAGGGGGCGGCAGCCCCCTGGCTTAAATGAGGAAATCTCAAATCATGCAGGCTCGTAATAAAGAAAAGCGGGGGTCCAGGGGGCGGCAGCCCCCTGGCTTAAATGAGAAAATCTTAAACCATGCAGGCTCGTTAAAAGCGGGGGTCCAGGGGGCGGCAGCCCCCTGGCTAAAACGAGTAAATCTTAAATCATGCAGGCTCGACAGCGCCGCAGGCCTAGGTAGATGTACGCAGGCCCGTCGCAGCGTAGCAGTGTTTCGCGATCTATCGCGAAGCCTGTTACGAGAGACGGTGTCTGGCGTACATCTACCTAGTATAAATCAATTTTTCGCAGGAACAATTTTTGAGCTAGAGTGTTCATATTTGAACTCGTCCGAGCTTTTTAGGCCAAGAAGCTACAGTAAAAATTTCAGGTCGATGTCTTTTCTCGTTCTTGAGTTATCGTGCGAACAGACACACAGACACACAGACACACAGACAGACTGACAGACAGACAGACAGACACACGGACATTGAACTTTTTTAGCACTCCAGTGGCGTAATAGGCTTCGCTATCGCTCAGCCAAAAAATCGTTTGTTGGCTGAGCGATAGCGAAGCCTATTATTGGCTGAGCGATAGCGAAGCCTATTATTGGCTGAGCGATAGCGAAGCCTATTACGCCACTGGAGTGCTAAAAAAGTTCAATGTCCGTCTGTCTGTCTGTGTGTCTGTGTGTCTGTTCGCACGATAACTCGAGAACGAGTTGAGATATCGACCTGCAATTTTTACTGTAGCTCCTTGGCCTTAAAAGCTCGGACGAGTTCAAATATGAACACTCTAGCTCAAAAATTGACCCTGCTAAAAATTGATTTATATTTTTTAAAAAATTGATTTTAAAAATTACAAAATTTTATGGTGTCCTAAGGGGTATCTCGGCGAGTTGCGACCCTTTGGACGAAAATTTGGACCGTTTTGCTCTATCTCTTACTGTTTAGCCGCTACAGCGGTAAATGTGGACGAAAAGTCGTCAAAATGCATGTTGGGTGTCGTTTTCAGGGTAATCTGTCGAGATGCGATCGTTGGGGCAAAAATTTTGTCTGTTTGGCTCTGCGGAGAAGGGTTTTGGGGCTCGGGACCTTCGCGTAAAAATTGGAAAATTGGTGACATAATGAAAAGAGGCGAGCGGGGGTCCAGGGGGCGGCAGCCCCCTGGCCTATTTTAAATAAAGAAAAGCGGGGGTCCAGGGGGTGGCAGCCCCCTGGCTTAAATGAGTAAATCTCAAATCATGCAGGCTCGTAATAAAGAAAAGCGGGGGTCCAGGGGGCGGCAGCCCCCTGGCTAAAACGAGTAAATCTTAAATCATGCAGGCTCGCCAGCGCCGCAGGCCTAGGTAGATGTACGCAGGCCCGTCGCAGCGTGACAGTGTTTCGCGATCTATCGCGAAGCCTGTTACGAGAGACGGTGTCTGGCGTACATCTACCTAGTAATATTAAATAACACTGTGTTCTGTCAAGTCAAATACACACCACTGTTGCGGGTTTGCCTACCCGATCTGCACGTAAGGTGCCGTAACTCCTAGGGTAGGCAAACCCACTACACTGGTATGTCTAAAATAAACAGGCATAATCTGTAAAAATAAACAAAAGGATGATCAGACCGAAGGCCAAAATGTACGCTATGACCGCGGGAGGCGACAATAGGCTAGCAGGCCGAAGGTCCGTTATTCAAAGCAGTAATTTACATGTAAAAAAAAATAAAAAAAAAATAAAATACGATTTTAGGAAATCCTGGTAGGCACGAAGTACATTAATGTTTTTGTTTCACTAAATTCTTCGGTACAAGACGGTTTATTGGCTGAGCGATAGCGAAGCCTATTGCGCCACTGGAGTGCTAAAAAAGTTCAATGTCCGTGTGTCTGTCTGTGTGTCTGTCTGTGTGTCTGTTCGCACGATAACTCGAGAACGAGTCAAGATATCGACCTGAAATTTTTACTGTAGTTTCTTGGCCTAAAAAGCTCGGACGAGTTCAAATATGAACACTCTAGCTCCAAAATTAACCCCGCTAAAAATTGATTTATATTTAAAAAAAATAAGATTTGAAATGTTACAAATTTTATGGTGTCCTAAGGGGCATTTCGGCGTGTTGCGACCCTTAGGGCGAAAATTTCGTCCGTTTTGCTCTATCTCTTACTGTTCAGCCGCTACAGCGGTAAATGTGGACGAAAAGTCGTCAAAATGCATGGTGGGTGTCGTTTTCAGGGTAATCTGTCGAGATGCGATCCTTGGGGCAAAAATTTTGTCTGTTATTGGCTCTGCGGAGAAGGGTTTTGGGGCTCGGGCCCTTCGCGTAAAAATTGGAAAATTGGTTACATAGTGAAAAATGGCGAGCGGGGGTCCAGGGGGCGGCAGCCCCCTGGTTTAAATGAGGGGAGTGGCTCGCAAGCGCTACAGATCACAAGCGCTACGGGTCACAAGCGCTACAGCTCGCTAGCGCTACGGCTCACAAGCGCTACAGATCACAAGCGCTACAGCTCGCTAGCGCTACGGTTCGCTAGCGCTACGGGTCACAAGCGCTACAGCTCACAAACGCTACAGCTCGCTAGCGCTACGGCTCACAAAGCGCTACAGATCACAAGCGCTACAGCTCGCTAGCGCTACGGTTCGCTAGCGCTACGGGTCACAAGCGCTACAGCTCACAAACGCTACAGCTCGCTAGCGCTACGGCTCACTAGCGCTACGGGTCACAAGCGCTACAGCGAGAATCCGCCCGTTAGGCGGAGCCGACTATTGACGGGGTCTCGGGAGAGAACGATCTATTAATCTCAGTGCGTATGAGAAAAAAATTCCTCCGTTCGAGTCCCTCCTCTCTCTCTCTCTCTCCCTCCAAGGCCGAGACCGGCGCGTCTGCGGTGAAACTGCGTGAAATCCAATTTGTTAACACTAACTAGATTTGTAGCTTTCATTTGCACAAAGTTAAACCTACGATTTACTTGCACAAATTTAGGCACAAACTTGCACAGTTTTATGCAAATCTATGCACGAAAAAGTACATTTCTTTGCACAAATTCCTGCGAATCGAATTGTATGTTTAACTTTGTGCGAAGGTTTGCACAAAAACCTTCAAATACAGTCAGCGTGTTGTTTCTTACAAACCCTCGCAATGTTTATTTTCATCGCTGCATAATGATTCTGAGATCACTAGCAACGACGAATTGAGCGAAACTCGACAACTCACCTAAAGGTACTCTCAAATCATGCAGGCTCGTAATAAAGAAAAGCGGGGGTCCAGGGGGCGGCAGCCCCCTGGCTAAAACGAGTAAATCTTAAATCATGCAGGCTCGACAGCGCCGCAGGCCTAGGTAGATGTACGCAGGCCCGTCGCAGCGTAGCAGTGTTTCGCGATCTATCGCGAAGCCTGTTACGAGAGACGGTGTCTGGCGTACATCTACCTAGTATAAATCAATTTTTCGCAGGAACAATTTTTGAGCTAGAGTGTTCATATTTGAACTCGTCCGAGCTTTTTAGGCCAAGAAGCTACAGTAAAAATTTCAGGTCGATGTCTTTTCTCGTTCTTGAGTTATCGTGCGAACAGACACACAGACACACAGACACACAGACAGACTGACAGACAGACAGACAGACACACGGACATTGAACTTTTTTAGCACTCCAGTGGCGTAATAGGCTTCGCTATCGCTCAGCCAAAAAATCGTTTGTTGGCTGAGCGATAGCGAAGCCTATTATTGGCTGAGCGATAGCGAAGCCTATTATTGGCTGAGCGATAGCGAAGCCTATTACGCCACTGGAGTGCTAAAAAAGTTCAATGTCCGTCTGTCTGTCTGTGTGTCTGTGTGTCTGTTCGCACGATAACTCGAGAACGAGTTGAGATATCGACCTGCAATTTTTACTGTAGCTCCTTGGCCTTAAAAGCTCGGACGAGTTCAAATATGAACACTCTAGCTCAAAAATTGACCCTGCTAAAAATTGATTTATATTTTTTTAAAAAATTGATTTTAAAAATTACAAAATTTTATGGTGTCCTAAGGGGTATCTCGGCGAGTTGCGACCCTTTGGACGAAAATTTGGACCGTTTTGCTCTATCTCTTACTGTTTAGCCGCTACAGCGGTAAATGTGGACGAAAAGTCGTCAAAATGCATGTTGGGTGTCGTTTTCAGGGTAATCTGTCGAGATGCGATCGTTGGGGCAAAAATTTTGTCTGTTTGGCTCTGCGGAGAAGGGTTTTGGGGCTCGGGACCTTCGCGTAAAAATTGGAAAATTGGTGACATAATGAAAAGAGGCGAGCGGGGGTCCAGGGGGCGGCAGCCCCCTGGCCTATTTTAAATAAAGAAAAGCGGGGGTCCAGGGGGTGGCAGCCCCCTGGCTTAAATGAGTAAATCTCAAATCATGCAGGCTCGTAATAAAGAAAAGCGGGGGTCCAGGGGGCGGCAGCCCCCTGGCTAAAACGAGTAAATCTTAAATCATGCAGGCTCGCCAGCGCCGCAGGCCTAGGTAGATGTACGCAGGCCCGTCGCAGCGTGACAGTGTTTCGCGATCTATCGCGAAGCCTGTTACGAGAGACGGTGTCTGGCGTACATCTACCTAGTAATATTAAATAACACTGTGTTCTGTCAAGTCAAATACACACCACTGTTGCGGGTTTGCCTACCCGATCTGCACGTAAGGTGCCGTAACTCCTAGGGTAGGCAAACCCACTACACTGGTATGTCTAAAATAAACAGGCATAATCTGTAAAAATAAACAAAAGGATGATCAGACCGAAGGCCAAAATGTACGCTATGACCGCGGGAGGCGACAATAGGCTAGCAGGCCGAAGGTCCGTTATTCAAAGCAGTAATTTACATGTAAAAAAAAATAAAAAAAAAATAAAATACGATTTTAGGAAATCCTGGTAGGCACGAAGTACATTAATGTTTTTGTTTCACTAAATTCTTCGGTACAAGACGGTTTATTGGCTGAGCGATAGCGAAGCCTATTGCGCCACTGGAGTGCTAAAAAAGTTCAATGTCCGTGTGTCTGTCTGTGTGTCTGTCTGTGTGTCTGTTCGCACGATAACTCGAGAACGAGTCAAGATATCGACCTGAAATTTTTACTGTAGTTTCTTGGCCTAAAAAGCTCGGACGAGTTCAAATATGAACACTCTAGCTCCAAAATTAACCCCGCTAAAAATTGATTTATATTTAAAAAAAAATAAGATTTGAAATGTTACAAATTTTATGGTGTCCTAAGGGGCATTTCGGCGTGTTGCGACCCTTAGGGCGAAAATTTCGTCCGTTTTGCTCTATCTCTTACTGTTCAGCCGCTACAGCGGTAAATGTGGACGAAAAGTCGTCAAAATGCATGGTGGGTGTCGTTTTCAGGGTAATCTGTCGAGATGCGATCCTTGGGGCAAAAATTTTGTCTGTTATTGGCTCTGCGGAGAAGGGTTTTGGGGCTCGGGCCCTTCGCGTAAAAATTGGAAAATTGGTTACATAGTGAAAAATGGCGAGCGGGGGTCCAGGGGGCGGCAGCCCCCTGGTTTAAATGAGGGGAGTGGCTCGCAAGCGCTACAGATCACAAGCGCTACGGGTCACAAGCGCTACAGCTCGCTAGCGCTACGGCTCACAAGCGCTACAGATCACAAGCGCTACAGCTCGCTAGCGCTACGGTTCGCTAGCGCTACGGGTCACAAGCGCTACAGCTCACAAACGCTACAGCTCGCTAGCGCTACGGCTCACTAGCGCTACGGGTCACAAGCGCTACAACGAGAATCCGACCGTTAGGCGGAGCCGACTATTGACGGGGTCTCGGGCGAGAACGATCTATTAATCTGTGCGTTTGAGAAAATAAATTGCTTCGTTGGAGTCTCCTCTCTGTCCAAGGCCGGGGGGGAGTCCCTGTCCTGTACCTTTTGTTGGTATATCAGCTGTTATAGTCAATAGCCGCCTCTATATACTGTCCCAACTCAAAGAACAAATCATCATATTGATTTATATAGGTTTCAGTAGAAATCGGAGTACCTTTAGGTGAGTTGTCGAGTTTCGCTCAATTCGTCGTTGCTAGTGATCTCAGAATCATTATGCAGCGATGAAAATAAACATTGCGAGGGTTTGTAAGAAACAACACGCTGACTGTATTTGAAGGTTTTTGTGCAAACCTTCGCACAAAGTTAAACATACAATTCGATTCGCAGGAATTTGTGCAAAGAAATGTACTTTTTCGTGCATAGATTTGCATAAAACTGTGCAAGTTTGTGCCTAAATTTGTGCAAGTAAATCGTAGGTTTAACTTTGTGCAAATGAAAGCTACAAATCTAGTTAGTGTTAACAAATTGGATTTCACGCAGTTTCACCGCAGACGCGCCGGTCTCGGCCTTGGAGGGAGAGAGAGAGAGAGAGGAGGGACTCGAACGGAGGAATTTTTTTCTCATACGCACTGAGATTAATAGATCGTTCTCTCCCGAGACCCCGTCAATAGTCGGCTCCGCCTAACGGGCGGATTCTCGCTGTAGCGCTTGTGACCCGTAGCGCTAGTGAGCCGTAGCGCTAGCGAGCTGTAGCGTTTGTGAGCTGTAGCGCTTGTGACCCGTAGCGCTAGCGAACCGTAGCGCTAGCGAGCTGTAGCGCTTGTGATCTGTAGCGCTTTGTGAGCCGTAGCGCTAGCGAGCTGTAGCGTTTGTGACCCGTAGCGCTTGTGATCTGTAGCGCTTGTGACCTACGTCCTAAATGAGTACATCTCAAATCATGCAGGCTCGTAATAAAGAAAAGCGGGGGTCCAGGGGGCGGCAGCCCCCTGGCTTGAATGAGTAAATCTTTAACCATGCAGGCTCGTAATAAAAAAAAAAAAAAAAAAAAAAAAAAAAAAAAAAGTGGGGGTCCAGGGGGCGGCAGGCCCCTGGCTTAGACGAGTAAATCTGAAATCATGCAGACGCCAGCGCCGCAGGCCTAGGTAGATGTACGTAGGCCCGTCGCAGCGTAACAGTGTTTCGCGATCTATCGCGAAGCCTGTTACGAGAGACGGTGTCTGGCGTACATCTACCTTGTATAGAAATTTACTTAATAAATTCCAGCCTTATGGGTCATGTTTCTGAATTTCTTTCATCTCAGGGTCACTAGTTCAGCGGGCCACATGCCAAATTTTAGATTTCTAGCTCAAACGATTTTGAAGTTAGTCTCTCAGTAAAGATTGTCCGATCAGCTTGATTTTTGAACTGTAGGCTCGTTGTGCAATGGGCATTCAAACTCTGCTTTTACATTTGTACTCTAACGTGTCGTTCGAAATTTTGTTTTTTTGAACTACTGTGCATGAGTAGAATCAACAAGTCCCCGGCCCCGCCGGCCCTCCTCCCCTGCGCGCCGCGCCGAGGGGTCGCGCAGCCGCGACAATGGCGACTCGGCTCGGCTCCCCTTTCCACTTTCCACGCTGCTTCCCCGTGACAAGCCGAGTATTACAATAGAAACAAAGATTCTAGATCGAAATTTCTCAAAATTGGCCACCAACTTTGGGCTGGCAATTCAGCAGTGAGCTAAGAAGATTGAGTTCTACCTCTCTGCAAAGTCTTCTCAAAATCCTATATAAAAATCTGGATTTGGGTAAGGGGCCGGGTAAGGGGATTTTGCGGTTTTTGAAATCCCTCCGAAGTCCTTTTCGAGTGGAATCTCTATTAAGTCCTTCCTCTGTCTATCCATATTTTTCCATGGTTCACAGAACATGTAGAAAAACGCATTTTAGGTCATTTTTAGCGCGTCATACGACATCAGAGGGGCCGTAGATACTCTATGAATGCATATATGAACATATGATATCATACTGAAATTTGATTGAGACAGATAGGCGCTCTGTAGCCCTTTCAGTTGAGACTGGAGAGTGGCATAGGAGGTACTTTCGAGGGACTTCAGAAGGGATTCCGTGGACAGGGACTTCGAAATCCCAAGTCCCTAGAATGCACCATCTGGAAACCTTTTAGGGATTTGGAATAAGGGACTCTGGAGCGATTTAGAATTAAGGACCTCAGAGGGATTTCGTTTTTTATTAGGGAGCTGCCAGCGCAGCGAAGTTGAGCTGGCAACGACGTTTGGCGGAAGGGCGGGCCTAGCTTGTTGTCTTTGTTGTAGGGCTGTTAACATAAAATAGCTCCCATGCATTGTTGTTGATATTGGTGAGAATTTTGAGTAGCAGCTATTTTCATTTTCAGATTACACCTTGGAGCATACGAGAAGCTGTTAAGTGGATCGACAAAACTTACAGTGGCGTTGCTGTACTTGTTGCTGAAAATGGATACTCTGGATTACCAGAGGACGATGCGTTTGATGTCAAACGTAACGCGTACTTGAGTGTAAGTATATTCAACCGGGGTAAGTACTGGAGCACCCCCCTCCTAGAGCTCCCCCCCCCTCACTCTCTGTATTTTCTGAATTTTCTGGAATAATTTTTTTTAAATGGAACTAATTAAAATTAAGTGTGAAAATCCAAATATTATGGATTTCATACATTTTTCTTTCAAAACAATTTAAATTAATGTAAACTGATTAAATGACATTAATGCTATTTATTCCAGAAAATTCCAGAAAAAAACCGCTAAGCCTTTCTATTTTGGGGGTCCATGCAAAAAGTTTCGAGGTTTGGTTGTTAAATGATAGCTTTCATGTAGGGAAAACGAATTATGATCTTCGTCGGGAGTTCGTTGGATGAAGCACGGTTAGAGGTGCGGTTTTACGGGGTGGGGGGTGGGGGTCAAAGTGGCGATGCTAACCCCCCCCCCTCCGGTCAGCTCGAGGAACGTCGGCATGTTGAGGGACTAAGCCGCTATGCAACCCTTAGCACATCACAACACAACCCGTCTCGTCACCCGGGCTCAAGCCGCGCCTGGCTCGGCGCTTGACATTTTGGCCACTCCCCTCACCAGGGAATCAGCTCGCAATCTCAAAGGGCTCTGCCCGGGTGACTGGTGTGGCTGGCGGATGCATCCCAGTGCAGAGCCCTAATAGAAAAAGAAGTCCCCACTTTGTCCCTAAACAGGTCCAAAGTAGTCCCTCGAATTTTGGGGGGACTAAACGGGGATTTTGCGGTTTTTGAAATCCCTCCGAAGTCCTTTTCGAGAGGAATCTCTATGAAGTCCTTCCTCTGTCGATCCATATTTTTCCATGGTTCACAGAACATGTAGAAAAACGCATTTTAGGTCATTTTTAGCGCGTCATACGACATCAGAGGGGCCGTAGATACTCTATGAATACATATATGAACATATGATATCATACTGAATTTTGAATGAGACAGATAGGCGCTCTGTAGCCCTTTCAGATGAGATTGGAGAGTGGCATAGGAGGTACTTTCGAGGGACTTCAGAAGGGATTCCGTGGACAGGGATTCCGAAATCCCAAGTCCCTAGAATGCACCATCTGGATACATTTTAGGGATTTGGAATTAGGGACTCTGGAGGGATTTGGAATTAGGGACCTCAGAGGGACTTCCTTTTTTATTAGGGAGGTGAGGCCTATAATGGGCCCTGAGCGCCAACAACAGTCCGCGGCCCGCGCACTCAAGTCGTCTGCAGGGGCGGAAGTGTCTGGAAAACGCAGCCCCAGAATAATCGAAATTTGTCCCACATAAGTGACGAAGGTAACGAAGAAAAACCGTATAAACGCTCCCGGCGTCTGCTCGCAGGCAACACCGCTACACGCATACATTCGCAGGGGCGTCGACACCGGGGCAGGGGGGGGGCAATGCCCCCTCCCAAGTTTTGGCCAGGGGGGGGGGCAGGGGGGGGGGCAGCAAGGGTCATAATAATAGATAAGAAACCACTACATTTAACGTTAAAACTCATCTAAAATTGACCCTAAGCTAGAAAAGAACGGAAGTTCAGCTCTGGCTTCTCGCTCGCTTCGCTCGCGACATCCGATTATTTTTGTCCGCCTAGATGGTAGCACATATGACGAGTAACATGATGATGTATGTACTCTGGGAAAATTGAAGTCAATTTGACTCTGCAAATGCCGACTAATTCCTTAAAGTATTCTCGAAAAACTGCATTTAAATTAACACAAAAACTCATTTTCTTTCGCTCGCTTCGCTCGCGACACGCACCACTGGAAAAACTAATGTGACATGAGTCACATCAATTGATGTGACCAGTTTATGTCACATTTCAAAACGTTACCAAATTCTCGGTCACGTTTGGTGATGTTACATCCGGTGCCACGTGTTATGTCTGCCTATACTAATAACATGGAGGATGTCACATTACAAACGTTACCGAAAATATGGTAACATTACGTGATGTTACCTTAATTGGTCACATGTGCACATGTGACATGTGTCACATTAGTTTTTCCAGTGACGGAACGTTACAGATGTGGTTGGGTATTGCGTTCTTTTCGAAGTTCGTTGAAAATGCTCTTTACCTTTCTAATTTTTCGAAAAATTCCATTAAAGAATTGAATTTACTCAATGTTATGCTTAAAACTTAAAAAGCAAAAATTACAAAAAATTACGGAAGCGACAGTGGCCCCTTGTAGATAGGCAACTTTCAAAACACCCCTCGTTTTGCCCCCCCCCCCCCCCCACCCCCCGAAAAATTGCCAGGTCGACGCCCCTGTACATTCGGGCTGCCTACCTGGCTGGCGGATGGGAAGGTTTTTTTTTTTGACGGTTTTCCTTTGTTAACTCGCCTAAAACCATAAAGGTTTAGTGGCAGGACAGGATGTGGCCTGCACGGAAAAAACCTTCACCCATGTTTCATAGTTTTCGAGTAATTTCGAGCGGCGTGTTCATTTAGGCCCCTGGAGAGGACGTGAGTGCGCGCGGGCCACGAAATTTTGTTATAGTGCTCAGAAAGTAGGAACGGGCCATCGCTGTTTTGGGGCCTAAAATGACCCCCACCCTCACCCCCATGTACGTCACCGTCCGTCTGCAGACCCCCCTCCCCCCCTTTCCGGACGTCCTTTTTGGCCTATGCCCCCCGCCCCCCACCCCCCCAAAAAATACTCAACTTCTTTCAATTCGTGTGCGCATTCCGGTTTTCCTGTAGCTTAAAAACGGACGTCCAAACTGCTGCGGACCCCTCCTACGTACGTCAACATCCGTTTTCGATGACCCTCCCCCTCCCCCTCGTCCAAGTACGTACTTAATGGATGGCCGAGAGCCTCTCGACAACCCGCGGGCGCATCCACCAGCCGCACCAGGCACCCGGGTACAGCCCTCAAAGGTAAAGGGCTAATTCCGCGGTGCGCGGTGAAGCCAAAGCTTAAAGCGCCACGAGCTCAGCCGTACTTCGTCGAACAGACTCCAGACAAAGGCCACTTGATTTCTCTTCATAGAATCTGACACCCGAACCTCAGCAACTATTTTATCGACCCCAAAAATGGATTGGCCTAGCCCTTGCCCCTTGACGGCTGTGCCTCCCTGTTTCGTCCTAGAAATACTGGAGGCCCGTCAACTCCCGTACAAAAAATATTAGTCCCCTTTTGTCCCTTTTCAGTACGCCAAGTAGTACGCTCGGACAGGACGCTTTCAGTCTCCAAACGGTAACGAGACTGGTATGCTTAGAGGGCCAAATCGTACCAAAAAACGCCACTTTCACGTACTAGTCCCAATCCAGTCCAGTACGCTTTCAGTGCGCGCCCATCTGCAAAAGCCGACAGGGAATTTACCGATCAGAAGCTACCATGCAAAAATTGGTTGGTAACAAAGGTGCAAAGTTCTAAGTTTATTCTCCACAAAGAAAGTAAAACCTTTTGTAATAAAACAACCGAAACGTGGTAAAGGGGTGTCGATAACGAGGCGAAGCCAAATCCGCTGTCCGTTTTGACCTAGCTAAAGCCGTTTACGAGTTGCCAGAAAATTTTGCTTCGATTTCAATGAAACTTAAATGGCCCTACTAAAATAGAATGTAGATGCCCCAAATAAAATTTGAGGTCAAAATTCCAATAACTTTCGAAGTTACAGCATACTAAATTTGATTCGGAATTCGCTCCGATCAGCTCTTTATTTTTTAACAGTGCTGGGTGCAGCGACCAGGCGTACTGTTTGAGTGAAAGTCCGGGATCAGCAGTTTTCTCGATACCTTTTCGCACACTAGTTCGTTCTCAAGGGACCAGAGACGTCCAAGTCTCATGTGAAGGGTACTGAGGGCGTACTGGTACGCGTCTCTGATGCCGCCGCTGCGAGTCGCAGCAACCTCCATGCTTCCTAGTCCCCATGCCATCGGTAACTAAAAGCGTACAAGTCCTGTGCACGCGCACCAATAGTGTCCTAGTCGACAGTCAAGCGTACTAAAAACGTACCAAAAGCGTACTAAAAGCATACTTCTTTTTTTGTACGGGCTGGGCCCGGCTCGAAACTCGACAGTGACAGATTCACTTCATGCTCAAACTTCTAGATCTGAGCCTTAAGTTTTCTCGTTACAAAGGGTATCTCACATTTGTCGCGGAGCTGACATCTAAAACGACGGATGTGGGAGCCGCGGCCTGCGTGCACCTGTCTATTTATGACTTTTTTTCTTTCGAAGATATGGGTCGAATCGCAAAACCGAGCCTAGCGCCGGAAAGAGCGGAAAACTTCTGATTGGCTTCAATGATTCAGTCGAAATATGTCTCCAAGACCCGAAAATGTCACAGCCTCAACAAAACAGTGGTCCTCGAAAGTTTCCCCTGCACTGTTATCGGCGGTGCTGGGCTTAAAATGATGCTTACTAACTAGGGTTTACTTTACGACCAACCACAAATAGTGTTGTTTGTCGTTCAGGAGTTATTCCAATTTCAGTATTTTAGCATTTATATCATACGGAACATAAATACAACAGGCGTTACGTTACAGTGTCAAATATTTTTTTTTTACAGTGCAACGTGAAATCCAAGCATACATTTGAAACTAGTTATTTTTAGTTTATTGCTTTTTGTAGAAGTACATCAGCTGTTTTGGAATCAGAAGCAAGAACTTTAATAACCTTTCCTCGAGACATTATGGTTTACTAGGAACAAAATGTCATCACATATATATTCCCTAGGGAAAAAAATACCTGACCCAGGACTGATGTTAACTGATCGGACCTATCTAAAAGCTGAAGTGAACCTGTCCTGGACCTTCATTTTAGCTAACTTTTAACTGGAAGTACCTCACAATTACGCCAAATTATCTGAGTTTGGCGCGCTGAAAGCTGATCAGTACTCAGATCTAAATTGGCGATACCGCTTGTAACTGAGTTTAGCTGCTTACGTAACTGACTCCAACTGAGTATAGTTGAAATCATCTGACTCCGCCGTTCAGGTTCACCTGACGATTGCGCGTAGTTAGCCGAGTTTTTAGCTGAATAACATTCTCCTCGCATAGTGTGTAAAAAAAATGTTTGTGGTATATATCCCATAAATGTATCTACAGCTTTTTACATATATAGTGTGAGGGATTTTACGATTTTCCTTTACAGGCGTATGGAAAAAATCAGAGCGCTAGTTCCTACAGTCCTCCGATGTATTTACCGGACGCAGCAGCTGGGATTCGAACTCGCTACCCTTGGGTTCGAGAGCGCGCACGCTACCCCTCACCCATCGGTCACTTCTGAGAGGAAGGTCGCTAGGACACCATCCTATTTCAATTATACGAGGACGAGCTGCTTGTAACTGATTTTAACTGATAAAAGCTGAGTGTAACTGCTGGAAATACTTGACATCACGGTCACGCACGGATAAGTAGCTGATGCAAAGCTGGCGGGAAACTTCCAAATAACTGAGGCTTAATCAGTTAACATCAGTCAAATTGTCAGTTAAACGCGAACTGAATGAAATCTGAGTGCGAACTGAGCTGCAACTGAGCACTTACTGAATGACAGTCAGTTCCGATCAGCGCTCTGTCGCTTAGCTGCTCCGAGTTGACTTTTCGCGCTTCGGAAATCAGGGAAGTAAGGTAAAAATTAGCCACGACTGAGAACACAATTCAGCTTCTGGTCAGCTCACATTCACTTGTAAGTCAAACTGATCAAAGCTGACTCTTGCTGATTTTTAGTAACTGAGGAAAGGCTGAAACTAACTGAGTATCGTCCAGCTATCACCGTTTTAAAACCAAGTAACTTGACGTTATTGCTAGGTACAAAATTGCATTTCAGGCATCGTCAGTTAAAATCAGCTTTTAGATAGGTCCGATCAGTTAACATCAGTCCCGGGTCAGGTATATTTTTCCCTAGGGTTGAACAGCACGTTCTACAAATTCTTACTCTTATTTCTTCCCTTTTCTATTTGCAATTCGCTAATTGTTGATTTCTCTTCATTTGTGCTGTTTACGTAGCAAATATCCTCCTTTGGTTTTTCTTGGTTCCAGTAGATGGCATATCCCCGTGCTTCTAATTTTAAAGTGTGGTCCTGTAGTCGAAATTGCTCTTTGAGTGCCCGTAATATAGCTTTCGAATAATTTTTGATGAGAACAAAATTTTTCTTTTGACGTGGAGTAATTGAGTGGCATGATTTTACACCATCAATCTTGTAGGCAGAGTTGAAACGGACTTTAAGATTTGCTTCTACTGCAGCAACTTCCTCTTAGTGATGTGCGAAGTGGCTTTTTCGAAAGTCGAATCGAATCGAATCGAATTTCTAAAAATTTCCCCGAATCGAATCTTATTTTTTTCCCCGAAGCGAATCGAATCGAAGGTCCCCACTTCAAATCCGAATCGAATCGAATCTAATCAAATCACTCAAAATGCCCTAAAATTTATACGCAACGCTCCGCAGAGATAATTTGTACAGGGACCGACAACCATTACATCGAAGACGTACTAATAATAACAAACATCGCCAAATGGATGAGCTGGAAGGAGGAGGGAGGGGAGGGGTGGCGGCTGGGGTGAGGGAAAACAAAAGACGATGGTTAGGCGCGGGCGCGCTGCGCGCGCAGCCGCTTCGAATTCGAACGTAGAGAAATTCCTGTCTTCGAATCCATCGATATCGAACCTGATTGATTCGAAATCGATCCGAATCGAAGGGGTACTGATTCGATTCGAATTCGAAGGATTCGCACATCACTCTTTCCTCTGTAACCCAGAGACTACCAACACCTTTTATCTATGTTCTAGCAAATTCAAAGAAACTTAGAGTGCCAGGTTGAGTGTGCTGCTTGCTGCAGTATTTTGCCAGCCGTTTCAGAGTCCCACCAAGACCATCACATGCTGACTCCCAATGTGAGGCGGCAAAGAAATGCCACTAAGTAGTTTGCCTTTTTTTTGTCTTTTTTTCTTCAGGTCTTCCTATAGTTTTTTTTTTTTTTTATCTAAAATTAAACAAAAATAACAGTACTGCGTGTTCCACGTGATCAGGTATAATTGTATGATATAAATGTCACTTTTCTTCTTGGCCTGAGTTCCAAGAAGAAACACAAAATGGATGAAGTGCTGATTTTTTATTGTTTAAAATGCATTGCTGGAACAGAGACATTCACAATGAACGTATAATTATCTGAAAAATCACCTACGATCACAACCTCTCTGTCTTGCAAAGAATTCAAACGCTCATGAAAGACAGCTGATTGTTCTTTGTAAATGAAGGTTAGTGATGAGTAATTAAATCTTCCATCAGATTCGCAAAGTCTTCAACAAAATCTTTACAAATTCTCTATTGTGCTCTTCCATTGATAGCTAGAAAGCGCTATGCTCGGTTTTGTGATTCGACACAAATTTTCACAATAAGAAATAGCATAGAAAGGCGCTCGTAGGCTGCGTGGCTCTCATTTTTGTCCTTTTATACCTCAGCTCCCCGACAAAAGTGAGCAAAACGCTTTGTCACGAGAAAACTTCAGAGTCAGATCTATCGAATTTTTCGGTATTAGGTGAATCCGTCACAGTCGAGTTTCGAGCCGGGCCCAGTTGGCGTGGAGGCACCCGACTTTACTATATGAGACAACTATACTTTCCTCAAAACAGGGATACCTCCGTGGTCTGATGCGCGCTGTAAACGAGGACGGTTGCAACGTCATCGGCTATGCCGTGCGGAGCTTAACAGACAGCTTTGAATGGAACGGCGGTTACAAGTAAGTTTTTAACGTTTTTCTTATGAGTAAATTTATTTAAGGACGACCAGGATTGTACATGTACATATTAAAAGTATTAGGTCAAAACTCTCAGTGAGAGCCCAAATCGTGAATTTTATCCGCCTCACATTTCCGACACAAACATGGCGCCGAGCGGACCAGCTATAAACAACTCCGCCTTGGAGTCCACTCGAACAAACCCAAAATAGGTTTTGCTAGTTTTAGATTTATTAATGGCGGAAAATGATGTTGCAGGCCTTTACCAAACAATTATGGGAGCCTTTACGCATTGACAGGGAACACAGAGGCAGACTTATTTTTATCTATGACCTAAAACATGAACTGAGGACTGACTCTGAGGTTGGCGGTCTGTTTTGGGGGGGGAAATAATGAAGTAGGTTTCGCAAGGGCGGTACGGTGGTCACGTGCGAATTTCAGTGGTGTCATGTCTTTCTGGCGCAGTTAACTGAAGCAGAGCTCTGTTTGAACACAGACTTTGGAGGTTTCTCTTTCGCTCCGCTGACGAGTCGAGCATATTACCATAGAAACCAGAACTTCAAATCAAATTTCCAAAATTTCTGTATGAGCGATTTTGATAAAACTTCGAAATTGCATTTAGCATATACAATTCTATAACTGCTGTAAATTTTATCAAAATCCCTTGGGCCAGATTGTTTTGTCTCAAAGGGGCAATGTAGAACAACTGACTAACGTATCGACTGATCCTAGAGGGCAACTTCGTTGCCTAAAAATCTACAGGTGTCTCAAATAACTGGTACTTTTTCTACTGTTAAACTATACTTTTAATAGTATAAATGCAGTTTGGGTACAGTTTTACCACTAAGTTAAAACTGAAGATTCTTTCTCCCGGGAACTGAGGATCAGCAGGAGACGAGGCGGGAACGGGACCACTGTAACTCAAAAGGTGACAAATTTGTGACCTTTTGTGGCGACACATCAAAAAAGGAAACATCCCCTTTTTGTGACCCTTTTTTCGGCGACACATAAATGTGTGACCTTTTTCGGTGACAATTTTGTTTCCAAAACCTCCGTGTGTTACCGAAAAAGGTCACATGCGTGTCCGTTTCGGTAACACACGGAGGTTTTGGAAACAAAATTGTCGCCGAAAAAGGTCACACATTTATGTGTTACCGAAAAAAGGAAACACATTTATGTGTCGCCGATTTAAGGCAACATGTGTTTCCTTTAAAATTACAGTGACTGTCGGTGAACCGCGCATTTGACCGAATATAGCAGGGAGAACAGAAGCGGAACCATTTTCGAAAACGCTGCAGAACAGAGAGCCTAACCGAGGAAGAGCGAAAAAAAAAAAAACAACTACTATGTCATGTTACTTTACCTTTCATATACCTTAAAACACCCAAATTGTCACACAAAGCGCACCCATTTTGCGTTTACTCTGGAACCTTTTTTTTAAAAAAAAAAAAATCAACTGTGGCTGGTAGAAACGATTGCCATCCCAATATCCCATTCTTGCCCTAATTCCAATATTGCTTAGTATTGCAAGACAAATGGTAGGCCTATAGCACTGGTAAAACTAAGGAGTAACTGTACGCTTGAATGAAGCATACAGTTACGCTTGAAGACGTTACGCTTGAAATCAAGCGTACCGAAGAAATTCTCCCATACATTTAGATAGGACGAATAGGAGCGGATCGACCTGGTACGCTTGATTTCAAGCGTAATCTCAGTACGCTTGAAAACGGGGCGTAAGGCTACGCCTTAGTTTTACCAGTGAGGACGATATTCCAAAATGAAGTAATATTTGATATCGGTTTTCGAAAAATTACACCGCATAGCCCTTCAACTCAAACGTGCATGGTTCCTTATTGAGTGTGGGTAAAAAAAGCGCCCTGCAAACTACGGACATGGTCAGAACAGAAAACGTCGCGGTAAACCGTTGGATCTGGAAATTCATGATTGCCTTTACACAGAAGCCTTCAAACAAGCTCCAAAAATGCTGCAGTTTTGGTGAATGTTTACTATAAGATATGTTTGTACATGTATGATGATATACTTTGCATTCTGTACCATTTACAAAATGTGTCGTAATTTACTACCTCTTACTCTTTCTCGTCTTTACATTTTTAGGTTTTATGTCCTCTACCCTCCTGAACGCCAATATTTCGCAGTGTTTGAGTCGGAGCCCAAACATGGGTCTTGTAAAGGCAGGGGCTGCTCGTGAATGAGGCTCAAAATAATTTTTTCCCTACCCTATTTCAAAATGTTGTAGACCTAAATAGGGGACATCGCTTTATCGCGTTGTTATTTAATATGTCTCACCCGAGGGGGAAAGCACTCGCGTAATCACTCGTACACTCTAAATGACCATGAACTTTTATTGTTACCAGCCCCTGGACTTTTTTGAGCATGCCTAAGCCGTATACAATTTTGTGTATAGTTAGTTACATTTTTGAAAATTTTGTTACTAGCTGGTTACAAAATTTTCAAAAATGAAACTAACTGTACACAAAATTGTATCCGGTTTAGGCATGCTTAAAAAAGTCCAGGGGCTGGTAACAATAAAAGTCTATGGTCATTTAGAGTGTACACCTTTGCTTGTAATCAATGTGTAATCACTTGTAATCAAGGCGTAATAATGTATTATCAAGGGTTATTATCGATAAAATATCAATTGTAATAAACTTATTATGTATGTTAACAAGTGAAATAACCAAAATAACAGAAAATAAGGAGTAAACATGCGTAGTAACGGGCGTAATCGCTCGTACACCATTTTCGAAACTGCTTTCCCCCTCGGTCTTGCCCATGTTTGGACTCCTTTTTACTAGCCTAGGGGAGAGTGGGGCACATTGGTCCATGGGGCACATTGGTCCATTTCGAATTTTGCGAGGTTAGAGCGACCGCAGCGCCACCACTCGGGCAGTGGAAGAAGCTATCACCTACCCGACTATTTTTCCGAAGAGTCCGCCGTTCGTCAACGGTCGCAATCCAAATGGCCAGGGGTGAAGTATTGAATACCCCATAAAACAGGTAAAAGTAAAATGTTTCTACTCTAAAACCATCTCGTTTAGGGGTATACAACACTATATTTTAATCACGGCACCTTTTTAAAACGAAAGCCTGATCACTTACCTTTAAATTGAATATAGTTTTGAATGGGCTAGAAACAACTACTTGCATTCTAGAAGCATTTGAATTTATTTGCTACACTTGGGGCAGGTTGGGCCGCTTTTTTACGGGGCACATTGTGCCAATCTAACAGTATCCATTAAAATTGCAAATTTTGATATTTCAGGAAGTGTTGTGACAAATGCTAGGTTAGGTTTTCTTATGGTTTCATTTTCTGACATTTATAAAAAAATATTCTTAACTGTTTTTACTGTTTTAATTAGTTAGCAGAATTTTATTTTTGATTAGCCTACTTTTGTTAAAGTACAAATACAAGAGTACGAAGTACCTAACTGAAATTACTTTTTTTGACAAATTCGACTTCCTTTATCACAAAGTATCACTCAACACATCATTAAGTGGCGTAGATAACGGTTCTGGCCATTTTTTCCAGCTTGGCCCAATGTGCCCCATAGGTCGGACCAATGTGCCCCGGCCCGGGGCAGATTGGTCCACTTGCAGGCCTCTTGGGTTTTCGGTTTATCTCAGCTTGCATGGTCGGAAAAATGTTGGGGATGGTTTTCTAAGGTAAAGTAATGTACAAACTAAGACTTGGCACAAAAAACTTTTTTTGGGGTCATCACATGCGGCGTAGGGAACTAAAAGAAAAAAAACGGACCAATGTGCCCCACTCTCCCCTACTTACTTTGGTCTGTCATGTACGTACAAGGTTCGAAAATTAATTAAATGCTACTCTATTGATTTACAGCGTAAAGTACGGACTTGCCCAAGTCGATTTTGAGACAACAACTAGAACGCGCACGACCAAACAACTTGCAGCTTCTTTCCTCAGCGATATTCTTCAAAACCGAAATATTAATTACGTTGCTCTACCTGCGCCTTGATTATCCGTTAAATAGAAAGCACACCCGTGGGCTGAGGGGGCCACCACTTGCGTAATCCCGTAATGAAGGGACGCGGACCACAAGTGCTAAAATTCACTAGAGCTAGAGTTCACAATAGATAAAAGCGAGGGGGAAACGACTAAGGTAATCCGACTGACAGCCATTAGGTAATCCGGCAGGGTGTAATCCGGGGAAATTCGAAGTAATCCGGTGTAATCCGGCGAAACTCTAGGGTAATCTGGAGTATTTCGGGGAAAAACGCTCCGTTATCTGGATGACACTCCACGGATAATCCGAGGTAATCCGGGGTAATCCTTAATCCGGCTGACACGAAAATTGACAGTCGTTCCCCCCCTCCCCCCTCCCCCTCGGATAAAAGTCACAAGAGCTAGTGTTCACAAGAACTAAAGTTCACAAGAGGTAGAGTCGAATCCACTGTTGCCTGCAGCCGACTATATGCATCACGGATCAAGTGACAGCGGTGAGAGCGAGGATCAAGGGGCGGCCAACTTATATATTTCTGTGTACACTTGCCTTGTATTTCTTGTATGTCTAATATAGTTTTCGGTATTTTTCTCGTATTTTTGTTGAGTATTTCTACGTATTTCTGTGTATTTCTGTGTATTGTGGAGTATTTCCTTGTATTTTTAGTTCTGAGTACAAGTTTTTTCGAGTTGGCCGCCCCTCGGCGAGAATAGCGTTTGAGACATTGGGGTGACGGTCGAGGGCAGAGTTTGTCTGCTAGGATAGGCTAGTAGTAGTCCGACCAAGCGCGGTTTAAGGGGAAAGGAAGGGGGAGGAATGCCCTCTCTGCAGTCACTAGTTAGACGACTGGAAAGTAGGCAAACAGCGCGACAAAAAAACCCGTGTGCAGGAAAAGTGGGGTTTTCCCCACCCCCACCCCCTCCTCCGGTCGGACCTATCTCCGCGCCTGCGTACAACATGCCTATTTATCAATGTCTATCGTGGAACCATTCAGGCGTAGACGGTGGTAAACATAAAAAGGATAGTGATTGGGAATATTGTTAGCGGCGGAAGACTTCACACTGAACCTTATAACTACAAACACACACTCTCAGTTTGGTAGCTTGGCAGTATAGCGAATCGTGGAAGCCGTCTTCCGCCACCAACAATATTCCCTATCACTATCCTTTTGAATATGTTTCACCCTGTTCATTACCAAATGGTTCCACAATAAACACTGATAAAAAGGCATTTCACACTATTGCTAGCCTAGCCTAGCAGACAAACTCTGCCCGCGACTGTCGCCCCGATGTCTCGAACCCTTTCCTCGCTCTCGCCGCTCTCAACCGTATCGTGATGCATATAGTCAGCTGCATGCAACAGTGGATTCGACTCTCGCTCTTCTGAACTTTAGCTCCTGTAAACTCTAGCTCTTGTGACCAGTAGCTCCCGTGACTTTTAGCTCTTGTGAACTCTAGCTCTTGTGAACTCTAGCTCTCGTGAACTCTACCTCTTATGAACTCTATAGCTCCTGTAGCTGTGGCTCTTGTGAACCCCGCCCGTAATGAAGTATTGATTTTTAGTCGGTTTTTGTGTCAATTGCAGAAAAACGTTTTATCTGGTAAATTATTGTATGAACTGATTTGTAATTCTTTTACCTTTTATTATGATGATGTTAATGATGTTCTTGTGGATCGTGTTAGACCTGTTTATTTGGCAAACATGAACTGGCAACCTCTTGCTAGGGTGAGATGATTTGAATAAGATTAAATGTTTTGTAGTTTGAATGTATGCATTAAATGTATATTGCACTGTGGCTCGTCAATGCTATGTTTGCGGCTTATAAATAAATAAATAAATAAATAAATAAATAAATAAATAAATAAATAAATAAATAAATAAATGAAATGGCATCGTTACTTCTGCCAAAATGGAATGCACCGTTTCTCCGGGTGTATTACTGCAGTACCCCGGGTGGAAGGAACTTAACTTTGTACTACATAGCTGAAGTGGGCTTTTGATTAACTTGGTACTTCATAGTAAGTTCAAGATTTTTTGGCAAAAAGTTAAGTGATATTGACAGGCCGAGTTAACATAAAGTTAACAGAAAGAAAACTTTTGTGAACAAAAAGTTAACTTAAGTTAACTTAAGTGCAGTAAAAGTTAACAAAAAGTACAAGAAAACTACAACTTTTTTGGACACACACAAGTTTTGAGGGAAGTGTTCGGGTAGTTTTTGGTAGTATTCGGTTAAGTTTTTGTATACTTTGTAGTTTAATTTAGATATACTTTCTCCTGACACTTTCTGATCATGGAGTGCACTCCTGCATTGACTATATCTCAACTATAAAAAGAATGTCAAAAATTTTGCGGGGAAAAATAATTTTGGATTTTTCTTTCCTATGCTTCTTCTTTTACTCTTTGGGATTTCTTCCTTTCTTATTATATTACAGTAGACACTTTTAGTTTCATAGTTTGAACGTATCGTAGATAGACCTTACTTGATGCGGAGTTGAACCTCGGACCTTGAGGCTCGGAACCCGTGATGCTGACCACCAGACTACAGGGACGTGTCTAAGAAATGTCTGTCTCGTCCCCACATTACTCCGGAGTCCATCCCGCAGCCGGCGCGGGCGGTCGACTTGACCCACCCGGTAGCCGGCCGGTCGGCTTAGTCAGGGGATTAGTGACAGTGACACATCCCAGGTAGAACGGAGTTGCATCCGAGCGAAATATTACTTTCAGACTCTCAACAGATCGCTCATTATGTACATGTACCTTGCCCAAAAGCAAGCTTGAAAACTTCAAACTTTTCTTCAGACTTTTTCGACGTTTTGTGAAACGCACAGCAGAGCGCAATCTGATTCCAAAGGAAAGTACATGGTTTTCACGACATTGCATTATTTGCCGTTACTACGGTTCCCTTACAGAAATATTGTGTACCGAAATCAGCCCGAAAATCGGTCAATCCTCGGTACAACCCGAAACTACCCGGATTGTACCGAAAATACATCCGGATTTGCTAAAAATCAGTAAGATTCCGGTACTGCCCGCGGATGAGTTTCGGAGTAGCCCGAACTACGGGTAGCCCGAAATGAATCCGAATGTGAGGCTCTACAATCCCCTCAAATTGTCTCACCCCCTGCTACCCCAGCTTTCCCCCTCCCCTCCTGCTCCCCGCCTCATAAGGGTGGAAGCCTATAAACTGTAAAAAAAATTCTGGCCGATTTCCTATAAATGTATTTTACTCTTTCGCCTCTTTTAACATAACACTTATACAACTAATTCGTTGTTCGGAAAGAAAGTCAAAGAACAATTCTTCATGGTTGAAAACAACAAAAAGATTAGAATATCAGGCACATTGGTTTTGAGTTCAGGTCGCGAAGCTCTCCAGCCAGCAAACTTGGGCAGTCCGTTGGAACGTTCTTCCTCCGACATGCTACAATCCTGAACCGTGCCAATAATACGAGGTCACACGTCGTCCGTTATAGCTGCAAAAAGTATGAGTGGTGCCGTGGTCCGTGGTCTCCTCAGGAGACTCTCTTGCTGTGCACATGTACGTCCGCACACAACGGCTGTCAGCAGCACACTGGCACTGGCGAGCGAGCTGTGCTTGCTTGTTCTGCTCCTTGGCAAGGAGTCCTTGCTCGCCAAGCACCTACCAGGTAGCCGGAAGCCTACGACTCCTGGTCCAAAGGGAAGCGGGCACCAGGAATTACCCCAAAGCTTAAGGCTACCCTCCGCTCCCCACCTCCACCCAGCGCGCCGGCCGATGCAATTCCTGGAAGGAAAATACCCCGCCGAATCCCGTGCGCGGCAGCGGGGCGGTGGAACAGCCCGAAAACAGCCCTAAATTTTTTCTCTTGGATTGTTGCCGGGCTGTCCGGTAACACCGGGCATATTCCGGACTGCCCTGAGTGCTGCAAGCACGGGCTCGGGCTAATCCCGGGCTGCCCTGGAACATATCTGGTACTGTCCGAACGATTCGGGCCGGTTCCGGTGCTGCCCAGGGCAAGTTTCGGTATGGTTTCTTTTCGTAAGGGTTGTTTCGATAAGAAAAAGGGGGAAATGTATTAAACGCAAAAGCACACACAATTCTTAATTGTGAAACAAACTTTGACATTACTAGGAGAAAACAATTTCTGTACAATGTGTTAAACGCAAAAGTGCTCAAAACTCTTACCTGTTAAACGAACTCAGATATAAACAAGAGATAACAATTTATTGCAAAAAATCTGTAATCATAAATTAACTTTGAAAATGAACTTTAAGTTAGCGAAAACTTCCTCATAAGTCATGACAAGGTATACTCATGGCTATAAGGTAGACTCAACATATAGTATACTTTCAGATAACTTTTTGGTGTACCTTCCAACTTAACTCCGAAGTACACTTTGCCATGTATACCTAGAAGTAAAGTTTAAGTTAACTTCCTTCCGCCCGGTAGTACCCCCCAAACATTTTTTAGCCCGCCCTTCTGCTTTGAAAAAGCTTCAGAGAGGGCTTATGCAATCGATCTGGTGTCTGTCTGTTTGTCTGTCTGTCTGTCTGTCTGTCTGTCTGTCTGTCTGTCTGTTCCACTCGAAGGAGTTGATGAGCTAGAGAGTTGAAATTTTTAGGGTATCTTAAGGGTCACTCCTGGACACCGAAAGGCCTGGTGCAAAACCTGCCAACCCTCATTAAGGCACTGAAAAAAATTACTTAAAGTTTTCACGGAATAAAAAATAATAATTTGTTACATAAAATGGTAATAGTATAGGGGCTACAGCCACACAAAAGACCCAAATATCATAAAACATCATGTTGGGTATCGTGTCATGGGTTTTGCTTCATTTTGCGAACCTTTGGACCAAAATTTCGTCCGTTTCGCTCTACCTCTTACCGTTTAGGCGCTACTGCCGAATCGACGACCCAAATATCCCACAACATCATGTTGGGTATCGTGTCATGGGTTTTGCGTAATTTTGTGACCCTTTGGGCTCAACTTTGGTCCGTTTCGCTCTATCTCTTACCGTTTCGGCGCTACAGCCACACAAAAGACCTAAATATCATAAAACACCATGTTGGGTGTCGTGACATGGTGTCAGATATATTAGGGCGGATACGCGGAGTCTCGGTATACCTATCTCCCTAGCCTGCCGGCTTACTGCGGGGCTAGCTGCAGAAGGGTTAGGGTGAAGGACAGGAACGATCGTCGGTATCACGCCGTGTATATTTGAGGGCAACTCAGTGCTCACTCTCTCACTTACAAGGATGGTCCCTCTCCGTCGGCTGCTGGTGGTGTTGATCGTCGGCCGTCCGGAGCGCGTCTGACCCGCGGCGCGCCGCGCTGAGCCCTTCGAGGGGCGGCCGCCCGCGGCACGCACCCCGAAAATGCTGGATTGCATTTATTGACTCAGCGCGACGCGGCGCGGGTCCGAGCGCCGTGCGCCAATTTCGCAACACGCGTGTTCAGCGCGTGACCTGGTGCCCGGTCATCTTGACAATGCTAACAATGGGTTTTGCGTCATTTTGTCACATTATGAACCAAAATTTCGTCCGTTTCGCTACATCTCTTACAGTTTCGGGGCTACATTCACATTGAAGCTTGTGAGAATGGCTTTATCTGGAGCGGAATCTCTAGGCGACCGTATACGTGGCACTTTTTCTTGCGCTTCATACTACTCACTTCCGAATGCTCGAAACACAATTTCGGACCTGCCATCGTATTCTGGTACGTGTACTTGAGTTTTTCATACCATAAAATCCCCTCAAAATGCAACCACCCTCTGATAAGAGCCCGTTCAAAGTCTTCAGTCACCGATGCGCACCGTTCCTACGTAAATTGCGAGCGATATTCGAGCGCTGCCGACCCTTCAAACCATTTCCGGACGCGTAAGAGGGTCAAAACGAAGTACTGACATGTATGAAAGTTCACATTTTAGCAAAAGAAGTAACTTTGGCACTAATTTCGGCTTATTGGTCCGTCCAGGAGTGGTTTGAAGGGTCCGCAGCGCTCGAATGTCGCTCGCGATTTAGGTAGGAACGGTGCGCATCGGTGGCTCATAACTTTGAACGGGTCCTCATCAGAGGGTGGTTGCACTTTGAGGGCATTTTATGGCCTGATAAACTCAAGTACACGTAGCAGAACACGATGGCAAGTCCGAAATTGTGTTTCGAGCATTTGGAAGTGAGTAGTATGAAGCGCAAGAAAAAGTGCCATGTATACGGTCGCCTAGAGATTCCGCTCCAGATAAAGCCATTCTCAAAGGATTGAAGACACAAATATCCTAAAGCGTCATGTTGGGTATCCTGTCATTTCTTTAATCACAGAAATTATGATATAGGCGCAACCAATAAACACATAACCACTGCGTTTCAAAGCACAAGGGTGGGCTGCAGTCACGGTGATACACCGCTGCCTCAAATATTTTCACGCCTTAAATACTGTGCGTTTTAAACTAATTTATAGTACTTTTTCTCCGCTTACCAAAGCTTTGCATGTCGTTCAAATGATACACTCTGAAAGTCTATAGACATTTCCAATAGACTTTTTTGTTCTCAGATTTAGTGACAATTTAAATGTTACTAAAAGTGTTGTATACAATTTTGTTGACAACTACGAACAAATTTGTTCGTCGTTGTTCACAAAATTTCTTCATGGACATAATAGTGGACTGTTTGGCAGCAATTTTGCAGACAGTGTACAGACGTTTTTAAACGTTACCAACTATGGACAAATTAAAATTGTGTCCAATTGTACACAAAACTTGTCCATAACTGTGGAAAAATTGTCCATATATGTACGCAAATTTGTTACCAGCTCTGGTAATGCTCAAAATTGTCCATAGAAAAGTCCATAGACATTTAGCGTGTACACACTTACTGGAAATGTACTCCTTTGTTCATGTATACACACTAAATCGCAAAGGACAATTTTTTGTCCCTAGAATTAGGTACAAAGTGTTTTCATCTTTCAGTAGACAAAATTGTCCCTAAAATTAGATGCAATAAAATTTGTCCATAAGAAACAGTACAATTTTGTCTAAAAGAATCGAACATTCATTTTATTTTATTTTCTCTTCCTTAATGGACAAAAAAGTCCAAAGAAGAGTTGCAATTTAAACCAATGACAAGGTTAAGCCTGTCGTCCGCCGGTAGCGCAAGTAATTGACAAATATTTATGTTTTGAGGAGGGTGAGGGGTAAAATAATTCAAGATGACGGGCATGCAACTTGCAGGAATGGCGAAGCAGAGGGTATCAAATCAATAAGACAGTTTGCCAGGTTGGCAGGGCCGCAAAAGGAATCATTATTAGAGGTGAAAGGCAGGGCGCCGGGGTCCGTGGAGGGCAGAGTTGACAGGTCAGCGAGGTCCCGGTGCCCGGGGGAGCAGAGCTGGCGGACAGCCGAGCGATTCCGCTGCCGGCACTCGTCGCTGTCTCTCTCGTGCTCAAGGACACTACCGAGGGGTGCAGTAGGGGTGCGAGAATCCTGTCTCTCTCACTGTCGAAGAGACGCGCTGACGGGTGCACCGGCAGCGGAATGGCTCGGCAGGGCGGCGGGGTCCCGGTGCCCGTGGAGGCAGAGCTGGCGGGCAGGTCGGCAGGGTCGGGGAGTAAAATCAGGGTACGGCAACGCACTAGGGCCGAGCAGCTGGTTCCATCCTTTGACCACGGCCGAGTGGGGGTAGGGCGTACTTAAACCAAGATTTCTCCGCGAAGGATTGATCTTGGAACGATCGAGGTGTCAAAACACAACGTTTTTCTTTGTAGATTCGATATTTGGCTGAGCGATAGCGAAGCCTATTACGCCACTGGAGTGCTAAAAAAGTTCAATGTCCGTCTGTCTGTCTGTCTGTGTGTCTGTTCGCACGATAACTCGAGAACGAGTTAATAAGATATCGACCTGAAATTTTTACTGTAGCTTCTTTGGCCTAAAAAGCTCGGACGAGTTCAAATATGAACACTCTAGCTCAAAAATTGACCCTGCTAAAAATTGATTTATATATTTTTATAAAAAATTAAGTTTTAAAAATTACAGAATTTTATGGTGTCTTAAGGGGTATCTCTGCGACCCCTGTAAAACGAAACCTGTGCAGAACACTGCTCAGCGCGTGCAAATCGTAGCAGAGCCTGTGCGAAAGGTCATGAAACCTGAGCGTACTCCGTGCAACACGCGTGCAAAACCGAGCGAATCTCTGCTCTGAGTGTGCTCCGCGCGTGCTCCGTGCGTGTCGCGCGTGCAAAGGTGTGCACGCCTCTTCTCCTCACTCGAGTCGTCCCCTGATGACCACCTCAACAGAACACGATTTCCCGGTCTCGGGGCTGTGGGAATTCTAGCGCCGAAAACCGTTTTTCTCTGCGACGTCAGGTTCCCGAGATACGAGGACGTACCACGACGTACCGGGAGCTCCGCGCCAAGGATACGTTCACATTTAGGAGGCCAAAGTGACCCTGGCGCCTTTCTCGTTGGGTGTCCGGGACTTCTGACTTCATAATTAGGTTCCACAGGCTGTGGCGCTTCTGTAGACACCTCTCACACCCTTCTGTCACCTGACATTGGGGTTTGGCGGCGTCCTTAACAGTCTGATCCTGTTGAACACCACATATTTACAGGAATGCACAGTTTTAGGACGCCGCCAAACCCCAATGTCAGGTGACAGAAGGGTGTGAGAGGTGTCTACAGAAGCGCCACAGCCTGTGGAACCTAATTATGAAGTCAGAAGTCCCGGACACCCAACGAGAAAGGCGCCAGGGTCACTTTGGCCTCCTAAATGTGAACGTATCCTTGGCGCGGAGCTCCCGGTACGTCGTGGTACGTCCTCGTATCTCGGGAACCTGACGTCGCAGAGAAAAACGGTTTTCGGCGCTAGAATTCCCACAGCCCCGAGACCGGGAAATCGTGTTCTGTTGAGGTGGTCATCAGGGGACGACTCGAGTGAGGAGAAGAGGCGTGCACACCTTTGCACGCGCGACACGCACGGAGCACGCGCGGAGCACACTCAGAGCAGAGATTCGCTCGGTTTTGCACGCGTGTTGCACGGAGTACGCACAGGTTTCATGACCTTTCGCACAGGCTCTGCTACGATTTGCACGCGCTGAGCAGTGTTCTGCACAGGTTTCGTTTTACAGGGGGAGTTGCGATCGGTTGCGATCCTTTGATCGAAAATTTCGTCCGTTTTGCTCTATCTCTTACTGTTTAGCTGCTACAGCGGTAAATGTGGACGAAAAGTCGTCAAAATGCATGTTGGGGGTCGTTTTCAGGGTAATTTGTCGAGATGCGACCCTCTGGGCGAAAATTTTGTCCGTTTGGCTCTACGGAGAACGGTTTGGACGCTCGTCCCCTTTTCGTAAAAATTGGAAAATAGGTAACACAATGAAGAGAGGCGAGCGGGGGGTCCAGGGGGCGGCAGCCCCCTGGCTTAAATGGGTAAATCTTAAATCATGCAGGCTCGCCAGCGCCGCAGGCCTAGGTAGATGTACGCAGGCCCGTCCCAGCGTAATAGTGTTTTGCGAGATATCGCGAAGCCTGTTACGAGAGACGGTGTCTGGCGTACATCTACCTAGTTAACATGTACGAGTGACAAGAAACAGCGGTTTGTCCGATCTCGACGGATTAAAATCATCCTGCACGCGGACTCGGGGCGCAGCGTCTCCGGTCGGCCGACTTTCAGCTCTCTATTCCCAGGAAATACTCCACTCACATTGACATCCGGGCTCAATTACAACAGTTCAGACCTTGCAGATTCGTAATAGCAATACGTTGTCGACGAAATATGAACCATTAATTGTTATAGTTGATTGAAATGAACGAATCGCAGAGGACCGGATTCTCGGCCTAGCCTCGCTACCGGGTGCCTCTCTACCACCTCGCGACTTTGATCCTTTGTAATCACAGATCGAAAGCCCAGTTAATCAAAACACACATGTCTTCAGAGGTTATAGAGTTGCGCACGACGTCTTCCAAAGTTTTAAGAATGACTGGTGAGACTGAGCCAAAGCGGATTCAGGATTTTGTTTACGCGCGGGCGGGAGAGGCACCCGGTAGCGAGGCTAGGCCGAGAATCCCGTTCTCCTACGCTTCGTTCATTTCAATCAACTATTACAATTAATGGTTCATATTTCGTCGACAACGTATTGCTATTACGAATCTGCAAGGTCTGAACTGTTGTAATTGTGCCCGGATGTCAATGTGAGTGGAGTATTTCCTGAGAATAGCGAGCTGAAAGTCGGCCGACCGGAGACGCTGCGCCCCGAGTCCGCGTGCAGGATGATTTTAATCCGTCGAGATCGGACAAACCGCTGTTTCTTGTCACTCGTACATGTTAAATATCGAATCTACAAAGAAAAACGTTGTGTTTTGACACCTCGATCGTTCCAAACGATCAACCCTTCGCGGAGAAATCTTAGTTTAAGTACGCCCTACCCCCACTCGGCCGTGGTCAAAGGATGGAACCAGCTGCTCGGCCCTAGTGCGTTGCCGTACCCTGGTAAAATGTTGCTAACGATAGGGGATTTGTGGTCATCGGCGTCCTCTTCAGGTCCCCGACGACCACTTTGGTGGTACCACCAGGTTGACAGCTTTGTCACGAACTCAACACTATGTTGATAAGGGAGACTGAGGTTGTCTCAAATGCCTGCTGAAAGGGGTGGTGGAAATGACCATGTAAGTGAAAATTAAAATGTAAGTATTATTTTGGACTTGTGTTTTAGAGTTAAAACCTAAGTTTTCTAGTTTCAGACATGATATGCTATGAAAAAAATAGAGTCCTGTACAATAATGTAGAAAACGTTGTGCACAGTGTTGTGAGCAATGTTTTATTTTACTGTCTAGCCGTCTAGACATGACTTTTCTACTATGCAATGAAACTGTAACTATTTCACTTTCAAAAGTACGTACAGATATTGTTGTATTCAAAACCTAATCAATACATAGCATTTACCCTCAGATGGCACCCACATTAACCGATCAAAAGTTTAGGCAACTCGGTCATTTGTTCTATCTTTTATGAGCATTTGACTACAAACAGAAAATTTGAACTAAAGTTAAATGCGATGAGTATAATCAAGTCAACAAGTAATGTTATATTCCCTAAAATTTTATTGAAGACCTCCTCTATTCATAAGTAATACAAAATTTTCTAATATCAAAAAGTACTCGGCCACCGACACCGGACTGCGACACCGGACACCGGACACCTCCTCTAGTGCAACCCCAGCCCGCTTTTTCACGGTTTAAAACACGCTGCTGAAACCTGGCGTCGAATGGGTTGCCTATCTGTAAGGCGCGCATTGAACAATTTATTTTTCCTCGCGTGAAAAGCGAATTTCCCCCTAACCAAGACCGGTATCGTTCTTCTGGCGACTGAAACATGTTTTACAATACGTAAAGAATTTTCCCTATAAATCTGGGCGTGATCTGAGACTTTCGATTTTTGGTCAAATTCCAAAGGCTATAGCCTTTGCATTTTTAGGGATTTTGGTCCAAAATGAAATTCGCCCCAAATTGACGGGGGCTGTGCAGGCGGACTCAAGTGCAACCCCAGCCCGCTTTTTCACGGTTTAAAACGCGCTGCTGGAACCAGGCGTCGAATGGGTTGCCTATCTATAAGGCGCACATTAAACAATTATTTTTTCCTCGCGTGAAAAGCGAATTTCCCTTCTAACCAAGACCGGTATCGTTCTTCTGGCGACTGAAACATGTTTTACAATACGTAAAGAATTTTCCCTGTAAATCTGGGCGTGATCTGAGACTTTCGATTTTTGGTCAAATTCCAAAGGCTATAAAGCCTTTGCATTTTTAGTGATTTTGATGGAAAAAATAATTTGCTTAAAACTGACGGGGGTTGTGCACTCTGCAAATCCAAGTGACGAACTGTTCGACAGTTATAAGTGTCGAACTAAAAAGTTCTGCAGTTGCAAGTGCACCTTTCTGACTAAGATGGAAAATATTTTTTCCAAGGACACCATCATCTTCGTCTTGAAATTCTCTTTCAAACGAGTATATGGTTGATAGGGTTGCGGCTTAAATTGAAACGGCTACTAGTCCTTAAATGAAATTTTGGGAATTCGTATTATTTTGCGTACCCGTTTCAATTTAAGCCGCAACCCTATCAACCATATACTCGTTTGAAAGAGAATTTCAAGAGGAAGATGAAGGTGTCCTCGGAAAAAATATTTTCCATCTTAGTCAGAAAGGTGCACTTGCAACTGCAGAACTTTTTAGTTCGACACTTATAACTGTCGAACAGTTCGTCACTTGGATTTGCAGAGCAGGCGGACTCTAGTGCACCCCCCGACCAACCCCCAAAGGTGAAATCATCCTAAAATCGGCGAAAAAAAAAGGGTGATGGACCGAGATTCGAACACGACAAAAGCGTCCCGACAGCCTAGATGGTTTGGGACGGGGGACTGGTATGCTAACCACTAGGCTGTCGGTTCGCACACATCTTGTCGATGCGAAAAGGAATCCCTATTTACCGGCCTGGACTGGCCCCGCGCGGCGCAGAAGAATTATCTTTTCCGTGTCACTCTTTTACGGCAAAAAAGATCCAATCGAGGGGGTAAGCTATTTAACGCATCATACAACTCGAGGGGAAAAAAAGAAATTCTTCTTCTCTCCCAAGACCTTTGCTAAAAATAACAGAAAAAGGAAAGAATAAAAGGAAAAGAGCAAATTATTGCGGCGCTCGGACTCGAACCCGAGGTCTTAAGCGCAGGTGCCCGCTGCTCTAACCACTAGACCACAGACATCTGATGCCAACGGCTTTGCAAGCACCACATAGCTTCCGAAAATCTTCTGGTACCAGGAGTCGATTTCGAGGAGGTTACCTCCTCGCCTCTTCTGAACTCCGGGTTGAATACGGCTCGTTTCGCACGATTTTCTCTCAAACATGCAGGCCCGGGCTGGCGTCGAATGGGTTGCCTATCCATTAGGCGCCGATTGAACAATTCACTATTCCTCGCGTAAAAAGCGAATTTTCTCCCAAACCGAGAACGGTATCGTGTCCAGGTGGACTCTAGTGCACCCCCCGACCAACCCCCTGAGGGTGAAATCAGCCGAAAATCATCGAAAAAAAAACGATGATCGACCGAGATTCGAACGCGACAAAAGCGTCCCGACAGCGTAGTGGTTAGCATACCCGTCCCCCGTCCCAAACCAACTACGCTGTCGGGACGCTTTTGTCGCGTTCGAATCTCGGTCGATCATCGTTTTTTTTTCGATGATTTTCGGCTGATTTCACCCTCAGGGGGTTGGTCGGGGGGTGCACTAGAGTCCACCTGGACACGATACCGTTCTCGGTTTGGGAGAAAATTCGCTTTTTACGCGAGGAATAGTGAATTGTTCAATCGGCGCCTAATGGATAGGCAACCCATTCGACGCCAGCCCGGGCCTGCATGTTTGAGAGAAAATCGTGCGAAACGAGCCGTATTCAACCCGGAGTTCAGAAGAGGCGAGGAGGTAACCTCCTCGAAATCGACTCCTGGTACCAGAAGATTTTCGGAAGCTATGTGGTGCTTGCAAAGCCGTTGGCATCAGATGTCTGTGGTCTAGTGGTTAGAGCAGCGGGCACCTGCGCTTAAGACCTCGGGTTCGAGTCCGAGCGCCGCAATAATTTGCTCTTTTCCTTTTATTCTTTCCTTTTTCTGTTATTTTTAGCAAAGGTCTTGGGAGAGAAGAAGAATTTCTTTTTTTCCCCTCGAGTTGTATGATGCGTTAAATAGCTTACCCCCTCGATTGGATCTTTTTTGCCGTAAAAGAGTGACACGGAAAAGATAATTCTTCTGCGCCGCGCGGGGCCAGTCCAGGCCGGTAAATAGGGATTCCTTTTCGCATCGACAAGATGTGTGCGAACCGACAGCCTAGTGGTTAGCATACCAGTCCCCCGTCCCAAACCATCTAGGCTGTCGGGACGCTTTTGTCGTGTTCGAATCTCGGTCCATCACCCTTTTTTTTCGCCGATTTTAGGATGATTTCACCTTTGGGGGTTGGTCGGGGGGTGCACTAGAGTCCGCCTGCTCTGCAAATCCAAGTGACGAACTGTTCGACAGTTATAAGTGTCGAACTAAAAAGTTCTGCAGTTGCAAGTGCACCTTTCTGACTAAGATGGAAAATATTTTTTCCGAGGACACCTTCATCTTCCTCTTGAAATTCTCTTTCAAACGAGTATATGGTTGATAGGGTTGCGGCTTAAATTGAAACGGGTACGCAAAATAATACGAATTCCCAAAATTTCATTTAAGGACTAGTAGCCGTTTCAATTTAAGCCGCAACCCTATCAACCATATACTCGTTTGAAAGAGAATTTCAAGACGAAGATGATGGTGTCCTTGGAAAAAATATTTTCCATCTTAGTCAGAAAGGTGCACTTGCAACTGCAGAACTTTTTAGTTCGACACTTATAACTGTCGAACAGTTCGTCACTTGGATTTGCAGAGTGCACAACCCCCGTCAGTTTTAAGCAAATTATTTTTTCCATCAAAATCACTAAAAATGCAAAGGCTTTATAGCCTTTGGAATTTGACCAAAAATCGAAAGTCTCAGATCACGCCCAGATTTACAGGGAAAATTCTTTACGTATTGTAAAACATGTTTCAGTCGCCAGAAGAACGATACCGGTCTTGGTTAGAAGGGAAATTCGCTTTTCACGCGAGGAAAAAATAATTGTTTAATGTGCGCCTTATAGATAGGCAACCCATTCGACGCCTGGTTCCAGCAGCGCGTTTTAAACCGTGAAAAAGCGGGCTGGGGTTGCACTTGAGTCCGCCTGCACAGCCCCCGTCAATTTGGGGCGAATTTCATTTTGGACCAAAATCCCTAAAAATGCAAAGGCTATAGCCTTTGGAATTTGACCAAAAATCGAAAGTCTCAGATCACGCCCAGATTTATAGGGAAAATTCTTTACGTATTGTAAAACATGTTTCAGTCGCCAGAAGAACGATACCGGTCTTGGTTAGGGGGAAATTCGCTTTTCACGCGAGGAAAAATAAATTGTTCAATGCGCGCCTTACAGATAGGCAACCCATTCGACGCCAGGTTTCAGCAGCGTGTTTTAAACCGTGAAAAAGCGGGCTGGGGTTGCACTAGAGGAGGTGTCCGGTGTCCGGTGTCGCAGTCCGGTGTCGGTGGCCGAGTACTTTTTGATATTAGAAAATTTTGTATTACTTATGAATAGAGGAGGTCTTCAATAAAATTTTAGGGAATATAACATTACTTGTTGACTTGATTATACTCATCGCATTTAACTTTAGTTCAAATTTTCTGTTTGTAGTCAAATGCTCATAAAAGATAGAACAAATGACCGAGTTGCCTAAACTTTTGATCGGTTAATGTGGGTGCCATCTGAGGGTAAATGCTATGTATTGATTAGGTTTTGAATACAACAATATCTGTACGTACTTTTGAAAGTGAAATAGTTACAGTTTCATTGCATAGTAGAAAAGTCATGTCTAGACGGCTAGACAGTAAAATAAAACATTGCTCACAACACTGTGCACAACGTTTTCTACATTATTGTACAGGACTCTATTTTTTTCATAGCATATCATGTCTGAAACTAGAAAACTTAGGTTTTAACTCTAAAACACAAGTCCAAAATAATACTTACATTTTAATTTTCACTTACATGGTCATTTCCACCACCCCTTTCAGCAGGCATTTGAGACAACCTCAGTCTCCCTTATCAACATAGTGTTGAGTTCGTGACAAAGCTGTCAACCTGGTGGTACCACCAAAGTGGTCGTCGGGGACCTGAAGAGGACGCCGATGACCACAAATCCCCTATCGTTAGCAACATTTTACCAGGGTACGGCAACGCACTAGGGCCGAGCAGCTGGTTCCATCCTTTGACCACGGCCGAGTGGGGGTAGGGCGTACTTAAACTAAGATTTCTCCGCGAAGGGTTGATCGTTTGGAACGATCGAGGTGTCAAAACACAACGTTTTTCTTTGTAGATTCGATATTTAACATGTACGAGTGACAAGAAACAGCGGTTTGTCCGATCTCGACGGATTAAAATCATCCTGCACGCGGACTCGGGGCGCAGCGTCTCCGGTCGGCCGACTTTCAGCTCGCTATTCTCAGGAAATACTCCACTCACATTGACATCCGGGCACAATTACAACAGTTCAGACCTTGCAGATTCGTAATAGCAATACGTTGTCGACGAAATATGAACCATTAATTGTAATAGTTGATTGAAATGAACGAAGCGTAGGAGAACGGGATTCTCGGCCTAGCCTCGCTACCGGGTGCCTCTCCCGCCCGCGCGTAAACAAAATCCTGAATCCGCTTTGGCTCAGTCTCACCAGTCATTCTTAAAACTTTGGAAGACGTCGTGCGCAACTCTATAACCTCTGAAGACATGTGTGTTTTGATTAACTGGGCTTTCGATCTGTGATTACAAAGGATCAAAGTCGCGAGGTGGTAGAGAGGCACCCGGTAGCGAGGCTAGGCCGAGAATCCGGTCCTCTGCGATTCGTTCATTTCAATCAACTATAACAATTAATGGTTCATATTTCGTCGACAACGTATTGCTATTACGAATCTGCAAGGTCTGAACTGTTGTAATTGAGCCCGGATGTCAATGTGAGTGGAGTATTTCCTGGGAATAGAGAGCTGAAAGTCGGCCGACCGGAGACGCTGCGCCCCGAGTCCGCGTGCAGGATGATTTTAATCCGTCGAGATCGGACAAACCGCTGTTTCTTGTCACTCGTACATGTTAACTAGGTAGATGTACGCCAGACACCGTCTCTCGTAACAGGCTTCGCGATATCTCGCAAAACACTATTACGCTGGGACGGGCCTGCGTACATCTACCTAGGCCTGCGGCGCTGGCGAGCCTGCATGATTTAAGATTTACCCATTTAAGCCAGGGGGCTGCCGCCCCCTGGACCCCCGCTCGCCTCTCTTCATTGTGTTACCTATTTTCCAATTTTTACGAAAAGGGGACGAGCGTCCAAACCGTTCTCCGTAGAGCCAAACGGACAAAATTTTCGCCCAGAGGGTCGCATCTCGACAAATTACCCTGAAAACGACCCCCAACATGCATTTTGACGACTTTTCGTCCACATTTACCGCTGTAGCAGCTAAACAGTAAGAGATAGAGCAAAACGGACGAAATTTTCGATCAAAGGATCGCAACCGATCGCAACTCCCCCTGTAAAACGAAACCTGTGCAGAACACTGCTCAGCGCGTGCAAATCGTAGCAGAGCCTGTGCGAAAGGTCATGAAACCTGTGCGTACTCCGTGCAACACGCGTGCAAAACCGAGCGAATCTCTGCTCTGAGTGTGCTCCGCGCGTGCTCCGTGCGTGTCGCGCGTGCAAAGGTGTGCACGCCTCTTCTCCTCACTCGAGTCGTCCCCTGATGACCACCTCAACAGAACACGATTTCCCGGTCTCGGGGCTGTGGGAATTCTAGCGCCGAAAACCGTTTTTCTCTGCGACGTCAGGTTCCCGAGATACGAGGACGTACCACGACGTACCGGGAGCTCCGCGCCAAGGATACGTTCACATTTAGGAGGCCAAAGTGACCCTGGCGCCTTTCTCGTTGGGTGTCCGGGACTTCTGACTTCATAATTAGGTTCCACAGGCTGTGGCGCTTCTGTAGACACCTCTCACACCCTTCTGTCACCTGACATTGGGGTTTGGCGGCGTCCTAAAACTGTGCATTCCTGTAAATATGTGGTGTTCAACAGGATCAGACTGTTAAGGACGCCGCCAAACCCCAATGTCAGGTGACAGAAGGGTG